>CP124718.1:62070000-63320625 GCA_031232105.1 Capsicum rhomboideum
TGGGTATACAACCCTTGCATCAAGCCAGTTAATTATCTCATTTTTAACCACCTCTTACATTAGTGGGTTGAGTCTGAACTAATGCTTAATAGTGGGGATACAGTCCTTCTCTAACTGTATTTTATGAGTACAAATGCCCAGTGAAATGCCAATGATATCTGTGATAGTCTACCCAATAGCTTTTTTGTACCTTTGTATTACTGAAACAAGGGCCTCTACTTGCCTTTCAACCAAGTCTGTAGCAATAATCACTGGCAAAGTATTATTTTCACCCAAAAATACATACCTCAAGTGTCCGAGCAATTTTTTTAACTCTAACACTGGGGGTTCTTCAATGGATGGCTTTGCCAGAGGAGTTGGTCTATTTTTCAAATCTAAGTCCAATTTCTTTGGGGCATAAGAATATGAGCCCATCCTAGTCAGTGCACAAACTATCTCATCATACTCTTCAATACCATCCTCCTCAAAGTTTATTAAAACAACAGTTAGAGTTTTAATATAAAATTGCTCCTTAATCAGAACTTTAATCCCACTCTCTTCAATGACATCTATAATAAATACAACATCGACTGACAAATTTTAAACTTCACCTCTTCATTATTCAACCTAAATCTCAACCTGTTGAATTCCATGTCAGCCAACACTTGCCCTGTAGCTAAGAAAGGCCCACCCAATATTATGGGTACTTCAAATCTATCTCATAATCAAGGATAATGAAGGTAGTTAGGAATATAAAGACTACCTCTTTTACAAGGACACCATATAATATCCATTCTGGCCTCTTGACCGAATGATCGACCATCAACAACTGCATAGAAGTCGGTTTGGGGGCTCCTAAACCCAACTACCGATAAATGGGTAAGGGTATCAAATTGATGCTTGCACCTAGATCATATAGTTCCTTAGCAAAACTAATTGCACCAATTGTGCAAGGAATGGTAAATTCTCTTAGGTCCACTTTTTTCTGAACCAAAGACCTTGAAGCAATTGCACTACAATGATAAATGTTGTCTGTTGGCTCAAAACTTACTATTCTTTTCTTGGTGACCAGGTCTTTCATGAACTTGGCGTATCCTGGCATTTGTTTAATAGCTTCCACCGATAGAAAATTCACCGATAGCTGGTTCAACATAGATAAGAATTTGTTGAACTTACCATCCTCATTTTCTTCTTCGCTCGGTGTGGGAAAGGTGGAATGGGTCTTGAAATTTGAGTTAGAGGGTTTGTAGCCTCTTTATCCTTCTTCTTATTCACCACATCATCAACCTTCACCTTTGTGGATTTTTCAGCATCCACCTCCCGTTCAACAATGTTTTCTTACTTATCATACTCAACAGGAATGTCATTTACATCAGCGTTATCTAGTTTCATCTCGTCATCGGAGGAAACATCCTCCACATGTGTTTGAAATAATGGATGTGGTTCGGGAAATATTTTACCACATCCAGTGGTGATGGCTAAACAAGTTCCATCATTCCTCCAATTTTGTACAATATCACTTGGTATGCTGCTACTTATATGCTAATTAAATGATGCGAATAATTGGCCCATCTAAAACTCCAACTGCTTGATTAACGTCGAGTGAGAGTCAACTAGTTGACTTATTAAGGACAAGTCATACTTCACCTCCTTAATACTTGCATCAGTTGACTTAACACCCTTTAGTAGTTTTACCATCACGGCTTTCATAGAAAGCTTCCCTGAGTCATTTGCAGCATTGTCACGACAACCTGAGGGTACATACAATCCACTTCGATGACCTTTGCTCTTCCAATTTCCATGATCACAGTATCTATACCCAGATTTATTATAATAGTTAAACCTTTGATAGTTCTGACCATGATTTCCTTGGCCATTTGCCCAAAAACCCTGTTGATTATTCAAGTAATTTGCCTCCTCCTCAAAATCAAAATCGGCTGCCCTACTATGAGACCCCACAACTTTTACCTTCTAAACATTACCAGAAAATAAGTGTTAAAAAATCCATTTGAGTCTTCATATGAGCCATATATTGGTCACGTTTCTCCTCTCTTCGGCATTGTTCGGCTGACATCCCAAATGCATAAGTATTGCCTGCTACCTCAGACTCCCTGGTATGCCAAGATCTACTAGTTTTTGTTAATCGATCAAGTATATCAGTAGCATCAGTGAAAGTATGTGCCATAAAAGCACTTCTAGATGTATTATCAACCATTGATTTTATGACAGAGTTTAGTGACCTATAGAACATTTTACATCAAATGATCATCAGTGAGATGGTGATTCAGGCATTGAGTTAGCTCTTTCTTGAACCTAAGCTATGTATCATGTGGTAATTACTTGAAGTTGCTTATCTCGTCCCTCAAATGTAACATTCTAGAAGGCGGAAAGAACCTTTTCTAGGAAAGCTCTTTTCAACTGCCTCCAGTGTGTTATAGAAGCAGGAGCTAGTTCATTTAGCCATAAGGTTGCCTCTCCAGTTAGATACAATGAAAACAATCTAAGCCAAATTGCATTCTGTGACACTCTTGGATTATAAATGATTTGCAAATGTTGATGAAATTCATCAAGTGCAAGTTAGGATCATCACTAGGCAGACCCGTAAATAACCCCTTCAGATTCAACAACTGGATCGTTGTGCTGGTGAAATTGAACTTAGTCCCAGTAGCAAGTGGTGGTAGGACGATGGCTCTAGTAGCTCCAACTCTATCTAAATCAGCCTCATCATCCTTATCATCAAGAGCAAAGTTCATCGCAGGTTGTTGGCGTCCTCTACCTCTTTGTCACTAATTTTGATTTACTAGAGCAAAATTGTCTGCATACTGCCCATCAACATCATAATTCAATTCGTCATCACCTAGGTCCTCATCCTCTGCATGTGGTACCCGATCGGTTGGAACTCCTTAATTCCTATTTGTGCATCCATATTTCTTCTCAATGTTCTATTTAGTTCAGGATCATATGGAAATAGTGGTTCACCTGAATGATGGGTACTTGGCCTGCATAACTATTTGCCTGCAATTACAAAAACAACAAACAAAATTAAAATTAGGAAAAGGGACTAAAAGTCAAATAACACACATGAACTTATTTGACAATCGTATTCCCCGACAACGACGCCAAAATTTGATACGCCCAAACTACAACTCCTTTTTGAAGAGTGTAAGTGGTCGTTGTCAAATATAGAACCCAGCAAGGGTTGGGTTCGAATCCCATAGGGAATAAGGTGTTAATTAAGTCGTATATAGTTTCAATGACAATTAGTCAGTAATTTTTGTGCAATGGGTGGTGGTGGTGTTATTGGATGCTTGTTAACTAAATTCAATAACAACAAAGTAATAGTTAATTTTATAACACTTGAAACAGTGGAGATAAATAAAATAAGACTTTGTTCACCTTGATTTCCAATCACTTCCGAATTACATGAAACATGAATATTGCATTGATACATAATTATAAGGTAATCGATTCCAATTATTCACCTAAGTGTTTTTCAACCTAAATAGATGAGAATCCACTTTAATTCTCATGAACTTAAAGTGACAAGAATAAACTCGATTAAACCCTCAAGAGACTAATTTTGTCTAAGCATTAATCTTTTTATTCTGAGATTAGAAGCTTCGAATTCTTATTACAAATTCCTTTTCCTATTGTCAATCTCTTTGTTCAAGCAAATTGACTTAGGTATTTTTCCAATGTTTGCAACCACTAGAAGTTTATTAAATAGAAGGAATTCACAATATAATCACAAGTTCAATACAAATTCCATACATATATACCCTAGAAGTAATTTTCCACCAAGGATTCCACAACCCTAGTTATAGGGCTTTAGCCACTCATGATAAGAAATAAGATGAATTAAATAATTTTCATTAAGTAAAGTATAATCCTTAAAAAAGATAAATAAAAAATCCCAATCTTTGAATCCAACCAAGAATACTGTGATTTTTTCCCTGTGAAAATCGAGTCTCCAGAGAAAAAGATGCATTACAAAAGTTACCAAGTGTGAAAAAGATGACTATTTTCAACTCTAGACTAGGTATTTATAGGCTCAAAATAAATTGGGATTTAAAGTTCAAACTGGAATGTCGCATCGACCATGAAGGATCGCTCGACGACCTATTGGAACAATGATGGTCCACCTCCGGAGTCGTCACATGAGCACCTCTTAACTGAATTTCTGCTTAAGTCTTGATAGATGGGATGATGGCCTGCTGCAACCTTGATGGCCCATCAGCTAAGCCGTCACTGGGCTTCATCTTGCATCATGTTATGGATAGGTCCTGAAGGCCTTGGTGATGGTCCACCGAGGCCTTAATGGCGTCAGTAGAGTACTCACCTGTCTTCAACTTACATTGGTTTCTTGATAAGACTTTATGGGCAGAGTGGTGGCCCATCGTGCTTCTGACGGTTCGTTAGTTACGCCGTTGCATTTTCTTTTTAGTAAAAATTCCTTTCTTTTATGTGGCTGGGCTTATTACCTGAAAGAAAACACAAAACATATTAAAATCACCAAAGGTTTCTTGAAAACTTGAAATTATCCTTAGTTAAAGATGTAAAATATGTCGTCATAAGCTGACACATTCCAAAGGTGGATTGAACTATATGACATTGATAGTTTGTATCATTCGGGGAAACAAAACGTAGTAGAAGATGTATTAAGTTGTAAGGCAATGGTGAGAACTTATGGGAAATCCATGGAAAGACAAGGGATAACTACAAATCTACACCAACTAGCTAGCTTGGCGATTTGCATTCTCAAAACTCCAAAAGAAGGAGTTATTGTGTGTAATGTGGCAGAATCTTCTTTGGTAGCTGAAGTAAAAGAGAAGAAATATAATTATCCTATGTTAGTATAGCTTAAGGAGAATGTACAACAAGGTATGACAAAAGAATTTGAGCTTATGCAAGAGGGAGTACTTCATTGCCAAAATAGATTATGTGTACCTAATGTAGATAGGCCAAGAAAGAGGATTATGATGGAGGCACATCATTCAAGGTATTCCATCCATCCGGGGTCAACTAAAATGTATCATTATTTGAAAGGAGTGTATTGGTGGGGTGACATGAAGAAGAACATTACATAAGTTGTAGCCCAATGTTCAAATTGTCAACAAGTTAAAGTAGTGCACCAAAATCCCAGAGGTTATATGCAACATATGGATCTTCCAATTTGGAAATGGGATATGTTCAACATGGATTTTGTCACTGGTTTTCCTCGCACATCTCAGAAGTTCAAGTTCCATGTGGGTAATAGATGATAGACTTACCAAATCGACACACTTCCTAGCCGTTAAGACCACTTACACAGCTGAATGGTATGCAAAATTGTATATTAAAGAGATAGTATGGCTAAACGAAGTCCCAATCTCTATTATATCTAATAGGAGAGATCAATTTACTACAAATTTTTGGAATTCTTTCTAGAGGAGTTTGGGAACAAAAGTGAATTTAAGTACAACTTTTCACATCAAATGGACGGACAAGTAGAACATACTATTCAAACACTTGAAGGTATTCTGCGAGCATGTGTATTGGACTTTAAAGGTAGTTGGGATGATCATTTAACTCATATCGAGTTTTCCTACAACAATAGCTATCATTCGAGTATTCAAATGGCACCGTATGAAGCATTATATGGAAAAAGTGTAGATCACTAATTGGTTGGCTTGAAATGGGTGAAAAAAACTTATTTGGGTCATATATTGTTCATCAAGATGTGGAGATAGTTAGGTTGATACAACAACGGCTAGAAGCAGCTCAAAGTCGACTTAAATGATATGCAGATGTTAGAAAAGAGGGCTAGAGTTTGCTATATAGAATTGGGTATTCTTGAAGGTGTCACCAATGAAAGGGGTAATGAGATTTGTTAAAAAGGGAAAACTAAGTCCACTCTATATAGGGCCATATAAGATTATTCAAAGATTTGTCCAAGTCGCATATGAGTTAGAACTACCCCAAGAGCTCTCAACAGTTCATCCAGTGTTCCATGTTTTAATGTTTTGAAAATACATAGGAGATCTATCTTATATAACTCCTACTGAAGATGTACAAGTTACAGAAGAACTCACTAATGAAGAAGTATCCATTACTATTCTGGATTGACAAGTTAAGAGGTTAAGAAATTAAAAAGTGGCTTTTATAAAAGTACTTTGGACAAACCAGGAAGTAGAAGAAGTTACATGGGAAGCTGCGAACGCGATGAAATCCAAGTACCCTTATTTATTTAAATCAAAAGAAAAAGTTCTTGATGTTGGATTAGGCCATTAGCAAATAAGTATAAATATGTATGTATTATGTGGCTAATAGTGGGATTAAACTTAGGCTTGTACTTGTTTAGGCAGGTTAAATAATGCTAACATTTGAGGATGAATGTTCCTAAGGGGGGGAGGATGTAACACCCCATATTCTACATGTGCTAGTTCTACTTATATGGAACTTTACATAGCCTTGTGGTATAGGTAATGGACTTGGTTTCTTATACGAGTAGTGATGGTAAAATAGATTTGAAGGAAACTGTTTGTACATTTCAATGTGGCATGATCAAGTTCACGTCCATGAAGGTATTTAAACTTGGGATCATAAGGTGGTATTTGAGTCTAAAGTTTAAAGTGATCAAGTGTATACAAGTTTTAAGTTACATTAAAGGGATTGAGAACTGAAAATGGAATAAAATGTTGAGGTTCTTGCTTGACTTAATTAAGCTAGTAGGTGAGTCACCTACTTGAACTATATGGTCCAAGTAAAATGTGCCATGTAGGTGTATTACCTACTTAAGGCAATGGATCAGATTAAGGCCTATATTAATGGACTCTTTTAAGGCCCAAAGAAGTAAAATAAAAGGAGAAAAGAATGGGCAGCCCAACACCTAAAATCTGCCCAAAAATCCTAATAAGTTAAAGGCCCATTTTAGACATTAATAAAGCAAGTAGGTCTATCACTGTTGCATACCAACTGCACACGTAAGTGTACGTGGTTGTACAAGTAATAAAGTGGCTATTACGAGCCGAATATCAATCCCATAGGGACTTGGTATTTAGCAGACGATCCAACTTAAGTATTTTTGTTGAATTTAAACAAGTGTGATTTGTAACTAAAAAGAGTTTGAGTTTTGTTTTAATAAACTAAGTAATAGAAATAACAATGATACTAATTCGGATTGTAAACAATATAGGGAGAGTTCCAGGGTTGAGGCATTTACTTCATATTCATGCATTACTATGGTTTCTTACTGGTGTTGGTGTTTATCGTGATTATTGATCTACAGGGTTGATATTAAAACTTGGGAATGGTAAACCTCTAAGTCATCTACCCAAATTAATATAACAACTACATCATTGAGCGGGGATGTGAGTGTTTAATTTGGATGCATTAAACTATCTTCCCATTTCATTAACCAAGTGGGGTGTTTAGGTATATCATTATCATAACTGCAAATCATCCTATAACAATTACTATATAACAATTAAAGATATGATCCACACTCCCTACGTTCTTCATTCTGTCTCTCCACTCCTATGGTCAATTCATTTCGAGACTTAGATTTATCCTAAATTTCATGACGCTTTATAATAGTAAAACAAGAAAGCAAGAATATTCGCATAACTTGATAAACATATAAACAACCTATAAAACCATAATTAAGCAATCATGTTTTAGCCTCAAACCTAAAAAGAGGATTTTTATCCACTCATAGTCATACAAATAATCACTATTAATCAATTCATAAGTAAACTACAAGAAAACTAGAAGTTAAAGAAGCAAAACCCTAACATAGAGCCTTTGTTGCCTTCTCCTCCTCTCCAAATCGTGTGCATTCCCAAGATGAGATATAAATATGGATAAGTAAACCTTATATAGTGTTTTAGGTTATCCATAGGCTTCCTCATATGAAACATATGAATTTACAACTATACCCCTACTTAAATAACATAAAAACCAACTTTTAGACGTCTTAGGAAGGTTGAGCCGCATGGCCATGGGGGTGGGGTGGGTGGGTGGGGGGAGGTACAAGGCAGGCCTATCTCGAGGCAAAACCAGTTTTACCTCTCCCTATGGGGTTCCGTAAAAGTACCCTCCCATGATATGGGGGGTATAGCACTAGGCCGCCTTCACAAGGTGAGTGTTTGTACAATTCTTGCTCTATTCTTCTCGTTTTCTCGTTCCTTATTTCCCCCCTCCTTGTGGCTTGTTGGTAGGATTCATTTAGATTCAATAGCTACTACAATGTTCTCCTACAACAACTCATATCAAGCATTAGTTCATACAACACAATAAAGCTCATCAAAGTACACTAGAACAAGCATAACTCAAGCTAGCAATACTAGTTTTCTCATCTAAGCTCTTTTTGATCATTTTGATTCTTGAATTGTTTCAAATGCACCCTAAAAACTCTAAAAATATATATTAGCACACAAATACACAATTACACACTTTATACTTAAAGCCTTGTTCGTCCTCGAACAACTCTTTACAATCAAGGAAGACTCTAACATTACTACTTTAAATAAAACACTCAAGCTAGAACTACAATTACTACATGAATAGCAAGTTCTACACTAGGCATGAGATATTACAATTTAGAACACATGAATACTACTTCAAAACTGCCTAGCCTCAAGAATTTACTCTACCAAGTTGGCAAACTCATGCATATTACTCAACAAATAGATCATACAAGTCACCTATGCATTATTAAACATGCACCCTCACCATAAGAGAGTTACCTATATTCACTCACATTAATGCAACTTATTACAAGAATGGGTGTAAGAATCAAATTCTGCTCACTCTCACAGAGAATTCACATGTCACATAAGATGAAACATAAACTTGCCCTTAGTGTAGTACTTCACTAATATAAGAATATTGAAGCTCAAGATCAAGTAGGACTTTAAGGGTTGTAATGTAGGCTAAGGGACGGTAAAACTATTTTGGTCAAGAATAGTGACTAACTTTCCCAAGTGCTTTAATAAATCACACTTTCCATTAAGCTAATCTTCAACTAGCCTATTTTTCACTATTTTCCTCTTCCACAACTCTCTTTTATTTTGCCCCATCTCTTTAAGTTAGCTTGCACATCTTTTGTAGGGAGTTTCTGATTATCTTTTTCCAAACACTTTACTCTTTTTACTTTACTCCCTACCAACAACACATAAACCTTTTTAACACACCTATAGCTACTACTTTAGGGCTTCAAGGAGTTTTGGATCAAGTTACGATCTAATGAAAAAAAAGGAGTAAGCTACACATGAGACTACCAAGGAATAGTCTAAAGGCTCAACGAGTCTAGCTAAGATCATGCATAAAGGGTAGCTATAGCAGGTGTAAAACATGGCTATCAAAGAAATGCCTATGTCATCTCCTAAACTCAACTTTCTTTATTTCGCTTTGTAAACACACCGGGCAAGCTCTAGGCATCAATTTACAAATATGAAGTATATAAAAAAACCTCACTCAATCTTGGCACATGTTAAAATCAATAAGGATCATTATAGACTCTAAATCAAGTAATTGTAAGAATTTAGATTTAAGACAACATCACACAAGAGTCAATTAAAAGAGCCTAAGTGTCTCATAGAAGTCATTCAATTTTTCACAACATGCCTTAGAATTCAACACCAACTTGCATCACATAATCATGTGTAACACCCAATAAGAGAATCAAATGACAAATTTTTTAAAAATTACTCCTAAAAATAAAAAAGGATACTGTGTTCAAAGGACCCCCCCTTAGAAAAGAACTAAAATGAAAAACCGAGGGGTGAGTGAAGTGTGCTTCTACTAAACGGACAAAACAACAAAAACTAAAAACAAACAAAGATAAAAATCTTTTTGTAATTTTTTTAGATTTAGTTAGCAACTTGTAAATAAATCAAAACCAAAATCCTATAGTGCACTTCACCCTAAAAAAATTGAAGATTCCCCACCCCACTCTTAAAATCATACTTTTTCCCCAAAGTATAAATCAAAGTAATGATAGAAATACTCCTTGAGGCCCTCTAGGCCTAGCTAGTAGCATGCCACTTTCTCAAATTTCCATCATGGGGGCCAGAGGACCCCACAGTTATGCTTTCAACATGCTCCTTAGCTTAGATTTTGGGTACTCAGACTTTCCCTCAACCTGTCAACACAAAATAAAAACAAAACCCAAAGGTGATACCAAAGAAATAAATAATTAAAAACAAACTACCTTAACTTGGGTTGCCTCCCAACCAACTCCTGATTTATTGTCGCTGCACATCTTACATCACAACTATCATCCACATCTCCTTGTCGGGGCCAGCTTTTTTTACACTCACCTTTTCAGGATTTCCTTTAAGTTTTTCCAGCTCTGACTTATTTGTCCATTTTGGCAACTCTATGAGAGAGTTCGAAAAGGCAATGGGAGGTTTTATCTTCTCCACCCCACACTAATACACTTCCATTGTTGTGATTATGCATAAATCTCTATAGTATGAGGGTGTGTTGAGTGCTTTGCACACTTTAAAGACTACCTCTTCATCATTCACTACAATATTTTGGGCCTTCAACAACCTTTGAAATGTGTGGCCTAAACAATCGAAAAGTGTTGTCCTTGACCAAAGGCCACATTTTTCGACCTTAAACAGTGCTTTTGTGGAGGTGGGCTAAAGTGGCGTTACCTTTGACTTTAGGCCACACTTTTCAAGTGTTGCCTAAACATCTACGCTTAAAAAGCATGGCCAATGAGGTACAAAGGCCACACTTTTCAATACCTCATACAATAACACTTTTATTTGATACAACTACACTTTCAAGCATAACCTTTTCTGTAACACCCCGTACGTTGCTGAACCTATACGATTACGTGTACAATTATGGAATTAGTTAAACATGGGAGCCTTGATGAATTAGACATTAATTTGTTGGGGCTTACATGAGTCTTGTGCCATTGGGCCAAATAAGGCCCAAAATTACATGGAAGACATGGCCCAAATGATGGAAAAGATCCATTCTTGTGTTGACCAAGACAATATGTATATAATTAGCTAAGTATGACTTTTGAGACTATAAATAAGGTGAGAAATCAGATTTTATTCATGGAAAACCACATGTCCCATTTCTAGAATTTTCCACAACTTTCTCTCTTCAACCAAACCCTAAGCTTCCATTCTCTTTGGAAAAGATCACCTCTTGGTAAGTGTTTATTATTATGGTTTAGTATATTATATTCATGTAATATGGTGTATATGATGTTTGTTATGTTGATAAAGTATTGAGAAAATCACTATGTGTAAAATAGGCTAGTTTTGCTAAATCGGTAAAGGGTTTTGCCTTGTAACTTTAAAGGAGACTTGTGATCTTGAAGAAAGTGGAATTTATGGATTTAATATTGACATGTGAGATATAATTATAGCCTCAACTTGTTTTATTCTTGTACATAATGATTGGAATTTTTATTTTGAAATTGGGCATGGAATTGGTGACGTATTGAAAGAAACATGTAGTTTGGTGATGTTTATGTGTGTTGCAAAGCCATGGATGTTTTTTGGAATCTAAGATGATATAAAATATTTTATTAGAAGTTTAATTATGATCATGGATCATTCATGGCAAAAAAGGACCCTAAAATGACCCCCGGAGGCTGAAACGGGAATCCGCCCTCGAGCCTGGAGCACCTGCGGGCGCAGGTGCCAACGCAGGTGCCTCTGGCTACTGCCAAAGGGCACTTACGGATGTAGATCAGTCACCTGGGGGCGCAGGTGTCTTAGCGGGTGGGCCCGGAATTCTGAATTTATTATTTTGTATCCCTTTGACCCCCCGAAACCCCTATACCCTTCATGGATGTAATTATCAACTTATGGGACCTCTTGAATGACTTTGAAGGAGTATCCTGGTGATATTTTGAATAATACTAATTATGTATTGTTGTTCATGTGTTGTTACGAAAGGTATTGAGATGATTTGATGAAGTAATTGTGACGTAGTGATAGTGTGGAAGTATAAAGGATAAATTTGATGTGAAATGATATTGATGTGCGATGTCTTGGTCAATGTGTGGAGTGTTATGGTAGTGTTGGCATGTTGATGCAATAAATAGTATCGTAAGAATGCGAAACGACATTCTAAATACAACTATGTAACTCGTTATCGTCTTATGCACTTGGAATGTAGCTTGCGGTTAGTGTTGGTTCCGTATGAACTTGTACTGTAGAGTGAAACATAAGGAAGGATCTGGACTGTTGTGTTCATATATAAACTTGTGTACTCATACTTGGAAGTGAAGGTATGTAAGGTTACTCTTCTATATCCTTCTGCAGTATATGGTGTTCGCATTGTCATAGTACTTATTTGATTCCAAAATGCTCTAAGGTATTCCATATCCGGTAGTTGACTAGTGTTACTCATATGTTCCTTAATCATTGGTCACTGGTGAATCATATAACTCATTTCCATTGGTTGACTCATGTTCATTGGCTAATATGTCAACAGTTTCAAAATGTTCTAAGGTATCGCATCTCAGGTTGATGAACAGTTGATATCCACATGTGTCTTACTCAGTAATCATTATCCTAAGATTCCAAAAGTGTTATATTCCAAAGGGGTTCTATAGTATTCCAACTAAGGTTGACATATATTGTTATTTCATATATTAATATGGAATAATCCCAATATTATGCTAAGTTATTTACTATAGCCCACCAAAGGTGGAGGCCCGGTGTTATATGGTAATGTACGAGTGAACATATCCTTTCCTCGCTATTAAAGGTGTCAATCTCTTGAAAGTAAGAAATGAGGTAAAACATATATGTGTGTTTTTGAAAGTGTCACAATCCTTAATGTATTATAAAAGTATCAATCTCTCCCGAGTAAGAAATGAAGAAAAGTGTGTATATATTCTTAACCCACCATGAGAGTGGATGTATGCTAACCCACCATGAGAGTGGATGTATGCTAACCCACCATGAGAGTGGATTTATGTTAACCCACCATGAGAGTGGATGTATGAACCCACCAATAGAGTGGATGTATGTTAACCCACCATGAGAGTGGTTGTATGTTAACCCACCAATAGAGTGGATGTATGTTAACCCACCAATAGAGTGGATGTATGTTATATTGTTAACCTACCAATAGAGTAGATGTATGTTATATTATTACCCCACCACTAGAGTGGACGTATGTGGATGAATGTTATTCTTTTACAACCTACTAACCAAGTAGATGATTATTAATGGTAATGAGCATAGAAGCAAGAAAGAATCTCTTGCATATAGAAGAATCTAGTGGAGGCAAGTCTCCTGAGTGAAGGTAATTTCCCTTAAAGGAAAGTAATTATAAAAGATATTATATAAAATGATGGTTTATCCACGTTGACTATTCTCTCATATTTTATTCTATTGACATTCTTATGTATGATGCCATTTCTTATGAGCCTTACATACTCAGTACATTCTTCGTACTGACCCCCTCGGGGGACTTACCTTACATGTCGCAGGTGCAGGCTTTAGTAGACCTCCTCCGTAGACTGTGGATCATTTGCAGAGTTTTGGTGAGCTCCACTCGGTTCGGAGCTTTCTGGGTCATAGTCGTATACTGTTTTGATATTGTAAATATTGTATAAAGCAGGGACTTGTCCCAACTTTAGGGTGCCAATCACGCCTCGTTGGAAGTCGGGGCGTGACATTTTCTTTCTTATTGGCCACACTTTTGCAGCGTAGCATTTTCTGCTTTCTCTATGACAATACTTGTAAAGCGTTGTCTTAGATGCTATATAGGATACATATTTGTGGTTTATTACGTTAGTATGATGATCTGAAATGTTGAATTAATTAGTAAATAACAAAACATTTCTCAAATCGATACACTTATGAACTTAGAAAAATAAATACATTTAATATACTACATCAACTAATAAATCAAATTTCTATGAGGTGCGTACTAACTCTAAAGAATACAATTATTTCCTATTCACTTAAATAATTCGAATTGACATTCTTCAGTCTCTGCTTTAGTGTGAAGATATCGAAATACACCAATACATGAGAATGCTCCAAGTTGATCTGTGTGAAGTGGAAGTCTCCTAGAAACAAAATGTAGCTTTTACTTTGGAGCTTATCATACTTGACGCAGAATGAAGGATGCTTCTATTTTAGAATCAAAGAGGTAAATAAAGTAGCAAGCAGAGGACAGGATACTTCCAAATCCCTTGCATAGGAGAAACTTGCATTGCATTACTTACCCATATTTTTCAAATACCAAAATGAAATCATAACCTTCATCATCATTAAGAAATGCGACTTACATCAGAATTATCCTCCCCAAAGACCATTTCTGCGCCTAAAGGCTTCATATTTGCAGATATATCATGAAGTAGAATTTTTGTCAAAATTAATCATTAAAAGTAGTCAGATTCACTACCAGAGGGCTCATAAATCACATGAATGTCACATTACATTTGATACCTGTAGTAATTCAGGATACACGAAAGACACCATTTAGTTTATGCTATTGTGCATGAGCTTCTAACACTGTAAGCACAAAAGAAGATAACAAATTAACATCATCAAATATACCTAATATATGAGCCACCATGCTGAATGAATCAATCAACTACCATATGTTAGTAAATACAAGAAAAGAGCAGAGCCTTTTTGCCAGAAGTTAGCAACTTTGTCAACAAGTGAAATAGACAAACTCCTATATCACCACTTTTTATTTTACTCACCACACGAACACAATATACAAACTAGCAGCAACCTTCATGCATCATCACTAATAATTCTTTCAATTCAACTTGGCTGGTGAACAAAAATAATAGTTGAAATAATACAATAGTTATGTATGCATCCGATGGATAATGAAGCTTGCACTTCACGGTCTCATAGTTATTTTGTAAGCCTACACTAGATTTTTGATAAGTAACAAAATTCATTTCTCAAAACTATGCTTAAGGCTCAACTAGAAGTTATTAATCACATACTAGTAGGTAATAAGATACCAAAGCAGAATGGAGAAGAACTAGTGTTAAGAACTTTGAAGCAACGCTTAGATCTTTATTTCTCAAAATATTCTCGAACACTGAACTAAAATTATAAGTAAAATTAAGTCCTATCCAAAGCATATACACCATTCAGAGGAAAAAGTTAGCAGCAATTGCTAATCATCAAGTACTGAAATGACTCAAGTACATAGATACTTCCCTATAATTTTTATTAGATTATCTTTGTTTTATACAAATTAATTTTGTTAGTCATGTTTACTGTCTTTCCAGCTAAAAACACTTGTAGAAGTGCATAGTGGGACACAATAGCCAAAACAAATATGTGTTACACAGTAAATTACAACTATGGTTCAATTTGGAGTGGCAAAGAGCAAGAGAATACAAGACCCAAAAGCAAGACATGTAAAACTATATAATTTATAGTCATCTATCCTCTAGTGCAACATATATACATAAACTATTTTCAATCATCATTGTTAACATGGTGGAATAGTTGAGTTGTGCCTAAGTTGGCCAGAATACCATTGTTAACAAAAAAGAACGAATGTTTAGACTATGAATAAAACTTCTACCTTCCGGCCTTCCAGCCAAGTTGTTCCCGTTAGAAGATAAATCTTATACCAAAATTGAAGCATATGTGTCACCTAAAAGTTCCTCGGTAGTTGTCCAAATATGCCCAAATTCGCCTACAACACAGACAAGATCATGAAAATATTTGCTTGAATTAGAAAATTTTGTCATAATAGAATGCAACCTACTGAGTAAATACAACTTAATCAAAAACGAAACAAATGGATACCCTTCATAAACACGATTATATATGTGGAATGTAAGACTAAATATCCAAAGCAAAAAAAATAAATTTTGTACTCCCATATATCTGCAAATATAGAAGCATATATATAAGGCCATCACAAAATTCTTTGGCTATGGAGGACCACTTAGACACAATCTGAACAATAATGGCATACATGATATAGCTAGAATAAAACAACCCCATACTAAGAAGTGTTGATAAAACCAAACATTGTAGAATACAAAAGTTTAAACTCAAAAGAAGCATATGTATCAATAGGTATCATACATCTTATTATGATGGACTACATTCTAAACTCTTAAGAAATTGATAAAGAACTAATAAATAACATGAGCTACTATGAAAAACTAGCATTGTTATAGAAATTTCATAATTTATTCTTTTATTTGCACTTACAAAATAATAAAGAAAGTAGAGATGACATATTGAACCAACGCCCAACTGAAGTTCTCTTCATTACTCACTCTTGCACTAGAAAAGCAGAATCTTCAACTACCAAGATAAGATGGATTATTGAGAACAAATAATATCCAAAGAGCAAAATTAAAAAAAAATAAATCTTAAGTTAATGTGAATTAAAGGATCTTACAATGTTTAAGAATGTTCCAACCTGAATAGTAAGAGTTTCCATAGCCTTAAAATGGTATGGAAACACAGAAAAGATAAGAAAGTAACCACAGAGATTAAATAGTTACGAATACTATGTCTTTCTAATCTCTCTAAACGGGTTGAGTTGTCTTGTGAAATTTTCCATGAAAAGTTGATCTAGTACCTAACTTGGCTAAATGTTGTTGGAATTATCGATATTGCGTACCATCTTTGAGAAGGCTTTCCGGAGTTAGTCTGACATTTCTTCTTGGTGAGCGTTCCAGCATAACTGCATTTGCTACAATTGTCTTGTGCTATGTATCCATGCCACGCCCCGAATCCCATTCGGGACTGACTGGCACCCGAAGCCGATATGGCCTGAGAGAACCAATCTTTGCTCATGTATACTCGTATGCATATCCTCATGCAACTATGCGGAAGTCATAAACATGGAAACATATGCCATATCTATATATGTATAAAACTTGGCCGTTAGAGCCATAAAGTCAAAAAGATCGTACATCCCTTACATCCACATACCCACATACGTCTACAAATGCCTCTAACAAACATTTACGAGACCATCTAAAAGTCAGGACAAGTCCCCGCTTTTTACAACATCAAAACATCTATACAACTGTGACTCAGAAAGTCCCGAAGCAACTGGGGCTCACCAAAAATTTGCAAATACTGTCAACCTACAGTGGAGGTGTACTAGTGCCTGCACCTGCAACATGTAAAGTAAGTCCCCCGAGGGGGTAAGTACAAAGAATGTACTGAGTATGTAAGGCCATAAGAAAACCGCATCAATACATAAGAACTTCAATGAAAATAATCATAAGAGAATACTCTATATGGATAAACATCATCTTATATAAGGAACCATGTACCTTTCTTCTGTTATTGTTATTTTCGATCATTCAATCGTCACCTTGTCTTTTCTATAATACCTTTCATAATTAATTTCGATCAAGAGAATTACTTCCAAGAGATTGTCTTTATTCACGAGATTCCTCTATACAAGAGATTCTTTCTTTTGAGAGATTCTTAACATACATCCACTCTTTAGTGGGTTAACATACATCCACTCTTTGGTGGGTTAACATACATCCACTCTTTGGTGGGTAAACATACATCTACTCTATGGGTAGGATTAACATACATCCACTCTTTGGTGGGTTAATAACATACATCTACTTCATGGGTAGGATTAACATACATTACTTCCTTTTCTTTCATTACTCTTTCTTTCATTCAATGAGTAATTGAGATATTGAGGATCATAACCTTATTTGAAGCACACTCATATACACATTTCACTTCACTCCTTTACTACACATCTTTACTTATGGGGAATAGATATATTAACTTGCACATTACTTTCTTCATTACTTTTGATGAGATTGGTACTTTTACTATGAGAAAGAGATTGGTACAAAGACAACCATAATCTCATTAGACTTTGGAACATAACATGATTGGAATAATGCTATTCAAAATAAATAGATTCTCTTTACGTCATCACTCTCTTTCAGTATAGTTCTCTTAGGATCTACCACATCAAGACAACTTAGGAACTTCCGTCAATAAATAAGAGATAAGTGAATCATCATTCATCTAAGAGTAGGACACATGTGAATAGCAAGATATGTCAATCGTAGTTGGAATTCTATAGAACCCTTATGGAGTGTAACACTTTTGGAACCTTAGGATAATGATCCATATTAGCTAATGAACATGAGTCATGTGATTCACCATTGACCAATGAGTAAGGAACTTATGGGTAACACTAGTCAACTACCGGATACGGAATACCTTAGAGCATTTCGGAATCGAATGAGTACTATGACAATGTGAACACCATATGCTGCAGAAAGATACGAAAAAAGTAACCTTACATACCTTTGCTTCCAAGTATGAGTACACAAGTCTATATAAACACCACAGTCCAGCTCCTTCCTTATGTTTCACTCTACAACACAAGTTCATAATGGAAATCTAGTTAACAACTATTTACCGTGCAAGTGTACAAAACGACAAGGAGCTATATGACAGCCACATAACCTCATTTCACTCTTTACAATACAACCCCCTACATTATCATACCAATAATACCACAACATACCCAACATTGACCAAGAGTTCATACTTCAATAGCATTTCACACCACACTTACCCTTTGTGCTTTCTCGTTAGCATTCCGTCACAATCACCCTATCAACTTGCCTCGTAACAACTTATGAACAACAATAAATACTTAATACAGTCCATAATGCCTCCATACTACACTTTAAAGTCATTAAAATGACATCACAAGTTGCTAATTATATCCATAAAGGGTATAGGTGCCTTCGGGGATCAACTAGATGCAAAAACATACAAAACCGGACCTGGGGGCTGACCTGCGTTGCCACCTGCACCCATAGGTAGCTGAACTATGCCCTCAGATGCCCTTTGGCAGCAGCCAGAGGCATCTGCGCCTGCAGGTGCCTCCGTCTGCGGGGGCGGATGCCCGTTTTGGTCCGAAATGGTCTTTTTGGGGTCTTTTTATGCAATGAATGGTCCATGATCATAAAAAAACTTATTTTGACATATTTTTGAACTTATTTAATAACCAAAATCATCCATGGTCTCACAACACACAATAACATCACCAAAATGACACTTTACGGTCAATACGCCACCAAAACTATAACCAATTTCACAATAGAAATTCCAAACATTATATACCATGAAAAAACAAGGTAAGACTATAATCACATCTCACATGTCAATATTAACTCCATCAAGTTCACTTCCTTCAAAACCACAAGTACATATTCATGATTACAAGGCAAAACCATCCTCCGATTTAACAAACACATACACTTCACACATAGTGAACTTCTCAATACTCCACCAACACAACCAACATAATATACACCACCTCTCATGCATAAAATATATTAAACCATCATAATAAACACTTACCAAAACTTGTACCAGGATGATCTTGGCCAAGGGGATGACTTAGGGTTCTTGAGAGCCAAAAAGAAAATGTTGAGATATTTCTAGAAAAAGCATGAGTCCCATATGAATAAAAATTTGATTTTTCCTTTTATATATAGTCCCTCAAGTCACTCTTATACTTTCTTAGCATTAATTGCATGGTTGATTGGTCAAATGGACCAATATTGGAAGAATGGGTCACATTTCAGATTGGCCCATGTCTTCTTGTTTATTTTGGGCTTCATTTTTGGGCCCAATGGTGCAAGACTTATTAATTCCCACACAAATAAATGAATAATTCATAAAATTTCTCATGTTCAACTAATTTCATAATTGTACACGTAGTCGTATAGGTTCGGAAACGTACGGGGTGTTACAATCCAAGCTAGTGGCAACCTACGTCTTTACTATTTATCCATATCAGACCTCTTACCATTCTTTCCATGTCTAAATATAGTGTTTCATTCCCTTTAGGGGCATTAATATAGCCTAGAAAAGGTACTAATCTATCAACTATGCGCTATAACATGTTATTCAACATCTTAACATCGACATAAACACATGTCAGTATGTAGTTGTTGACGTTATAAGTGTCCTAAAAAGTACCTTGTATCAAGTCAGGGGGTTGTTTTTGAGTCACTAGTGAACCTTGAACCCATTCAACAGAAGAACTCCCACTTAAAAAGTAAAAACTTAATGATTTGCCTTAAGACCAACCTATGAACAAGAAAATTATAGATTATTAAGGTATCAAAACAACATAAGGTAATCTCATAAATGGCATCTAGGGAGGGTAGAGTGTACTCAGACCTTACCCCTACCTTGGGAGGTAAACAAGTTGTTTTCGATAGACCTTCAACTCAAAGAAAAGCATATTAAATCATATTAAAAAAAACTAAAGTGAAGGAATCATGAAAAAATACTATAGATTATTCAAGTATCAACTCTCTATGTATTGTTCTATTGGTTAGTCACATCCGAGTAGCTCTTGAAGGAAAAAAAGAAATTTTAGAGCTAGGAGAAAGAAATCATAATAGGTTCATTCATCTTCTCAACAAAACTAAACAAAGATCAAGATTTAGTGAACAAACCCTTGTAGGACCATCTCTATTTGTGCCAAGTTTCTTGACCCCTCATTGAGATCGCTCAATATGACTGGACCAAGAACTCCTGCATTCCACGTATCATAATGTATGCCAACACTCTGAAATGGATTTTAAAACCATAGATTATATGACTTTTTACAATAATGGTTAGGTTACCACCACTAATTAAAGGATCAAAGAAACAAAAAATATAAAGCTAACTAGGAGACTAACAGTAAAGCTAACTGGGAGACTAACAGTAATAATGAGCAGAGAAATCTTGTTAATACCAGCTCTTAATTTCACATTGCCACTATATGTAAGTTTGGATTATCCAATGTCCCATAAACTGTTCCTACCATAATTCAAGTTCATATAGAAATTAGGAGATAGGAATAGACTAAAAAAGATGTAGGCAACCCTAAAATTTGCTTAGGATTTTTGAAAACACAATAACCCTAAAATTTTCTTAGGGTTTCGATAATAAAATGGTCTTAGCAACCCAAATGAAGATCCCATTTCTTAAAAATGAATATGGGCTGAGAATAGATATCAATTTTGAGGTATAGAATCGAAATTTAACCCTCCTTTCCTCTTTCAATATGGAGGAACAAATGAGAATGAGAAACCTATGAAGTGATTTCATCGATGGTACTATTCAGATGCGTGATGATACTTACCGATGAGTTAAGAGGTATTTTTGCTTTTCAGAACTTACTGAAGAGTTGTGAATTTGAGAAGCAAGAGTCCCTTAAGAAATTTAGGCCATATACTCTTTACTTTTAAGAAATTGGGGGGAAATTAGATATATGGAGGGAATATTATTACTTTACTCAAAATTTTATGAGAACTAATAGGAAACACTTGTAAAGTGTTGTTTTTAAAATTATAAATATAGTACATTTAAAAGTGTGGCCATATGTATAAATAGGTGTTGTCAATTGGTTTATAATTTGGCAACACTTATAAAGTGTAGCCTATAATTCTAAAGAGTACACTTTTGAAGTGTTGACAAAGTTTTCATGGCCAAAAGCTTTGCACAAATGCCACACCTTAAAAGAGTGGTGTTAGTTAGTTTTGGCAAAACTTTTCAAGCATTGCCTAGAATTGATGTAGCCTTAGGATAAATTTATTGTAGTGATTTAATCTCATCTTGAGCGTGCCCTATCTAACATCTATCAACACTCCACCGGTAACCAAGAATAGACATCCCAATATGATTAGTACCCTATCATCTGTATCATAGTCACAAACAATAAAATAAACAGGAATAATGAACTTACCAACCTTAATGAGTACATTCTCTATAATTCCTTCGGAGACCACTCTAGTTCTATCTGTCATCTGGAGCACAACTGATGGGGCCCTTGGCTTCCCCAATCCAATAGTATTAAACAGAAAAAGGGGCATTAAGTTGATGGTTTCCCCTAAATCACTCAAAGCTTGAACAACATCGCTATCACCATTTTGTATGGGGAGGGAGAAACTCCCATGGTCCTTGAGCTTTCTGGGCATCTTGCTCATAATCATAGAATTGCACTCTTCCATGAGTACTACAATCTTAATATCACCAAGCCTCTTTTGTTCACCACTAAATCCTTCAAGTACTTAGCATTCTTAGGCATTCCCTGCAAAACATATAACAAAGGAAGGTTAATGTGAAGTTATTTGAAAGTGTCAAAGAACTTCTTAAAATAAGCATCCTCTTTGGCTTGCTTAAACTTTTGAGGGAATGGTGGTGGTAGTCTGCTTTGGGTTTGCTCAACTGAATTTTCATTTGGGTACTCAGACTTCCTTTTTTTTGTTAGCTTCTTTAGACTTAACTTACTTTTTTGTATGCTCAGGTGCGATCAACTCTTGATGGACCTCATGATTTTTCTTTGGAGGTGCATCAATCAAATCTCTACCATTCCTCAAGGCGATTGCCATAACTTTTTTAGAGCTTGCTTTGTATAACTAGGTAGACCCCCTTGAGGTCTTGTGTTTTGTTCCTGATCTAACTAACCCATCTGCATCTTTAAATTCTTTTGATCCAATTACTGATTTTTAATCTCTGCAGCCATTTGTTCTTGTTTGGCCAATTTTGTTTTTCAAAGTCTCTTCTATAGTGCTAGCCTGAGTGTTGTTTTGAATGCCATACTTGTCACGCCTCGTATTCCAATGGGGTAGACTGGCACCCGAAGCCGTTAAGGCACGAGAGAACCAATCTTCATTCATATACACTCATACGCATGTCACTCAATAAGCATCACCATCCCGTAGAGATATAAGATGCCAATAACGAAAGTCATGGAAAAAGATGTGATATATATGAAACTTGGCCGTTGGGGCCACCATGTCAAAAGCATACGTTCCTTACATTTCCTTCATTTTGTCCCACAACATCTACAAAGCCTCTACAGATACATGGACATAACCAACCTAAAGTCGGGACAAGTCCCCACTTTATACAACATTTACAATACCAAAACAAATGTATACATGTAACTCGGAAAGCCCCGAACCAATTGGAGCTCACCAATGATCGAAAAATGATCTGCAACCTACTGTGGAGGTATACTAGCACTTGTGCCTGCAGCAAGTAAGGTAAGTCCCCCAAGGAACGTCAGTACGAAGAATGTACAGATTATGTAAGGCCATAAGAAACTGCATCATACATAAGAACATCAATGGAATCAATATAAGAGAATAATCAATGTGGATAAACCATCATTCTGTATGTGAGGAACCATGCATGTTATATGCATTACTTTCTTTGCTTTTATGTTCATTCATTATTCTATGACCAACTGATCAGTGGTAAAAGAGGATAACCCATGCTAGGTATTTTAACCCCTGGGATGTGATTAACCCATGCTAGGCTTTTCTGTTGCCCCTGGGATGTTACTGTGATAACCCATGCTAGGCTTTTCCATCACCTCTGGGATGTTACTGTGATAACCCATGCTAGGCTTTTCTGTCGCTCCTGGGATGTTACGGTGATATTGGGATCAACTAATGCTCGGTATTTTAACCCTTGGGATACCACCCAAGAATACTTAAACAATTATACATTACTTCATTTCTTTACTTCTATGAGATTGATACATTGGTGATTGTACATCATTGAAACATTAGTCAATGAACATGAGACATGTGAATCACAATTGGTCCTGTGAGTAATACTATATGACAATACCTTTGGACATTTCGGAATGGAACAAGTACAATGTCAATATGAACAATATGTGCTACAGAAGGATACGGAAAGAGTAACCTTACATACCTTATCTTCCCAATATGAATACACAATCCTATATGTGAATACAATAATCCATCTCCTTCCTTACGTTTTATTCTACAACACAAGTACATAATGGAGCTCACGTTAACAACTAACTACCTTACAAGTGCATAAATAGTGGTTTACTTTGGTCAAAGGAAGAATGGATCATTTATTCCTTTCGGCCATGTCTTTTGTTTGAGTTTTGGGCCTCAATTGAGACCAATTACTCAAGATTAATTTAGCCCAACAAATTGAATGTATAATACCCCAACAATCTCATGTTTAAAGAATTCCATAAATGTGAAGACAATATTCCACTCACGAGATTCATGTTCGTAGCCTTATCCCCAAGAATAAGCGATATCTGCCACTCATGGCTTAATTTATCATAAATTGATAAAAATTATAAAAAAATAAAAATAATGAAGAATTAACCCTCATTTGGATGCCAAAATAGTCCAAGAGTAGTCCCACTAAGATGGAATAATGATACAATAACCCAAGAGCCCTATTTAGAGACTAGTGGTCGAAATTTTTTTTTCGCAAAAAGCAGTCGGGCACGCTGCCTGGTGCGCCCCTATGCTGCCTGTGCCATAAAATTTTAGCCAGAAGCAGTCTGACACGCTGCCTGGCGAGCCCCAATGCTGCCCCTGGCAGAAATTTTTTAGCCAAAAGTGGCCTGGCACGCTGCTTGGCTCGCCTAGCACTTAAAGTTTGATTTTCTTTCTTTCTTCGACTTTTCTTTGCGGACCTTAGCATAATATCAATAGTACATCAAAACCAATACAAAATACACGCTTATTGCTCTCAAAACTAAGGTAAACATGGTTTAAATGAGGCATATAAATACGCCCTAGATTACCCAAACAAGTAGGGTCGAAAATGGACGGGGTGTTACATCCTTCCCCCTTAGAAACATTTGTCCTCAAATGGTAATAACATCTTCCCATATACAACAAATGCACCTTTATGTTAGCATATATACATATACACATAATGCTTATAGACACTTACTTGTTATTGCACTCCTTCCGCACTTTGAACTTTTTCTTTCGTGTGAAACAAATACGGGTACTTTGATTACATCATTTCTTCAGCTTCCCATGAGATCTCTTCTACTTGTTGATTTTTCCAAAGTACTTTTATGGAAGCCACTTCTTTATTCCTTAATCTCTTCACTTGTCTATCTAGAATAGCAATAGGTATCTCTTCATAGGTGAGATCCTCCGTAAATTGTACATCTTCAATGAGAGCGATACAAGATGGATCTCCTATACACTTTCGAAGCATCGAAACATGAAATACTGGATGCACTGTGGAGATTTTTTGGAGTAGTGCCAATTCAGACGCAACTTGCCCAAATCTTCAGATAATTTCATATGGCCCTATATAACGTGGACTCAACTTCCCTTTCTTTCCAAATCTCATCAACCCTTTCATCGGTGACACCTTCAAGAATACGCAATCACCTATGGCGAATTCGAGCCCTCTTCTCCTAACATCAGCATAGGACTTGTGTCGACTTTGGGCTGTTTGTAGCCATTGTTGGATCACTTTAACTTTCTCCATCGCTTAATGAACAAGATCTGGCAAAAGTAAAGCAGTTTCACCCGCTTCAAACCATCCGATAGGTGATCTACACTTCCTTTCCGTATAAAGCTTCATAAGGTGCCATTTTGATACTTGAATGATAGCTATTGTTGTAGGCAAACTCAATAAGAGGTAGATGGTCATCCCAGCAGCCTTGAAAGTCCAATATGCAAGCTCATAGCATATCTTCAAGTGTTTGGATAGTACGTTCTGCTTGTCCATCTGTCTGAGGATGAAAAGCCGTACTCAGATTCACCTGTGTACCCAAGCTCTTCTGAAAAGATCTCAAAAAATGTGCAGTAAATTGAGCCCCCCTATCTGATATAATGGAGATCGGAATTCCATGTAATCGCACTATCTCTTTAACATATAACCTTGCATAATCTTCAGCTGTATAGGTGGTCTTGACTGGTAGAAAATGGGCTAACTTGGTAAGCCTGTCAACTATGACCCATTTAGAATCAACTTTCCGCAGTGTACGAGGCAAACCTGTGATGAAATCCATATTAATCATATCCCATTTCTAGACTGGAAGATTGATACATTGCATGTAACCTCCAGGTTTCTGATGCTCTACTTTTACTTGTTGACAATTCGGGCATTAAGCTACAAATTTTGCAATGTTTTTCTTCATGTTCCCCACCAATACACTTCTTTCAAGTCATGGTACATTTTGGTAGCTCCCGGATGAATAGAATATCATGAATGATGCGCCTCTTTCATAATTCGTCTCCTCAGCTCATCTACATCCGGTACACATAATCTACCTTGGCATTGAAGTAATCCCTCTTGCGTAAGATCAAATGCCTTTGTCAGAGCCTGTTGTACATTTTCTTTCAGCTGCAATAACATAGGATCCGCATGCTGCTTCTCTTTCACCTCAGCTACTAATGAAGATTCTGCTGCATTTTGCACAATAACCCCTTCATCAGGAGATTCAAGAAGACGAACTCCCAAGCTGGCTAGTTGGTATAGATCCTTGACTAGGTCTTGCTTTTTCGTCAACTGGCCATTAGTGCTTCCTACTGCTTTGCGGCTTAATGCATCGGCCACTATATTCGCTTTCCCTGGATTAAATAGAATATCGATATCATAGTCTTTTAAGAGTTCCAGCCACCTTCGCTGCCTCAGATTTAAATTTTTCTGCTTAAAGATATATTGCAAACTTTTGTGATCAGTTTAGATGTCAACATGAACTCCATACAAATAATGGCGCCATATCTTTAAAGCAAATACCACAGCTGCTAGCTCAAGATCATATGTGGGATAGTTTCTCTCATGTTGCCGCAACTATCGTGAGGCATACGCTATGACATTACCGTGCTAATCAATACACATCCTAGGCCAACTCCGAATGCATCACAATATACTGCATACCCTTCTGTGCCTTTCGAAAGTACTAATACGGGTGTGGAAGTTAATTTATCTTTCAGCTCTTGGAAACTCTTCTCACATGCATCATTCCACTGAAACTTGATTGCCTTGCGTGTTGGCTTCGTTAAAGGTGCAGCAATGGAAGAAAACCCTTCAACAAACCTTCGATAATAACCTGCCAACCCAAGGAAGCTACGAATTTTCGTGGGCGTCGTAAGCCTTGGCCAATTTATCACCGCCTCAATCTTTTGCGTATCAACCTGAATTCCTTCATCTGACACAATGTGACCCAAGAATGCTATAGATTTTAACAAAAATTCACATTTAGAGAACTTCGCATACAACTTACGCTTACGAAGAATGTGTAACACCTGTCTTAAGTGATTAGCATGGTCCTCTTGTGATCTTGAATAAACCAGGAGGTCATCTATAAACATCGTCACAAACACGTCTAGAAATGGTTTCAACAGCTTATTCATCAAATCCATGAAAACAAATGGTGCATTTGTTAGTCCAAACGACATAACTAAAAATTCATAATGGCCATACCGTGTTCGAAAAGCTATCTTGGGTATATCTTTTTCTCTAACTCTGACTTGATGGTAACCCGATCTCAAGTCAATCTTTGAAAAACATTTAGCACCCTGTAACTGATCAAACAAATCATCAATTCTCAACGTGATATCTTTCTTCCGTACAAATAGTACTGGTGCACCCCACGGGGACATACTAGGCCTTATGAATCCCTTGTCTAGCAAATCTTTTAATTGCTCCTTCAATTCTCTAAATTCTGCTGGAGCCATTCTATACGGAGGAATAGAGATAGGCTGAGTGTTTGACATCATATCAATACCAAACTCTACTTCCCGTTCTGGGGGAAAACCTGGAAGATCCTCAGGAAATACATCAAGGAATTCATTGACCACTGAAACCGACTGAGGAGTTAGGGGTTCTACATCAGTATCTTTCACTCTTACTAAGTGACATATGTGCCCCTTGGCTATCATTTTCCTTGCTTTAAGATAGGAATAAAATTTTCCTCTCGGTGCCCCTACAACACCCTTCCATTCAAGAACATTAGTTTGTGGAAAATAAAAATGTACTTTTTTAGCTCAGCAATCTATCGTGGCATAACAAGAAGCCAACTAATCCATACCCATTATGACATCAAAATCCACCATGTCCAGTTCAATAAGATCAGCCAGTGTATCATGACCACACACAGTTACCACACAATTATGATATACTCTTTTTGCAACAATATATTCACCAACTGGTGTAGATACTTCAATTGACTTAATTAATAATTTCGGTGTTCTTTCAAATTTCACAGCAATCAATGGAGTAACATATGACAATGTAGAAATCGGGTCAATCAATGCATATACATTATACGAAAATATGGATAATGTACCTGTGACGACATCAGGAGAAACCTCCAAATTGAGCCAGTCCACTAGAGCATAGGTGCGATTCTGGGCTCCACTGGAACTAGCTGCTCCTCTAGCACCTCTACCACGACCAACAGGCTGTACACCTTTGCCTAGGGAAGAAACCGATGATGATGATGCAACATTTGATCCCGTAGGTCATGCTATACCACCCGTACCCCTTTGTGGGCATTCTCTCATTATGTGCCCCGTTGTACCACACCAAAAACACACATTTGTCCCCAACCAGCATTCACCTAAATGATACCTTCCGCAATGCGACACGGAGGACGAGAAAATCCTGTTGTCTGTGAACCTTGCATCCCACTACTCTGCCCAAAATGGCTGCCTCTAAATCCCCGAAATTGGGATGAAGTACCTGCTGTAGGGGAAAAAATTGATGGTCTAGGTGGTCTAGGAAAAATTCGAGGCCTAGATTCTCCTTGGGACACCATAGACTGTCCCATAGGTCTAGCCCTCTTTGACGACCCTCTTTCAAATTCGTGTACCCGTCTTCTTTGCCTCTGGTCCTCCATCTTTTATGCAAAAGCCTGTATTCTGGCTATATCTATATCTCTGTTCAAGGAAGCAATAGTGTAGTCCTTTACCAAATATGGCTCCAATCTGTCCACATAGCAAAGGACTCTGTCTGTCATTGTGGCCACTACATTCGGAGCATATCTAGCCAAAGAATTAAACTGCAAACTGTATTCTCTAACACTCAGATTCCCTTGACAGAGATTTAAGAACTGATCCACATGAACCTCTTGGATCTCATAGGGAAGATAGTGATCAAGGAATACCGCTATAAATTCAAGGTGGATTTGCACCGGTACCACGAGATTTCTTCCAATCTTCATACCAGAATATAGCTTCTCCTTTCAATCTATAGGCTGCAAGATCAACTGTTTCTACACCAGTCATATGCAGAACATCTAGAGCCCTTTGAATTTGGTCCACGAAATCCTGTGGATCTGCTTTCGGATTTGGCCTAGTGAATATGGGAGGGTCTAATTTCAGAAAATCCTGTGTCCGCCGACTATCTACTCTAGCCGCATCATCCTCACTTTTTATTGGACCAGCTCGTCCCTGAGTTTGTGCCGCAACTATCTGAGTCAACATATGCGATGTATTTCTTAAATCCTGGTCAGTGGCATTCATAGGCGGTTCTGCGGGTACTTCTCTACCTCTTGGCTCTTCTGAAAATGGAATGGTAGAAGGAGCCCGTGATGCAAACTCCTGTTCAACGTCACCTTGACTAGCTTGGTCAGGTGGTGAATTACTCGTTCCTTCTCCGGCAAGCATATCTACCTGCTTACCTTTACCCCTACCTCATCTTGTAATTGGCATTGTACTATAACAAAGAAAACTAATTCCAATGGTTAGATACGATTCCACTTACAACATTGGCTCTGTTGCACGATCTTTCTAGAAATGAAGAAAAGAAACAACTCCTAAATGTCCCGTAGCCTCCTGCTTATAAATGTGGTGCACAACACATCCATAAGCAAGACTCTACTCAGACACGACTTTGTAGACATCCTTAGGACGACCTGCTCTGATACCACTTTTGTCACGCCTCGTATTCCAACGGGGCAGACTGGTACCCGAAGTCCTTAAGGCCCGAGAGAACCAATCTTCATTCATATACACTCATACACATGTCACTCAATAAGCATCACCATCCCGTAGAGATATAAGATGCCAATAGCAAAAGTCATGGAAAAATATGTGATATATATGAAACTTGGCCATTGGGGCCACCATGTCAAAAGAATACGTTCCTTACATTTCCTTCATTTTGTCCCACAACATCTACAAAGCCTCTGCAGATACATGGACATAACCAACCTAAAGTCGGGACAAGTCCCTGCTTTATTCAACATTTACAATACCAAAACAAATGTACACATGTAACTCGAAAAGCCCCAAACCAATTGGAGCTCACCAATGATCGACAAATGATCCACAACCTACTGTGGAGGTATACTAGCACCTGTGCCTGCAACAAGTAAGGTAAGTCCCCCAAGGGATGTCAGTATGAAGAATGTACTAAGTATGTAAGGCCATAAGAAACTGCGTCATACATAAGAACATCAATGGAATCAATATAAGAGAATAATCAATGTGGATAAACCATCATTCTGTATGTGAGGAACCATGTACATTATATTCATTACTTTCTTTGCTTTTATGTTCATTCATTATTCTATGATCAACTGATCAGTGGTAAAAGAGGATAACCCATGCTAGGTATTTTAACCCCTGGGATGTGATTAACCTATGCTAGGCTTTTCTGTTGCCCCTGGGATGTTACTGTGATAACCCATGCTAGGCTTTTCTATCACCCCTAGGATGTTACTGTGATAACCCATGCTAGGCTTTTCTTTCGCTCCTGGGATGTTACGGTGAAATTGGGATCAACCCATGCTAGGTATTTTAACCCTTGGGATACCACCCAAGAATACTCAAACAATTATACATTACTTCATTTCTTTACTTCTATGAGATTGATAAATTGGTGATTGTACATCTTTGAAACATTAGTCAATGAACATGAGACATGTGAATCACAATTGGTCATGTGAGTAATATTATATGACAATACCTTTGGACATTTCGGAATGGAACAAGTACAATGTCAATGTGAACAATATGTGCTACAGAAGGATACAGAAAGAGTAAACTTACATACCTTATCTTCCCAATATGAATACACAGTCCTATATGTGAATACAATAATCCAGCTCCTTTCTTACGTTTTACTCTACAACACAAGTACATAATGGAGCTCACGTTAACAACTAACTACCTTATAAGTGCATAAGACGACAATGAGTTACGTGATTGCCCTATAATGTCATTTCACCCTTTTACAATACCATTCATGGCATTGTCATACTAACAATACCACAACATTCCACACATTGACCAAGACATCATAAACCAATAGCATTTCACACCAAGTTTCTCCTTTACGCTTCCTCATTAACACTACTTCACAATTACTCCATCAAGTCACCTCAATACGTTTCATAACAACAATCCCACAAGTTATACACATATAAAAAAACAATTTAAGGACATAACCACACTATACATGTTTATATTTCATCCACACCATTCACTTTAATCAAAACCTGCAGTCTCCTTTCAAGTTCAAATCACAAAGATGACACATCTTTTAGCAAAAAGCAAAAGTGCACCACTCAACACCTTTAGACATAACCATCATGATCTACACAATATCTCATGCATATAATATATTAAATCACAAGAATAAACACTTACCAATACTTGTAAAGAGATGATCTTGTCCCAAGGAGTGATGACTTAGGGTTTGGGAAAGATGAGAAATATCTTTGGAAATTCTAGAAATGGCATGTGTGTCTCAATGAATAAAAATCTGATTTTTCCACATTATATATCCCCTCATGGCCATCCTTATCCACACTTGGGTCAATAAATAGTGGTTTATTTTGATCAAAGCAAGAATGGATCATTTACCCATTTGGGTCATGTCTTTTGTTTGAGTTTTGGGCCTCAATTGAGCCCAATTACTCAAGATTAATTTAGCCCAACAAATTGAATGTATAATACCCCAAAAATCTTATGTTTAAAGAATTCCATAATTGTGAAGACAATATTCCACTCACGAGATTCATGTTCGTAGCCTCATCCCCAAGAATAAGCGATATCTGCCACTCATGGCTTAATTTATCATAAATTGATAAAAATTATAAACAAATAAAAAGGAAGAAGAATTAACCCTCATTTGGATGCCAAAATATTCCAAGAGTAGTCCCACTAAGATGGAATAATGATATAATAACCCAAGAGCCCTATTAGAGATTAGTGGTTGGAGAAATTTTTTGGCAAAAAGCAGCCTGGCCGGCTCCTATGCTGCCTGTGCCATAAAAATTTTAGCCAGAAGCGGCTTGGCACGCTGCCTGGCGTGCCCCACTGCTACCCCTGCCAGAAAATTTTAGCCAAAAGCGGCCTGGCACGCTGCCTGGAGTGCCTGACACTTAGAGTTTGATTTTCTTCCTTTCTTCAACTTTTCTTTGCGGACCTTAGCATAATATCCATAGTACATCAAAACCAATAAAAAATATGCACTTATTGCTCTCAAAACTAAAGTAAAGATGGTTCAAATGAGGCATGTAAATACGCCCTAGATCTCCCAAGCAAGTAGGGTCGGAAATGGACAGGGTGTTACAATACTTGATACAAGATCAAGTCCACAACACAAATTTCCCACGAAATCAGCAATAAGAAGAACAAAAGAACACAAATTTCAGCAAGTTGAACAACAAGTGCTAGTGAATCGAAAGATCCCCACACGGCTTCACTAGACTTCAAGATCACAACCACAACCACAACAAGATAATAAAAGGATAGATAGCTTGACATACGAGATTACAAGAATAAGGAACCAAACCGTGTATCAAACGATAAGACCCCCTAAGACCCGCAATAACAACACCAAACTCTTATGGTGACCGCTAAGGGAATCAACTCCGCCTTACAACCACCGTTTCTAAGCAAGGATCAATAATGGATTTTCCAAGCCCTACACTACTTGGCCTTTTCAAGCCCTACACTATATTCTCAAAGAGAGAAGAAGAAGTCTTCAAATATCCATGATGAACTAACTAGAAAATAAGACTAATGAAGCCTATTTATAACTATTACATCACATGACCAAACTACCCTTAATGAAAAGAGGCTCCTATGGAGTGTAAAGAAAAGGCACAAAAAGACCAAAACACCCTTAATAAGGGGCGGTCATGGAGTGTAAGGACTCCTTCTTCACACTTCAACCCTTGCAATTATTTGGAGCCTCGGGTAGTCATCAAGGTATGCCTCCAAGCAACCTTCCACACACGAATTTACTTTATTATGTGTCCAAAATGACTTCATGACTTCCCCATGCATACTCTTGGGCCTTCAAGGTGTCCAAAATCAGATTCTCCATGTGTTGGCCACGAATGATGGCATCAAAAGTTATGATGGCCATTTGTCTTGTATCAATACTGCTGCTGAAATTGTTGAGCTTGACCCTGATTATTTCCCCAAGAGTAGTTGGGATGACACTCTTAGTTATGATTATAGGCATTACTACAGTTTTGATTAACTTTTTATGCATTGCCCAAAAAATTTTTTGACTCATGATTAGCACAACAATGGTTTGTATAATGATCACTTCCTCCACACACTTGACACTAAATCTGAGCTTTTTAAACTTGCTGCACTGGTTATGTAACATTCAATAGAGCTTGGCCCTTATCTATACTCAATTTATTCAACTGAATCATCATATGATTTTGTATGCTAGCCACTTGTGCAGTCGATGCTGTGATGGCATCGCTTTCTGATGTACTTGAAACATTCTTCACTGCAGCTCTGTAAGTACTACTATGCCAATTTGGGTTACTCTGTGCAAGTCTATCCAACAAAGTGTAATGCTCATCATAAGTTTTCTCTAAAGCTTGACAACCTGTAGCTGAATCTAACAAAATGTTAGTAATTGGGTCAAGACTTTCAACAAAACTATGAGCTAACACTTCATTAGACTGCTGATGATGAGGGAAATCTCTGAGAAGACCCTTGAATCATTGCGAAGCCTGGTATAAATTTTCTTCGGGCTTCTGAGTAAAACCCACTATTTCACTTCTCAATTTTACAGTCTTACCATATGGGAAGAATCGGATGAGGAAATTTCTTGCAAGATTGTTCCATGAGGTAATGGAATTTGCATGCTCTCCATTTGAACACTTCTTTGCTTCTCCCAGAATTGAGAATGGAAAAAGTGTAAGTCTCACACAATCAGTGGAAAACCTTATAGATATGAATGTGTCACTGATCTTTAAAAAATTCTGAAGATAGACCTGTGGGTCCTCATGAGTCTAACCAGTAAATTGTCCACTCGAGTGCAACAATCGTACCATATTCTGTTTTAGCTCAAATCTATTGCCAGATTTTGATTTACGGATGGCAAAGGTAATGTTAGTTGTGAGTGGGATTGCCACGTCATGCACTATGCTTGGTGCTACCATGACTTCAGGAACAACCTCAACCTATTAATCTTGGTCAACTTGGGTATTACGTAGAGAAGTGCTAGTTCTCTTCTCAACTGGTGTAAGCAACGCTCAGGCTCAGGATCTGGTTGGCCCAAATCCTTATCCATTGCCAATTTACTAGCTTCACAAACTAGTACCTACAAGATGAGTAGCTAAGACCAAGTTGTTAGCACTTATCAAACACAATAGTAAAATTAAAAATTAGAAGGTTGCTAATTTTTCAAGTCTCTGGCAACGATGCCAAAAACTTATTGTGTCTCAATTGCACATGCAAGTGTACATGGTCGTGAAAGTAATAAAGTGGCTCTTACAAACCGAATATCAATCCCATAGGGACATGGTGTTTAGCATATGATCCAACTAAAGTATTTCTATTGAATTTAAACAAGTGCAATTTGTAACCAAAAAGAGGTTGATTTTTGTTTTTATAAACTAAGTAACAGAAATAACAACGATACTAAATTAATATTGTAAACAATATAGGGAGAGTTCTAGGGTTGAGGCATTTACTTCACATTTATGCATAACTATGGTTTCTTGCTGGTGTTGGTGTTTATCATGATTATTGATCTATGGGGTTGATATTAAAACTCGAAAATGGTCATCCTTTAATTCATCTACCCAAATTAATCTCACAACTACATCGTTGAGAGTGGATATGAGTCTTTAATTCGGATGCATTAAACTATCTTTCCGTTTTATTATCAAGTGGGGTGTTTATATCACTATCCTAACCGCAAATCATCCTTTAACAATTACAATATAACAATTAAAGACATGATCCACACTCCCTACATTCTTCATTACATCTCTCCACTCCTATGGTCAATTTGTTTTGAGACTTACATTTATCCTAAAGTTCATGAAACTTTAGAATTGTAAAACAAGAATGCAAGAATAATCACATAACTTGATGAACATATAAACTAACTATAAAACTATAATTAAGCAATAATGTTGTAGACTCAAACCTATAAAGAGGGTTTTTATCAACTCATATTCATACAAATAATCACCATTAATGAATTCATAAGTAAACTACAAGAAAACTAGAAGTAAAAGAAGCAAAACCCTAATGTAGAGCCTTCATTACCTTCTCCTCCTCTCCAAATCATGTGTATTCCCAAGATGAGGTGTAAATATGGATAATTACACCTTATATGGTGTTTTAGGTCGTCCATAGGATGCTCCATACAAACATATGAATTTAAAACTTCACCCCCTCTTAAATAGCATAAAATCAACTTTTAGACGTCCTAGGGAGGGAGAGTTGTGCCTCATGGCCATGGGGGGTGCGAGGAAGAAATATTTCAGGGACAAAAAAGTGTACCCTCTACATAAGGGGTGTGTCACAAGTCCCCCTCCCATGCAATGGAGGGTACATCGCAAGGTCCCTTTCACAGGGTGAGGGTTTGCCCAATTCTTTCTCTATTCTTCTTGTCTTCTTGTTCCTTGTTTCTCCACTCCTTGTGGCTTGTTTGTAGGCTTAATTTATATTCCATATCTACTCCAATGGTCTCCTACAACAACTCATAATAACCATTATTTCATACAACATAATTAAGCTCATCAAAGTACACTAGACTTTGATCATTTTGACTCTTGACTTGTTTCAAATGCACCTTAAACACTCTAAACATGTTGTTTCAAATGCACCTTAAACACTCTAAAAATGTTGTTTCAAATGCACCTTAAACACTCTAAACATGTACTTTAGCACACAAATACATGATTACACACTTTATACTTCATTGAGCACATCAAATTATCCTCAAAAACAAGCTAAACGTAGGTAGCTAATGACACTTAGGTGTATAAATACGCCTAAGATCATCACCCCACACTTAAAGCCTTATTCATCCTTGAACTACTCTTTACAATAAAGGAATACTCTAGCATTACTACTTTAAATAAAAAACTCAAGATAGAACTACAATGACTACATGAATAGCAGGTTCTACACTAGACATGGCATATTATAATTTAGAACACATGAATACTACTTCAAGACTCCCTAGCCTCAAGAATTTACTTTACCAAGTTGGACTAATGCATATTACTTAACAAAGAGATCATACAAGTCACCAATCTATTATTAAACATGAGCCCTCACCACAAGAGAGTTACCCATATTTACTCACATTAATGCAATTTATTACAATAATAGGTATAAGAATCAAATTCCGCTCACTCTCACAGAGAATTCACATGTCACATAAGATGAACTATAAGCTTGACCTTAGTGTAGTACTCCACTAATATGAGAATATCAAAGCTCAATATCAAGTAGGACTTTAAGGGTTGTAATGTAAGCTAAGGGATGGGTAGGCCTATTTTGTTCAAGAATAGTGACTAACTTTCCCAAGCACTTTAATACATCACACTTTCCATTAATCTCATCTTCAACCAGCCTATTTTTCACCACTTTTCTCGTCCACAAATCTCTTTTATTTTACCCCATCTCTTTAAGTTAGCTTGCACATCTTTTGTAGGGAGTTTTTGATTATCTTTTTCAAAACACTTTACTCTTTTTACTTTACTCCCTACAAACAACACATAAACCTTTTTAACACACCAATAGCTACTACTTCGGGGCTTTAACTTCACTCTTTCTCTTCAACTTTCACCCCTTCACAACATTTATTTTGCAGCTCATGTGCTTAAAAGTTTTGGATCAAGTTATAGTCTATTAAAAGAAAAGGAGTACGCTACACATGAGGCTACCAAGGAATATGCTAAAGGCTTAACAAGGCTAGCTAATGTCATGCATAAAGGGTAGATAAAGTAGGTGTAAAACATGGCTATCAAAGAAATGCCTATGTCATCTCCTAAACTCAACATTCTTTATTTCGCTTTGTAAACACACGAGGCAAGTTCTAGGCAATTGCAAGAATTCAGATTTAAGCCTACATCACACAAGAGTCAAATAAAAGAGCCTAAGTGTCTCATAGAAGTCATTCAATTTTTCATAATATACCTTAGAATTCAACACCAACCTGCATTACATAATCATGTGTAGCACCCAGCAAGAGCATCAAATGGAATTTTTTAAAAAACTTACTCCTAAAAATAAAAAAGGGTACAAAGGGCTCCCCCTTGGAAAAAAACTGGAAAAAAAACCGAGGGGTGAGTGAAGTGTGATTCTACTAAACGGGAAAAACAACAAAAACTAAAAACAAACAAAGATAAAAATCATTTTGTAATTTTTTTAGATTGAGTTAGAAACTTGCAAAAAAATCAAAACCAAAATCCTATAGTGCACTTCACCCTAAACAAATCAAATATTCCCCACCACACACTTAAAATAATACTTTGTCCCCAAAGTATAAATCAAAGTAATGATAAAAATACTCCCTGAGGCCTCTAGGCCTAGCTAGTAGCATGACACTTTCTCAAATTTACATCATGGGGGCCGTAAGACCCTTTACTTATGCTTTAATCATGCTCCTTAACTTAGATTTTGGGTACTCAGACTTCCCCTGAACATGTCAACACAAAACAAAAACCAAAACCAAAGGTGATACCAAAGAAATAAAGAATTAAAAACAAACTACCTTAATTTAGGTTGCCTCTCACGCATCGCCTGATTTATTATCATGGCACGACTCACATCACAACTATCATCCATATTCTCTCATCCTTTGTCTCCTTATTGGGGCCCATCTTTTCCTTCTTTTCTGACCTCTTCATTTCTCACAATCAAGGTCTGCAACTTTTTTTACACTCACCTTTTCAGGATTTCCTTCAAGTTTTTATAGCTCCGTCTTATTTGTCCATTTGGGCAACTCTATGAGAGAGTTCGAAGAGGCAATGAGAGGTTTTCTCTCCTCCACCCTACACTTATCCACTTCCATTATTGTGATCATGCATAAATCTTTGTAGTGTGAGGGTTTGTTGAGTGCTTTGTACACTTTGAAGACTACCTCTTCATTATGCAATCTCATCTTGAGCGTTCCATCTCTAACATCTATCAACACTCCCCCAGTAGCCAAGAATAGACATCCCAATATGATTGGTACCTTATCATCTGAATCATAGTCAAGAATAATAAAAATCAGTAGGAATAATGAACTTACCAACCTTAATGAGTACATTCCTATAATTCCTTCGGAGACCACTCTAGTTCTATCTGCCATCTGGAGCACAACTAATGGGGCACTTGGCTTCCCCAATCCAATAGTATTAAACACATAAAGGAGCATCAAGTTGATGCTTGCCCCTAAATTATTCAAAGCTTGAACACATCACTTTCACCAATCTGTATGGAGAGGGTGAAACTCCCAGGGTCCTTGAGCTTTTTGGGCATCTTACTCATAATCACAGAGCTGCACTCTTCCATGAGTTCTACAGTCTTAATATCACCAAGCCTTTTTTTGTTTGTCACTACATTTTTCAAGTACTTAGCATACTTGGGCATTCCCTGCAAAACATCTAACAAAGGAAGGTTAATGTGAAGTTCTCTGAAAGTGTCAAAGAACTTCTTAAAATAAGCATCCTCTTTGGCTTGCTTAATCTTTTAAGGGAATGGTGGTGGTGGTCTGCTTTGGGTTTGCTCAACCAAATTTTCATTTGAGTACACAGACTTCCCTTTTTATGTTAGCTTCTTTGGACTCAGCTTGTTTTTTTGTCTGCTCAGGTGTGATCAACTCTTCTTGGGCTTCATGATTTTTCTTTGGAGGTGCATCAATCAAATCTCTACCACTACTCAAGGTGATTTCCATAACTTGCTTTAGAGTTTGCTTGGTATCACTAGGTAGACTCCCTTGAGGTTTTGTGCTTTGTGCCTGAGCTAACTGACCCATCTGCACCTCTAAATTCTTTTGAGCCAACTACTGGTTTTTAATCTCTGCAGCCATTTGTTCTTGGTTGGCAAAATTTTTTTTCAAATTCTCTTCTATAGTGTTGTCCTGAGTGTTATTTGAATGCCTTACTGCTGCTGAAACTGCTGATCTTAACCCTGATTATTTCCCTAATGTTAGGCATTACCATAGTTTTGATTACCTTTTTGTGTATTGCCTACAAAATTTACTGACTCCAAATTAACATTGTAATGGTTTGCATAATGATCACTTCCTCCATAGACTTGACACCAAATCTGAGCTTGCCGAGCCTGCTGCACTTATTGCATAACATTGGATGGATATTGGCCCTAAGCCATACTCAATTTATTCAACTGAATCATCATCTGATTTTGTATGCTAGCCACTTGTGCAGTCAATGCTGTGATGGCATCGCTTTGTGATGTACTTGAAACATGCTTCACAGCACCTCTGTAATCACTATTATGCAAATTTGGGTTACTCTAAGCAAGCTATCTAATAAAGTGTAAATCTCATCATAAGTTTTCTCTAAAGCTTGACCACCTGTAGCTAAATCTAACAAAATTTTAGTATTTGGGTCAAGACTTTCAACAAAACTATGAGCAAACACTTTATTAGATTGTTGATGATGAGGGCAATCTCTAAGAAGACCCTTGAAATACTCCCAAGCCTGGTACAAATTTTCTTTTGGCTTCTAAGTGAAATCCACTATTTCGCAATCTTACCAGATGGGAACAATTGGATGAGGAACTTTCTTGCAAGATCGTTACATGAGGTGATGGAATTTGCAGGCTCTCTATTTAACCACTTCTTCGCTTCTCCCAAAAGTGAGAATGGAAAAAGTGTAAGTCTCACATAATCAATAGAGAGCCTTATAGGAATGAATACGTCACTAATCTTTAAAAAATTATGAAGATGGACCTGTGGGTCCTCATGAGTCTAACCAGTGAATTGTCCACTCGAGTGCAATAATTGTACCATATTCTGTTTTAGCTCAAATCTACCGCCAGGTTCTGATTTAGGAATGGCAGAGGTAACGTTAGTTGTAAGTGGGATTGCCACATCATGCACTATACTTAGTGCTACCATGACTTCAGAAACAACCTCAACCTGTTAATCCAACTCAACTTGGGTATTAGGTAGAGAAGTGCTAGTTCTCTTCTCAACTGGTGTAAGCGACACTCAGGCTCAGGATCTGGTTGGCCCAAATCCTTATCCCTTGCCAACTTACTAGCTTCAAAAACCTGTACCTATAAGATGAGTAGCTAAGTCCAAGTTGTTAGCACTTATCAAACACAATAGTAAAACTAAAAATTAGAAGGTTACTAATTTTTCAAGTCCCCGGGAACAACGCCAAAAACTTATTGCATCCCAAATACACATGCAAGTGTACGTGGTCATGCAAGTAATAAAATGACTCTTACAAGACAAATATCTATAACACCTGAGGTGTCATGACCACATGAAAAGATCCAATAACTTGGGTATGGGACTAATAGAGAAAAAGTGAAGGAGCATGTACGGGAATGCGGCATGCGAAGAAGGAAGGAACCAAGTCGAGGAAGTGACCCATGGTAGGGACTCACATGTCGTGATTCCACCCACGTGATGTGGGAGGCTTCCATGGATCAACTTCTGCGCTTGGCTAAAAAGCCTGATTTCCACGGCAGGGCTTCCACGTGGCATGACTCCACTCATGTGACATGAGTGGGTGCCGTGACTGAACTTCAGAGACTTTGTAATGTTTTCTTATTTCCATGACATCTATCCACGTGATGTGACTTGGTCCACGACACCAAGTCACGACACCGTGGAACCTTATCGGCACTGTTGCTCTTTTTTGATTCGAAAAGGATTAACCTTGTATTTATAAATACCCCTGCATTTCCCTATGTGCAAAAACGAGCTAGTACATCCTTTTGAGAGACATGTCCTATTGTTTTCAAGTTCATAAACATATTATTGGTTTCAAAATTAAAAACCCTAGAGTTGGGTGTATTACCCATTAAAGTTATTGGGCTGAATTAAGATGAGGTTTATGGACTTAATGGAGGCCCAAAATGAAATAAAAATACATGGGCCCAAAAGAGAGGTGATCCATTCACAAATGGACCAAGTCAACTAGGACTTTCTTTTTTTTTTCAAAAAGAGTGGCTAAGGATAGACTTGAGAGGGGAAGCCAAGAGGGAGTATTTAAAGTTGAAAAATCAACTTAAACTCATCATATCTCACTTGCCAAAATCAGATTTTTCATAAGAAATATCTTCTCCTCTATCAAACCCTAGTAACCCTAATTTTCTTCAAGGAGTTTTGAGCAAAGCTTCCACTTGCAAGTCTCGGTAAGTGTTTCCTCTTATAGATTACTCTATTATATGCACAAGAGGGTATGTATATCATGTTGGTTATGATTTAAAAGTGTTGAGCAGTCCACTTTGGTGGTAATCGGCAAGAATTTGCCTTCTATGTTGGTTTGTGGACTGATTTAGTATCGTTGGTGGTGTGAGGCAAGAAGTTGTATTGTAGTACAATGGAATGAAGTTGTGTGATAGAGGGAAGGAAGGTGGAATGATATAGCATGTGTTTAGGATGTGGCTAGTTTAATTATCGCCTTGTGAACTTGTCATGTACTTGGTTTAATGTGAACTCCATTATGTATTCATATTGTAGAATAGCACTTTAAGGAAGAGATGAATTGTTGTAGTCATATTGGAAAGCTAATATATGTAAGGTTTCTTTTTTCGTATTCTTTGGCCACACCTATTATTCTCATTGTTACCGAACTTGTTTCCACTCCAAAAATGTTCTAAAGTATCTCATGCAGGTTTGTTATAAATTGTTATTCACGTGTCTCTTATTCATTACTTATTGTTCCAAAGTTCCAATAATGTTATAACCACCAATATATCAATCTTATAACAAGAGAATTGATGTAATGCATAGTTGTATGAGTAAGAGTGGTAGCTCAAAGGGTCGAAATCCTAGCTAGAGATGATCCCGATTGATTATTGGATACAGGGGGCAGCCCAAAGGGGTGAAAACCTAGCTCGGGCCGAACCTGATTTATTGATTTATGGGTGGCAGCTCAAAGGGGCATAAGCCTAGCTAGAGACGATCCCAATGTTATTTTCCCACTGATCAGTAGGGGCCCGAACATATATGATGATGTTAATAATGATATGAATGTAAAAGGAAAGTAATGAAGGTAATGTACATGGTTCCACACATACAGAACGGTGGCTTATCCATATTGTCCATTCACTTGTATACGATTTCATTTGAGTTCCTATATCTCATGCAGTTGCTTATAGCCTTACATACTTAGTACATTCTTTCGTACTGACATCCCTTGGGGGACTTACCTTACATGCTGCAGGCACAGGTTCTAGTAGACCTCCACAGTAGCATAGGGTCATCCACAAATTGTTGGTGAGCTCCAGGTTACTTTGGGGCTTTCCAATTCATTATATATTTGTTTTGGTACTATGCAGTAGTGGTATAAGGCGGGGAATTATCCTGACCTTAGTTTTGGTTATGTTCATCTCTTAGAGGCTTTGTAGATTATGGTAAAGTTAAATGTAGAATTTTATTCTCCTTTTTGACATTGCGGCCCTAACGGCCAAGTCTCATATCTATTTGAATGTCTTTCCATAATTTCCGTCTTTAACATCTTGCATCTTGATGAATGGATGTTGTTCACTTAGGGACATGCATATGAATGTACTTGATCATAGGTTAGTTCTCTCAGGCCTTAACGGCTTCGGGTGCCAGTCCGCCCCAATGGGATTTGAGGCGTCACAAAAGAGGTATCAGAGCAGGTCATCCTAAGGTGTCTAAAAAGCCGTGTCTGAGTAAAGTCTTACTTATGGATGTGTTGTGCACCACATTTATAAGTAGGAGGCTACGGGACATTTAGGAGTTGTTTCTTTTCTTCATTTTCTAGATCGTGCATCAGAGTTAAAGTTGTAGGTGGAATCATATCTGAAATTAGTTATCTTACCTAGTCAGGGTAAAGCTGAAAATAAGTTTGCATCACGGGTTTCTTCTACCCTTCCATTTCCAGGAGAGTCACAGAGGAGAGAAATATCCCCAGAACCACCTGTTAATGCTACTGAACAGGATTTAAGGAATGCGGTGCAAATGTTGACTCGTATAGTTGCTACATAGAATCAAGGACAAGTTGGTCCAACGACAAGTAATGATGGTGCAGATAGGGCAGCTAGTCGGCGGACCCAGGATTTTCTGAAATTACACCCTCCCACCTTCACTGGGTCAGATCTGAATGAAGACCCACAAGACTTTGTGGACCAAATTCAAAGGGTTTTGGACGTTATGCACGTATATGGTCCAGAAACGGTTGAACTGGAAGCATATAGATTAAAAGAAGAGGCTATATTATGGTATGAAGATTCGAAATGATCTAGGGGTATCGGTGCACTTCCAGCTAGTTGGGAAGAATTCAAAGCGATATTTCTTGATCATTATCTTCCATATGAGATCCGAGAGGCTCGTACAGACCAGTTTTTAAATCTTCGCCAAGGGAATATGAGCGTTAGAAAGTACATCCTTCGGTTTAACTCTTTGGCCAGGTATGCTGCTAATATGGTAGCTACTATAGATAATAGAGTTCATCGATACATGGATATATTGGATCCATATTTGGTGAGGGATTGTACTATTGCTGTATTGAATAGAGATATAGATATAGCCAGGATACAAGCTTTTGCTCAGAAGATGGAGGATCATAGGCTAAGGATAAAGGCGAACGAATTTGAAAGAGGGCCGTCAAAGAGGGCTAGACCTATGGGATAGTTCATGGCATCCCAAGGCGAATTTAGGCCTCGAGTTTTTCCTAGATTGCCTAGACCATCATTTTCCTATCCTGCAACAGGTACACCATCCCAATTTTGAGTGTTTCAAGGCAGTCAAGTTGGGTAGAGTAGTGGAATTCGAGGTTCACAGATAGCAGGATTTTCTCGTCAGCCATGTCAGCACTGTGGAAAATTTCATTTAGGTGCATGCCGGGTTTGGGATGAATGTTTGTTTCTGTTGCGGTATATTGGGGCACATAATGAGAGAATCCCACAAAAGGGCACGGGTAGTATGACGCGACCTATGGGGTCAGCTATTGCATCATCCTCGTCGGGTGTACAACCTACTGGACGTGGTAGAGGTGTTCGAGGAGCAGTTAGTTCTAGTGGAGTCCAAAAATGTACCTATGCTTTGGCGGATCGACAGAATTTGGAGGCTTCTCCTGATGTGGTTACAGGTACATTATCCGTCTTTTCACATAATGTATATGCATTGATTGATCCGGGCTCTACTCTATTATACGTCACTCTATTGATTGCTGAAAAATTTGAAAGAGCATCGGAATTGATAGTCAAGCCATTTGAAGTATCTACACCAGTTGGTGAATCTATTGTAGCTAAAATAGTCTATCGTAATTGTATAGTAACTGTTTGTGATCATGATACGTTGGCTGATCTTATTGAGCTGGAAATGGTGGATTTTGATTTTATAATGGGTATGGATTGGTTGGCTTCTTGTTTTGCCACGGTATATTACCGAGCTAAGGAGGTACACTTTCATTTCCCACAGAAGACAGTCCTTGAATGGAGGGGTAATATTGGAGCACCGAGAGGTAAATTTATTTCCTATCTTAAGGCAAGGAAAATGATATTTAAGCGGTATATATGTCACCTAGTAAGGGTGCAAGATACCGATGTGAAGCCACCAACTCTTCAATCGATTCCGGTGGTAAATGAATTCCTTGATGTGTTTCCTGAAGATCTTCCATGTTTGCCTCCGGAACGGAAAGTAGAGTTTGGTATTGATGTGCTTCCAGGTACTCAGCCTATCTCTATTCCTCCATATAGAATGGCCCCGACAGAGTTACGGGAATTGAAGGAGCAATTAAAAGACTTGTTGTACATGGGATTTATAAGGCCTAGTATGTCCCCTTGGGGTGCAACAGTGTTACTCGTACGTAAGAAAGATGGCACGTTGAGAATGTGTATTGATTATCGGCAACTGAATAAGGTGACAGTCAAGAACAAATATCCCCTCCCCTGAATTGATGACTTGTTTGATCAATTACAGGGTGCCAACTGCTTCTCAAAGATTGACTTGAGATCAGTTTATCATCAAGTAAGGGTTAGAGAAAAAGATATACCCAAGACAGCTTTTCGAACACGGTATGGTCATTATGAGTTTTTAGTTATGTCATTTGGGATAACAAATGCACCAGCAGTTTTTATGGATTTGATGAATAGGGCGTTCAAGCCATTCTTGGATATGTTCGTGACAGTGTTTATAGATGATATTCTGGTTTATTCAAAATCAAAAGAGGACCACTCTAATCACTTACGACAGGTGTTACAGATTCTCCGTGATCGTAAGTTATATGCAAAGTTCTCTAAATGTAAATTTTGGTTAAAATCTGTAGCATTCTTGGGTCATATTGTGTCGGATGAAGGAATAAGGGTTGATATACAAAAGATAGAAGCGGTGAAGAACTGGCCAAGACCTACGACGCCTACGGAGATCATAGTTTTCTTGGATTGGCAGGTTATTATAGAAGGTTTGTTGAAGGATTTTCTTCTATTGCTGCACCTTTAACAAAGCTAGCACACAAGGCAACCAAGTTTTAGTGGAATGATGCATGTGAGAAGAGTTTCCAAGAGCTGAAGGATAAATTGACTTCTACACCCGTATTGGTACTTTCAAATGGCACAAAAAGGTATGCGGTATATTGTGATGCTTCAGGAGTCGGTTTAGGATGTGTATTAATACAACATGGTAATGTAATAGCTTATGCCTCAAGACAGTTGCGGCCACACGAGAGAAATTATCCGACGCATCATCTTGAGCTAGCAGCTGTGATATTTTCTTTAAAGATATGACGCCACTACTTGTATGGGGTTCACATTGACATATATACCGATCATAAGAGTTTGCAGTATATTTTCAAGCAGAAGGACTTAAATTTGAGGCAGCAGAGGTGGTTGGAACTACTAAAAGATTATGATATCAATATCTTATATCATCCAGGGAAAGCAAATATAGTAGTAGATGCATTGAGCCGTAAAGCAATAGGAAGTACTAATGGTAAGCTCACAAAAAAGCAAGGTATAGTCAAGGAGCTACATCAGCTAGCCAGTTTGGGGGTTCATCTTCTTGAAACTCCAGACGAAAGGGTTGTTGGGCAAAATGTGGCAGAATCTTCATTAGTAGCTGGGTGAAAGAAAAATAGTATGCAGATCCTATGTTATTGCAGCTAAAAGAGAATGTACAATAGGGTTTGACAAAGGCATTTGATCTTACGAAAGAGGGAGTGCTTCAGTGCCAAAGTAGATTGTGTGTACCGGATGTAGATAAGCTAAGAAGATGGATTATGATAGAGGCATATCATTCACGGTATTATATTCATCCGGGAGCTACCAAAATGTATCACAACTTAAAAGAGGTGTATTGGTGGGGTAATATGAAGAAGAACGTTGCAGAATTTGTAGCTCATTGCCCGAATTGTCAATAAGTAAAAGTAGAGCATCAGAAGCTTGGAGGTTATATGCAATGTATAAATCTTCCAGTCTGGAAGTGGGACATGATCAACATGGATTTCATCACAGGTTTGCCTCGTACACTTTGGAAATTTGATTCCATATGGGTGATAGTTGACAGACTTACCAAATTAGCACACTTACTACCGGTTAAGACTACTTACATAGTTGAAGAGTATGCGAGATTGTATATTAAAGAGATAGTTCGATTGCACGGAATTCCAATTTCTATTATATCGCATAGGGGAGCTCAATTTACTGCACACTTTTGGAAATCTTTTCAGAAGAGTTTGGGAACCTTTCAATAATAACTATCATTTAAGTATCAAAATGGCGCCTTACGAAGCATTATAAGGGAGAAAGTGTAGATCACCGATTGGATGGTTTGAAGCGGGTGAAACTGCCTTATTTGGGCCAGATCTTGTTCATCAAGCTATGGAGAAGGTTAAGGTGATACAACAATGGCTACAAACGGCCCAAAGTGGACACAAGTCATATGCTGATGTTAGAAGAAGGGGACTAGAATTTGCCATAGGTGATTGGGTATTTTTGAAGGTGTCACCAATGAAAGGGGTAATGAGATTTGGAAAGAAAGGAAAGTTGAGTCCACGTTATATAGGGCCATATAAGATTATCCAAAGATTTGGTCAAGTTGCGTATGAACTAGAACTACCCCAAGAACTCTCCACAGTTCATCCAGTGTTCCATGTGTCAATGCTTCGAAAGTGTATAGGAGATCCATATCATATTGCTCCCATTAATGATGTGCAAGTGACAGAAGATCTCACTTATGAAGAAGTACCTATTGCTATTCTGGATCGACAGTTTAAGAGGTTAAGCAATAAAGAAGTAGCTTCGGTGAAAGTGCTTTGGCAAAATTAGCAAGTAGAAGAAATCACGTAGGAAGCCGAGGAAATGATGAAGACAAAGTACCCATATTTATTTCAAATGGAAAAGAAAGCTCAAGATGCGGGATTGGAGCAATAACAAGTAAGTACATATAAGTATTATGTGTATGTGATAATATGATGAATAAACTTAGACTTAAATTTGTGTCGCTTGGACACAGTTACTAACATTCGGGGACGAATGTTCCCAAGAGGGGAAGAATGTAACACCTGAGGTGTCATGACCAAATGAAAAGATCCAATAACTTGGGTATAGGAATAAATAGAGGAAAAGTAAAGGAGCATGTACGGGAATGTGGCATGCGAAGAAGGAAGGAACCAAGTCGAGGAAGTGACCCACGAAAGGGACTCACGTACCGTGAGTCCACACACGTGACATGGGAGGCTGCCGTGGATCAACTTCTGCAGTTGGCCAAAAAGACTGATTTTCACGGCAGGGCTTCCACGTGGTGTGACTCCACTCACGTGACGTGAGTGGGCGCCATGACTGAACTTCAGAGACTTTGTAATGATGTCCTATTTCCACGATATCTATCCACGTGACGTGACTTGGTATACGACACCAAGTCACAGCACCGTGGAACCTTATCGGCATTGTTGCTCTGTTTTGATTCGAAAAGGATTAACCTTGTATTTATAAATACCCCTGTATTGCCCTATGTGCAAAAGAGAGCTAGTACATCATTTTGAGAGACATGTCCTATTGTTTTCGAGTTCATAAACATATTATTGGTTTTGGAATTGAAAACCCTAGAGTTGGGTGTATTACCCATTAAAGTTATTGGGCTGAATTAAGATAAGGTTTGTGGACTTAATGGAAGCCCAAAATGAAATAAAAATACATGGGCCCAAAAGAGAGGTGATCCATTCACAAATGGACCAAGTCAACTTGGACTTTTTTTGGTCAAAAAGAGTGACTAAGGATAGACTTGAGAGGGGCATCCAAGAGGGAGTATTTAAAGCTAAAATATCAACTTAAACTCATCATATCTCACTTGCCAAAATCAGATTTTTCATAAGAAATATCTTCTTCTCTCTCAAACCCTAGTAACCCTAATTTTCTTCAAGGAGTTTTGAGCAAAGCTTCCACTTGTAAATCTTGGTAAGTGTTTCCTCTTATAGATTACTCTATTATATGCACAAGAGGGTATGTATATCATATTGGTTATGATTTAAAAGTGTTGAGCAGTCCACTTTGGTGGTAATCGGTAAGGATTTGCCTTCTATGTTGGTTTGTGGACTGATTTGGTGTCGTTGGTGGTGTGAGGCAAGAAGTTGTATTGTAGTATGATGGAATGAAGTTGTGTGATATAGGGAAGGAAGGTGGAATGATATACCATGTGTTTAGTATGTGGCTAGTTTAATTATCGCCTTGTGAACTTGTCATGTACTTCGTTTAATGTGAACTCTATTATGTATTCATATTGTAGAATAACACTTTAAGGAATAGCTGAATTGTTGTAGTCATATTGGAAAGCTAAGTATCTCATTCAGATTTGTTATAAATTGTTATTCACGTGTCTCTTATTCATTGCTTATTGTTCCAAAGTTCCAATAATGTTATAACCACCAATGTATCAATCATATAACAAAAGAATTGAAGTAATGCATAGTTGTATGAGTACGGGTGGTAGCTCAAAGGGGCGAAAGCCTAGCTAGAGATTATCCTGATTTATTATTGGATATAGGGGGCAGCCTAAAGAGGTGAAAACCTAGCTCGGGCCAAACCTAATTTACTGATTTATGGGTGGCAGCTCAAAGGGGCATAAGCCTAGCTAGAGATGATCCCAATGTTATTTTCCCATTGATGAGTAGGGGCCCGGGAATATATGATGATGTTAATAATGATATGAACGTAAAAGGGAAGTAATGAAGGTAATGTACATGGTTCCACTTATACTGAACGGTGGCTTATCCATATTGTCCATTCACTTGTATACAATTTCATTTGAGTTCCTATATCTTATGCAGTTGCTTATAGCCTTACTTTAATATCCCGTACATTTTATGACCTTACTTGACAACCTTGAACCATGTTTACCCTAGGTTCGAGAGCAATAAGTATGTATTTTGCATTGTTATTGATGGAACATTCGATATTGTGCTAGTAACTGTGATGAGACCTTTGTAGTAGGTGGTGTTTGTGACTTTGTGGAGCATTTGTAGGGTAAAAAATTAGGTTTAAAGAAAATCCAAGCAAAGGATTTTAAATATAAGAGGTAAGCAAAAGGTTGGGACTTGAAAGATCCAACCAAATTCGCAAAGAAAAGTCGAAATCAAAAATTAAGTGTGGGGCGTTGCAACTGGCGTGCCAAGCCGCTTTTGGCCAAAATTTTTGTGGTAAAAGCATAAGAGGGGCGTGCCTGGGGGCGTTCCAGGCCGCTAATGTGCACCTATTCAGGTGCTGAAATTTTGCTAAGTCCCAAGGGCGTCGGGAGCGTGCCGGGGTGCTTTTTGCCTAATTTCTTCTATGATTATTAGTCTATAAAGAGGACTCTTGGGTTATGGTATCATTATTCCATCATAGTAGGACTACTCTCGAGAAAGTTTGACATCCGAGTTGGGATTAATTCTTCGTCACAAGTGTTTTATCAAATTATGTTAAATTAAGCCATAAATGGCAAAAATGGCGTATTCTTGAGGATTGAGGCTACGAATGTGAATCTCGCGAGTTGAATATTATATTGACATTATGGAATTATTTAAAAATTATATAATGAGAGTATTACACATTGAAATTGGTGGTCTAAGTTAATATGTGCAAATGGGCTCAATTTGAGGCCCAAAATGGAATAAAATGCATGGCCCAAAAGGGCAAAATGACCCATTCTTACCATTGACAAAGTAAACATGTTATGATTGGACCAAGTGCGGATAAGGATGACTTGAGGTCTATATAAAGGCCCCAAAAATCAGATTTTAATCACTCAAACACACATGCCATATTCTACAATTTTCAAGAAAACATTCTTATTTTATCTTAAACCCTAAGCACTAAGCAACCATTTGTTGGACAAGATCATCATCTCTCAAGATTGGGTAATTATTTAATTTTATGTTTTAATAAATTATATGCATGAGAGAATATGTAGATCATGATGGCTATGTCTAAAGGTGTTGAATAGTGCACTTTTGCTTTTTGGTAAAAGATGTGTTATCCATGAGATTTGAACTTGAAAAAGGACTTGAGGTTTTGATGAAAGTGCATGGTATGGATGAAATATGAACATGTATGGTGTGGTTATGTTCCTTAACTTTTTATTTTTCTATAAGTATGAATTGTGGGATTGTTGTCGATATGTTGTTATGAGGTGTATTGAGGTGACTTTATGGAGTAATTGTGACGTCGTGTTAATGAAGAAACGTAAAGGATGAACTTGGTGTGAAATGCTATTGAGTTGTGATGTTTTGGTCAAAGTTGTGCATGTTGTGGTATGGTTGGTATGATAATGCCGTGAATGGTATTGTAAAGAGGGAAAATGATAGTATAAGGCAAACATGTAACTCATTGTCGTCTTGTGCACTTGTAAGGAAGTTGGTTGTTAACGTAAGTTCCGTTATGTACTTGTGTTGTAGAGTGAAACGTAAGGAAGGAGCTAGACTATTGTATTCACGTTCACGTATAGGATTGTATATTCATATTGAGAAGATAAGGTATATAAGGTTACTCTTTCTGTATCCTTCTGTAGCATAGTGTTCATATTGACGTTGTACTTGCTCCATTCTGAAATGTCCAAAGGTATCTCATTTCAGGTTGTCATCTATTGTTAGTCACAAGTTCCTCATTCATTGATCAGTTTTTATTCATATGTTACATAACTGTGGACATGGTTCCAAAGTTCCAATAATGTGATGTTCCAAAGTTCCAATAGTGTGATGTTCCAAAGTTCCAATAATGTACAATCACCAATGTATCACTCTTAGAATGAAAGAAAAAAGTAATGTATAATTGATGAGTATTCTTGGGTGGTATCCCAGGGGTTAGATACCTATCATGGGTCGATCCTAATATATTGGGTGGTATCTCAGGGGTGAAAAAAACACCTAGCATGGGTCGATCCCGCCACTACCGGTGGTATCCCAGGGGCCTAAGAAAAGCCTAGCGTGGGTCGATTCCGAAAACTTGATGACTACCCACTAATAAAGTGGATGACTACCCACTAATCAAGTGGATGACTACCCACTACTAAAGTGGATGACTACCCACCAATAAAGTGGATGACTACCCACCAATAAGGTGGATAACTACCCACCAATAAGGTGGATGACCATAATAACCCACCAATAAGGTGGATGACTAATAATAGTGATGATGAGCGTAAAAGCAAAAAAAGAAATCTCTTGAATGGAAGAATCTCTTGAATGAAGGTATGTATATGAAAGACATTATATGAATGATAAGAATATGAATGAATGATCAGAAATGACAATAACAGAAGAAATGTACATGGTTCCACATATAAAATGATGGTTTATCCACATTGACTATTCTATTATATTTGACTCCATTGTTGTTATTATGTATGATGCAGTTTTATATGAGCCTTACATACCTAGTACATTCTTCGTACTGACCCCCTTGGGGGACTTACCTTACTTGCTGTAGGCACAGGTGTTAGTAGACCTCCACTATAGGCTTCGAGTCATCCGCAGATCATTGGTGAGCTCCAGTTGGTTTGGGGCTTTCCGAGTCATATGTGTTCATGGTTTTGGTATTGTAAATATTGTATAAAGCAGGGACTTGTACTGATTGTAGGTTGGTTATGTACACGCATTGGTTAGAGGCTTTGTAGACGTATGTGGGAAAATTAATGTAAGAGATGTATGTCCATTTCGACTTAATGACCCTAACGGCCAAGATTCATATATATAGCATAGTTGCCATGACTTCCTCCATTTGTATTTTATAAGTTACATGTGAAAGAATGCTATTCACATAGATACATGCGTATGAGTGTACATGAGTAAAGATTGGTTCTCTCGGGGCTCAACGGCTTTAGGTGCCAGTACGTCCCAAATGGGATTCGGGTCGTGACAAAAGTGGTATCAGAGCAGGTCATCCTAAGGGTGTCTACAAAACCCTGTCTGAGTAGAGTCTTACTTATGGATGTATTGCACGCCACATTTATAAGTAGGAGGCTACGGGACATCTAGGAGTTGTTTCATTTCTTCATTTCTAGATCGTGCAATAGAGCCAATGTTGTAAGTGAAAATTTTATCTGACCATGGAATTGGTTTTTTTGTTTATAGTAAAATGCCGATCACAAGACGAAGTAGAGGCAAAGGTAAGCAGGTAGATATGCCTGTCGGAGAAAGAATGAGTAAATCACCACTTGATCAAGCTAGTCAAGGTGGGGCTGACGTTAGAATTACATCGCGATCTTCTTCTACTCTTCCATTTCCTGAAGAGCAGAGGGGTACAGAAGTACCAGCAAAATCGCCTATGAATTCTACTGACCAGGATTTAAGAAATGCAGTGCATATGTTGACCCAGCTGGTTGCTGCACATACTCAAGGACAAGTTGGTCCAATGATTGGCAATGACAGTTAAGCTAGAGCAGCTAGTCGGAGGACACATGATTTTCTGAAATTAGACCCTCCCATATTCACTGGGTCAGACCCAAAAGCAGATCCACAGGACTTTGTAGATCAAATTCAAAGGGCTCTAGATGTCATGCACGTGACTGGTGTAGAAATAGTTGAACTTGCGGCCTATAGATTGAAAGGTGAAGCTATATTATGGTATGAATAATGGAAAAGATCGAGGGGTATTGATGTACCTCCAACTGGTTGGGAGGAATTCAAAACGGACTTTCTTGATCACTACCTCCCATATTAGATCCGACAGGCCCGTACAGACCAATTTTTAAATCTCCATCAGGGGAATATGAGTGTTAGAGAATACAGTCTTCAGTTTAATTTCTTGGCTCAATATGCCCCAAATGTAGTGGCCACAATGACAGATAGAGTCCATCGATATGTGGACAGACTAGAGCCATACTTGGTAAGGGACTGTACCATTGCTGCTTTGAACAAAGATATGGACATAGCCAGAATATAGGCCTTTACACAAAATATGGAGGATCAGATGCAATGAAGGAGGGTACATGAATTTGAAAAAGGGCTTTCAAAGAAGGCAAGACCAATGAGACAGTTCATGGTGTCCCAAGGAGGATCTGGGCCTCGGAGTTCTCCTCGATCGCCTAGACCATCATTTTCTTCCCCTACAGTAGATACTTCATCACAATTCCAAGGGTCTAGAGGCATTCATGTGGGGCAGAGCAGTGTGGTTCGAGGTTCACAGATAGTAAGATTTTCTCGACAACTATGACAGCACTGTAGGAAGTTTCATTCAGGTGAATGCTGGTATGGACCACATGTTTGCTTGCGATGCGGTATGTCGGGGCATCTGACGAGAGAGTGGCTAGGGGACACGGGTAGTATGGAGTGACCTACGGGATAAACTGTTGTGGCATCATAGTCTTGTTACAACCTGTTGGTCGTGGGAGAGGTGCTAGAGGGGCAGCTAGTTCCAGTGGAGCCCAAAATCGCACCTATGCTCTATTCGACGGACAGAATTTAGAGGTTTCTCCTGATGAGGTTACAGGTATAATATATGTCTCTTCACATAACGTATATGCATTGATTAATACGGGCTCTACCTTATCATAAGTTACTTCATTGATTGCTGCGAAGTTTGAAAGAACACCAGAATTACTAGTTAAGCCAATTGAAGTATCTACGCTAGTTGGTGAATTTATTATAGTTAAAAAAAGAATAGCTCGTAATGGTATAGTGAATGTTTGTGATCATGTTATGTTGGTTGATTTTATTGAGATGGAAATGAGAGTGTTGGAGCATTGAAGGGTAAATTTATTCCCTATCTTGAGGTAAGGAAATAATGTCCAAAGTGTACATATGTCACCTAGTAAGACCTAGTAGGTCCCCGTGGGGGTACACCAGTGTTGTTTGTACAAAGGAAGATGGCACATTGAGAATGTGTACTGATTATAGGCAACTGAATAAGGCAATAGTTAAGAATAAATGTCCCCTCCCTAGAATTGATGATTTACTTAACCAATGCTTCTAAAAGATTGACTTGAGATTGAGTTATCATCAAGTAAGGGTCGAAAAAAATATATACCCGAGGCAACTTTCTGAACACGTTACAGTTACTATGATACTATAAATTTCTTGTTATGCCATTTGGGCTAACCAATGCACCAGCAGTTGTTAAGGATTTGATGAATAGGGTGTTCAAGACACTTTTAACTATGTATGTGACCATGTTTGGTGATGATATTCAAAATCACAAGAGGACCATGCTAATCATATTGCAGCAAGTGTTATAGAATTTTCTAAATGTGAAGTTTGGTTACAATCCATGTCGTTATTGAGTCACATTGTATAGGATGAAGGAATGAAGGTTGATACACAAAAGATAGAAATGGTGAAAAATTGGCTAAGGCCTACGATGCTTACAGAGATCCATTGTTTTCTTGGGCTGGTTGGTTATTATAGGAGAATTGTTGAAGGATTTTCTTCTATCCCTACACCCTAAACAAAGATTATTCACAAGGCAATCAAATTCCAATAGAATGATGCATGTGAGAAAAGTTTCCAAGAGTTGAAAGATAAATTAACTTCCACACCAGTTTTAAGTGCTTCTCGAAGGCATAAGAATGTTATGCAATGTATTGTAATGCTTTCGGGGTTGGCCTCGGATGTGTATTGATGTAGCATAATAAGGTAATAGCGTATGCCTCATGACAGTTGCGGCCACATGAGAAAAAAAATTACCCAACACATGACCCTGAACTAGCAGCTGCGATATTTGCTTTAAAGATATGGTGTCACTATTTGTGAAGGATTCATGTTGACACATATACTGGTCAAAAAAAAATGTAATATATTTTAAGCTGGAGGATTTAAATCTGAGGTAGCGAAGGTGGCTTGAACTATTAAAAGACTATGACATTGGTATCTTGTATCATTCGGGAAAAGAAAATGGGGTAGCTGATACATTACGCTGCAAAGTAGTAGGAAGTATTAATGGCCAGCTTATAGAAAAGAAAGATATAGTCAAGAAATCTATATCAATTAATCAGTATGGGGTTTTGCCTTCTTGAAACTCCAGATGAAAGAATTACAGTGTACAATGCGGAAAAATCTTCATTTGTAGCCGAGAGAAGAAACAATACGCAAATTCTATTTTATTCCAATTGAAAAAGAGTGTACAATGAAGTTCGGCAAAAGGTACTTGAGCTTACATAAGGGAGGATACTTTCCTATCAAGGTAGATTATATATACTAAATATAGATGAGCTAAGGAAATGAATTATGACAGAAGCACATCATTCACGTTATTCTATTTTTTCGGGAGCAATCAAAATGTACCATGGCGTGGAAGAAATATGTTGGTGAGGCAATATAAATAAAAAGAACATTGCAAAACTAGTAGCTCATTGTCTGAATTGTCAACAGGTAATAGTAGAGCATCAGGAATTTAGAAGTCATATGCTGATATCAGAAGAAGAGGGCTCAAATTTGCCATAGGTGATTGGGTATTCTTAAAGGTGTCACCAATGAAAGGGGTCATGAGAGTTGGAAAGAAAGTGTCACACCTCAAATCCCATTGAGGCGGACTGGCACACGAAGCCAACAAGGCCCGAGAGAACCAATCTGTGCTCACGAACATTCATATGCATGTCTCATATTATATCTCATGCAACTATGCGGAAGTCATGGAAAAACTTGTACAATATATGAAACTTGGCCGTTAGGGCCATCATGTCAATATGAACATTTATCTCTTACAATCATTCTCCCACATAAGTCTACAAAGCCTCTACAGATGCATAACCATAACTAACTTAGAGTCGGGACAACAACCCGCTCTATACACATATGCAATACCAAAGCAAATATCTATGATGACTCGGAAAGCCCCGAATTCAACTGGAGCTCACCAAAAATCCGCAAATAATTTGTAACTTACTGTGGAGGTCTACTAGTGCCTGTGCCTACAACAAGTAAGGTAAGTTTCCCCAAGAGGGGTCAGTACGAAGAATGTACTGAGTATGTAAGGCCATATGAAACTGTAAGAGATATCAACACTTCAATAAACTCAAATACAAATCAATAAACAATATGGATAAGTCACCATTCTGTATGTTGGGAACCATGTACATTGCTTTCATTACTTTCTTTGCTTCTTTACTTTTGTGCTTATTCATCTTTGTCTGTGCTATACTGTACCCGGGCCCCAACTGATCAGTGAGTCTTTACATAATATAACGTTATGTTGGGATCGGCTCGAGCTAGGCTTATACCTCTAGAGCTACCACCCATAAATCAATACATCAGGATCGACTCTAGCTAGGCTTATGCCCCTAGAGCTGCCACCCATAAATCAATACATCAGGTTTGGCTTGAGCTAGGTTCTTACCTCTAGAGCTGCCCCCTGTCAGGTTCGGTTCGAGCTAGGCTTATGCCTCTAGGACTGTCTCCGATCCAATAATCTCAGAATCGGCTTGAGCTAGGCATTTTGCCCCCAAAGCTGCCACCCGTACTCAATCATTAACCACATATGCATTACTTTAATCTTTACGTTGAGACTTCAACCATGATCGTTATAATTTACTTGAAGCTTTGGGATCATTAACCCATGATTGAGAGACACATGAATAAACATTGTTGGAAACATAGCCTTATTGGAAACATAACACCATTGGAACCATTAGACACTAATCCATGAACAAGATACATGAATATAACCACTATTGGAACTTTGGAATATAACCTTATTAGACTTTTGGAACACTATTCATGAATATGAGACATGAGATTCACAATTGATCAATGAGTAGTAAACATATGATAATGACCATTGATAACCGGATATAGGATACCTTAGCACATTTCGGAATGGGACAAGCGTAATGTCAATGGGAATACTATTTGCTACAGAAAGATACGGACAGAGTAACCTTACATACCTTGTATTCTCAATACGAATATATAATCTTAGATGTGCATACAATGGTACCGCTCCTTTTTTATGTGTCACTCTACAACACAAATACATAACGGAGTTTACATTAACCACCAACTACCTTACAAATGCATATAACGATAATGAGTTTCATGTTTGCCTTTAAACATGCCATTTCCCCCTTGAAAAAACCATTGATGTAAGTATCATTCCAAAAATCCCACAATATTTCATACATTTAACAATACATGATAATCAATAACATTTCACCACAAAACTTCTCCTTTACACTTTCTCATCCACACCCCATCACAAATAATCCATCAAGTCACCTTAATTCACCTCCTAGCACATATTGGCCAAAGTCTCATAATTTACACTTCTATGAAAATAACAAATTTAATAACATAATCACACCATACATGTTCATATTTCATCCATACCATGCTCTTTCATCAATTCACAAGACATATTTCAAGTTACATTTCCATGGATCACAAATCTTTTACAAAAACACAAAGTACCATGTTCAACACTTCCAAGCATAAACAACATGATTTACATACTCTCCCATGCATATAATAAATTAATCCATAAGAATATTCACTTACCCAAGCTTGAAAAATGATGATCTTGCTCCAAAAGTTGGTTTAGGGTTCTTAGGGTTTGAAGAAAATATCTTGTATATTTGGTCTAAAAGGCATGAGACTTTGCAATGAATAAAATCAGATTTTTGCCCCTTTTTATAGGCCTTCAATTCCATCCTTATCCAATCTATGGCGTTAAATGTTAGGTTCTAGAAAGTCAAGGCAAGAATAGGTCATTTGACCCATTTGGGCCATGTATTTTATTCAATTTTGGGCCTCAATTTGGGCCCAATTGCACATGTTAGCTTATCCCACCAACTTTAATGTGTAATTCACCATATATATCATGTTTAAATAATTTCATAACATCACGACAATATTCCCTTATGAGATTCTCATTCGTCGTCTCAATCGCAAAAATAGAAATTCTAGTCACCCATGGCTTCATTGAACATTTATGATTACTACTTGTCTTTCATGGTTTGATCATGTAGAAGTATGTAGAAGTGTATTGAGGTATTTGAAGCTTTAACAATTCTCAAATAACTCCAAGGAACTAAAAGAAACCATAGAAGAATCGACGTAGCATTGCGTTGCGAAACGAGCCCGGAAGGGCACATTTTTGTGCCTTGCGCCACTAGCTGCAAAGCAAGCTGTGGCGCAAGAAATGGATACCCTCTGAATCAGGTGGCTTTCGCCACACCCTCTGAAACAGGGAGTGGCACAATTTTCAACACCTTACTGAATTTTTTGGCCACTTCTTCAACACTTACATATCATCCAATACCCTATCAAAACACTACAAAATACTTACTTATTGCCCTCAACACTAAGTAAATATGACTCCAAGGTATTAAATAGGGTCTAAAATGTACGGGGTATTACACTTCTTACCTTTAATATCCTTTGTTTGTAGGTCCTCCAAGCCTCGTTTTTAACCCAACAAATGTTCCATGAAATCACAAAACACCTCTTACGAAGGTTTAATCACATGTATGAGGGCCAAATTCAATTATCTCATCAATAACATTACAAAATACATTCTTGTGGCTCTCGACACTTAAGTATACATTGTTCAACGGCGTCAAGTAGGATTGGGAAGGTATGAGGTGTTACATTCTTCCCCCCTTAGAAACATTCGTCCTCGAATGTTAGCAACGTTGTCTCATTATAACAACTTAAATCGAGGTGCATCCTTCACATTATCGTATACACATATAACACTTGTAAAGACTTACTTATTATGACTCCCATTCTGTATCTTGAACTTTTCTTTCATGTACAACCATTACAAGTACGTTAGATTCCATTATTTCTTTGTTTTTTCCCTTGTAATTTCTTCTATGTGCTAATTTCTCCAATAGGGCCTTTACGGAAGTTACTCCCGCATCTCTTAATTCTTTCACTTATCGATTTAAAATAATAACAGGTAACAATAAGTACCTTTTCACCTGTGAGATCCCCTGTAATTTGTACATTTCCACTGGCAACAATACGAGATAATCTCCTATATACTTTCAAAGCATCGAATATAAGATACTGAATGAACTGTGAAGAGTTTTTGGGCTAGTGCTAATAGATACGCAATTTGCCCAAATCTTTGGACAACTTCTCTTTCTTTCCGTATCTCATTATATATTTTTTTTTCTATTGGTGACACTGTCAAAATTACCTAATCACCTATGACACATTTAATTCCCTTCTGCTACTATCGGCATATGATTTGTATCGGCTCTGGCCATTTGTAGGTACTGTTACATCACCTTCACTTCCTCTATAGCTTGACGAACAAAATCTGACCTGAACAAGGCAAATTTCATTAGCGGTAACCCATCCAATTGATGATCTACATTTTTCTTTCATATAAAACTTCGTAAGGTGCCTTTTGATACTTCTACTATAAACAATTTCAATAAAAATAGATGTTCATCCCAACTACCTTTAAAGTCCAATGTACAAACTCGTGGCATATCATTAAATGCTCATATAATACACCCTGTTGTCCATCCATCTGAGGATGACAAGCCGTACTTACATCTACCTGTGTACCCATGCTTTACTGAAAAGACTTCCAACACTGTGCAATAAAGTGATCTCTCCTGTTTGATATAATAGTGAGTGGAATCCCATGTAATCATACTATCTCTGTAACATACAACTTTGCATAATGTTTAGCTATATCAGTGGTCCTAACTGGGAAATACGCTGACTCCGTAAGCCTGTCAACTATTACCTATATGGAATTAACCTTCGCAGTGTACGAGGCAACCCTATGATTAAATCCATTCGTGTTCCACTTCCAAACTGGAAGGGTAATACATTGCATAAACATATAAATTTTTGACGCTATACTGTTAATCAGTGACCGCTTGGACAGTGAGCTACAAGTTCTACAATGTGCTTTTCGTGTAACCTTACCAAGACCTCTCTGCTAAACTATGGTACCTTTTGGTTTCTTTCGAATGAATAAGATACCGTGAACGATGTTCTTCCGTCATAATTCATTTTAGTTCTTTAACTCGTCTATACCTAGTACACACAATCTACCTTGGCGTTAAGGTTCTCCCCCCTTGGGTTTGCTCAAATACCTTCGTCGAACTTCGCTGTACACATTTTTTTTTCTATTGAACTAAAACTATGACTTACATAGTGCTTTTTCCTTTATTTCAGATGTCAATGAAAATTTTGCCACATTTGACACTATAATTCTTTCATCTGGAGTTCCAAGAAAACAAAACCCCATATTGCTTCATTGATATAGATTTCTTGACTATATCTTTCTTTTCTGTGAGCTGGCCATTCATACTTTCTACTGCCTTGCAGCTTAATGTATCAACTACCCCATTTGCTTTTCCCGAATGATACAAGATACCATTGTCCTAATCTTTTAATAGTTCAAGCCACCTTCGCCACCTCAGATTTAAGTCCTTCGTCTTAAAATATAGTACATTTTCTTATGAACAGTATATATGTCAGCATGAATCCCTTACAAATAGTTACATCATAATTGTAAAGCAATATCGCAGCTGCTAGTTCAGGATCATGTGTTTGGTAGTAATTTGTTTTCTCATGGGGCCGCAACTGCCGTAAGGCATATGCTATTACCTTATCATGCTACATCAATACACATCCGAGGCCAACTCCGGAGGCATTACCATACATTGCATATCATTCTTATGCCTTCAGGAGGCACTTAAAACTGGTGTGGAAGTTACTTTCTCTTTCAACTCTTGGAAACTTTTGTCACATGCATCATTCTACTGGAACTTGATTGCCTTGTGTATAAGCTTTGTTAAGGGTGTAGGGATAGAAGAAAATCCTTCAACAATTCCCTTATCATAATCAACCAACCTAAGAAAACGATGGATCTCTATAAGTATCGTAGGCCTTAGCCAATTGTTCACCATTTCTATCTTTCACGTAGCAACTTTCATTTCTTCATCCTATACAATGCATGGTCCTCTTGTGGTTTTTGAATACCATCACCGAACTTGGTCACACACACATTGAAAAGTGTCTTGAATACCCTATTTATTAAACCCATAACAACCACAGGTGCATTCGCTAGCCCAATTGACATACTAAGAATTCATAATAGCCATACCACGTTTGTAATGCTGTCTTGGGTATATCATCATCATTTATTGTTTTTTTCATTTCATCAGCATTCGTTCCATCCTTTCATCATTCATTTCACCATTTTTTTTCTAACCACATAACTGATCAAACAAATCGTCAACTCTCGGGAGGGAATATTTTATTCTTAATTGTCATCTTATTCAGTTGCCGTTAGTCAACACACATTCTCAACGTACTGTCTTTCTTTTGTACAATTAACACTGTCGTGGCCATGTTATAGAAGGAACAAAAATAGATTGAGTGCCTGACGTTATACTAATACTAGCTCGCACATCGAGGAATTTACTTACCACCAGAACTGATTGAAGAGTTGGTGGCTTCACATCAGTATCTTTCACTCTTACTAAGTGACATATGTATCCCTTAGAGTATCCTTTTCTTTGCTTTAATATAGGGAATAAATTTTCTTCTTGGTGCCCGCACATTTCACTGGCCATTCAAAACATTCTTTTAGGGAAAATGACAATATAACTTCTTAGTTTGGCAATCTACTATGACACAATCCCTTTATAACATCAAAATCTACTATTTCCTGCTCAATAAGATCAACCAGTGTCCCCTACCCACAAATAATTACTATGAACTTATGATATACTCTTTTCACTACAATAGGTTCACCAACTAATGTATGGACTTCATGTGACATAACTAGTAATTCTGGTGTTCTTTTGAATTTTTCAGCAATTAATGAAATAACAGATGCTCTATGGGTCAATCAATACGTATACAGTACCTGTAGCTACATCAGGAGAAGCCTCATTTGGTGACCCGACATATCACATCAATAACAACATTTGGCCTCAACCGACATTCACTTAGAAGATAACTTTCGCAGCACTAACACGGCTGACGAGGAGACTTCGGTTGGTTCCTACTTTCTACGTTCTTGTGTTTTATACCCCATTTAATATAGACTAAGGAAATAATGGTCTAGGCGGTCCGTTAAACACCCGGATGCCATGAACTGTCCCTTAGGTCTAGCCCTCTTTAACGACCCTTCTTAAAATATGTGTATCTTTTTCTGTTGCCTCGGAGCTTTCACTATCTGTGCAAAAAGCCTATATTCTGACTATATCAATATCTCTTTTCAAGGTCGCAATAATACAATCCATCTGTCCATATACCGATGCACTTCTATCGGTCATAATAGTTACCACTTTTGGAGTATACCTAGCCACAGAATTAAACCGAAGATTGTACTTTCTCACACTCATAGTCCTTTGGCAAAGATTTAACAATTGATTCGTATGAGCTTTTCGGACCTCATATGGGAGATACTGGTCAAGGAATGTTGCTAAATTCCTCCCAACTAACTGAAAGTACATTAATACACAGTCACATGCATATCATCTAGATCCCTTTTGATTTGGTCTATAAAGTCCTGTGGATCTTCATTCATTTCCGACTAGGTGGACGTGGGAGGGTTTAATTTCAGAAAATCCTGCGTTCGACGACTAGCTTCCCTAGCCGCACCATCATCATTCGTCATGGGGCCAGCTCGCCCATGACATTATAAAACAACTATCTGAGTCAACATATCACTACATTTCTTAAATCCTGTTCAGTGACATTTAAAGGTGGTTCTGCGGGTACTTCTCTACTTTTTTTTGGCTAAGTGAAACCCGTATTACAATTTCCATGTTATTTCCCACCTTGACTAGCTTAGTCAGGGGGTGATTTACTCATTTCTACTTCGGCAGGCATATCAACCTGCTCACCTTTGCTCTTATCTTGTCTGATACTCAGCATTTGACTATATAAACTAAAACCAATGTCAATACATACATATGTGTCCACCTACAACTTTGGCTTTATTGCTAGAAGTGAAGAAAAGAAACAACTCCTAAATGTCCCGTAGCCTCCTGCTTATCAATGTGGCGCGCAACACATCCATAAGCAAGACTCTACTCAGATACGGCTTTGTAGATACCCTTAGGATGACCTGCTCTTATACCACTTTTGTCACACCCCAAATCCCATTGAGGCGGACTGACACCCAAAGCCGACAAGGCCCGAGAGAACCAATCTATGCTCATGAACATTCATATGCATGTCTCATATTATATCTCATGCAACTATGCCAGAAGTCATGGAAAAACTTGTACAATATATGAAACTTGGCCGTTAGGGCCATCATGTCAATATGAACATTTATCTCTTACAATCATTCTCCCACATAAGTCTACAAAGCCTCTACAGATGCATAACCATAACCAACTTAGAGTCGGGACAACAACCCGCTCTATACACATATGCAATACCAAAGCAAATATCTATGATGACTCGAAAAGCCCCGAATTCAACTGGAGCTCACCAACAATCCGCAAATGATCTGTAACTTACTGTGGAGGTCTACTAGTGCATGTGCCTACAACAAGTAAGGTAAGTTTCCCCAAGAGGGGTCAGTACGAAGAATGTACTGAGTATGTAAGGCCATATGAAACTGTATGAGATATCAACACTTCAATAAACTCAAATACAAATCAATAAACAATATGGATAAGTCACCATTCTGTATGTTGGGAACCATGTACATTGCTTTCATTACTTTCTTTGCTTCTTTACTTCTGTGCTTATTCATCTTTGTCTGTGCTATACTGTACTCGGGCCCCAACTGATCAGTGGGTCTTTACATAATATAACGTTATGTTGGGATCGGCTCGAGCTAGGCTTATACCTCTAGAGCTACCACCCATAAATCAATACATCAGGATCGACTCGAGCTAGGCTTATGCCCCTAGAGCTGCCACCCATAAATCAATACATCAGGTTTGGCTTGAGCTAGGTTCTTACCTCTAGAGCTGCCCCCTGTCAGGTTCGGTTCGAGCTAGGCTTATGCCTCTAGGACTGTCTCCGATCCAATAATCTCAAAATCGGCTTGAGCTAGGCATTTTGCCCCCAAAGCTGCCACCCGTACTCAATCATTAACCACATATGCATTACTTTAATCTTTACTTTGAGACTTCAACCATGATCGTTATACTTTACTTGAAGCTTTGGGATCATTAACCCATGAGTTAGAGACATATGAATAAACATTGTTGGAAACATAGCCTTATTGGAAACATAACACCATTGGAACCATTAGACACTAATCCATGAATATAACCACTATTGGAACTTTGGAATATAACCTTATTGGACTTTTGGAACACTATTCATGAATATGAGACATGAGATTCACAATTGATCAATGAGTAGGAAACATATGATAATGACCATTGATAACCGGATATAGGATACCTTAGAACATTTTGGGACATGACAAGCATAATGTCAATGGGAATACTATTTGCCGCAGAAAGATACGGACAGAGTAACCTTACATACCTTGTATTCTCAATACGAATATATAATCTTAGATGTGCATACAATGGTCCCACTCCTTCTTTATGTGTCACTCTACAACACAAATACATAACGGAGTTTATATTAACCACCAACTACCTTACAAATGCATATAACGATAATGAGTTTCATGTTTGCCTTTTAACATGCCATTTCCCCCTTGAAAAAACCATTGATGGAAGTATTATAGCAAAAATCCCACAATATTCCATAGATTGACCAATACATGATAATCAATAACATTTCACCACAAAACTTCTCCTTTACACTTTCTCATCCATACCCCATCACAAATAATCCATCAAGTCACCTTAATTCACCTCCTAGCACATATCGGCCAAAATCCCATAATTTACACTTATATGAAAATAACAAATTTAATAACATAATCACACCATACATGTTCATATTTCATCCATACCATGCTCTTTCATCAATTCACAAGTCATATTTCAAGTTACAATTCCACGGATCACAAATCTTTTACAAAAACACAAAGTACCATGTTCAACACTTCCAAGCATAAACAACATGATTTACATACTCTCCCATGCATATAATATATTAATCCATAAGAATATTCACTTACCCAAGCTTGAAAAATGATGATCTTGCTCCAAAAGTTGGTTTAGGGTTCTTAAGGTTTGAAGAAAATATCTTGTATATTTGGTCTAAAAGGCATGAGACTTTGCAATGAATAAAATCAGATTTATGCCCCTTTTTATAGGCCTTGAATTCTATCCTTAGCCACTCTATGGTATTAAATGTAAGGTTCTAGAAAGTCAAGGCAAGAATGGGTCATTTGACCTATTTGGGCCATGTATTTTATTCCATTTTTGGGCTTCAATTTGGGCCCAATTGCACATGTTAGCTTATCCCACTAAATTTAATGTGTAATTCACCATATATCTCATGTTTAAATAATTTCATAACATCACGACAATATTCCCTTATGAGATTCTCATTCGTCGTCTCAATCGCAAAAATAGAAATTCTAGTCGCCCATGGCTTCATTGAACATTTATGATAACTACTTGTGTTTCATGGTTTGATCATGTAGAAGTATGTAGAAGTGTATTGAGGTATTTGAATCTTTAACAATTCTCAAAGAACTCCAAGGAACTAAAAGAAATCATAGAAGAATCGACGTAGCATTGCGTTGCGAAACGAGCCCGGAAGGGCACATTTTTGTGCCTTGCGCCACTAGCTGCAAAGCAAGCTATGGCGCAAGAAATGGATGCCCTTTGAATCAGGTCGATTGCACCACACCCCTTGAAACAGGGAGTGACACAAGTTTCAACACCTTACTGAATTTTTCGGACACTTCTTCAACACTTGCATATCATCCAATACCCTATCAAAACACTACAAAATACTTACTTATTGCCCTCAACACTAAGTAAATATGACTCCAAGGTATTAAATAGGGTCTAAAATGTATGGGGTATTACACTTCTTAACTTTAATATCCTTTGTTTGGAGGTCCTCCAAGCCTCGTTTTTAACCCCACAAATGTTCCATGAAATCACAAAACACCTCCTACGAAGGTTTAATCACATGTACGAGGGCCAAATTCAATTATCTCATCAATAACATTACAAAATACATTTTTGTGGCTCTCGACACTTAAGTATACCTTGTTCAATGGCATAAAGTAGGGTTGGTAAGGTACAAGGTGTTATAGAAAGAAAAGTTGAGTCCACGTTATGTAGGTCCATATGAAATTATCAGAAGATTTGGGCAAGTTGCAAGTGAATTGAAATTACCCCAAGAACTTTCCTCAATCCATCCAGTGTTTCATGTTTCGATGTTTCGAAAATGCATAGAAGATCCATCTTGTATTGCTCCTGTTGACGACGTTCAAGTTACGAAGGATCTCACTTATGAAGAGATCCCTATTGCTATTTTGGTTCGACAAGTAAAGAGATTAAGAAATAAAGAAATAGTTTCCGTAAAGGTATTTTGGAGAAATTAACAAGTAGAAAAGATCACATGGAGAGCTGAAGAAATGACAAACTCAAAGTACCTTTACTTGTTTCAAATAGAAGAAAAGGTTCAAAGTGCAGAAGTGAAGTAATAACAAGTGAGTATCTATAAGCATTAATTGTATATGTATAGATATGCTAATATAGAGATACATTTGTTGCAATTGGAACTATGTTATTAACATTCGAGGATGAATGTTTCTAAGGGGGGAAGAATGTAACATCCCGCACATTTATGACCTTACTTGACAACCTTGAACCATGTTTACCCTAGGTTCGAGAGCAATAAGTATGTATTTTGCATTGTTATTGATGGAACATTCGATATTGTGCTAGTAAATGTGATGAGACCTTTGTAGTAAATTGTGTTTATGACTTTGTGAAGAATTTGTGGGGTGAAAAATTAGGTTTAAGGAACATCCAAGCAAAGGATTTTAAATATAAGAGGTAAGCAAAAGGTTGGGACTTGAAAGATCCAACCAAATCCGCAAAGAAAAGTCAAAATCAAAAATTAAGTGTGGGGCGCTGCAGCTGGCGTGCCAGGCCGCTTCTGGCCAAAATTTTTGTGGCACAGGAAGAAGAGGGGCGTGCCTTGGAGTGTTCCAGGCAGCTAATGTGCACCTGTTCAGGTGTTGAAATTTTGCTAAGTCCCAAGGGCGTCCGGGAGCGTGCTGGGGTGCTTTTTGCCTAATTTCTTCTACGATTATTAGTCTATAAAGAGGACTCTTGGGTTATGGTATCATTATTCTATCATAGTAGGAATACTCTCGAGCAAGTTTGACATCCGATTTGGGATTAATTCTTCGTCACAAGTGTTTTATCAAATTATGTTAAATTAAGTCATAAATGGCAAAAATCGCGTATTCTTGAGGATTGAGGCTACGAATGTGAATCTCGCGAGTTGAATATTATCTTGACATCATGGAATTATTTAAACATGAGATAATGAGAGTATTACACATTCAAATTTGTGGGCTAAGTTAATATGTGTAAATGGGCTCAATTTGATGCCCAAAATGGAATAAAATGCATGGCCCAAAAGGGCAAAATGACCCATTCTTGCCATTGACCAAGTAAACATGTTATGATTGGACCAAGTGTGGCTAAGGATGACTTGAGTTCTATATAAAGTCCCCAAAAATCAGATTTTAATCACTCAAACACACATGCCATATTCTACAATTTTCAAGAAAACATTCTTATCTTCTCTTAAACTCTAAGCACTAAGCAACCATTTGTTGGACAAGATCATCATCTCTCAAGCTTGGGTAAGTATTTAATTTTATTTTTTAATATATTATATGCATGAGATCATATGTAGATCATGATGGCTATGTCTAAAGGTGTTTAATAGTGCACTTTTGCTTTTTGGTAAAAGATGTGTTATCCATGAGATTTGAACTTGAAAAAGGACTTGAGGTTTTGATGAAAGTGCATGGTATGGATGAAATATCAACATGTATGGTGTGGTTATGTTCCTTAAATTTTTATTTTTCTATAAGTATGAATTGTGGGATTGTTATCGATATGTTGTTATGAGGTGTATTTGAGGTGACTTGATGGAGTAATTGTGACGTCGTGTTAATGAAGAAACGTAAAGGATGAACTTGGTGTGAAATGCTATTGAGTTGTGATGTTTTGGTAAATGTTGGGCATGTTGTGGTATGGTTGGTATGATAATGCCCTGAATGGTATTGTAAAGAGGGAAAATGACAGTATAAGGCAAACATGTAACTCATTGTCGTCTTGTGCACTTGTAAGGAAGTTGGTTGTTAACGTAAGTTCCGTTATGTACTTGTGTTGTAGAGTAAAACGTAAGGAAGGAGCTGGACTATTGTATTCACTTTCACGTATAGGATTGTATATTCATATTGAGAAGATAAGGTATGTAAGGTTACTCTTTCTGTATCCTTCTGCATCATAGTGTTCATATTGACGTTGTACTTGCTCCATTCTAAAATGTCCAAATGTATCTCATTTCAGGTCGTCATCTATTGTTAGTCACAAGTTCCTCATTCATTGACCAGTTTTTATTCATATGTTACATAACTGTGGACATGGTTCCAAAGTTCCAATAATGTGATGTTCCAAAGTTCCAATAGTGTGATGTTCCAAAGGTCCAATAATGTACAATCACCAATGTATCACTCTTAGAATGAAAGAAAGAAGTAATGTATAATTGATGAGTATTCTTGGGTGGTATCCCAGGGGTAAAATACCTAGCATGGGTCAATCCCAATATATCGGGTGGTATCCCAGGGGTGAAAAGAACACCTAGCATGGGTCGATCCCTCCACTACGGGTGGTATCCCAGGGGCACAAGAAAAGCCTAGCATGGGTCGATCCCGAATAATGGCAAATCTCTTGAATGGAAGAATCTCTTGAATAAAGGCAAATCTCTTAAATGAAGGTATATATATGAAAGACATTAGAATATGAATGAATGATCGGAAATGATAATAACAGAAGAAATATACATGGTTCCACATATAAAATGATGGTTTATCCACATTGACTATTCTCTTATATTTGACTCCATTGTTGTTATTATGTATGATGCAGTTTCATATGAGCCTTACATACTCAGTACATTCTTTGTATTGACCCCCTTGGGGGACTTACCTTACTTGCTGCAGGCATAGGTGCTAGTAGACCTCCACTTTAGGCTCCGAGTCATCCGTGGATCATTGGTGAGCTCCAGTTGGTTTGGGGATTTTCGAGTCATATGTGTTCATGGTTTTGGTATTGTAAATATTGTATAAAACGGGGACTTGTCCCGACTGTAGGTTGGTTATGTACATTCATTGGTTAGAGTCTTTGTAGACGTATGTGGGAAAATTAATGTAACAGATGTATGTCCATTTCGACTTAATGGCCCTAACGACCAAGTTTCATATATATAGCATATGTTGCCATGACTTCCTCCATTTGCATTTTATAAGTTACATGTGAAAGAATGCTATTCACTCAGAGATATGCGTATGAGCGTACATGAGTAAAGATTGGTTCTCTCAGCCTCAACGGCTTCGGGTGCCAGTACGTCCCGAATGGGATTCGGGTCGTGACACTTACATACTCAGTACGTTCTTTTGTACTGACGTCCCTTGGGGGACTTACCTTACTTGCTGTAGGCACAGGTGCTAGTAGACCTCCACAGTAGGATACGGATCATCCACAGATTATTGGTGAGCTCCAGGTTACTTCGGGGATTTCCGAGTCATTGTATATTTGTTTTGGTACTATGCAGTAGTGGTATTAGAAGGGAACTTGTCCCGACCTTAGTTTTGATAATGTATATATTTTAGAGTCTTTGAAGACTATGGTAAAGTCAAATGCAGAATTGTATTCTCCTTTTTGACGTTGCGGCCCTAACGACCAAGTCTCATATCTATTTGAATGTCTTTTCATAATTTATGTCTTTAACATCTTGTATCTGGATGACTGGATGTTGTTCACTCAAGGACATGCATATGAATGTACATGATCATAGGTTGGTTCTCTTAGGCCTTAACGGATTCGGGTGCCAGTCCTCCCCAATGGGATTTGAGGCTTGACAATATCGATCCCATAGGGACTTGGTGTTTTGAAGACAATCTAATTTAAGTATTTCTATTAAATTTAATCAAGTGTGATTGGGAACCAAAAAGTGTTTGAGTTTTGTTTTTATAAACTAAGTAACATAAATAAAAACGATACTAAATTCGAATTGTAAACAATATAGGGAGAGTTCCAGGTTTGAGGCACTTACTTCAAATTCATGCATAACTATGGTTTCTTGCCGGTGTTGGTGTTTATCGTAATTATTGATCTATGGGGTTGATATTAAAACTTGGGAATGGTCATCCTCTAATTCATATATTTAAATTAATCTCACAACTACATCGTTGAGTGGGGATGTGAGTGTTTAATTCGGATGCATTAAACTATCTTCCCATTTTATTAGCCAAGTGGGGCGTTTAGGTATATCACTGTCCTAACTGCAAATCATCCTTTAAAAATTAATGTATAACAATTAAAGAGATGATACACACTCCCTACATTCTTAATTCCATCTCTCCACTCCTATGGTCAATTCGTTTTGAGACTTAGATTTATCCTAAAGTTTATGACGCTATAGAATTGTAAAACAAGAATGCAAGAATAATCACATAACTTGATGAACATATAAACCAACTATAAAAATATAATTAAGCAATCATGTTGTAGACTCAACCCTATAAAGAGGGTTTTTATCAACTCATATTCATACAAAGAATCACCAATAATGAATTCATAAGTAAACTACAAGAAAACTAGAAGTAAAAGAAGCAAAACCCTAATGTAGAGCCTTCGTTGCCTTCTCCTCCTCTCCAAATCATGTGTATTCCCAAGATGAGGTGTAAATATGTCTATGTACAACTTATATAGTATTTTAGGTCGTCCATAGGCTGCCCCATACAAAACATATGAATTTAAAACTTCACCCCCTCTTAAATAGCATAAAAACCAACTTTTAGACATCCTAGGGAGGGAGAGTTGCGTCGCATGGCCATGGGGGGTGCGAGGAAGAAATATCATAAGGAAAAACCAGTGTAACCTCTACCTAAGGGGTGTGGTGCAAGGCCCCCTCACATGAAATGGGGGGTGCAGCGCAAGGGCCCTTCCACAGGGTAAGGGTTTGCCCAATTCTTGCTCTGTTCTTCTCGCCTTCTCATTCTTTGTTTCCCCACTCCTTGTGGCTTGTCTGTAGGATTAATTTATATTCCATATATCCTCCAATGGTATCCTAGAATAACTCATAACAACCATTATTTCATACAACATAATTAAGCTCATCAAAGTACACTAGAACAAGCATAGCTTAAGCTAGCAATACTAGTTTTCTCGTCTAAGGTCTATTTGATCATTTTGACTCTTGACTTGTTTCAAATGACCTTAATCACTCTAAAAATTTACCTTATCCCACAAATACATAATTACACACTTTATACTTCATTAAGCACATCAAATTATCCTCAAAACCACATTAAATGCTCATAGATAATGACACTTAGGTATATAAATATGCCTAAGATCAATCACCTGCTTTGACCTTTTGAGAAGCTTGAACTCCTAAGTAGGGGCATCACCTACTTGGACCTATTTATTGCTGAAAATGGATCTAAACGAGGAGGTTCTAGAGAGCCTATTTAAGGGTCAATTTGCCTCATTTTAATTCACTATAATTTAGCAAAATAACCATATTTATCTTAAGGATAATAAGCTTTCTCTCTCCCTTCAAGAAGCAACCATAAAACTCCTCTAGGATTCTTGGTATAATTACTTCTTTTAAGCCAAGGGAAGTAGTGATTAACTTATGGATTTAATTTAATTTCACCATGAGAAAGTGATAGAAATCAGGTTTTCCATGTTTAGGGTGTAGAGTAACCCTCTAGCTTGGCAGTCCCACCTACCCCTAATTTCTACAAGGCTTCTCCTCTTAATTTTGGTTCAACTGAAAAATAGTTTAAATTTCTTGTAGGAGTTAAGAATGTAAGGATCATCACCAATAAAAGGTAAAGCTACTACCCATTTCTTATTCTTCCTTATGTATGAAATAGGTGATGAATTATGGATGTGTTGTTATTACGAATTCAAAATATGGTAAGTCTAATATTGTGTTGCTATGGTGAAGGGTATTTGGGGCTATTTTATGTGTATATATTGGGACAGCTTGGTTGATCTTAAAGAGGGATATAAGCAGTTGGTATTAATATATAAAAGAAGGGTGTAATGATACACCACTTAATTAGATGCTGTATGAGCTTGTTGCCTAACATACTTTGCATACTGTTTTATATGTGTTATGAAGCCAAACAGTTTCAGGGGACCGTATACGTATCCATATGGACTCCCTGCATTCGCGATGAAGGGACCCCTGACAGTATTAAATGCTGAGAAACCAAATTTTCTCTCATTTTTCCAAGTCCCAAGTCCATTAAAGCCCTAGAGAGCTTGGAGAAAAGAGGAGATTGATCATTGGGTGTCGGGAGTAAGTTGAAGACCTCATTGTAGTTATTTTCCCATCGTTTATTCAATAAGTTTCCTTTAATTTCTTAGCTAATTCTCTGATTTAAACTCAAATCCCTAGATTCTTTACGGGCTGATTTGGGAGTGTATTTGTGCTCAAATTTCACCCATTTTAAGGGTAAATGATCCTTGAGCCTAGAGGGAAGTTTTGACGATTTCAAATTTGTGATTTTGCAAGCGCTCCCCACATGGGATTTTTAGCTCGATTTTGGACTCAGATCATTTATATGCAATATGGATGTTTTTTCTCTCATATTAATGTGTAGATTATTATTTTAATAGCATGACATCGTGTGGAGGATTCTCAAATGGGAAAAGCTCTGGTTTAGTTGAATTTCTCGGGTATTCGTCAGCCTCCAGGTAGGCTAGGCTTACTTTCCTTATAGATTGAGTTTTATTATGGTATTAGTATAGTAATATGCTAGATTTGGGTTTGGATTTACGGATTGGTTGCATGTTTAGTGAAATTTGGAATAATTATTCGATTAGGGAGCTATTTCTAGGTAGAATTGACCCATCTACCCTCTTCTTGAGTTTAATTGCTGCCTTAGGACTTTTTCAGATTTATTTAATACCTTGTAATGGAACCTTGAAGCCTTAGTCTAGTTTGGGGTAGAAATTACCTTAGTAGGGTCTTTCAGGGTTAGTAGTTGGCCCCGCCAGCCCTCTTTTAGGTCAAATATCCTAATTAGGTCCTTGTAGACCCAGGTGAACTTTTTAGTAATTTTATATATATTCTTTATCCTTCAAAGGATTTAGACATCTTTTTGATTCTTGACTAGACTAGTTATCTTGTATTTATTTTAAAGACCGGTTCAAGTTTGATAATTACTATTCACTTATGATACTAAATTCCCAATTCGAGTTCGGCATATATGATACTAGAATCTGGTTTGAGTCCTGTATTTATTGTTCAATAATAATGTTAAGGGCCCGATTCGAGTCTGGCATTTATGGTATGAAGGGATTCACAGATGTGGTTTCGATTGTCGGTTACTTGATACTTATTATTGTTGTTGATGATTCTTCTCTTGATTGTATTCGTAGGGATTATGGGGGATCTTATGGGTTAATCCTCTCTTGTTTGTGCCTTCTGGGCCTATGGGGGCCTAGTCAGACAGTAGTTGACTTGTGTTCTTTTGACCTTATTTACCTCACTATTTATTATCTGTCAGACGGAGCATTAGTTCATCTTTACCCCTTTTATCCCTGCCCTTAGCTTACATTATCGCATCTTATTATGCTTTTATTATGATTTAGTTCGGTCGACTGATGATGTCTACTGAGTACCCATTTTCTTGGTACTAATACTACACTTCTGCATCTTTTCTTTAATGCAGATCTGAGTACTAGTTGCCTCCATTGATGCTCTATTCAGGAATACATTTGGGTGCATTAGGAGATAGGGTGAGCTTTCAGAGCCAGAGCTATTTCTCTCTCCTTTTATTTTTTTGGACAGTCTTTACTTTAGAGACTACTTGTATATTGGTTACTATTAGTCTTCTTATTCTTTTAGATTTAGTGGTTCTTATACTGACCTTACTAGGTCAAGGGATATTCTTTTGTTGTATATATATATATATATATATTGTTGTACTTATATTTTATTGACTACAATTCTATTGTATGCATTATTTGGATATTTATTATACCTTCAACCAACTGTCCCATTACTTGTCATTCCAGGCTATGGTTTGGTTTACCTACTGGTTGGATAAAGTAGGTGCCATCATGACTTGAGAAATCGGGTCATGAAAAATTGGTATTAGAGCCTAGGTTCACTGGTAGTGTTGGTACAAGAGCATATGTCTAGTAGAGTCCCACGGATCGAAATGATGATTTAGGAGAATCTCACTTTCTTCATTCATTTCTTGCGTCAAGTCTATGTTAGTTCTTAAAGTTCTCATTGTTTCACTCTTCTGCAGATGGTCAGGACACGAGCTACGATGACCAACAATAAGGATCCTGAGTTGCAGCTAGGCACCCCCTAGAGGCTTTGGTCGACCTAGAGGTAGCGACCAAGATAGAGACGCAGTCCCAGCTAGGCATCAGGGTAGGGAGCCTTCACCAGATCTTGTTATTGCTCTCGAGTCAGAGATTCCACCACCCCAGCCATTAGTGGGCTAGGGGACAGCCCAGGCCCAACCGAGATTTATTTTTTCTTCAGTGCTCAGAGATGCTTTGCTTCAGTTGTTAGGAATTTCAGTAATTTGAAGTGTTGTGAAATTCCTAGGACACGTGGTGTCTAAGGATGGGATTATGGTGAGGCAAAGATTAAGGCTATTCTTAATTAGGTCGGACCTATATCTCCAATCAAGGTTTGTAACTTTTTTGGTTTGGTAGGCTACTACATGTGGTTCGTCAAAAGACTTGCTACTATTGCGACCCCTATAACTAGGTTCCTTTTCAGTGGTCCGTAGAGTGTGAGTTGAGCTTTTAAAAGCTCAAGGACTTGTTCACTTCACCTCCTATTCTGACTTTTCCATTTTAGGGCGAGGGGTTTATAGTTAATTGTGATAGTTCTGGTATTAGTTTAAGTTGTGTTTTGATACAGCAGGGCCGAGTTATTGCTTATGCGTCGAGGCAACTTAAGGTGCACGAGTACAACTACTCCACCCATGATTTGAAGTTGGAGGTGGTAGTTTTTACGCTTAAGATTTAGAGGCATTACTTGTTTGGTGTTCGATGTGAGATCTATACTGATCATCATAGTTTTCAGTACATTATGACTTAGAGGAAGCTTAATTCTATATAGTGTAGGTGAATAGAGTTGCTGAAGGACTATGACATCTCCATTCTAAACCATTCGGGCAAGGCGAATGTGGTAGCGGATGCCTTGAGCCAGAAGGCGGTGAGTATGGGTAGCTTGACTTTTATTTTAGATTTGGTGCAGCCGTTGGCTTTGGACATTCGGTTCTTAGCCAACTTGATTGTGCGACTTATTTTTTTAGACCCTAGGAGGACTCTTGCTAGTGTTGAGGCTAGGTCTACCTTGTTTGAACAGATTCAGAGTCACCAATTTAAGGAAAGTAGACTTTGTGGCATTCGTGATCAGGTGCTGAAGGGTGAGTCCAGTTGGGCCACTTTAGATTTCGAGGGTATTCTAAGATTTGATGGTAGTATTTGTGTTTCGAGGGTTGGAGACCTGATTCAGTTGATATTGCAGGAGGCTCATAGCTCTCGATATTCTTTTCACCATGGGACATCTAAGATGTATAGGGATTTGAGGCAGCATTACTGGTGGAGTGGTATGAAAAAAGATGTTGCAGACTCTATAGCTCGATGTTTGTGTTATCAGAAGGTAAAGGCCGAGCATCAGAGATTGGATGGATTGCTTCAGAGACTACCCATTCTTGAGTGGAAGTGGGAGCGAATTACTATGGACTTTATGAGTGGTTTGCCTCGTGCGTATCGTGGTTCCGACAATATTTAGGTCATTGTAGATCAGTTGACCAAATCAGCTCATTTCATCCCCATTCATATTTCCTTTAGTGTCGACAGTTTAGCCAGTAGCTATGTTCATGAGATAGTTCACCTTCATGGAGTGCTCATGTCCATTATTTCAGATAGAGGGTCAGTGTTCACTTCTAGCTTCTAGAGGACACTTTATGAGGAGTTGGGTACCTAGGTTGATCTTATCACCACATTCCACCCCCAGACCGATGGTCAGTTGGAGCAAACTATTCAGGTTTTGGAGGATATGCTTCGTCCGTGTATTATGGACTTTGGAGGTCAGTGGGAGCAACACTTAGCCTTAGCAGAGTTTTCTTATAATAATAGCTACCATTCGAGTATTGCGATGGTACCATTCGAGGCATTATATGGTAGGCATTGTTAATATCTAATTGGCTTATTTGAAACTTCTGAGGTTAGTTCCTGCAGTACCAAATTACTTCGTGAGTCTTTAGATAGGGTGCGGGTGATTCAGGATAGGCTATGGGTAGCTCAGAGTAGGCAGAAAAGTTATGCTAATCATAGGATTCGTGCATTAAAGTTTGGTATTGGTGACCAAGTCTTCCTTCGAGTATCGCCCATGAAGGGCGTGATGAGGTTCGGGAAGAGGGGTAAGCTCAGCCCCAGGTATATTGGGCCATTTGAGATACTTCAGACGATTGGAGAGGTGGCTTATGAGTTAACCTTGCCCCCAGATTTTTCAGTTGTCCACCCAATATTCTATGTATCCATATTGTAGTTCTATATTCTGTATGAGTCTCACGTGCTTTGATGGTAGTCAATTCAGTTGGATGAGAGATTGACCTTTTTAGAGGAGCCAGTTTTTATACTGGATAAGGATGTTAGGAGGTTGCGCTCTAGGGAGATTCCAGTGGTTAAGTTTCAGTGGAGGCACCATCTAGTTGCAGAGGCTACCTGGGAGATCAAGAGCGAAATACGAGCCCAGTATCCCCACCTATTCGAGTCTTCAGGTACATCTTGATCCTTTACTTTTGCGGATGAAAGTCCTTTTAGTAATGGATATTGTAATGACACTCTAGGTTATTTTTTGCATTTCTGCACTATTTTGGCATTTAGAGCTTTCCCATAGCTTCCCCAAGTCATTTATGAATTGCTGGAGCCGACAGTTTGATTATCGGGTAATTTCTTTGGTTTTTAGAGCGAATTCCCTATTTTGAAGTTATTGCTGTTAAAAATTAGGTATCGGGCCTAAACCTTTGGTAAACAGACTCATATGCCAATTTCGACAGCTTTATCAGCTCTGACATGTCAATTTAGGCTAAGGGGACCATTGGTTTGGGTGTCGAGACATCCGGATTCATTTTAGGCTATTAGGTGGATTTTGGTTAAGATGACCCTTAGGTGTGGGACCTATATTTTATCAAAATGAACTCAGATGGAAATTTTGATGGCGCTGTTAAGTCCAAAATGTTGAATTTGGTCGGGTAGCACAGTTTGTTTGCATTCACAGGATTCCGAATGAATTGTGAGGGTCCAATAAGATATTTGGCACTTAGCCAAATCTGCTGGTGCAAGCTTCAGCTGGTGCAGGTCAAAAATGGCTTTTACGTTGGTGAATCCCTTGGCTACATTTACGAAGGTAAAGGAAAATGGCTATCGTTTTTGTGAGACCCTGGCTGCATTTGCGAAGGGTAAGTTCATTGTCTATCGTGATCACGAGATGTTTTTTGCATTCGCAAAGGATGAGCTGGCCGATCGGTCTGAGTTTCCTTCGCGTTCATGGTAGACCGGCTACTTTCTTGAAGGGTTGACCGTTCTTAGGTCGTGATCACGATGGACTCCCCGCATTCACGATGAAGGGACCCCTGGCAGTATTAAATGCTGAGAAACCCAATTTTTCTCTCATTTTTTCAAGTCCCAAGCCTATTAAAGCCCTAGGGAGCTTGGAGAAAAGAGTAGATTGATCATTGGGTGTCGGGAGTGAGTTGAAGACCACGTTGTTGTCATTTCCCTGTCGTTTATTCCATAAGTTTCCTTTAATTTCTTAGTTAATTCTTGATTTAAACTTGAATCCTAGATTCTTTACGGGCTGATTTGGGAGTTTATTTGTGCTCAAATTTCACCCATTTTTTAGGGTAAATGATTCTTGAGACTAGAGGGACGTTTTGACGGTTTCAAATTTGTGATACGCAAGCGGGCCCCACATGGGATTTTTAGCTCAATTTTGGATTCGAAGCATTATATGCAATGTGGGTGTTGTTATTCTCATATTAATGCGTAGATTATTATTTTGATAGCGTGTCATCATACAGAGGCTTCTCAAAAGGGAAAAGATCCAATTTAGTGGACTTTCTCAAGCATTCATCGACGTCCAGGTAGGCTAGGCTCACTTTCCTTATATATTGAGCTTTACTACGGTATTGGTATAGTAATATGCTAGATTTGGGTTTGGATTTTTGACTTGGTCGCATGTTTAGTGAAATTTTGAATATTTATCCGGTTAGAGAGCCATTTCTAGGTAGAATTGACCCATTTACCCTCTTTTAAAGTTTAATTGTTGCCTTAGGACTTGTTTAGACTTATTTTATACCTTGTATTGGAACCTTGAAGCCTTAGTCTAGTTTGGGGTAGAAATTTCTTTAGTAGGGTCTTTTGGGGTTAGTAGCGAGCCCCGTCGATCCTCTTTTAGATCAAATATCCTAATTAGCTCCTTGTAGACCTAAGAGGCCTTCTTTCGTCATCTTGCATATATTTTTGAGCTTTCGAAGGATTTAGACATCTTTATGATTCTTGACTAATCTTGTTACCTTGTATTTACTTTAAAGACCGATTCGAGTCCGGCAATTACTATTCACTAATGATACTAAATTTTCAGTTTGAGTCTGGCATGTATGATACTAGAGTCCGGTTTGGGGAAAACATTTACTGTTCACTTATGATTTTAAGGGCCTTGTTTGAGTTCTATGGTACGAAGGGATTCACATATGTGGTTTCGGTTGTCGGTTACTTGATACTTATTATTGTTGTAGATAGTTCTTCTCTTGATTGTATCCGCCCAGCTTATGTGGCTCGTATGGGTTAATCCTTTCTTGTTTGTACCTTCAGGGCTTATGAGGGCCCAATTAGGTTGTATTTAGCTTGTGTTCTTTTGATCTTATTTACCTCGCTATTTATTATCTGTCAGTCGAAGCATTTGTTCAGGTTTGTCCCTTTTATCCCTGACCTTATCTTACATTCTCACATATTATTGTGCTTTTATTATGATTTAGCTTAGTTGGACGATGATGTCTACTGAGTACCCATTGTCTTCGTACTGATACTATACTTCTGCATCTTTTTTCTTATACAGATCTAAGTACTAGTTGCCGCCGTTGACGCTCTATTTAGGCTTACATTTGGGTGCATTCGGAGATAGGGTGAGCATTTAGAGCCTGAGCTTATTCTCTCTCCTTCTATTATTTTATACAGTCTTTACTTTTGAGACTACTTGTATATTGGTTACTATTAGTACTCTTATTCTTTTGGATGTAATGGCTCTTGTACCGACCTTACTAGGTCGTGGGATATTCTTTTGCTTTCTCTCCCTCTCATATATATATATATATATATTTGTACTTATATTTTATTAACTATAATTCTGTTGTATGCTTAATTTTGGTTTTTATCATACCTTCCACCAACTAGCCCATTCCTTGTCGTTTCGGGCTACGGTTTGGCTTACCTACTAGTGGGATAAAGTAGGTGCCATCATGACTTGAGAATTCAGGTCATGACAGTGTTCATACACTAATTGTTCCTATTGATGACCGAATTGAATCTTCTTGCAAGATTGATTTGTGTCCACCTAGTTTTGTGCCATAAATAATAATACATTATCTTGTGATCAGAAGAGTGGAGAGAGTGATATGTTATAAAAAAAGATAACATGCTTAAAATTCACTTATTGTCCTATTTCTTGATGTCCATTAAGAATATAGGGTTAAGTGTAGATTATGCTAACTATCCAATTATTGATGTCAATCTCTCATTCTTGAAAAAGAATGATACTTTGGGTAAAGATAAACTTAATTCGCTTGAATTTTTGAGAAACCCAACTAGGGATTGTCCTTATGATTATGCTCTTGAGTATGATCCTTTTTATGACACCCCATCTTTATTTGATGAAGATAAGGGTGAATTACATAATTCATGTGATGGCTTGAGTTATAACCTTTTTGATGCTAGTGGTGGTGTGTGTCAATTTGAGGATTCATCTTTTGAGAAAGAGGGTGATACTTGTTTGAAATATGGTTTTTCTTCGTTAGGTTGTCCTATTCTTGATAATATACGTGATGATATTCTTGAACTTAATAGTGATCTTATAAGTGAGGACCCCATAGATGATCTAAATTTGTGATGGCTTGAGTTATAACCTCTTTGATGCTAGTGGTGGGGCGTGTCAATTTTAGGATTCATCTTTTGAGGAAGAGGGTGATATTTGTTTGAAATATGGTTTTTCTTCGTTAGGTTGTCATATTCTTGATAATATGCGTGATGATATTTTTGAACTTAATAGCGATCTTATAAGTGAGGACCCCATAGATGATCTAAATTTGTGATACACCTTTCTCTACTATCTATTTGCATATGATGATACTCTTACTTGTGTTGAGTGTGCATCTTATGTTGATATGAGTTCAAAGGGGGTTGGTGATTGTTTTCTTGGTCATGATATGTGTATGTCCTTTCTTTTTGATCCAGGTGGTACTATAACTTTTTGTAATTTGGTCATGGTCACCTTGGAAATGGTTTTATCTTGAAATAGAGGATCAATTGTTCTTTATGTCTCTTAGAACCAATGTGACCTTACCTGCTTGGTATTATTTTGGTGTTATTGGTTTCTTTAAGATGCCCATATTTCATGATGTTTTGAATAATCAAGTTCTTTGTGTATGTGGTGTTTTATAGTTCATGAGAGTAGTTGATGCTTGACTATATCACAAGTTTGTACATCCTTGGTATGCTGGTAGTATTGTTAACACTAACACTAACCCTCATGATTTGAGGTCCTTTTTATTGTTTGTCTTTCCCATGGTTTTTCAAGGTTTGAATTTGAGGATGAATCCTTTTCAAGAAAAGGAGAATGATGCATGCACGCCAAACCAGAATAAGAAGTTCAAGAGCTTTGGATCAAGTCAATACTATGGAGGCTTGGAAGGATCTTGGAATGATGGCTTGAGGCTTACGAACGTGCTAAAGTGGAAGTACAAGGCTCCACACGAAAGACTATTCGAGCAAGGGAGTAAGAGTCTATGGACTTAAAATGGTTATTCTTAATGCAAGTATCATGCTTAGAAAACCCTTATATCATTACAAGTATTTTTGTAATTATTATGGTAGGCTATAAATAATCGAGATTAGCTCATTTTTAGGATTAGACTATTTTAATATGAGATTTTGAAATAGTAAACTCTTGTGTGAGTTAAGGCAGTGGCCTTAGTTGGTAGTCAATGTTGATGGGATTGATTACTTAAGAAAATCATTCCTCTTGAGGGTGTCTCTATAGTGTAGGTGCTTTTTTGGTGTTCTTATTAGGAGGTCTTGATTTTAGTATAATCATGATTGCCTAGTAGCTCCATTCTTGTGTCCTTCTTCTACCCATAGGTTTTGGTGCTTATTTTGAATATTCAAGGAGCTCATTACTTGATATAGTATTAGTTGCCTTGATTTCAATTTTTGGTGTCTACCATTTATCCTTTATATTTTATTTGTATTTGTTTCTTTTGATTCTTTGTCTTTCACATATCCGATATTACATCAAAGTCTCAATAACAAATGTTTTGTTGATAGATACCTCAGGTACCGCCTCATCAATCACATCAATGAAAAAAACTACTCTCATGTCATTTGCCTTCTTCATCGATCGACACATTTTAAACACCACTTCTTCCTTGTTCAATTGGAATTTCAACTCAACACTTTCAATCTCAACAAGTGCCCTTATAATAGCTAAGAATGGTCGCCCCAAGATTATGGGGAACTCAAAATCAACCTCATAGTCTAAGATGACAAAATTAGCAGGAAAAATGAAGTCCTCAACCTTCATAAAAAAATCATGGAGTATGCCCACAGGGCGCTTAATAGTGAGATCCGTCATAAGTAGCCACATCATTATTAGTTCAGGGGATCCTAAGCCCAACTGTTTGAAAAAAGCAAGTGGTATCAGATTAATGCTAGCACTAAGATCACACAATGACTTTGCAAAGGTGAATACCCCAATAGTGCAGAATAGTAAAAGCACAAGGATCCTCCTTTTTTGTACAAGAGAAAGAGAAGTTATTGCACTACAGTGGTACAAATTATCAGTCTACTCCAAACTCATGGTTCTCTTCTTAGTAACTATATCCATCATAAACTTCACATATCTAGGAGTTTTCTCAAGTGCTTCCACCAATGGGATGTAATCGCCTTCTAAGAATACCAAGAAGTAACCAAAGATATCAAACAAAGAAGTTATCTTACTATCTTAAACTATGAACTAGTTAGGTTGAATGATAAATCTTAAAGTAATCTATCACAAAGGTTCAAAAGAACTCTCAATATATTATTATTCTTCCAAAAACTGATTTTCATGAATGAACAAAGACTCCTTTATATAGTAGTGAAGAAGGGGTTGGTCAAAGATAACATTAAATGAAAAGATACTTCCTAGGGCCTAGAAGACTACCACAGACATTATCATATGAAGTCAACATAGAAGAAAACAATTATTAAATGGCGTATAAGGCTGCCACACACAAAGACCTAGGAAGTCAACATAGAATTAAACAACTCTTAAATACAATTCTATAAATTAATTAAAAAATGTTGCAGTCTTTTTATCTATTTTGGGGCAGATTTGAGACCAATTGCACCTCTTCTTGGACTTTAACTTAGGCCTCCAAATATATGAAATATTTGAAGAAAATGTCTTCATTGGGCTTGAGATCTTCTCCCACTATAAGACACCTTCTAATTGCCAATTCTAGCCCATTAATCTTGTCTTCAAATTTCCTTGTTTGGGATCTTGTTATGGGTCCTCTTGGAACTTCCAAAGCTTCCTTCGTTAATTTTGAGCTGCCATGGATGCTATCAGGTTCTCTCGGGCCTTTAGGTCATCGAGTGCTTGTTCGTCTCGATGGATTTGAGGCACGACAAAAGTGGTATCAGAGCAGGTCATCCTAGGGAGTCTACAAAGTCGTGTCTAGTAGAGTCTTACTTATGAATGTGTTGCGCGCCATAATTATAATTAGGGGGATTCTTGGATATTTAAGAAATGTGATCTTTTTCTAAAATATAGATCATGCGATAGAGTTAAGTTAAGAAATCTATTCCAGTACTATGATCTATGTCATCCGGATTATGCCTACCATAGTTAAGGTCAAAGGTAGCAAAATATCAGTACTTCTTGAGAGGCAATCTTCATAGGAAGGTTTCATGTTATCAAAATTCAGAGAAAAACTTGTGGAGGTTTCCATATTTCTTGCATCTACGACTGCATTTGTACCACTTGAATCATTTTTATTCATCGAAGTGGGATATAATAGGGTCATTCATGTGCTACACAGTAAAGGATTACCTAGTCGCAAAATATGACCAATTCATAAGTCTGAGATTTACTGAAACATGACTCCTCTAGTGGTCATAGAACCTGATCCTACAGAGAACATTCATCACGTTGTTAGTAATATATATAGAATCGTTAGTGTTATGCACGTATTGGAAATAAAGGTTGTTGATTAGTTTTGTATTAGATAAAAGATGTGGTAGCAGCATAGTCCAGTAGGTGAATATCCACAATGGTATTGGCTAGAGAAACTCTTAGGTTGTCGATAGAGCTCAGGTTAAAATGAGCTCAAGTGCTTACTCATCATGTCAGCTCTGTTAGTAGTTGTAATTATAAGATATATGCATATAACCACCCTAAATAGGCTTAAATGTGTGATCCTTTTTGTGGTTAGAAACCTTAGAGGATAAGTGTTTCAATTGTTTCATATAAGAGTATATGTATAGTATTGGCCTATTGTGATCTATGTTTTGGTTATAGAAGCAAATGCAACTAAAGATTTAGGTTGAAAATGTCGAGGGGTTAGAAACAAATTATGGTCTATTAAAATATTAAGAAAATAGGAAGGCTTAGTATTAATTAATCACTAGTAGGAGAGTATTTGGTAACCTATGAAATAAAGGAGAATGACATTTGAATACTGGAGAGACAAATTGAGTAAGTTCCCTGATAGTATAAGAAGATGACATATATGATTATTGGAAGAAAAGGTGACATAGGTTGTGCCTCTGTTATAGAGAATGCTTATTAAGCATGTGACTATATATATCGACTCGTTAACTTTAACCAGTTGTAAAGGCGTACCCAAAATATATTCTAGAAATAACTTCTTGAAGTTTTGTTAGGCGGAGGTCATTTTTGTATTGATCTAAATTTTGGTACTAGCCGTAATAGCTATAAGAACAAAGAGTTTAATCGAAAGGTCACTTTGATAGAATAATTTGACCCAATGAGGTGCCTTAAAATGCACTTTCATCATTTGTATAAAAGAAAAATGGTTCCTTCATGAGATTACTATCAAAAAAGTAAATTTAATGTAAGATATAGGTATCACTTGTTCATTTGATTCCCCACTACCAAGATTCACTTGATTATGTGTTGTGATGCCCTCAAGGTTCACTTGTTCATTTGCTTATTTGAACCCTTATAAGGTATTAGACATCAAGAGTAATGATGTATTGCTAGCCAGTAACAAAATAGAGTTTTCCACAACCTCTCACCCCTACAAATGAATTGTAGAGAATTTCTCCTTTATATTTTCCCTATTATTTATATTGACTAAGAAAGAAGAAAATTTCTAATGGTTAGAATACCTACAAGAAGAATTCTTAGAAATAATATATAGTAGAGCGGTTCTATAGGATATCTCATAGTTTCCAAAGGCTCCGGTTGCTTATATAATTATACATGCTACATGTCGTATACCTCATCTATTGGTAGGTCATATTCCCATTATGGATTATTTTCTCACATGTTACATATTTCCATGAAACACTTGCATGTAGGTGTTATCTGCTACATAAAACTCTCGCTTATTGCTATATGTTTCATAGGACCTTGTTCTATTTCACTAATTACTTGCAACAGATCACTTGTCCTTATTTTAAAAGCATAATATATTAAAGACTCATATGTTATAGGTGTTATAAATTACTAACTCATGGGTCAAATGTACCATATGTCACTTGTCTACATATACTTTATAGACCATCTTCCCGTATGTCACTTGGCTCATAGCCTACTTGCTTATATTATAAGCCCCATAGTTTATTTTTCCACGTATTATATGCTCACTTTCTCATATTTCATAAAGTATACTTATTCATGTGTTAGTCTACTTATACATGTATAGTCCACCTGCCTATGTTATTTCACTTTATACTAATATGTTATATGCTTTTGTAGATTTAGTGCTCACGTGTTGTGTGCTCATCTAGTCCATTTGCTCAACCTATTTCATAGTCCACCTGCTCATGTACTAATGTTTTGTAATTCATATTCCCACATCACATGTCTTAATTCATTTTGTCACATGCTACCTAGTTCACATGCTCACATATCACAGGATTTTACCACTTACTTGTGTATAGATCATATGTTCCTATTAGTGAAAATACCTATGTGTCGTATTCCTCTTATGTGCACCATTCATATGCTAAATGCTCTTTCTTGTGGCGTATTCTTTGTATATTAAGTAATCTTTTGTGTTGTTTGCCTATGTGTCATAGAATCTATGTGACTTATTTATTCATATGCTATATGCCCCCTCTGTGCTTATTTACATAAAGTATATTCACCCAAATTTCCCCGTTAGGGTTCTAAGTGTTCTTCAACTTGTTTCTTGAAAACCATCCCAAAAGATCACCTTCTCTCTTCCCTAGCTTCATATATATTAAAGAGTTTTTCGAGAAGAGTAAAATGGATAGAGTTATAGGTAATGGCGTCAAAAGTGCTATCACTTTCTTCCTAGGATTAAGTTAAGAATTCCTTTTATAAGCTTGTTTTTTTTCCCTATTATCATATAATACTTGTGCTAATTCTCCTCTCCTATTTTAGTGGGTTGTAAAAAAGGCAGTAATTGAAGGAAAATAGCATATTAAGATATCCAAGGTAAGGTGTTGCCCCCACCTCTAATTAAAATATTATTTGAGCATTCTAGGCATACTTGTTAATTAGAACTCATGGGACGGTGATCAGAAGCCATGAGTTTATGTTTTATGGTTATAGTATGTTTGGGGGCTTTATTATTTTGTTTTGAAGTATGGGAGGTTGTGGATGGTTTCACAAATTTGTCAAAGTATGTCAAAGTACTCTAAGCAACAAGTTTCATGGGTCATTCTCTAAATTAAATGAGGTTTATTAAGTCAATAAGATCCTAAATTACACATGTTATGAGTGTTCATATGTCGGATACATATTCTGTCCATAATATATTTTCTATATGTCCTTATGTGAAATGTACACTTGTCCGTAGTTTGGATTTGCCCATGGTCTCTCAAGTGTGTTAAAGTTAGTCCATATTTGTTCATTACTCTATATCCATCTATCTATCTATTCTTCTAAGTTGTAATGACCCTCCAGGCCATTTCCTATGTTTTTATGCTTTTACTACATTTAGAGATTTTCCATAAATGCTCCAGGTCATTTATAACTTGCTGGGACTGACAGTTCGGTTGCCAGGTAGTTTATTTGGTTTTTAGAACCATTTCCCTGTTTTAGAGCTTTTAAATTTAAGAATAGGGTCTCGGGCCTAAATCTCAGGTAAACTACCTCGTATGATATTTCTAACAGTCTCATTAGCTCTGAAACTTTGATTTTAGGCTAGGGGGATCCTTGGTCTGGGTCCCAAGACTTTCAAATTCGTTTTAGGCTATTGCGTGGAATTTGGTTTAAACGACCCTTGGGGGTATGGGATCATTTTTTATCTAAATGATCCTGGATGGTAATCTCGATGGCAATATTGTGTTCTAAATGCAGAATTTTATAGGGTAGCATAGTTTGTTTACATTCACGGGATTCCTAATCAATCCCGAGGGTCCGGTCAGAATAATTAAAACTTAGTAGAATTGTTCGGGCATCAGCACCTGGTTCAGGCCCATTTCCTTCATCGCAACCGATATGAAGACCCCCGTGATTGCGAGTGGCCATGATCTTAGTCATTACGATTGTGAGGCTTGAGGGCTTGCGTCCTCGATGAAGGAGGTTGTAGCGTCGGGCCAGCTTATTCATCGTGACCGCATGGCTAGGCCACTGCGATCGCGATGGTACCATTAGTGGGATGTCACGACCTTGACTAGGGGACCTTGTGACCACGATGAGGAAACCCCTGGCAGTATATATACCTTCCCCTTTGTTTGTTTACATAACTGGAAAAAAATAAAAAGTTTACGGGGTTCGCCCAGCGCCAGGCAAACTCCATTTCTATATAAAAAATTATAGTTTGCTAGACATTGGGCGAACTACAATTCCACCTTTTTAAAAAAAAAAAAAATATTTCCCACCATGAAACAGTAAGCAAACCGAAAATTCATTTTTCATAGTGTGCAACCAACCTTTCCATTACAACATGGCGAGCTGCCTCTTGCTCTGTGAGTTCTTGAACATTCACCATTTTAGAGTTCTTTCAAATTCGTGATTGATGGCAAGCAAGGGTTTGCCTTTACTTTGGGTAATTGGCATACACTACTTGTACCCTTAATAAACGAAAAACAAAGTAAATTAGTGATACAAGACAAATGGCCATCATAACTTTTGATGCCATCATTCGTGGCCAACACGTGGAGAATCTGATTTTGGACACCTTGAAGGCCCGAGAGTATGCATGGGGAAGTCATGAAGTCATTTTGGACACATAATAAAGCAAATTCGTGTGTGGAAGCTTGCTTGGAGGCTTGCCTTGATGACTACCCAAGGCTCCAAAGAATTGCAAGGGTTGAAGTGTGAAGAACTCCTTACACTCCATGAACGCCCCTTATTAAGGGTGTTTTGGTTTTTTTGTGCCTTTTCTTTACACTCCATAGGAGCCTCTTTTCATTAAGGGTAGTTTGGTCATGTGATGTAATAGTTATAAATAGGCTTCATTAGTCTTATTTTCTAGTTAGTTCATTATGGATATTTGAAAGACTTCTTCTTCTCTCTTTGAGAATGTAGTGTAGGGCTTGGAAAGGCCAAGTAGTGTAGGGCTTGGATAAGCCATTATTGATCCTTGCTTAGAAACGGTGGTTGTAAGGCGGAGTTGATTCCCTTAGCGGTCACCATAAGAGTTTGGTGTTGTTATTGCGGGTCTTAGGGGTCTTATCGTTTGATACACGGTTTGATTCCTATTTCTTGTAATCTCGTATGTCAAGCTATCTATCTTTTTGTAATCTTGTTAAGCTTGTGTTTATAATCTTGAAGTCTAGTGAAGCCGTGTGGGGCTCTTTCGATTCACTAGCACTTGTTGTTCAACTTGTTGTTCTTGTGATAGTTGTTCATCTTGTTGTTGTTGCTGAAATCTTCATATTGGGGACTTGATCTTGTATCATTTGGTATCAGAGCAAGGCTGGTTGTGTTCCTACGCTACCAATCTTGGGCTATCTCGGTCAAAAAAAAAAAAAAAAAAACGAAATCTGTCAAAAAAAAAACAAAATGAAATCTGTCCATCTTGTTGTCTTGGCCGAGAATAGTGTTTGTGTGTTTATATCTAGGTGTTATTTTACTTTTTTAGTGTGTTTCTAGTGTTGGTTTCTTTCTCACCAACACTAAAAGTGTCTAGATCTAAAGATGAGCTTATAATATTGAACATTGTTGTGGTGACTTGAAGTGGGTCGTAGGTTGTATCTTGTTGATGAACATTGGTGGTTTTTGTGTTATGTTCTTGAAGAAGTTGATGTTGTGTTCTTGAAGGTTGTTGTGGTGTTCATCTTGTTCTTCATCTATTCTTACAACTTAAGACAACAAAAGTTATAAAGTTGTTGGTTGTTGGTGAGAAGACTTGCACACATCTCTTCTTAGACTTGACAACCACTTTTCCTTAAAACACGGAACCTTGTTTTGTGGGATTAGAATAGTCAAATCTTACCTTTTTGAGTTTGAAAAGTTGAAAAAAGAGTACAAGACTTTACTTTCCCTCCAAAACCCATTGTCATCCATGACAAGTTGTGTTTCATATTGAAATTTCAGATTTGTGACAAAAAAATATATATATATATATTTTCGTGTGAGCCCAAGACCAATTGCATGCTGCCATATCACCATTAAGCTCAAATTTCAGATTCTAAGTTTCATTTCCTTGTTTCTTTAGTTTCATTTCTTGATTCTAGTACCAATTAACAACTAGTAATCACCTACTAGATTGTGAATTGGTTTTTGAATCCGTTTTTCTTCGTGTTTTTCGTTCTTTGTGTGTTTTTCTCATTTTGATTCGTTGAACTTCTTTGATTCAAGTTCATAATTAGATTTTGTTTTGTGTCTTGAGTCGATCAAACAATAATCTATTCCGGTCGCTAAGTAGTGATTGACACCTTATTAACTACCGTAGTATAAGCAACTTTCAATATTCGCCGCTCCAATGGTGAGGATCACAAAGGCGAGTGTATACGAGTGTTGGTGAGGTGCTTTTACTACTAATCTTGTTTGTGCATTTTGTAGGTACAAGGTGATATAAGGGGAACATATCTTGGTAGCCTCGTATTATTGTGACTACAACAAGGGAGACTATGATTGTAGTGAGGGATTTTATGGCTACGATGATGTTGTAGATTATGGGGGCTATGAATATAGCCATGATCAAGACATGGGCAGATTTGAGGGTTATGGTTTTGAGGGAGAACATGAGGTGAATGAAGTGCCAAGTTCTTATGATGAAGTTGGGGCATATGAGGAGTCTTACACTTCCCATTTCGAACCTCGAATTGGTGTAAGGTATAACCCCTCCCTTCGCAAAGCTTATGAGAGCCATGGTGAGAGTGCACGTGTGGAGAATGAAGATTCATATTCTTCACCTTGTAGTACATTTTATCAAGGTCGAAGCGGTGTGAATTGGTATACTAGCTATAGTATAGGTGCTCCCATGAGAAGAAGAGAGAATACATCTCCAAGGCCGAGGGGTACTCATGTGCCCTTGGGTTGTCCTAAACTCTACAATGTTGATCCTAGGAGAAGTGTTCACTTCGGAAAGGTAAGCATTGATGGGGTAATGGGCTGCCTCCTTGTGCTAGATGATTGGCTCCATAAGAACTACATCATGCCGCCGATGGTTGACTATTTAGGGTTGTTTCGAGAACCTTTACTTGTTCCATATCCCTTGGACGGGTATAAGGTTACCGAGAGAGTGAGGATTGTCTTCACCCAATTTGAATACTATGAGGAGGCGTGGTGCGATATATTCCCCTTGACACCAGGTCATGTATGCTTGGGTGCCAATCGGTTTGCACAACATAGAGTTCCAAATATGCTAAATTGGCCTAAGGTTATAGTGGACCATTGGGGAAATTATCTTTTTACCTCAATTATTCCCAAACCGCAAGGAGTGTGATCACTTACTCCAAGCCGAATAATTATGAGAGACAAAAGATTAAGAGGAGTAAGGGTGTGAAAGGTGGTAATCTGAGAGTGGAAAAAAGAGAGGTTGTGTGGAGTGAAGTGAGGGGGTTGCCACCAAATCATGCTAACTATGTTTGTCCTTTTCTTTCTAAGGACATTTGTGTAGGTACCAACATGGCAAGCAGAGAAGCACAAGGCCAAGGAGAAGTTACTGCCGAAGCATGTGGGAAACATTCACACCACGGCAAAAAATAATTTACTCAAGAACTTCAAGGTAAAATCGCTTACTCTTACACTTTTGTGCATGTGAATGATAATTGTGTGACTAGTCGCCCATTGAGTGTGAGTAGTAGCTTACCTATTTGTGAGTCTATTGATTCTTTGCCTCTTATTGATGATGTACTTGTTGGGAGTGTGGATACACTAGTTGATCCTATTGATGATCGAATTGACTCTTCTTGTAAGGTCAATTTAAGTCCACCTAGTGTTGAAGCCAATGTGTTGAATGATGGTACATCATCTTGTGGGGATTGTGTTGATCAACTTATGTGCGGAATTTGTCCACCACTTGAGGATATGTGTGATGTGTTTAATGGATCTCAAGTGAATGATTATATTGAAAATGCTGATCAAATAAATAGGAGTGACCCCTTTAGTATCACCTCTAGTAAATGTTCTACTCTCGATTTTGGTCATAGGGATAATCATGTGCTTGAAACATCTTTGATACTTGATAATGATCTTTTAGAGAATGGATTTGCATGTTCTATATCCTCTTCATGGATAGATCCTTCTCTCTTTAAGTACAATATCTTGTTTGAAGATGATGAGTTCACTCCTAAAGAACCTAGTGGTGAGAATGACGTGGAAGGTATAGCTTGTCTTGAAAGCTATAGCCTATATGCCAGCCCACTATGGTGTAAAAACATTCCTCCTAAAGATGGAAATCTCTTCTTGGGAGATGAGAGTACTCTTAAGGGAAGGGAATGTGAGGTCTTGGAAAGGAATGATCAATTGGGTGATGATAATTTTGATTTGCTTGAATTCTTAAGAAACCCAATAAGTGATTTTTCGTTGAAAATTGATTGTGGTTGTGATCCTTTGTATGACACCGCATGTAAAGACTTAAGTAATAATTCCTTGGACTTTAGTGGTGGTATGTGTCTACTTGAGGGTACTTCCATAGAAAGGGAAGGTGTCCATTATTTGGAAATTACTTCTTCTACTATGTGTGACCTTATTGTTGAGAGTACTCATGGTGATGATGTTGAAGCTGGTAGTGAGTACTCACATGAGGACACCTTAGTTGAACTTGACTTGAGTGATACGTTTCTCCACTCTCTATTTGCTTTTGATGATATGTATGCTATTGTAGAGAGTATATCTTGTAGTTCGGGTGAAGCCTATGGGGAAAGGGAGTATTGTCTAGACTCGTGTCTATGGATACTCTTTCTATTTGACCCCGGTGCCAAATATAGAAATGGTGATGTTGGCGCACCCAACTTGTTGCTTGGTCTACATGACAAGCAAAGTGTCATTCTTGAAAACCCGAGAGCAAACGTGTCATTGTTTCCTTGGGGTAATGTTTCTAAATGTGCATCCTTGCTTGACACAATTGTGTTTGAATTACAAGAATCTCAACTTGTGGATGCCAAGTTCTCTATTTGCTTGAAGGAAAGAATGTGGATGTGCTTAAATGCTTTGTCTTCACCCTTGTATGCCTTTACACTTGATTCTTTCCTATACTACCTCTTTGCCTATGATGACATCCATGCTAGTTTTGGATTTGTTTTATTTAGAGGTAGGAAATTTGTTGGTTTGTCCACTTGTATGAATGATAATGCTATATGGATCTTGTGGACATTAGAACCAATTGAGGCTCCACCCTTGGTGTGGTCTCTTGAAGAGATAAAGAAGCAATTGTGTCTTATGGCTCCTAAGATGAAGGTAGTTTTACCTTGTGGATTATTTGATGCCATTAGGACCTTTGTAGTTTCCTTATCTCTTGGTGATTTAAATAGGCAAATCCTTTGTGCATATTTTAATAAGTTTTTAATATTTAATTCAAAGGATCCTTGGTTATATTGCAAGTATAAGCAACCTTGGCATGTTGAGATGATTTATTGTGCTAACCCTAACCCTCATGCCATGAGGAGTTTGTATTTGTTTGTCCTTTCTTTGGTTTTGCAAGGTTTGGATTCGAGGTTGAATCCTTTTCAAGAAGGGGAGGATGATACAAGACAAATGGCCATCATAACTTTTGATGCCATCATTCGTGGCCAACACGTGGAGAATCTGATTTTGGACACCTTGAAGGCCCGAGAGTATGCATGGGGAAGTCATGAAGTCATTTTGGACACATAATAAAGCAAATTTGTGTGTGGAAGGTTGCTTGGAGGCTTGCCTTAATGACTACCCGAGGCTCCAAATAATTGCAAGGGTTGAAGTGTGAAGAAGGAGTCCTTACACTCCATGAACGCCCCTTATTAAGGGTGTTTTGGTCTTTTTGTGCCTTTTCTTTACACTCCATAGGAGCCTCTTTTCATTAAGGGTAGTTTGGTCACGTGATGTAATAGTTATAAATAGGCTTCATTAGTCTTATTTTCTAGTTAGTTCATTATGGATATTTGAAAGACTTCTTCTTCTCTCTTTGAGAATGTAGTGTAGGGCTTGGAAAGGCCAAGTAGTGTAGGGCTTGGAAAAGCCATTATTGATCCTTGCTTAGAAACGGTGGTTGTAAGGCGGAGTTGATTCCCTTAGCGGTCACCATAAGAGTTTGGTGTTGTTATTGCAGGTCTTAGGGGTCTTATCGTTTGATACACGGTTTGGTTCCTATTTCTTGTAATCTCGTATGTCAAGCTATCTATCTTTTTGTAATCTTGTTAAGCTTGTGTTTATAATCTTGAAGTCTAATGAAGCCGTGTGGGGCACTTTCGATTCACTAGCACTTGTTGTTCTTGTGATAGTTGTTCATCTTGTTGTTGTTGCTGAAATCTTCATATTGGGGACTTGATCTTTAGGAAGTAAGGAATAATAGTCAAATAAATACAATTGAACTATTCCTAAACCATATTCCCTGGCAACGGTGCTAAAATTTAATTTCACCTAAATTACACCTTGTATGATGGTTTTTTCCATCATTTCTTTTTCCTCTACTTACATAATATTCAGGTCTCATATTGAAGCTGCTAGTTTTCTCTTCCTTATAATTAATCTGCTTATCACTTGTTAGTATTCTAAATGATGCATTCTATAGTTATTAGTTCTATGTAACTTAAATTTTTTCTTTTGTTAAATAGTGGAAAAACTGAATGCTTTAAGCATTATATTGGTAGCATCCAGGTGCATTTCTTAAACTCTTTAAGTGCTGAATTCTGTTGCTTTAATTTTATTTTCCTTGGATGCCTTGTCTTAGTCCAAGTGATGCACGTTCTGTTAGGACTTATATGAGTATAGATTTTCTTGTTATATCAATCTACATACATGGAAGAAATAGTTTTTGATCAATAGTTATCACTTAGTAGCAAAAATGTTATCGATCTTGGTATGTTTACGTGTTTATCGTGTCCATATACATCTGTGCATGATCTATGTCGGCAAAAATTTGACTTTGGTTGGGAGTGGAGAAGAGTTGCCCGAGATTCTGAATTTGGGGGAGGTGATTAAAACTGTCCAACCATTGACTCCTCATTCGGAAAATTATGTGCTATGTGTTTCCTTTCAAATTATTAACTCTCAGATTTTACTACTCCTTTATTTGTTCTATGGTTTTAAGAATAAATCCCATTGTTTAAATTAGTTTTCACTTCTTTATCAAAGTAATTGTTCGTTTCCATTTTTTAACAAGTTAGATCAGATATGGCATTTTACTTTTAGAAATATAAATACTTCTCCTAACAAATAGTTAGTGAGAGGTAATAAGGAATTACAAGGTCTAATACAAAAGTTTTAAACTAGCCGACGGCCGACGCATTCTCGGGAGTACCACCAACAAAAGTTTTCAAAAGGAAGACTATGTGTATGATATATGTAAATATATTTATGTGTTATATTCAAAACTCTAATACTTTACTTGTTTTTTCTTTATAAAAAAATATTATCATTATTATTTTTAACTTAAGACCGACCTATAATCAAAATTGTTTCTAAGGTGGAAGAGCGCGATTAACAATATCGTGGCATCGTCCCTATAAAATTAACAAATGTTTTATTTCCTTCAAATTCTTTTATTCAAACTATAATGTTTATTTTTATTAACTTAATTTTATTATTATGTTTTTTTTTTATTCCTTGTTTATTTGGGGTAATTTCATCTAGTTTAAGTTAGTAATTTGCATTTTCTATATATTGGTTTAAATTCTATCGCCATGCTTATCTAAAAAAAAAATTATTTGTTGATTTGTATTCCTTTCTAGGATAACCAGTTTGGTGTTTAACCAATTTTACCATCTAGTTTCGTATTAATTAGGTAAAACTAGATTTTTGCCAAATTTATTGATTTGTCTATGAAACAAAGGAGTTATTTATCACCTAGTTATTTAAATTTGTATATTAAGTAATAATTAAGTTTAGTTTTCACTTAGTTTTAATAATAATCAAATACGCATGTTTAACCATTTTTCTCACCTAGATTCATACTAGTTGGGGTTATAATTAATTTTCGCCTACTTTACTTATTTATTTTAAAGTGAACTTTTCTATGTTTAATTTCTTAATTTTTTCGATTGACCTTAATTAGGGATAATCAAGTTTATATTTGTTTTAATGTTAATCACTTGGTTAATTTACTTAGTTATTTTAAAAATAAATGTTTTTTATGATTAATCACCTAATTAATAATAATTTATTAAAATGAATTGACCTTTGCTTATCATATAATTTCCCTACATAATAAATGAATTCAGTCGGCACCCACATTTTTGGACCTCAAAAGGTGCTTAATACCTTTATTTTGAGTTAATTTGAAACCTTACCCAAATTTCTAGTGATGTAGAGTAATAAATATTCGTAATCAATAGTAGAAATGATGCTCGAATATACCTTAATTCCTTAGGTGGCGTTCTTCTCTTTTAATCATCCTAAAAGAGTTGTCACGTTGAATCCCATCTTTTCGTGAGAAAAAATGGGGCGAGACCCTATGCTTCTCTCGGCGGACTCGATGTAGGAGCCTCTTGTACAGTGGTCACATTTATGATTAAAGTATACTCTCGATCTATCTAAGTGTTATCTGACCTTGGTTCTACATCCTCTTATGTATCTACTTATTCTATTTTCGGTCGTGATATGATTTGTGAGTCTCTTGTTGTGTCTATTAGTGTTGCTTCCCCAGTAATTGATTTCTTAGTGGTGGATCGAGTGTATCTATCCTATGTTGTGACTCTTTTAGGGGTATGATATTCGGGTAGATTTGATTATCCTGGATATGATAGGTTTTGATATGATTTGGGCATGGTCTTCTTAATGGTTGTGTTGTGGAATAGTGGTGGATCGATGGTAGGTATTTCTATGTACAAATTATATATGAAGTGTATTTCAAAGATTTGCTTGGGGGTCTTGATGTCAGTTGGGATTGAGGCAGTGAATCAATTAATGGAATGATAAGTTGTGGATAAAGGATGTTTACCATTGGTTCATTTGTGTGGAAATATCAGATAGTGCTATTAGAAATGTGCGTACATAGACTGATCATCTTATAGGGTTAAATTAGTAAATTTGTGGTTGGAGGTAGCATATCAACGAGAATATCAACTTTCTAGGATAGCATCAGCTGAGTTGAGAAAGCTAAAAGTTCAGCTGCAAGATTTGCTTAGTAAGAAATTTATTCATCAATGTACCTCCCTATGGGGGCCCAAGTGTTGTTTATGAAAAAAAAATAGGAGTTTCACATGTGCATTGACTACCACCAGCTGAGCAAGGTTACAATCCATCTTCTCTGCATAGTAGATTTATTTGAAAAATTACAGGGTGCATCAGCTTTTTCTATGATTGATTTGAGGTTTGAATATCATCAGTTCAAGATTCGAGTTGATGAAATTTCTAACACCACATTCTGGACTAGGTATGGGCATTATGAGTTCTTAGTGCTGTCTTTTAGGCTTACTGATGTTCCAGCTGCTTTCCTAGTTTTGATGAATGGGATAATTAATCCCTATTAGGACTCATTGGTGATATTTTTTATTGATTACATCTAAGTTTATTTTAAGAGTAAGGAAAAACTTGAGAATCACTTGCAAATTAGGTTGGATTTGTTGAAGAAAAAGCATTTGTATGCAAGATTCTCTAAGTGTGAGTTTCAATAGTCTTCTTTGTCCTTCTTGGGACATGTGGTTTTGAAAGAGGGAGTTGTGATGAACCCACAGAAGGTTAAGGCAGTTAAGAGTTGGGTTAGGCCTACTTTAGTGATCGAGGTTTGCAGTTTTATAGGGTTTCATTATGAGGTGTTCACTGACTACCACAGTTTACAACATATATTCATGTAGAAATGTTTGTATTTGAGGCAACATAGATAGATGGAGCTACTCAAGGATTATGATGTTACCATCTTATAACATCTGAGTAAGGCTAACGTAGCAACTCATGCATTGGGTAGAAGGACTGAGAGTATGGGTAGCTTGGCTTGCTTGGAGGTTACCAGGCATTCATTGGCTAGAGACACTATGAATCTAGCTAACAATTTTACACGACTTGGAATATCCGAGAGAGATGGATTTCTAGCCTATGTGGTGGCAAGGTCTTTGTTTCTTGAGCAGATCAAGGTCAAACCATTCAATGATGTTAAGATGAGCAAGATTTGTGATAGGGTCTTACAGGGTAGGGCTAAGCAGGCTATAATTAATGATGAGGGTGTCTTGATAATTAAGGGGTGAGTATGTTTTCCCCATGCTGATGAATTGATTTCGACAATCATTACAGAGGCTCATATTCTGAATTATTCTATACATCCTGGTGCGACTAAGATGTATCATGATCTGAGACAACACTATTGGTGGGGTAGGATGAAGTGTGACATTATTTATTTTATTAGCCAGTGTCAGAATTACCATCAGGCAAAGTATGATCACCAGAAGCCTGGCGGGATACTTTAGAAGGTGCCCATTTATGAATGGAAGTAGGAAAAGATAGAGATGGATTTTGTAGTTGGTCTTCCAAGAACCGTGGGAAAAGTTAATTTTATATAGGTCATTATTGATAGGCTGACTAACTCTACTCATTTCGTTCTAGTTCAAGCAACTATAATGAAGAGAAGTTAGATAGGATTTATAAACGAGAAGCTTTTTGGTTGCATAGATTCTCTATTTCCATTGTCTTAGATAAAGGTACTCAGTTTACTACTAATTCTTTTAGGAAAAATTGCATGAGCAGTTGGATACTAGGTTGGACCTTAGTACAACATTTCACCCTCAAACATCAGTAGTTTGTGCAGATGATTTAGGTATTGGAGGATATGTTGTGTGCATGCATTAGAGACTTCAAAGGTCATTCAGACCCATTTCTGCCATTGGTGGAGTCTGTTTATAATAATAGCTACCACTCGAGTAACGATACAACCCCATTTGGGGAATTGTACGGGAGGAAATTTAGGTATTCCATTGGTGGTTTTGAGGTATTCAAGTCAAGACTATGGGGTACAAATCTTTTGAGAGAATCGCTAGGGAAGGTGAAGTTTATCCAAGTGAAGCTTCTAGAGGCTTAGAGTAAACATAAGGAATATGCAAACTGAAAGGTGAGAGATATGGATTTTATGGAAGGTGAGCAAGTGTTGCTTAATATTTCACCCATGAAGGGTGTTATAATATTTGGTAAGTGGGGTAAGATCAATCCAAGGTATATTTGGACAATTTGAGACCTTAAGCATGTGCGGGTGGTGCCTATAAATTGGCTTTGCCTCCAAGTTTGTAGAGAGTTCACCCTATATTTCATGTGTACATGCTAAAGAAGTATCATGGTGATAGGAATTAAATTATTCACTGCTATTCGGTCATGTTAGATGGAAATATATCTTATGAAGAGAAACTTATAGCTATTATAGAGAGAGAGGTTTGTAAGTTGAGATCAAAGGATATTTCATGTTTTAAGGTCTAATTGAAGAATCATCCTATTGAGAAGGCCACGTGGGAGACCCAAACAAATATGCATAGTAAGTATCCCCATCTTTTCGATGAGTCAGGTAACTTCTTTTCTCTTGTTTCCTTTCTTATCCATTTGGGGATGAATGGTTGTTTATTTGGTATCTGATGTGATGACCCATCCATCGTTATAGCATTATTTAGGCCTTAAGTTCCTTTTCTGAATCTCCTCTAGTGAGAGAGCTAATAAAATTTCAAGTAGGGTGGTTTCAGTCAAAAATCTAGTAATGTATGTATTAGTGGTCATTTATGATTCATGGTGTGACGTTTGGTCATGTTGTGTCTATTAATGATTGGTCAGGTGATATATTTTTCCATACGGAGTTTTGGGATAGTGAATAGATTTGTAAAATTTTGGTTTTAGTAGATACTGCATTGGGATAACTTTGTGATGTTCTAAGTTGATGATTTGTTTTGTGAAATGGGGGTAGATTCAGTCCTTCCCTGTAACAACCCTGGTTGTGAATTTTAGATTTTTCTATATTTTGACTATTTTTCCCTTCTTGTAGTTGTTATATGCAATATATGAGGGGTGGGGTGGGGTGGGACGGTCCCCGAAGCATTTGGGAGTGATTTGAGTGAGTTTGAAATTTTGAGTAGCCTTGAAAGTGATTAGTTAGTCTTTGCTCAATATTTTGTGATCTAGATGGTGATTCTGTCTATTCCATTAGGTCTGTAATATTGATTTTGGGATACCAGCATGGTTGGTTTGGGTTTTGAGTTTTTATTTAGAGTTTTGACCTCATAAATGAGAAACCAATTAAAATAGCATAAAAGGGGTCCCAGGGATTAACATGTTGATAATGGCCTCTTTTGGTAAATTTGATGGTTCCATTTAGTCTGGAACATCAAAATTAGCCTAGTAGAATTATTGGATTATTTTTATGGTCTCTCAATTGAATCTCGAGAGTCCGTTCGGAGTTATTTTTACTTGGTTAAAATCTCAACTTTGTTGGTTCTGGTGCAACCGTTCTAGCAGTCACTTGGTTGCCTTAGTGGTGTTTCTTGGGCAGACCAAGGACCGCCTTAGCGGAAGCCCGGTCTTTCCAGCACCATCGCCTTAGCGATGCTTCTTCCGCCTTGGCGATGTCACCTTAGTGGTAGAGGTGTCTATTTAGCGGTCACCTATGTGGCAAGTGACTTCCACCTTAGCCGTAGTCTAGCTTCTCAGGCTACGTCGCTAAGGCAATCATTTTACCACCAAGGCGACGTAGCTGGTTTAAAATGTCATTTTTCTTCTCTTTTATTCCATTCTTCCATTTTCAAGCTTTGGGTCTCGATTTTGGTGATTTCAAAGATGATTTTTCATCATATTGGACTTGGGTGAGCTTCTAAACATAATTTCTAACCGAATTCATTAATTATTTCACTAAAGTATCTTCAGAACATGGATTTTTGTGGTTTTACCTGGTAAAGAGAGAAAATGGTTTTTCCTCGATTTCAACTTTTTTTCAATAGGTTTTTATAGTTAGCACCCTTAGAGTATAGGAAACATGAGTCTCAAATAAAATTCCTATTTTATTCTTTTTCCTTCAAGATTGATTTTTGAACTATTTTTGGACCCAGAATGAATATCGCAAATATGGATATCGTTAGACTCGTTTTGATGTGTAGATTATATTATTCATGGATTTAGTTCAATTCGAGGCCACATATAAAGGAAAGGCTCTGTGTTAAAGGGACCAGGCTCGACATTCGACTTTTGGAGGTAGGTTATAGGTTAACTTTCTTTAGACTGGGTTGGGTAGTTAACCATTCATGTAAAGTGTTCTATTGGTTGGGGATTTCATTGTGAGGTTTTTATTTTGAGCTAGTTCTTTTATTGTATTGCCCATGTTGGGGCCTATATGAGTATTATTATTGACTAGAGAGATTATTATTGTTGTGATGCATGTTGGGGGGGGGGGCTTATGTCAACAATATATTTGACTTGAGAGATGATAATTGTTGTAATATCTGAGTGGTGGTTGGTATTTGTCGTGTTTGAGCATTATTTTCCTTCATGATTATTGTGAAGTATAATTAGCTTGAATTGATATATATTTAGTGTCTTACATGACTATTCATTACAATGGTGCCATGAGAGGATTTATATCATGATTTACTGAAATTTGAGGAGATTTGAGCTCTTTTAGTACCTTAATTGAATTGATTCATTATAGAAAATTGGCTTGGTTATTAGCATGCATCCTCATTTCATTATAGATACTGATTTTTAAAGAAAATGAGATACTTTATGAAACCATTGACTGAAAAATGTACCGACAAGGTTTATTGAGATATGAGATTGTGAACATATCTGGGTTTTGAACCCCCATGGTGTCCTATCCTAAAAGCTTTTGCTCGAAAGGTGTATATGAGGTGATATTAAAACATTACATCATTGCCACTCCATTACATTACATCACTTGTATTCCTTTTACATGTTTGATATCGTGTATTCAACCTTCTTTTATGTATATATTTGTGTGTAGTCTTATATTGATATTATACTTATAAAACTGTTAGGAGATACAGTGTCAACCACCATTGGGAACTTTTCTGTATGCAGGTGAATGCGTGCTCATAGTATTCATTACTTGTTTAGTTTTCTGCTTTGTTCAGTTGGCCGATGATACCTACTGAGTATAAATAGACCATACTCGCTCCTACTTCTATGCCCTTTCGGTGCAGATCCCAGTACGAGTGCGACCTGTGGTAGCTGATTTGTGCGGTTGCAAGCTGATTTGATGTACTGGTGAGCTCCCCATCAAGAGCCTTCTTCAAGCCTCCATCTATCTTTTATGTCTTTACTTGTATTCTGAGACAGAGACGTGTTATCGAATTTTAATATTGTCTTAGATGCTCTTTATACTTATGATACCAGGTTTTGGGATTCGATTGTATTTCATTCAGATATTTTGGATTTATGATTATTATTGCTTGACTTTGTTCTAAAAGTCTCTTATTGCTTCATTCCTTTCATTTTCGTATTTCATATTTTATTGTGGATTTTTGGCTTACTTACCAAGGTTGGGTTGGGGCAGGTGCCATCATGACCTTGGTTTCTGGTTCATCATATTCCTCGAGCTACTACTAAAGTACATTGTAGTGGTAGGATTCTAGATGTAGCAAGTCAGTTATCGTAGTCGATGTCCTGCAGTAGTGGTAGTAGTGTAGTAGAGATGAGCCGCCATACAGAGCCGTATTTTGCCATTGTGAGGCTGCTGAAGCAAGAATAAAGTTGTTCTGGTAGATGACGTGCAGATTAGATCGATTTAAAGTCATTTTTCTTTGAGTATCATTTCATAAACTCAAAAGTTTCATCCTAAACTACTAGGACATGATTTCTTTTGGGGCTAAGGTGATTTCCTTGTTGAGGTAAGTAATTCGCTCCATCTTTTACATTTTAATCGTTTTCTAGCCTAGAATCATTAGGGAGATTGATAGGATGGAATTATGGGTTAAAACCCCAGGTCTATGAAATTATGGGAAAAATCTTAGGTTAGATGTAAAATCATTTGGAATTGTTTCTAGGGTTTAAGATAACACTTCCTAGCATAGAATTATTTCTCTTGAACATAAATTGTGGGAATTAGGAGCAATTTAATGCTTGAAAAATCCTTAATTGAAGCTATAGGTTGTAAAAAGAGTAAAACTAGTAGGGTTGAATTCCCTAGGCTTAACATTGAAGAGTAAATGATAAATCACTCTTGTATTGTGATTGTTTTAGACCTTGAACATTCCAAAGCATTGGGGAATGGCAAGGCTCTTACAGATTAGCATACTTAAATGAATTCTTTATTGGAGGTATGTTATGGTTTATAAGGAGTTAGACTCAATTTAGTCGCTTGTATGTTTCAAAATTTAATAGCAAAATGTCTAGGGACAAAACTCGTAATTGGTGGGTTGATGGTTTGATAATGTTACATGCATTACTGATGAAATTGATAATACTTGTTTAAATGATTATTTGAGTATAAAAGTGAACTTGTAAGAATTAGTGTACTTGTTGTACTATCCTAACGAAATAGCAGAGAGTAAAACTATATTTTGATATGTTGAGAAAGGTATAGGTATAGATATAAACCTTCCTGCTTTCGAGTGGTATTGTGGTTATTTGTGAACTTCATATTCTTATTGTGTCAATGGAAAATAGTTCTAGTGAGTATTACTGTAAAGATGGGAAATGTTTCCAATGGATACATGAACCATAGAGTGTCCCCTGTAGGTCATGACTATAAGGAAGAAATAAGACCCCTTAGTATGTGTGTACAATGAGTTATGAGATTGGTATGGACTTAGATCCTTTCTTTGTGATGTGACTATTCAGAATAGAGAATTCATGATGATTGATGATATTTGTTGGTGACTTATATATCATTGTTTTGTTGACATTGTTTGTTGTGAGTTGAGATGATTTATTTGGTTGTTAAGATTACTTGTTTATGTGTTGATGTACCTTTCTACTTGTTTATTTGATTATAGATATAAACTTGCTACTAAATTAGGTCGGTCGATGATATCTACCAGTACATAGTTATGTGTACTGATACTATTTTTGTACTCATCTTATGTAGAGTGCAGACTGCGTTCCTGAGACTCAGGCGCATCCTCATCCCTAGTATTTCCAGTTGATTGATCTGTGGGTAAGCTACTTTCATTCCAGGCTGCAACGAATCTTTCTGTTGATGTTGTCTTCCTTTCTAATAATGGAGTTATTTCATTTTTGTTCTTTTATGAGATATTCTTAGATAGTGTTTGTTAATTTCCTATGTACGATGACATTTTAGTCTTAGGAATGTAATAGTTACGATTTTCTCACTTATTTATTAAATTGGTTGATATTACTGTTATTCTGTCTTAATTGATTAAGAAATGGGTTAAAGATCGGGGTTATATGGTTCTCTTACCAGAGGGTTAGTTTGGGTTTGAATCACGACCATTTGGGTCATGACAGAGCTTTCTCTCCTTCCCAAACCTCTTCAAGCCCTTTATAAGCAACACCCAAAGAAATACTCTATCTCCTACCATAAACTCCAAGAACGCATCGAACGGACCTACTGGAGACATACACCTACTACCATACAACGTCTCAAATAGACCTATCAGAATACTTGAATGATAGCTATTATTATACACAAACTTTACCAAGTCCAAGAACTAGTCCCACTGATCACCAAAGTCAATAACACATACCTGAGCATTTTCGCCAGAAAATGAATAGTCCACTCAGACCGACCATCACTCTAATGGTGAAAAGTTTTGCTAAGCTCAACTTGGGTACCCAACTCCCTCTGAATCGAGCACTAGAACATTATGTGAACTAAGTACCACGGTAAAAAATAATAGAAATAGACACCCCGTACAAACAAACTAAAATAATAGAAATAGACACCCCGTACAAACAGATTATCTCCCGGATGTAGATCTGAGTCAACCTCTCTGAACAGAATCAAGGAAAGAAGTGTCGGCACTAGTATCATGGACATAAGCAAAGTAAGCCAAACACCCCTTTGAGCCCATCCTTCTAGACTGAATATAAGAAATAATTCCTGCTAATATGTGACTTTCAGAACCCCGCACACGACTGAGAAATGTCAGGCATTACGAAGGTAATGGTTTTGATGAAACAATCCAAGACTTCACTGCAAGGGGATAACCAGTCCATGCCAAGAATTGCATCCAAATCAACCATATCAAGCAAAATAAAATCAGCCTTAGTGTCATAATCTATAATAGTCACAAAACAGGACCTCAAAACTCGATCCACTACTAAAAAATCACCTACTAGAGTAGCTACATGCATGGGTATAGATAAAGGCTCAGCAATCACCCCCTAACCATGAAGCAAAATATACCCACACATAAGAATAAGTGGAATCCTAATCAAATAACATAGAAGTTGACTGTCAGCACACTCAAATCATACATGTGATGGTTGATTTTGGTACCTCTGCCTCTGGCCTACTATGAAAGGTATATAGCTTTCTGCACCCACTACAGGATTGAGAAAGTGACCCACCACTTATCTTGCCCAATTGGATACCTTCTCGAGAACCTTAAGAACCGTCTCTTCTGCTCTGGGAACCACCTCTGGCAGGTGACACCACTAATCTAATGGGCTGAGCTGTCTGTGTTGACGGCTCTATCATCCCTCATCGTACACTCTATAAAAATGACAAACAACACCATAATCATAACAACCCTAGGGTATCCTTCCCTAATTAGAAGAATCAGTTACTTCAGACTAGCCATTACAGCCTAAAGACCTCAAATAAGAAACCCCGTAAAGACTGGATGGAGCTTTGACCACTAAAATCACTATAACTAGGTTGATCCCTATCGATAATCTAAAGTGACGCTTGAATAGGCCGACTAGACTAACCATGATGCTGATACTGCTATTGATGCTACTTATACTGTTGCTGACCCCTTCTTGGGAAACCCCTATCTAAGTATTATGACCCACTTTGACTACAGCTATAACTACCCTGATGGCAGGTCTCTTCTCACTGCCTCCATAGGCTCCTCACGATGAAAATCCTCCATAGTGCAAGGATGATCAACAATAGCTAAGAAAGACCCAATAATACCATGTTCTTAGTTGCTATATGGAGCGAAAGTCTCAATCCCCTGACAAAGCAATGCACTCTCACATGTTCAGTAGGTACAATAATAGTGGCATGTCTAGATAACTCATGAAACCTAGCCACATCTTCGGACACGATTATGGAAACTTACTTTAACCTTGAAAACTGCTCCCTCAGTGGCATAGAATACTGGGATGCATATATTTGCCGAAGAAAGCCTAAAAGAATTGCTCTCATGTCATAAGAGGGGATCTAGCTGGTCTATACTCAATGTACACCCTTCACCACTATCTCGCTGGAACGTTAAGCTGAAATAAGCTATAATCCACACCATGAGAATCCACTAATCCTAGATTATGCAACCTCTCCTCATAGCTAGTAACAAACTCATATGCATCCTCTCCTGGATTTCTGAAAAACCTTGGTGGATCCAATCTAAGAAACCAACCTAGCATCTTCTATTCCTCAGAAGTCATGGTTGGTCGGGCTGCTGTAGGCTGTACAACTAATAATGCTGGTAAAATCTATGCACGGGGAGCCACATTTCTAGGTTGCACTTTTGTACCTGGTCTACCTTATGTTGTCCCCTGAGCGGATGTTTGGGTCCTATTTGTCAGCTGACCTTCAATCATACCCAATAACTAGACTAGGGCATCTCGATTGATAGATGTGGCTATAAATCCGGTTTGTGCCTGGGCTTGTCCCTGGCCCACTAACTGCTGTGGTGGAAGCTCCTCTTGCACTACCTCTTGTGAAATCTCTGGCTTTGGATCAATAAATGGCTCTCTCTGTCTTGGTTTTGAGCAGGTGTTGCAGTCTGAGCAGACCTTGACCTCGGGGTTGATCTCTACCCCTGCTACTAATTGGAGCTCTATCTAGCGACTCAGGGAACTTTCCCTTTTCTGTTGCATCCCTTGTCCTAGCCATCTGCAAAAGAGTAAAACAAGTGAGAATCCAGAAACCAATATGGATGCAACACACGATAAAGAATCAAATGGTGAGATTTTCCTGAGGATCTCTTGTAGCCACCCAATGATAGGAATCAAACGTCATCGTAGCGATTTATGAGATTCTACTTAACCTTTCTCTTATATCAATAATGTTGGTGAACCTAGGATCTACTACCAAACTCTCACGAGCTAAAAGCTCAGGTCATGATGGCACCTACTACAAGCCACCAGTAGGTGAGCCAAAATCGTAGTCTGGAATAGAAAGTAATGGGCTAACAGAGGAAGAGAGAATAAAAGGGTAAAGTTATTTAAAAATGTGATTAATAGAGAAAATACATGAATCATGCATACCAGAGAGAGGGGAAAGGACAAATTTACAAACAAATCCCCCAAGACCTGATATAGTTAGTACAAGAGCCACAAAATCATAATCAGTATTAGATAAGTGCAATATATATATATATATAGAATAGTCTCCGAAAGTACAAATAAGGCTAATCAAAAATAGATGGAGATAGATCAGTTTTGGTCATCAAAAGATCACCCTAAATCTTTGATCAAAAGCTTTGCACGAGGATGACGTCAGTGGCGATGAATCGTACTAGGATCTGCACCAGGGAAAAAGGTGCAGAAGTGTAGTCGGAGTACCAAAATATGCAGTTCTCATTAGGCATCATAGACCAACTAAGCTCAAATAAGATAAAAGTATAATAAAGTGCAAATAGACGTTAAAGGTAAGAAAGGTGTGATCAGGATGAGAGTAATTGGCTAAAGCTAGACAAGTATGAGAAATATAATTATATAACTCGAAAAGTGAAAATTAAATGTCTATCTAGAACCTGACTAGACCCCCCATAAGCCCGTAAGTACATAATAACAAATAAATCCAACCGGCCCCTATAAGCATGGTGAATGCAGACAACAAGTAAAATTGAATATAACCCAAGAATAATAGTGAATAAATATGAAAGAATGTCTGATATGTAATAACTGTTCCGTATACTCCTCCTCTACCCATATCCATACACCTTAGCCGAAATTGAAGTGGACTTCCAAACAGAAATCAGTGATAATGCATGCCCGAAATTGAATCGTGACTAAATATGCAATTAAGCAGTAAAATCAGGTGCCCAAAATCGAACCAGAGAAAAATAGTCCATTTTTCTTTTTAGAAAAACCAAATTCATTTAAAGTAGTTAAAAGTCCCATTTTCAAGCTGAAAAATAGAATTTTTAGGCCAAAATATCAATATGCCAAGGACATAAATCAACAGGTATAATAGAGCGAGCAAACCAATCAAATACAGTTAATCATTACACCAACACGTAACCTAGGTGTTTTATTATCATCTACAATATGAAAATACCCTATCATAAGGTGAATTTCCATAAAAGAGCAATAAAACTAGCTACAAGTCCAGAAAAATCGGACCTAAGGCAAGCAGTCCCAAAATAGATGAAGGCATCTAACTCTAATCACAAGGAAACAATGAATGCTAAGCCAAGTCCTAAAGGAGAAGCGACTACTGAGTCCAAGGATTCCAAGGTGAAATTCTACTCTAAGGCCCCTAAATCAGCAATAAGGATCATAAGTACCTAACTAAGATGTATTCAAGCCATAATATCCCATAAACAATTAGTAAATTATCATATGAATACCTTAATTAAGAAAAGTTTAAAAGTAGGCGAGTTATAACCTACCTGGACACTAAAGAATGTGCTTACAACCCACTATACTAGAGATTTTTCCTTCCGAGAAGCCATCGACCGCTGCCACGCTACTAAAATATTAATCTATGCGTCAACACTAGTTAATGATACCCATATTGTGAATTTATGCACTGGGTTAAAATTGGGTCAAAAATCACCCGTGGGGTATGCTTTCAAAATTAAGAAATTGAACCCCCAATTATGTCCTTCATGGGACAAGGATCTCATGCTTAAAATTTGAGCATGACATGCCTCCGATTTCTAGTCCAAATCAGTGCATAAAGATTAGAGAAAACAAGAACTTAGGCTAGGATTTAACTTCAATTTAAGCATAAATCGATGGAAAAACTAAGGGAAAATGATGATGGGAAGAGGGATTATCGTACCTTTGATCAAAGAGATGAAACCAAATAGTTTCTTAAGCTCCAAGCTCCCAACAATACTAAAAATAAAGTTTGAAGTGGGTTTAAAATTAGAGAAGGCAAGCTTTTATACTTCCAGGGGTCCCTTTTTCGCGAACGTGTGACCTTAACGCATAGACCAACTAGGTCAGTCCTTAGCGAATATGGTCGGTCCACCTCAAACGTGAAGAGCAAGCCTAGACAATCCAGGCTAGGCCTTTCATTGCTAATGTGTTGACCTTCCCGTGAATGCAAAGGTCAAGAATCCTTGACCTTCGTGAACGCAACCAATGGCTCGAGAATACGAAGAACAAAAAGCCCTACACCAGTTGGTGAAAAAACATAAAAATCCTAAGTCAGAGATGACTCAAAATGTGTCCTTGGAATTCATTTGGAACGCCGTGAACACAAACAAACTATGCTACCCTATTATAAATAGCATTCTATACTCAAAAAAATCGACGAAATTCCCAATAGAGGTTGTTTTGGCAAAATATAGGCCCTACACCAACTGTTCTATTGTTACCAATTTCAAACCAGTAGCCCAAAATGAGCTTGGAAGACTTAGAACCCAAACCAGAGGTCTCCTTAGCCTAAAATCCATGTTCCAAAGCTAACAAAATTGTCATAATTCTCATCCAAGTCTATGTATGTCACGCCCCAAATTCCAATGGGGCGGACTGGCACCCAAAATCGATGAGGCCCGAGAGAACCAATCTTTGCTCATGTCCATTCATATACAGTCATTCAAGGAAAATTACCACCATGTATAGAGATATAAGATACCATTAACGAAAGTCATGGAAAACATGTAATATATACATATATGAAACTTGGCCGTTAGGGCCACCAAGTCAAAGTGGACACACATCCCCTATATTCATATTCCCGCATACGTCTACAAAGCCTCTAACAGATGCATACACAAAACCAACTTAAATTAGGGACAAGTCCCCACTTTATACAACATTTACAATACCAAAACAAATATATAACTATGACTCGAAAAGCCCCAAACCAACTGGAGCTCACCAAAGATCTGCAAATGACTGACAACCTACTGTAGAGGTTTACTAGCACCTGCACCTGCAGCAAGTAAGGTAAGTCCCCCAAGGGACGTCAGTATGAAGAATGTACTGAGTATGTAAGGCTCATATGAAACTGTATGATATAAGTACTTCAATGAAATAAGAGAATAGTCAATGTGGAACCATGTACATTGCTTTCATTCATTTCTTTTCTTCTATGATCATTCATCATGACTTGTACTATATCGTACTTGGGCCCCAACTGATCAGTGGGTCTTAACATAATATAATGTTATGTTAGGATCGGCTCGAGCTAGGCTTATACCTCTAGAGCTGCCACCCATAAATCAATACATTGGGCTCGGCTCAAGCTAGGTTATTTGTAACACCCCATATACTCCCAAACCTATGTGACAATGTTGAACAATGGTTACTTAGGTGTCGAGATGTCATGAGTAAGTAATTTGTAATGTTAGTGATGAGAAAAATTGACATTTGGCCTCGTACATGTGATTAGCCCTTCGTAGGAAGTATTTTGTGATTTTCGTGGAGAATTTGTGGGGTTCAAAATGAGGATAAGAGGACCTCCAATCAAGTTATAGTAAAGGTAAGAAGTAAGGTAAAGAATAGGACTTGAACTATCTAACCAAATCCGCGAAGAAACGTCAAAGAAACGAAAATTTGAAAAACAATTGGAGTGGGGCTCACCAGAGGGCTTGTCAGGCCGCTCTGGGAAAATTTTTTTATCCCAAAGGAAGTAAGCTGGCACGCCAAGGGCGTGCCAATCTGGTTTTGGCCACTTTTTAAAAGTTGGAAATTGTCTAAGTCCCAAGGGTGCCCGGGGACGTACCGAGCCGATTTTTTCCACGTTCCTTTTACAACCACGAGCATATACATGAAATGAGTGAAGTATTATATTGGTATGGTAAAATTACTCGTCAACGAATTTGGCATCAAAATGACGACTTTATCCTTTTGGTCAGAATAGGCCATACTTGGCTAGAATTGCTTATTTTTGGGATTGAAGCCACGAATATAAATCCCGTGAGTGGAAATATCTTCGTAACACATATGAAATGAGTTGAATATGAGAAATTGTTGATTTTATTGGGTTAAGTGAATTGGCCTCAAAAAGGGCCCAAAATGAGAAAAAGACATGGGCCAAAAAATGGGTCAAATGACCCATTCTTGTCTTGACCTTCTAGACACAACATTAAATGCCACAAGAGAGGATAAGGATGGAATTAAAGGCCTATAAAAAGGGTCAAAAATCTGATTTTATTCACTTGGAAACTCTCATGCTTTCTAGATATTTCTCAACTTATTTTCTCTCAAACCCTAAGAGTTCAAGCAAACTTTTGGAGCAAGATCATCATTTTTTAAGCTTGGGTAAGTGATTATTCTTATGGATTAATATATTATATGCATGGGATAGTATGTAAATCATGTTGGTTATGCTTGGAAGTATTGAACATGGTACTTTGTGGTTTTGTAAAAGATTTGTTATCCATGGGATTTAAGCTTGAAATATGACTTGTCATTTGGATGAAAGGGCATGGTATGGATGAAATACGAACATGTATGGTGTGATTATGTTATTAAACTTGTTATTTTCATATAAGTGTAAATTATGGGATTTTGTCCGATTTGTTGTTGTGAGGTGTATTGAAGTAATTTGATGGAATAATTGTGATGTTGTGGTGATGAAGAGTTGAAAGTATGAACTTGGTGTGACATGGTAATGGTTTATGATATTTTGGTAAATGTTAGGATTATTGTGGGATTGTTGGTATGATGATTTCATCAATGGTATTGTCAAGGGGGAAATGACATGTTAAAGCCAAACATGTAACTTATTGTCATTATATGCCATTGTAAGGTAGTTGGTGGTTAATGTTGCCCCACCATGAGAGTGGATGTATGTTGCCCCACCATGAGAGTGGATGTATGTTAACCCACCAATAGAGTGGATGCATGTTAACCCGCTAATAGATTAGAGGTATGTTATATTGTTACCCCATCCCTAGAGTGGATGTATGTGGATGAAGGTTAGTCTTTTACAACCTACTAACCAAGTAGATGAACAATAGTGGTAATGAACATAGAAGCAAGAAAGAATCTCTTACATATAGAAGAATCTATTGGAGGCAAGTCTCTTGAGTGAAGGTAATTTCCCTTAAAGGAAAGTACTTATATAAAATGATGGTTTATCCACATTGACTATTCTCTCATATTTTATTCTATTGACATTCTCATGTATGATGCTATTTCTTATGAGCCTTACATACTCAGTACATTCTTCGTACTGACCCCCTCGGGGGAACTTACCTTACATGTTGCAGGTACAGGCATTAGTAGACCTCCTCAGTAGACTGTGGATCATTTGCAGAGTTTTGGTGAGCTCCACTTGGTTTGGAGCTTTTTGGGTCATAGTTGTATATTCGATTTGATGTTGTAAATGTAGTATAAAGCGGGGACTTGTCCCGACTTTAAGTTGGTCATGTTGATGCATCTGTTAGAGGCTTTTGTAGACATATGTGGGTATATGAATGTAAGATATGTACGTTCAGTTCAACGTAATGGCCCCAACGGCCAAGTTTTATTTATATATATATGGCATATGTTTCCATCATTCATGTTTTCCGCATCGTTGCATGAAGTATAATAAGATTCATATGAGGATACGTATACGAAGGTTCATGAGCAAATATTGGTTCTCTCGGTCCATAGCAGGTTCGGGTGCCAGTCCGGCTCGAATGGGATTTTGGGTCGTGATATAAGTGGTATCGGAGCAGGTCATTCTAAGGGTGTCTACAAAGCCGTGTATGAGTAGAGTCTTACTTATCGATGTGTTGTGCACTACCTTTATAAGTAGTAGGCTACGGGACATTTAGGATGTTGTTTCTTCTCTTCACTTCTAGATCGTGCAATAGAGCCAGTATTGTAAGTTGAATTGTATCTGACCAGGGTAATTGTTTTCTTTGGTATAGTAAAATGCCAATCACAAGAAGAGGTAGAGGTAAAGGGAAGCAGGTGGATGTGCCTGCTGAAGAAGGAATGAGTAGATTACCACCTGACCAAGTTAGTCAAGGTGGAGCTGACGATGAAATTGCATCGCGGTCTTCTTCTACCTTTCCAGCTCCGGAAGAGCCAAGAGGTAGAGAAGTACCTGCAAAACCACCAATGAATGCCACAGATCAAGATTTAAGAAATGCAGTACATATGTTGACACAGTTAGTGGCTGAACAAACCCAGGGACGAACTGGTCCAATGGTAAATGAAGATGGCGTGGCTAGAGCAGCTAGTCGGCGTACACAGGACTTTCTAAAATTAGACCCTCTCATATTCACAGGGTCCGATCCGAAAGCAGATCCATAGGATTTTGTGGACCAAGTTCAAAGAGCACTAGAGGTGATACACATAACAGGTGTAAAAACGGTTGAGCTAGCAGCTTATAGACTGAAGGGCGAGGCTAACTTGTGGTATGAGGACTGGAAAAGATCAAGGGGTATTGATGCACTCCCAGCTGATTGGGAAGAATTTAAAATGGCATTCCTTGGTCATTACCTCCCATATGAGATTCGGGAGGCACGTGCATACCAATTTCTACATTTGCGTCAAGGAAATATGAGTGTGAGAGAATACAGTTTGCAGTTTAATTCCTTGGCTAGATATGCTCCAAATGTAGTAGCCACCATGAAAGATAGAGTCCATCTATATGTGGACAGATTGGAGCCTTATTTGGTACGAGACTGCACTATAAATGCCTTAAATCGAGATATGGACATAGCTAGAATACAGGCCTTTGCACAGAAAATAGAGGATCAAAGGCAAAGAAAGAGGACACAGAAAGCTGAGGTAGGGCCATTAAAATGGGCGAGACCTATGGAGTAGTCTATGGTGTCCCCAGGAGAATCTGGATCTCGAATGTTACCACCTAGACCCTCATCCTCTTATTTCACAGCAGGTGCTCATTCTCAATCCCAAGGGTCTAGAGGTGATCGATCTGAACAGAGTAGTGGGATTCATGGATAATAGGCAACGAGATTTTCTTGTCAGTTGTGCCCACGCTGTGGGAGATTTCATACAGGAGAATGCCGATTTGATATGAATATTTGCTTTGTATGTAGTAGGCTAGGATACATGATGAGAGAATTCCCATAGAGGCCTACAGGTAGTATGACATGGCCTACCGGATCAGCCGATGTGGCATCGGCAGCTGTTGTACAGTCTGCTGGTCGCGGTAGAGGTGCCAGAGGAGCAGCCAGTTCCAGTGGAACTCAGAATCACACCTATGCTTTAGTGGACCATCCGGATGTGGAGGCATCTCCTGATGGAGATACAGGTATATTATCCATATTTGCAAATAATACATATACCCTATCGTATATCACTTTATTGATTACTATAAAAGCTAATGAGACACCGGGGTCATTAGTTAAGTCGATTGAACTATCTCCACCTGTTGGTAAATTTATTAGAGTTAAAGACATATATCGAAATGGCATAGTAGATGTTTGTGATCATAGGTGATTAAGTACTCCTAAAAGCGTCACCAATCAAAAGGGTAAGGGGATTTGGAAAGAAAGGATGTGAAATTTGCCAGAGGTGCATAAGAGTTTCACTTCATATTATTCCCATTGAAATACCTATTGTTATTCTAGACCGACAAGTGAAAAGGCTAATAAGTAAAGACGTAAATTTTGTAAGAGTTCTTTGGAGAAATCAACAAGTCGAAGAGATTGCACGAGAAGTTGAGAAAACAAAAATGATGAAATCGACGTACCCATATTATTTCAAATGAAAGAAAAATTTCCAAGTGTGGAAGTAGACCTATAACAAGTAAATATCCATGAGCCTTAAGTTTTTATGCGTACATATGCTAATATAGAGATGCATTTGTTGTAATTGCAGCAACATCGTTAACATTCGAGGACGAATGTTTCTAGGGGGGGGGGGAGAATGTAACACCCCGTATACTCCCAACCCTATGTGAATATGTTGAACAATGGTTACTTAGGTGTCGAGATGCCATGAGTAAGTAATTTGTAATGTTAGTGATGAGAAAAATTGACATTTGGCCTCGTACATGTGATTAGCCCTTCGTAGGAAGTATTTTGTGATTTTCGTGGAGCATTTGTAGGGTTAAAAATGAGGCTAAGAGGACCTCCAAACAAGGTATACTAAAGGTAAGAAGTAAGGTAAAGAATAGGACTTGAAGTATCTAACCAAATCCGCGAAGAAAAGTCGAAGAAACAAAAATTTGAAAAATATTGGAGTGGGGCGCGCCAGAGGGCGTGCCAGGCCGCTCTGGGCCAAAATTTTTATCCCAAAGGCAGCAAGATGGTGCGCCCAAGGGCGTGCCAGGCTGGTTTTGGCCATTTTTTAAAAGTTGGAAATTGTCTAAGTCCCAATGGTTCCCGGGGATGTACCGAGCCGATTTTTTTCACGTTCCTTATACAACCACGAGCATATACTTAAATGAGTGAATTATTATATTGGTATGGTAAAATTACTCGTCAACGAATTTGGCATCAAAATGACGACTTTACCTTTTTGGTCAAAATAGGTCATACGTGGGTAGAATTGTTTGTTTTTGGGATTGAGGCCACGAATATAAATCCCGTGAGTGGTAATATCGTCATAACGCATATGAAATGAGTTAAATATGAGAAATTGTTGATTTTATTGGGTTAAGCGAATTGGGCTCAAAAAGGGCCCAAAATGAGAAAAAGACATGGGCCAAAAAATGGGTCAAATAGCCCATTCTTGTCTTGACCTTCTAGACACAACATTAAATGCCACAAGAGTGGACAAGTATGGAATTAAAGGCCTATAAAAAGGGTCAAAAATCTGATTTTATTCACTTGGAAACTCTCATGCTTTCTAGATATTTCTCAACTTATTTTCTCTCAAACCCTAAGAGTTCAAGCCAACTTTTGGAGCAAGATCATCATTTTTTAAGCTTGGGTAAGTGATTATTCTTATGGATTAATATATTATATGCATGGGAGAGTATGTAAATCATGTTGGTTATGCTTGGAAGTGTTGAACATGGTACTTTGTGGTTTTGTAAAAGATTTGTTATCCATGGGATTTAAGCTTGAAATATGACTTGTCATTTGGATGAAAGGGCATGGTATGGATGAAATACGAACATGTATGGTGTGATTATGTTATTAAACTTGTTATTTTCATATAAGTGTAAATTATGGGATTTTGGCCGATTTGTTGTTGTGAGGTGTATTGAAGTAATTTGATGGAATAATTGTGATGCTGTGGTGATGAAGAGTTGAAAGTATGAACTTGGTGTGACATGCTAATGGTTTATGATATTTTGGTAAATGTTGGGAATATTGTGGGATTATTGGTATGATGATTTCATCAATGGTATTGTCAAGGGGGAAATGACATGTTAAAGCCAAACATGTAACTTATTGTCATTATATGCCATTGTAAGGTAGTTGGTGGTTAATGTTGGTTCTGCTATGTACTTGTGTCGTAGAGTGAAACATAAGGAAGGAGCGGTACTATTGTATGCACGTATAAGATTGTAGATTTGTATTGAGAATACAAGGTATGTAAGGTTCCTTTTTCCATATCCTTCTGTAACATGTTGTTCACATTGACATTGGACTTGTTTCAATTTCGAGAGGCTTGAAGTATATCAATTCAGGGTGATGTATATTGTTATTCATATGTGTCCTATTCTTAGATGACTTATGGTTCATTTATCTCTTGTTCATTGATTGAAGTTCCAAAGATGTCATAACGTTGTAAGTTCTAAAAGAACTATCTCAAAGAGAGTAAGATGTAAGAGAATCTATTTATTCTTGAAAAGCATTTTCCAATCATGTTATGTTCCAAAATCCTATAGTATGATGATTATCCTTGTACCAATCTTTCATAAGTAAAAGTACCAATCTCATAAGAGTAATAAGAGAGGTGATGTGCAAGATAGTATAATTATTCCTCATAAGTGAAGATGTCAATCTCATGAAGTAAAGGAGTGAAGTGAGATGTGTATATAAGTGTGTGCTTTAATGTCATGATCTTTAACGTGTCACTCTCATAACCAAGTAAAGGGTATAAGATTGTAAAGAAGTAATGCGCATGGTTACTATATGTTTCATTGAGTATGGATCATATTCTAGAGGGTATAAGTTCAATATGGAATAATCCCAATATTATGTTAGGTTATTTAATATAACCCACCAAAGGTGGAGGCCCGGTATTATATACTATCATGATCCTTAATGTATTAATCTCTCATAAGTTGATATATCAATCTCTCCCATGTATGTTACCCCACCATGAGAGTGGATGTATGTTACCCCACCATGAGAGTGGATGTATGTTACCCCACCACGAGAGTGGATGTATGTTAACCCACCATGAGAGTGGATGTATGTTACCCCACCACGAGAGTGGATGTATGTTAACCTACCATGAGAGTGGATGTATGTTGCCCACCATGAGAGTGGATTTATGTTGCCCCACCATGAGAGTGGATGTATGTTAACCCACCAATAGAGTGGATGCATGTTAACCCGCCAATAGAGTAGAGGTATGTTATATGGTTACCCCATCCCTAGAGTGGATGTATGTGGATGAAGGTTAGTCTTTTACAACCTACTAACCAAGTAGATGAACAATAGTGGTAATGAACATAGAAGCAAGAAAGAATCTCTTACATATAGAAGAATCTATTGGAGGCAAGTCTCTTGAGTGAAGGTAATTTTCCTTAAAGGAAAGTACTTATATAAAATGATGGTTTATCCACATTGACTATTCTCTCATATTTTATTCTATTGACATTCTCATGTATGATGCTATTTTTTATGAGCCTTACATACTCAGTACATTCTTCGAACTGACCCCCTTGGGGGAACTTACCTTACATGTTGCAGGTACAAGCATTAGTAGACCTCCTCAGTAGAATGTGGATCATTTGCAGAGTTTTGGTGAGCTCCACTTCGTTCGGAGCTTTCTGGGTCATAGTTGTATATTCGTTTTGATGTTATAAATGTAGTATAAAGCGGGGACTTGTCCCAACTTTAAGTTGGTCATATTGATGCATCTGTTAGAGGCTTTTGTAGACATATGTGGGCATATGAATGTAAGATATGTACGTTCAGTTCGACGTAATGGCCCCAATGGCCAAGTTTTATGTATATATATATATATATATAGCATATGTTTCCATGATTCATGTTTTCCACATCATTGCATGAAGTATAATAAGATTCATACGAGGATACGTATATGAAGGTTCATGAGCAAAGATTGGTTCTCTCGGGCCATATTGGGTTCGGGTGCCATTCCGACTCGAATGGGATTTCGGGTCGTGACATTATTACCTCTAGAGCTTCCACCCATAAACCCATATATCAGGTTCAGCTCAAGCTAGGTTCTTGCCTCTAGAGCTACCCCCTGTCAGGTTCGGTCCGAGCTAGGCTTATGCCTCTAGGACTACCCCCTGATCCAATAATCTCGGGATCGGCTCAAGCTAGGCTTATGCCTCTAAAGCTACCACCCGTACTCTTGTAACCAACAACTATGCATTACTTCATTTCTTTACTTTTGAGAGATTGATACAATGATATTCATAATATTATTGGAGCATTGGAACATAACATTATTGGAACTTTGGAACATGTCCGCAAATTATGTAACACATGAGCAACATTTGATCAATGAATGAGGAACATGTGACTAACGATGGATGACAACCTGAAATGAAATACCCTTGAACATTTTGGAATGGAACAAGTACAATGACAATGCGAACACTATGTGCTGCAGAAGGGTACGGAAAGAGGAACCTTACATATCTTATCTTCCCAAAATGAATGCACAATCCTAAATATGAATACAATAGTCCATCTCCTTCCTTAAGTTTCACTCTACAATACAAGTACATAACGGAGTTTACATTAACCACCAACTACCTTACAAATGCATATGACGACAATGAGTTACATGATTGCCTCAAAATGTCATTTCCCCCTTGACAATACCATTTATGAAGTTATCATACCAACAATACCACAACATTCCATACATTGACCAATTCATCATAAACCAATAGCATGTCACACCAAGTTCATACTTTACACTTCTCCATCAACACAAAATCACAATTACTCCATCAAGTCACCTCAATACACTTCATAACAACATATCGACAACAATCCCACAATTTATACTCATAGAAAAATAACAAGTTAAGGAACATAATCACAACATACATGTTGATATTTCATCCATACCATGCACTTTCATCAAAACCCCATGTCTCCTTTTAAGTTTAAATCACCTAGATGACACATCTTTTAACAAAAAGCAAAAGTTCATTACCTACACTTTTAGACATAACCATCATGATCTACATACTCTCCCATGCCTATAATATATTAATCCATAAGAATAATCACTTAGCCAAACTTGCAAATGAGTGATCTTGTCCAAAGAGATGGCTTAGGGTTTGAGGGCTTGAAGAAATCTTGTAGAAATGTTTAGAATGGCATGTGTGCTTTGTGGAAATAAAATATGATTTTTGCCTCCTTATATAGCCCCTCAAGTCATACTTAGCCACTTCTTGGCGTTAAATGCCATGTTTCCTTGGTCAAAGTGGAAGAATGGGTCATTTGCCCTTTTGGGCCATGCCTTTTAATCCATTTTGGGCCTTAAATTGAGCCCATTTACACATATTAACTTAGCCCATCAATTTCAATGTATAATACTCCCATTATCTCATGTTTAAATAATTCCATAATGTCAAGATAATATTCAACTCACGAGATTCATAGTGGTAGCCTCAATCCTCAAGAATACGCGATTTTTGCCACTCAAGGCTTAATTTAACATAATTTGATAAAATACTTGTGACGACGAATTAACCCCAACTTGGATGCCAAACTTGCTCGAGAGTAGTCCTACTAAGATGGAGTAGTGATACCATAACTCAAAAGTCTTATTTATAGAATAATAGTCAGAGAAAAATTTTGGCGAAAAGCAACCCGGCACGCCGCCTAGTGCGTCCCAATGCTGCCTATGCCAGAAACGCTGCCTGGCGCCCCCCAGTGCTGCCTGTACCAAAAAAATTTCGGCCAGAAGCGTCCTGGCACGCCCTTGGGCGCGCCCCACACTTAAAATGTGATTTTCTTCCTTTCTTCGACTTTTCTTTGCGGATGTTAGTACTTTATCAATAGTCCATCAAAATCAATACAAAATATGCACTTATTACTCTCAAAACTAAGGTAAACATGGGTCAAATACGACATATAAAGATGCCCTAGATCACCAAGCAAGTAGGGTCGTAAGGTACGGGGTGTTACAAAGTACCTAAGTTTTGACCGAAGAACAATTGTCTAACTTCAAAAGCTCCAAAATGGAGAAAATGACATAAAAACCAAACAAATAGTTCGGGAAATGTCAAATCCCAAGAAGTTATAAATGACTCGGGCAAGCTATAGGAAAGCTCTAAGCGTAGAAATATCCAAAACAGAGGAAAATGACCTATATGGTCATTACAGAGGTAGTGCGTGCACCTATTCTATTCTAACTATATATGAGAACCCTTCACCACCTAATCATCCGAAGCAAAAAATATCAAAAAACAACATTATTATAATCACCTAATCAAACAAAAATGTACAACATATTCATCACCATTAAAATTTTTATTACTCTTATTACTATGAAATATAATACCTCCTAAGGATTTAGTATAGACATGTACAAGAGCTTCTGATATAGAATAAGACAAGAATAAAAGACATGAATTCTGCCAGACGAATGAAATATGCAGAAGTTGATAATAAGTACTCGCCACCTCAACCAAGAAACTTGAGTCAACCTGCAACACATCTATATCCCAAACAGAATGTAGCAAGAATAGTATCAGTACATCACACATAGTGGTAAGTATCATCGCTAGACAAAGATTAGTTCAGGCAAAACCATATAGAAATCAACAAAATCAATCATGACAATCTCATCTAACAATTTATCACTAAAGTTCATATTCACCTCTTTGGCTTTATAATAATTTCAATAAACTTCGTTAATCAAAATTCATTATGTATTTATAGCGATAAGTTCACTATCTGTTGACACCATTATTAATATACAACATAACCAAGGCTATACACATAACACTTACATTATCTCAGGAGAACACGGAACTGACTAACGATTCGACCAACCAATCAAGAGTATATTCACGTAAATCAAATATCTCAACATCACAGGTACTACAATAATTCACAAGAACAGTAATACTCCACAAATTAGATAAGGCAAATAAACAAGTAGCTTAACACATAACAAGTAGTTTTTTAGTCAAAAAAAACTTCCAATTAGCTACAACACGTCAGTAACAAAGACAAATAAGCCACAACAATAATCATAAGTAACCATAAACTCTATCCTTTTAACAATCACATCAATACCACTAACATAAGGACACATAAGTCATAAGACAAACATATCGAGTCGTATAAATCCCTGCAATTTCAATAGTCCACAAGTAGATATATCAAGTCATTACAAAACCTAGTTTTTTTCCACACTTGATGGCGAAAACAAGAGTAGGCACCCCTTGGAAGAGGGATGTGTCCCGGGTTGGCCTTGGTGGGGGTGGGGGTCGGGTTCGTCCCCGCCTGGTTCAGGGCCTATAAAGGGTGGGTTACGCCTTCCACTACCAGCAATAGATTTTAGTGCAGTTGGTTAGCGGTTCACTCTTAAGGTCGCAGGTTCGAATCCCACTTACACCATATGCAGGTCCGAGGACGAACCTTTCCAAAGAAAGGGAGAATGATGGCGAAAACAAGAGTAACCACCCCCTGGAAGAGGGATGTGTCCTGGGTTGGCCTTGGTGGGGGTGTAGGTCGGGTTCGTCCCCGCCTGGTTCAGGGCCTATAAAGGGTGGGTTGCGCCTTCCACTACCAGCTATAGCTTTTAGTGCAGTTGGTTAGCAGTTCACTCTTAAGGTTTGCTATCAGAGCGGAGGTCGGTGGTTCGAATCCCATTTACACTATGCGCAGGTCCGAGGATGAACCTTTCCAAAGAAAGGGGGAATGATGGCGAAAACAAGAGTAGCCACCCCCTGGAAGAGGGATGTGTCCCGGGTTGGCCTTGGTGGGGGTGGGGGTCGGGTTCGTCCCCGCCTGGTTCAGGGCCTATAAAGGGTGGGTTGCGCCATCATTCCCCCTTTCTTTGGAAAGGTTCGTCCTCGGACCTGCGCATGGTGTAAATCGAATTCGAACCCGCGACCTCCGCTCTGATACCAAACCTTAAGAGTGAACCGCTAACCAACTGTACTAAAAGCTATAGCTGGTAGTGGAAGGCGCAACCCACCCTTTATAGGCCCTGAACCAGGCGGGGACGAACCCGACCCATACCCCCACCAAGGCCAACCCGGGACACATCCCTCTTCCAGGGGGTGGTTACTCTTGTTTTTGCCATCAACACTAAACTCACAATTGTATAACCTCAGTACCACATCAGCCTCACGATATCCATACCCGGACTTACAATAGCCACTCAATTTGTACACACAAGTTAAAGGGTCTTATTTCTACCAAATAATCATGATCTATAGGGGATGTACTAGGTTCCATGTACCGTGTCGGTATGGTATCATATCTATAATAATAATACCGTACCTTCGAGGTACCCAATCCATAATAATAATATTGTACCAGCATAGTACTCGATCCATATTAATAATACCATACTAATGTGGTACTCAATCCATAATAATATTACTGTACCAATATGGTACCTGATCCATAATAATAATATCATACCGCCATGGCACCCAATCCATAATAAAACCGCTCATTCATAAGCTCACATCATACAAACGCCACTAATCAACATGAAGGTATATATCTATAACCTTATCTCTCTCAATCTATCACAATGTGATCACACACTCTGCTATCTTTTAGGATAGTACAACAAGTACGTAATATCTTACAAATTCACTTTAATAATCATATCCTGAATTCAAACAAGTTTCAACAATCAACAACTTATTTTGTCAAACATTATCAAGGCAACAAATCAATCGATCACATGTTATAATACAAGACCAATCAATATGCGTCATTTAATTGGGAAATATACAAGGGACTAAATTAATTCTAACTCTATTTAAACGCACATAAGGTCCTTCACTTACTCAACCACCATTATTTATATCAAGGATTAATTGATTTAGTTACTAGCATAATGACCCTTTATTATGTTACTATTAAATTCATAGACACCACTTCATTAGAAACTTATTAGACTATCCATCCACATTCAACACGCAATTATAACTTTAGTTATACATCTTTGCAACATATACCCTAGCACTTATCCAAGCTTTACTATTGAACCTCTAAGTTATGACATTTTTTCACTCTTTTTATTATAACAAGGACAATATTACATCAAAGAGGTCACACAATCAAGAACATGCACCACTATCGATTTTACCCATTATGTTATTAACTTTTGAATTATGAATTACATGCACGATCATTCTATCCTCACATTCACCTTATTAACATTGCATCTCATCATGAAAGGAATACAAACAAATGTCATACATCAAGGAATTCATATATTAACATTTTATCACATATTTTAGATTTGTATGTTATACCATATTTTATCCATCGGAACACCATGTCCATAGGCCTAATCATGGTTCTCCCTGACAATTCTATATTGTGTATATGTTTACTAATAATAGTCTACTACTTATAAAATAATGATGGGGTCATAATTATTGAGAGTTTTTCCTTTTTGTTATGGTTGTTCTAGCTTAGGAATAGCTCTAGGTGAGTTTTTAGGAGAAAACTCCTCTTTTTGAAATATTCTTGAACCAAAAATAGGTTTTTATTGCGAGTTTCTAGTCTAGCTTTGCTACAACAGACACCTTTTCATTACAATAAACTTTCTATAGTGGGAAGAGGATCATTGCAGCAGCCGTAGGTAGGTCGGGCCCACCTCTTTGATTTTATATCTTTAATGATCGCTAAATAAAATAAACAGTTAACCCTGACTCAAATTTGAATCGATGTAAATTTTTAAATTCATGCATTTTTATTGTGGATATTTCAATAATGATAAGATGGGTCATAAAAATGTTACTATACTAGAAACTACATTCCGAACTTAATGGAACCATCCAAACACCAAACAAATGTCATCTTGACTAAATGTTGACTAAAATCAAACCAAGGCCTTATATTTCCAGATTTCCAACTAAATTCTCAAACTCCAAACACCTCAGGATCAAAATCAAAGGTCCTACAAATCTAAAACCATATTTCAGATCTAATAGAACTTTCAGAATCCCAGTTCGATCTTGATATCATCAAATATTGACTTTGATCAATTATACGCACTCCCAAACTTTTTAAAAGAAAAAATTTAATAATTCTTATCCAACCACCTTAGGAACCATGTCATTCACTCTCACGGAACACAAATAACATAAAACAACTACCAGAGGGGGTAAAATGGTCAAAATGAATAGAAAATGAAAAATCACTATAAGGGTTACAAACATTTAACATACAAATAAACGTAAGAATTGACTAGGATTGATACATTTTTAAAAGGTATAAATTTTCTTGAAGTAGTTTAAAATTTGTACTTCTTTATCATCGAACAAACCATGTGCGATATTCCCAATTTTCACTTTTTTGGACTTTTTTATTTATAAACATGCCAATAGAATAATATCTTTGTGTTGGTTCTTCTTGGAATCACACCTGCATGTTATTTAGTTATTAAATTACAATAACTATATTTTACTCTCCTTCATTAATATAAATAGCGGAATATATATTACCATTTTTTGAGAAATTTTGCTTTTTCGAATGTGGGATTTATCCACATACTATTGATAGATGTAGAAGATATTGCAAAATACCTTTCACAAATAAAAAAAAGTTAGTGGAAAAAAAAGATATATAATTTACTATAAAAATAACAGTTTCTAATATAGTACCTTGGTATAGTGTAATCCTAACATCACAAAATGCTATAATAGGGTTTTAGCAGTCAACTTTTACAGCAATTCATCCTCTATTTTGGATGATTAGCACCATAAAGTTATAATTTTTTTATTACACCTGAATGTTACAATTTAACACATAATGTTAAATTCATAAATTTAAAGGGATTTTTGCATTCTTGAACTATTGTATTGTTGATGAATCCAACCTCAATCTCCTGTTTGATTGGTGGAAAATTAGGATTGACACCATTAATGCGTCCATTAATGATGAACCAAAACTTGTCCTACTGTAAATATTTTTTTCCACTTTTCAATATGTTCATTGAAAAGTATAGTAATAAATTTTGTTCCCTAAAAAAATGAAAATTAACTATTAATGGCTAAAACATATATATATATATAAATATAAAATATAACACGAATAAAAATGAACTATTCACAGTCTTTCGAGTACCTTTATTTTTTACTCTTTTATACTCTTTTACTGGCCCATTTCTGGTTACCAAGATTTTTATTATACAAATAGTATTGTATTGACTTAAGGTATTACTTGCCACAACTTTTCTAATCAAGCCCATTGCAATATTATCTAAAATAAATTATTCACAAAGTTAGAATAATAATAATATATAATTTATAACAAAAGTAATTTTATGAGATGAGGAGATTACTTTACCTGAATACATGAAATTTGTTGATACAATAGTAGATGAAGGATGTTAGTTATGAATAACATAAATTTTAAATAGACTCAACTTAGGAGTCAAAATCTAAGTTAAATTAAGCAACTCAAGATGGCATAGCAATTAATATTGTACTCAAATTAACAATATGAAAATGGAATATTTTAAAATGTAGAAAACTTGGAAATCGAATCAAAGTTACGACAAATTTGATGAAAAAGTTGTAGAGACAAAGCTGAGACTAAAAGAATTGCAGTACTAGTCGATGAAGCATGACAAATTGTAGCAATGGTTAATGAATAAGAATTTTAAATTACAAGGAATTTTACAGTAGAGGATTCATAAACCACTAGTTAATATTTTAATAGGATTTTCCATATATCTATATATTTTAGTATCTCTTTTCCAATAAAATTTTTTGACATTAGCTGATAATAGAAAACTTTCATGTGTTTTACTTCAAACATATTTAGGAGTCACGTAAGCAACAAAACTTCTCATAATCTTAGGGACATTACAAAAACTTCATGTGTTTTACTTCCCACATATTTAGGTGTCACGACCCGAAAACTCAGGTCAAGATGACACCTACTATAACTCGCTAGTAGGTGTAACACCCCAAAAGTTCCTAAGATCATGGCCCGGACTTAGCATACAAAACTAGATAGAAAATAAGAAAATTATTCACAGAATGACTCATGCAACGAGTCTTCGTTAGTACCAATAACTCATTGAGTGATCCATCCCGAGGACTTTGAAAAAATCCTAAAAGACTGAAATTTTCCACAAATGACAATGACTACTAACGACAATCGCTGTCAGCCACAACGAGTCATCCCAACAATTATTTTGAAAGAAAAATCCCAAGGTCCAAAATGATGAAAAATCATCCCAGTGGCAAAGGCTCATTATGACGACCATTTGTCAGTTACGATGAGTCGTCGTCTACATCAGTTCTGAGAAAGTCCTGGAAATTGACATTTAGGTCCCATGGCAATGAGTGCACATAACAACTCGTCATTAGTGACGACAAGTCGTCATTTCTCGGTTATCACTAGACCCAGCAACTCTGACCAGTCACAACGAGTCTTACAATAAGTTACTGTCAGACACGATGACTCATCCTGATTACCCGTGACGACTAGTGCAGTAGAATTGGTTATGTTTTAATTGGGTTAGTTTGGTACTTACTCAAATTCCAAGACCTATACTACGTTGTTTTAAGGGTATTTGGGAAGAATTCAAAAGGACTTAAGAATGTAGTTATTCTCATTCTCACCCAAATACTCAGAAAACATAACAAAAGGCAATCCAATCCTCTGAAGTCCAAAAAGCTAGGGTTTCTCTCAGAAAGGTTCAAGTCCAAGTTCTTAGCATCAATTCTTTGAATTCTAGGTATTTGGGTATTCAATAAGGGTATCCATTCATCCTCATGCCCAAATACGTTTTCAAGTTTAGTTTTTTCTAAAATTCATGAATTAGAGTAAAATTCGAAGTATCTCAATTTTATGATTTCTATTAGTAATTGTGTTTCTAAATATCCTATGATCCTTAATATCAGTTTATTCATGATTTTAAATAAGGCTTTTATACTTGTTGGTGTGTTATGAACACGCGATACCCAAATTTGTTTATATAGCATAAACAACCTATTTAGCTTCAGTTTATAGACATGCATTATAATCCTAGTTATTTAGACTATCATGATACTTCTAGATAAATTATATTTTCGGTGAAAGTCCCCAAGTCCCAGAACTACGAACCAACATAGGGTCACCCGCTAGTTGAGAGTGATACCTTAGTCCAAATGAGCATTAGTTAGTGGATCCATATCAGTTAGGTTCATTACCCTTGGCAAGGTTATAGAACACCCCCCTAACTAGGGTTACAGGCTGGACCTTATTTAGCTCAGATGAGGTATGACGATTAACAGGCTCTCCTACAGTGATAGATTCAAATTTAGTATTTGAACATGACCCTTTGCTCTGATTTTACTTATTGTTTTACTATGATTTTGTAGTTTTACCTTTTGTGTTAGTTTATATTCATCGTCATAGGGTTATTGTTAATTAGTTCAGCCTATTCATATCAGTCATACATTTTAGTTCAGTATATCAGTATTTGTCAGCATTCTTAGTTATTTTTAGTTGCATATCTCAGATGCTTAGTACACTAAAGTACGAACCATATACTTTATTTGTGTTGTATCGTGTTATGATATAGGTTTCAGTGCTCAGCATTAGACTCACGATTAACCCAATTCAGTACCCCTTTTAGTAGCAGCTAGTGGTAATGTCACGACCTAATTTCTCAGGTCATAATGGTACCTACTATAACCCACCAGTAGGTAAGCCGACCCATAGCCCAGAACAGTGAATAATAGGCTAACAAGAGAAATGATAACCAAAACTAAATAAAAAGAGAAAGAGAACTAGAAGAAAGCAATTATCCCTCAAAGACCTAGTGAGGTTAGTACAAGAGGCACTAGCAACACAAGAGTACAAGGTAATCATAATATATATATATATATATATATATATATATATATATATACACAAAACCATATCTAAAATACAAAATAAAGATTAGTCCAACAAAAGAGAGAGAGAAGGAACAACTCTAGACGCTAGGAGCTCACCCCAAATCCTCGATCCATGACAGCTCTGCATAATGCACACATCAGCAGTGAGAACTCATACTATAATATGTAGGGTACAAAAGTGTAGTATAAGTACCAAACACGAGGTACTCAGTACGCATCGACCAACTAACCTCTAAAGATAATAAAAGTATAAGTAACACGTAAGGTAAGAATATACATTACAGGCAACTATCTAAGAAATGAAATACTATAAGGATAAAAGAGAAGTAGAGATAAACCACCATATGCTACAAGTAACTAGGAAAGGACGTGCTATACAATATAAAAAGTTAGAGATGAAGGTAATATACAATAGTAGTAATGAAGGAAAAAGGTGATAGACAATAAGAATAACTTGAGAAGAAAGGGATATACGACATTACTATATAGGTGCAAAACACGAAGGTACTAACCAGAGGGAGCTAACCTAACAACCTAAATATCATGAGGATTATAAATAAGAAGGAACCAAACTTTAGAAAAATCTAAATTAGAATATCTAACCCAAAATATGAATAATCACAAGGTAGTCTAGTAACAAGGCTCATAATATGAACGGGAAAAGAATTCAGAAGCATACATATAGCCTCGGGTACAAATCCATAATCATCCTATCATTAACTATATAATAATATCCAAACAATAATACAACCGGGTAAGCTCGAACAAATAATAACCTAACTGAACGCTCATAATCCCCGAAGGTACACAACAATAAATATAACCTAATCGACCCCCCATAAGACTGATAGGTACAAGCAGCAAACAATCATATTGGTGATAGATAATGTATATAAATGAATGAATACAAAGTAACTCCAATACTGCCATACCAACTGAATGTTATATCGTACCAAGTATAGACTCCTGCTTTGACTCACTAGCTCACAAGGCAAGACCTATGTGGTATCCCATCTTTTGGCACATGGTTCCTAGACATAGAAGCTCATAGAAGACTCTAGATAATCATATATACAACCTGGTCTCGAACTAGGACTTCCAATAATAAACCAAAATAAATTTGCTTCATCTAGTACTGGAGATAAGTAAGGGTATACTAAGTGCTTGAAATTGATTTGAGACTAATCAAGTAGAAATCTATAAAATCCAGTGCTCAAGATCTATTCACGACTAAAAGTGATAGAACAGTGTGGAAAGGGTCGGAGTCCTCAATCGAAATAATTAAATAGTGATAAGTGAGTAGATTGAGAATGGATCGAAATCTGCCTCATCCTTAGTTTTAAAAGTAGTATGCTTAGTTTAAAAGTTTGTAAACCAATAATCAGAGTGGTACGACTTTTATTTTTAAAAGTTCAATTTAAGAGTGAAAAAGTGGGAAAAATCCCTTTTTGAAAATAGTTAACAGAAAGAATGGTTTTATTGGAATCGTACTACTAAATATGTGTATAAATGCATGCATGCCATCACTATTATCCAAACAATGAAAACATAAGCACCTAAGTATCTATAAACTAAGCCCCAACTCCTTTAGTGCATAAATAACTAACCTGGTATCTAACTGGTCTCGTAACCTAGTCTTCAAACCCAATAATATAGTGAGTCATATGAATGTATGCATACATAGTAATTCAAAAAGCGAAAGCAAACTAGAGGCATCATACAATATGCAGAATCTAATCTAGGGATATCGTCTTTATAGAAATGTACTACCCCAACTCCCACACTAAGGATTACTAATGTCAACCTAAGGTCATAACAGTTATGTAAGTGATCCTAACCCACTCTTACAGCTATTACAGGCATTCTAAACTAAGGCTCAAACTACTATTCTATACTAAAAACCCCCAAGGAAGCTGAAATGATGAAAGAAATAAGATAACCTTAAACCTATCCTATAAACCCCCACCCCACATGCAATCAATACAATACACAATCTCATAGAGAAAAGTATACTATAGTCTATGAATCGCATCCATAAACAGTCCATAAAATGCTCATCTAAGCTCCCTGATCTCTGAATGTAATCGCGCTATCAAAACATAATCTATACGTTATTACGAGTAAAATGAGACACATATTGCAATATTAAACTTCGGGCCGAGAACTAGGTAAAAAAATAAGCCAGTGGGACCCAATATTAGAATTCATAAATTGTATCCATCATTAAATCTCTCGAAGGATAAGGAATGCATCCCCAAAATTTGAGCATAAATGGATCTCTAATCGAGGACCAAAATAGCCCCATAAGATTATGAAACCAAGAATTATATTTTAGGAATTTATAGAGAATCAAGACAGAATGGACAGGGAAAAGTAATGAAAAATGATCAAGAGGTATTGAATTAACATACCTCAACTTTAATAAACCATTAACCATAATTTCCCATGCTACAAGCTCCAAAAATGGTGAAATGGGACTTTGAAAGTGGCTGAAAATTGAAATGGGAAATTATATATAAAGCACCAGTGGTAGTCAATTAAATGGCCAAATTTCCACTTCAACAACCTAGGACCGCTTAATCAGCCCTCTATGAGCTGTCCAGCTAATGCCTAAGTGGTGCCCAGTCGCTTAAGCAATTGGCAAGCTGGTTAAGCGGCTGCACCAGCAACCTTGGCACCAGAATTTTTACTAAGTCCAAACGGACTTCAACCGGGTACTCGAGATTCATTTGGAACCCCATGCAAGTAAACAAATTATGCTATGCTACAAAATTATACATTTTAGACTAAGTGAAACCACCAAAATTTCCATTCGAGGTCATTTCAACAAAATGTAGGCCCCACCCCACTGTTCCATTTTTACCAAAATCCACCAAATAGCCCAAATCGATCCTAGAAGCCTCGAAACCCAAAACAAGGGTCCCTCTAGCCTAAAGTCAATGTTTTGGAGCTAATGGAAATGTCAAAATTCTTATTCGAGGCAGTTTCCTAGAAGTTTTGGCGAAAAACCAGTTTCTCAACTTTAAAGACTCCAAAACATTGAAAAGGGCTTAAAACCCAAGTGAATTATTTGTGAATCAAACCAACGGTCCATACAAGACATAAATGACCCGTAGCCACTATGGGAAAGCATGAAATACAAAAAAAGCATTGAAACAGAGAAAATGACCTAGAGGGTCGTTATAAAATCCACAACTAAAAGGAGTCAAAGATTAGATAGAGCCCATAAGCTTAAAAAGATGAGGTACTGGGCCCGCATGCCTTAAAAGTCTCCCCAGATAACTCCAAGGCCATACAATGAAATCTGATCAACTTCTACCTCCTTCCTTCACTACTCAAATAACCTTTAACCCATCCTTAAAAGCCGACTAACCTCCAACTAAACTGAGCTAGATTAAAGTACACAGGTCTAAAACCAAAGTATTCCAACATCACATTGATACCAGCATAACTAAGTGAATATTTGATCTAACTAAAGACAACCCAATGTATTAACCCTACAGCCAACCCCGAACTCAAAAACTAACATTCTCTTATCTTTCCAAACTTATTATCTACTCTCATCTACATAGATTCTCTCCTGCACCATCTCAGTCCTATCCATATAATCACACCATAACCATAATCGAAAGAATAATGCTGACCCATCAATGATTCACACGGACTAACATATGAATAATGCATTATAAGGTTCCACCTGAATACCTAAATGGTGGTGACTAATGTCTGCAATCCCTTCCAGATCCAATAACTGGTCTCATTAATTTCAAAGCCAATTTTCATAAGTTCAAGGCACAACTTCTCAAATTAGGACAATCCGCTCCAAAATACCCCACCGACTGTGGGTGAAACCATAATAAACCCAACTCGAATACACCCCTTCTTCTGAGTAGACTTTCAAAATTCTAACTAAAATCGAGAACCAAGATCAGAAATTATAGAAACTAACACCATGTGCCAACAAACTATCCCTCAAACATCCATCTAAGTCAATCTTTCTAAACTGAAAAAAACTAAACTGGTAGGTAGTGCACATGCCTAGTCACCCCATCAACAATGTCTCAACTAAATCAAACCTCAAAATGTAGGGTGCAATTAGGTTACACAATCCATAGTTATAAGCTTAACACCAGAGCAGAACCACTCAGCTTTAATTACCTAAATAGATTTTAATGAGTAATAAGTGTCCGAACAAAAAATCCAACATAACTCTTAGGCCACCATACAAAAGAGTCAAAACTCATAATTGGATCCAGTAGGTCCTCGAGAATGTCAAATACCCAAGCCAATATCACCTTAAAAAACTAAGCACATACCCAATGGTTCTTGTAAGAGCTGGAGCTAAGGTGCCACCAAGAAACATAATCACCAATGAGTCATACTACGTATGAAACATATGATCAATCAAATTTGCACCCGCTGTGGGGCATCCACAAAGCCATAACATAACTAAGAACTCACGGGGACTGCAAAGAGTCTAATGATAGCCAAACCTCAAGTAATATAGATAACACAATCATACCTTAAATCTGATCGAATAGATACCCAATACCAGGTGACAAATACTTACCCCCAATAGATACCCACTCTAGTTGCTGATAACATATATACAAGTACCTAAGGCTATTTTAATGACCTATTCCATCTTACTGAAAATATTTGTTGTAAAAATATGAGAGCCCCTTTCACCCTAAGTTATAGGACCAATTATTTAGAATGTGAGTGCATTGGACATGTACTAAGGTCATACAATACCCCTAACATATATTTAAGTTGAATGTGTTCCTACCGATTGAGCTTTGATCTATGTTTAAACTAAGGTAAACTTAAAATGAGTATATATCCTAGAATATAAAGAGTTATGTTTCTTAATAACCACAAAATTAAAGATCTTTGAGTCTTCTTTCCAATGTATCCAACAATTTTGTTAATCCGCCTTCGAAGTAAAAATTTATGACTATTTTATTGAACACTATTCGGGCTGAGAAATTAAACACCACAGCGGTACCGCTACAGTGGTAACTTAACCACTGAAATGGTAATAGGATAGTTTTTAAGGCTAGTTTTGACAGTTTTCAACCTCAAAACTCAATAAACTTGTTCCTAAGCCCTAGAGAGGCACTTTGCTCATGGTTGGAGTGGAAATCCTTCATTGAGATAAGATTTTTACTCATTTTTAAAATTGATTAATTCGTTCATCTTCTAGAATCATTAGAATGGGGAATTATGGGGAAAACATGTGGGTATGAATATTTTCACCTATAATTGATTTTAGATTGTAAATTAACTCTTTTTAGTATGAAATTATGGTTCAAAAACATGAATTTTGATGGTTGGAGATCTTGAGTTCAATGATGGTGGGGCCTTTAGCTTAAAAAATCCATCAATGGAGTTGGGTTGAGCTTGATAGAACTAATCAGATGATTAATTGACCCTTGGATAATTTTGTAGATCATGAATAAGGGTAAAATTAGTGGGTTTAAATCTCTAAGGTATTTTTCTGAAGAGTAGTTTATTAATTACTCTTATACTTGTTGTTTATTAGATGATTTAGCCTATGAAAATATGAAAAAAAGAAAGATCATCCATGAGATAGCTTACTAGTTACAGCAGTTTGGCTCCCAGGTAAGTTATGGTTTAATGTGTAGTAGACTTTGTTTAGATGTATTTAATAACAATAACTGATAGGGGATTTCATGTCTAGGCCAACGGGCAGGAGTCATGATGGATAAAACATGGAAATAGTATACTAATGATATAATTATATATTATTGTGTTTTGTATGGATCCCTTGATGGATGTTTGTGTTGTATGACTTACTTCATGATATATAGTGTTAATATACGAATGTAAATACTAATAGAAGGATTAGGTGACCTTCTAATTTATAGAGCTAGACTTTAATACCTTAAAAAGAATGAACCCAATGTTGGGTATAACTTAAGTATGAGGTATTCCTACTAGAAGATAGTTAGAAGGATTGAATATGATATGAGGAGGTGATGATATAACTTATGAACCTAAAGTTAAGTTTTGCTATGTGCTAGAAAGTAAGATGTGTAAAGGTGGATGACTCTAGTTAGAATTATAAGTTGAATAGAGCCGAGTGGTTGAATAATCAGCTAAAGGGGATAGTACCTTGAACTTAGTAATGACTTGAGTGTAAAGGTCACTAATTAGTAATTGAATTTACCAGTTTAGTATGAATAAATGATAGTTAGATTGATGAATGAAATAGAATGATGAATTAGAGTGTAGATATTAGTCCTAATGGAATGTGCACTCCTAAAAGAGGTACTTGATTGATTGACCTTCAGACATATTTGTGACTGATAATGGTGTTTGATAATGCTCAATTGAGTATGTGGTGAATTGGCCTTTAGACATACTTGTGATTTCATGTGTTAGTAGACATTCATTATTATGTGGAATAAGGAAAGTGTGATTATTAAATGTATTTACTTGGTTTTCATTAATTGCATATTCTATTTTGATCGTTCTTGCTTGCATCTGATTTCAATTGGGTGTTGGTGATTCGCCTTCAGGCATGCTTATAATTATTGATTGTCTCCAACATTTGCATATTCTACCTACATTTGCATATTCATACATATTGGTGATGATGAGTTGATGACAATGATGATGATACCAAGATAATGATGTTCATGATGTTGTTTATGATATTTATGACCATGATGTTGATATTAAAATTATGATATCTATGATGTTATTTATGATATTGATGACCATGATGTTGATATTAAAACCATGATATATATGATGTTGAGAATAATGTTAATAAGATTGAGTAGACAAAAAGATGATGTGCACATCTTGCATTTATACATTCATTCATATGCATTGAATGTACATTTAAATGTGGTTGATGTTTCCTTGAATGGACCGAGTTATGTTGATGATGTATCATGGTTCCTGATGTAGACCAATTATTTGATGAGATACTGTGGTTCCTTGAGTTGACCATTTATGTTGATGGATATGATTTGACATGGTAGCAAAGTGTAAATATAAGGTACATCCTAAATTATGTATAAATATTGCTCTCCTATGTTTAGATTTGAAAACTTGATGTATATTGTAGTGTCCTTGCTTTTAAAGTTGTTGAGGCTAGTAATTATCTCGGGTGTTTCAATCTCGATGGTTAATTATAGTATAATAAGAGAAAGTATTGTCATAAAAAAAGATTTATAAGAGAGAGAAAAGTCTATAGAGTTGCTATAATAAGGTAAATGTGTAAGAATTGAGGGTTAGATTAATTCATGGAAGGTAGTTAGTTAGTCATGCCTTAAGGGTAAATTAATATTGCTAAATAAAAGAAAGGCGATAAGGTTGGAAGTCAAAGTAAGTTATGTATGCTAAATTATTAAGCCTGTATGCTTGTCATGATCTTTCTTGTTCGCTATATGTTGTTATATGTCTCTAACCCTAATCGACCCATAATACCTATTAGTACGTGTGGTTGTACTGATACTACACTTAGTATATCTCTATTTGGGGATATAGCCATGTTGCAGGTCAGTTGGAGTTTCTATAGGTACAACAACATCTATTCTGCAGCAACTCCTATCATCCTACACCTACATGAATGTTGTGTCTCAAGTCATTCCTCCATTTATTTAGTGCTCTTATACTGGTTTAGACTAGGTTCTGGGAAGTTGTTTAGTAGAATTCCGTAATATATCTTTTTGTAATAAAGTTTTGTTGTTGAAAAAAAAAGTTATTTATTCATGAATTAATTTATCTTAAGGTTTAATAATGTCTTCCACAATAATTAAATAATTGGGTGGTAAGGGTTCTCCTATCAAGGGTAGAGTTTGGTAGGTGCCCGCATGATCCGTGATTTAAGTCGTGACAAGATGGTATTAGAGCCCAAATTACCTATCTCCTAGTACAAGAGCAAATATCGATTAAAGTCCTACAAATTAGTGTGTAACACCCCATACATTTCCGAACCTATAAGACTGTGTTAGCATTTATGGAATTATTTAAACATGAGAGAATTGGTGAATTATGCATTCATTTGTTGGGCTCAAATAAATCTTGTGCTATTGGGCTCAATGGAGGCCCAAATTTTATGTAAAAGACATGGCCCAAATAGGGAGTGACCCATTCTTAACATTGACCAAGTAAACACTTTAAATGTGTGGCTAAGGATGATTAGTAAGGGACTATATAAGTCAAGAAAAATCATATTTTTATCCATAAAAGCACACATGCCATTTTCTAGATTTTTCCAAATATTTCTCTTCTCCCACAAACCCTAAGGCAACTACTTGTTGGACAAGATCACTCTTTGGTAAGCTTTGGAAAGTGTTTATTCTTATGGTTTACTATATGATACGCTTAAGCTGATGTATAAATCATGTTGGTTATGTTGGCACAGTGTTGGGCAGTCACTATGTGTATAACAGTGTACTTTTGCTTAATCGGTGAAGGGTTTTGCCTTGTAAACTTGAAGATGGACTTGTGGTCTTGAAGGAAGTGAACTTGATGGAATCAATATTGACATGTGAGATGTAGTTGTAGCCTTAACTTGTTTTATCCTTGTGTATGTATCACATGTTCCGTGATTTCCGCTATTAGCATTTTATGTCCTTACGTGGTGGTGATGTTTCTTATGGCATGCATATGAATAGACATGAGTAAAGATTGGTTCTCTCGGGCCTTAAAAGCTTTGGGTGCTAGTCCGTCCCGCTGGAATTCAGGTCGTGACAAAAGTGGTATCAAAGCAGGTTGTTCTAAGGGTGTCTACAAAGCCATGTCTGAGTAGAGTCTTACTTATCGATGTATTGTGCACCAAATTTATAAGTAGGAGGCTACGGGACATTTAGGAGTTGTTTCTGTTCTTCAATTCTTAGATTGTGCATTAGAGCCAATATTGTAGTGGAATCATATCTAACCATTAGACTTGGTTTTCTTTTGTATAGTAAAATGTCGATTAAAAGACGAGGTAGAGGTAAAGGTAAGCAAGTAGATATACTTGCCGGAGAAGGAATCAATAGATCACCACCTGACCAAGCTAGTTAAGGTGGGGATGACGCTAAGGTTGCATCGCGGGCTTCTTCTACTTTTCCAGCTCCAGAAGTGTCGAGAAAGAGAGAAGAACCTGCAGAAGCACCTGTTAATGGTACTGAGCAAGATCTCATAAATGTATTGCAAATATTAACTCAGATAGTTGCTGCACAAAGTCAAGGACGAGTTGGTCCAACAACAAGTGATGATGGTGCTGCTAGGGCAGCTAGTCGGCGAACATAGGATTTTCTGAAATTAGACCCTCCCACATTCACTGGGTCAGATCTGAATGAAGATCCGCAAGACTTTATAAATCAAATTTAAAGGACTTTAGATGTTATGCATGTAACTCGTGTAGAAACAGTTGAACTTGCCACATATAGATTGAAAGGAGAGGCGATATTGTGGTATGAAGATTGGAAGAAATCTCGTGGTGTCGGTGCAAATCCACCTAATTGGGAAGAATTTAAAGCGGCTTTCCTTGATCACTACCTTCCTTATGAGATTCGAGAGGCACGTACGGATCAATTCTTGAATCTTCATCAAGGGAATCTGAGTGTCAGAGAATACAATCTGCAATTTAATTCTTTGGCTAGATATGCTTCAAATGTAGTGGCCATAATGATAGACAGAGTACATCGATATGTGGACAGATTGGAGCCATATTTGGTAAGAGACTGCACTATTGCTTTTTTAAATCGAGATATGGATATAGCTAGAATTTAGGACTTCGCACAAAAGATGGAGGACCAAAGGCAAAGAAGAAGAGTACATGAATCTGAACGAGGAAAGTCCAAAAGAGCTAGACCTATGGGACAGTCTATGGTGTCCCAAGGAGAATCTAGACCTCGGATGTTTCTTAGACCGCCTAGACCGTCATTCTCTTATTTCACAGCAGGCACTCAAGCTCAATTCCGAGGGTTTAGAGGTAGTAATGTTGGGCAGAGTAGTGGGATTCGAGGTTCGCAGACCGCTGGATTTTCTCATCATCCATGTCAGCACTGTGGATGGTTTCATTTAGGTGAATGACGTCTTGGGAAAAATATTTGCTTTTGGTGCGGTATGATGGGGCATATGATGAGAGATTGCCCACGAAGAGGCTTGGGTAATATGGCGTAACCTGCGGGATCAACCGTTGCATCATCATCATCGGTTCCTCCCCTAGCCAGAGGTGTACAGCCTGTGGGTCATGGTAGAGGTGCCAGAGGAACAACCAGTTCCAATGGAACTCAGAATCGTACTTATGCTCTAGTGGACCGACAGAATTTGGAGGCTTCTCCTGATGTCGTCACAGGTACATTATCCATACTTTCATATAATGTATATGCATTGATTGATCCGGGTTCTACATTATTATATGTTATTCCATTGATTACTGCAAAATTTGAAAGAACACCAGAACTATTAACTAAGTCAATTAAAGTATCTACACCAGTTGGTGACTATATTGTTGCAAAAGAGTATAGCGTAATTGTGTGGTAACTGTGTGTGGTTATGATACACTGGCCGATTTTATTGAACTGGACATGGTGGATTTTGATGTCATAATGGGCATGAATTGGTTTACTTCTTGTTATGCAACGATAGATTGCCGAGCTAAGAAAGTACATTTTCATTTTTCGCAAATGAATGTTCTTGAATGGAAGGGTGATGTAGGGGCACTAAGAGGCAAATTTATTTCCTATCTTAAGGCTAGGAAAATGATATCCAAGGGGTATATATGCCACTTAGTGAGAGTGCATGATATTGATGCGAAACCACCAACTCCTCAATCAGTTCCAGTGGTCAATGAGTATCTTGATGTATTTCCAGAAGATCTTACAGGTTTTCCCCCAGAGCGGGAAATAGAATTTGGTATTGATGTGATTCCAGGCACTCAACCTATCTCTATTCCCCTATATAGAATGGCTCAAGAAGAATTGTGCTAATTGAAGGAGCAATTAAAAGATTTGCTGGACAAGGGCTTCATCAAGCCTAGTATGTCCCCGTGGGGTGCACCGATATTATTTGTACGGAAGAAAGATGGCACATTGAGAATGTGCATTGACTATCGGCAATTGAATAAGGTAACGATCAAGAACAAATATCCCCTCCCTCAAATTGACGATTTGTTTGATCAGTTACAGGGCGCCAAGTGTTTTTCAAAGATTGACTTAAGGTCAGGTTACCATCAAGTCAGAGTTAGAGAAAATGATGTACCCAAGATAGCTTTCCGAACACAGTATGGCCATTATGAATTTTTAGTTATTTCATTTGGACTAACAAATGCCCCAGCTGTGTTAATGGATTTGATGAATAGGGTGTTTAAGCCATTTCTAGATGTGTTCGTGATGGTATTTATAGATGACATCCTGGTTTATTCAAAGTCACAGAAGGAACATGCTAAGCACTTACGACAGGTATTACAGATTCTTTGAGAGCGTAAGTTGTATGCGAAGTTCTCTAAGTGTGAATTTTGGTTGAAATCTGTAGCATTCTTGGGTCACATTCTATCAGATAAAGGGATTCGAGTTGATACACAAAAGATTGAGGCGGTGAAAAATTGGCCAAGGCCTACGATGCCCACATAAATTCGTAGCTTTCTGGGGTTGGCAGGTTATTATCGAAGATTTGTTGAAGGTTTTTCTTCCATTGTTGCACTTTTAACGAAGCTTACACACAGAGCAGTCAAATTTCAATGGAATGATGCATGTGAGAAAAGTTTTCAAGAGCTGAAAGATAAATTGACTTCTACACCGATGTTTGTACTTTCGGAAGGCACAAAAGGTTACGCAGTATATTGTGATGCTTTCGAAATAGGTCTAGGGTGTGTATTGATGCAGCACGGTAATGTAATAGCATATGCCTCACGACAGTTGCGGCCACATGAGAAAAACTATCCCACACATGATCTTGAATTAGCAGCGGTGGTATTTGCTTTAAAGATATGGCATCATTATTTGTATGGAGTTCATGTTGACATCTATACTGATCACAAAAGTTTATAGTATATCTTTAAGCAAAAGGAACTCAATTTGAGGCAATGAAGGTGGCTTGAGCTATTGAAAGATTATGATATTGATATCCTATATCATCCAGGAAAAGCAAATGTGGTAGCTGATGCATTAAGCCGCAAGGCAATAGGAGGCACTAGTGGCCAATTGACAGGGAAGCAAGATTTAGTCAAAGATATACATCAATTAGCCAGTTTGGGGGTTCGTCTTCTCGAATCCTTAGATGAAGGGGTTATTGTACAAAATGCGGTCGAATCTTTATTGATAGCTGAGGTAAAAGAGAAGCAGTTTTCGGATCCTATGTTATTGCAGCTAAAAGAACATGTACAACAAGGTTTGACCAAGGCCTTTGATCTTACACAAGAAGGGGTGCTTCAATGCCAAGGTAGATTATGTGTACCGGATGTAGATATGCTGAGGAGATGAATTATGACAGAGGCGCATCATTCACGATATTCTATTCATCCGGGAGCTACCAAAATGTACCATGATTTGAAAGAAGTGTATTGGTGGGGAAATATGAAGAAGAACATTGCAGAATTTGTTGCTCAATGCCCAAATTGTCAACAAGTAAAGGTAGAGAATCAAAAACCAGGAGGTTACATGCAATGTATCAATATTCTAGTCTGGAAATGGGATATGATTAATATGGAGTTCATCACAGGTTTGCCTCGTACACTGCGGAAATTTGATTCTATATGGGTTATAGTTGACAGGCTTACCAAGTCAGCGCATTTCCTATCAGTCAAGACCACCTATACAGCTGAAGATTATGCAAGATTGTATATGAAAGAGATAGTACGATTACATAGGATTTCGATCTCAATTATATTAGATAGAGGAGCACAATTTACTGCGCATTTTTGGAGATCTTTTCAGCAGAGTTTGGGTACATAAGTGAATTTGAGTACGACTTTCCATCCTCAGACAGATGGACAAGAAGAACGTACTATCCAAATGCTTGAAGATATGCTAGGAGTTTGCACGTTAGATTTTCAAGGCAGTTGGGATGACCATTTGCCTCTTATTGAATTTACTTACAACAATAGATATCATTCAAGTATTAAAATGACACTTTATGAAGCTTTGTACGAAAGGAAATGTAGATCACCAATTGGATGGTTTGAACTGGGTGAAACTGCTTTACTTGGGCCAGATCTTGTTCATCAGGCTATGGAGAAAGTTAAAGTGATCCAACAGCGGCTACAAACGGGCCAAAGTCGACACAAGTCATATGTTGATGTTAGAAGAAGAGGGCTCGAATTCGCCATAGGTGATTGGGTATTTTTGAAGGTGTCACCAATGAAAGGGGTAATGCGGTTCAAAAAGAAAGGAAAATTGAGTCCACGTTATATAGGCCCATATGAAATTATTAGAAGATTTGGGCAAGTTGCGTATGAGTTGGCACTACCCCAAGAACTCTCCACGGTTCATCCGGTATTTCATGTTTCGATGCTTCAAAAGTGTATAGGAGATCCATCTTGTTTTGCTCCCATTGACAATGTACAAGTTACAGAGGATCTTTCCTATGTAGAGATACCTGTTGCTATTATGGATAGGCAAGTGAAGAGGTTAAGGAATAAAGACGTAGCGTCCCTAAAGGTACTCTGGAGAAATCAACAAGTAGAAGAGATCACATGGGAAGCTGAAGAAATGATGAAATCCAAGTACCCTCATTTGTTCCAAAGGGAAGAAAAAGTTTAAGATACGAGATCAGAACAATGAAAAGTAAGTATTTATAAGCATTAAGTATATATGTATGATAACATGAAGAGTGATCCTATACTTGCAATTGTTTAATTTGAATAATGTCACTAACATTCGAGGACGAATGTTTTAAGGGGGGAAGGATGTAACACCCCATACATTTCTGAACCTATAAGACTACATTAGAATTTATGGAATTATTTAAATATGAGAGAATTGGTGAATTATGCATTCATTTGTTGGGCTCAAATAAATCTTGTGCTATTAGGCTCAATGTAGGCCCAAATTTTATATAAAAGACATGGCCCAAATGGGGAGTGACCCATTCTTAACATTGACCAAGTAAGAACTTTAAATGTGTGGCTAAGGATGATTAGTACGGGACTATATAAGTCAATAAAAATCAGATTTTTATTCATAAAATCACACATGCCATTTTCTAGATTTTTCCAAATATTTCTCTTCTCCCACAAACCCTAAGGCAACTACTTGTTGGACAAGATCTGATACAATATCAAACCCACAATACGAAATTTGAGCAACAACAACAAGATGAACAACTATCACAAGAATAACAAGTGCTAGTGAATCGAAAGAGCCCCACACGGCTTCACTAGACTTCAAGATTATAAACACAAGCTTAACAAGATTACAAAAAAAAAGATAGATAGCTTGACATACGAGATTACAAGAATAAGAAACCAAACCGTGTATCAAACGATAAGACCCCCTAAGACCCGCAATAACAACACCAAACTCTTATGGTGACCGCTAAGGGAATCAACTCCGCCTTACAACCACCGTTTCTAAGCAAGGATCAATAATGGCTTTTCCAAGCCCTACACTACTTGGCCTTTCCAAGCCCTACACTACATTCTCAAAGAGAGAAGAAGTCTTCAAATATCCATAATGAACTAACTAGAAAATAAGACTAATGAAACCTATTTATAACTATTACATCAAATGACCAAACTACCCTTAATGAAAAGAGGCTCCTATGGAGTGTAAAGAAAAGGCACAAAAAGACCAAAACACCCTTAATAAGGGGCGGTCATGGAGTGTAAGGACTCCTTCTTCACACTTCAACCCTTGCAATTCTTTGGAGCCTCGGGTAGTCATCAAGGCATGCCTCCAAGCAACCTTCCACACATGAATTTGCTTTATTATGTGTCCAAAATGACTTCATGACTTCCCCATGCATACTCTTGGGCATTCAAGGTGTCCAAAATCAGATTCTCCATGTGTTGGCCACGAATGATGGCATCAAAAGTTATGATGGCCATTTGTCTTGTATCATCCTCCCCTTCTTGAAAAGGATTCGACCTCGAATCCAAACCTTGCAAAACCAAAAAAAAAAAAGGGCAAACAAATACAAACTCCTCATGGCATGAGGGTTAGGGTTAGCACAATAAATCATCTCAACATGCCAAGGTTGCTTATACTTGCAATATAACCAAGGATCCTTTGAATTAAATATTAAAAACTTATTAAAATATGCACAAAGGATTTGGCTATTTAAATCACCAAGAGATAAGGAAACTACAAAGGTCCTAATGGCATCAAATAATCCACAAGGTAAAACTACCTTCATCTTAGGAGCCATAAGACACAATTGCTTCTTTATCTCTTCAAGAGACCACACCAAGGGTGGAGCCTCAATTGGTTCTAATGTCCACAAGATTCATATAGCATTATCATTCATACAAGTGGACAAACCAAAAAATTTCCTACCTCTACATAAAACAAATCCAAAACTAGCATGGATGTCATCATAGGCAAAGAGGTAGTATAGGAAAGAATCAAGTGTAAAGGCATACAAGGGTGAAGACAAAGCATTTAAGCACATCCACATTCTTTCCTTCAAGCAAATAGAGAACTTGGCATCCACAAGTTGAGATTCTTGTAATTTAAACACAATTGTGTCAAGCAAGGATGCACATTTAGAAACATTACCCCAAGGAAACAATGACACTTTTGCTCTCGGGTTTTCAAGAATGACACTTTGCTTGTCATGTAGACCAAGCAACAAGTTGGGTGCGCCAACATCACCATTTCTATATTTGGCACCGGGGTCAAATAGAAAGAGTAGCCATAGACACGGGTCTAGACAATACTCCCTTTCCCCATAGGCTTCACCCAAACTACAAGATATACTCTCTACAATAGCATACATATCATCAAAAGCAAATAGAGAGTGGAGAATGGTATCACTCAAGTCAAGTTCAACTAAGGTGTCCTCATGTGAGTGCTCACTACCAGTTTCAACATCATCACCATGAGTACTCTCAACAATAAGGTCACACATAGTAGAAGAAGTAATTTCCAAATAATGGACACCTTCCCTTTCTATGGAAGTTCCCTCAAGTAGACACATACCACCACTAAAGTCCAAGGAATTATTACTTAAGTCTTTACAAGCAAGCAATTCATCCTTATAGTCATCAAACATGGGTGGGGTGTCATACAAAGGTTCACAACCACAATCAATTTTCAAGGAAAAATCATTTATTGGGTTTCTTAAGAATTCAAGCAAATCAAAATTATCATCACCCAATTGATCATTCCTTTCCAAGACCTCACATTCCCTTCCCTTAAGAGTACTCTCATCTCCCAAGAAGAGATTTCCATCTTTAGGAGGAATGTTTTTACACCATAGTGGGTTGGCATATAGGCTATAGCTTTCAAGACAAGCTATACCTTCAATGTCATACTCACCACTAGGTTCTTAAGGAGTGAACTCATCATCTTCAAACAATATATTGTACTTAAAGAGAGAAGGATCTATCCATGAAGAGGATATAGAACATGCAAATCCATTTTCTAAAAGGTCATTATCAAGTATCAAAGATGTTTCAAGTACATGATTATCCCTATGAGCAAAACCGAGAGTAGAACATTTACTAGAGGTCATACTAAAGGGATCACTCCTATTTATTTGATCAACACAATTCCCACAAGATGATGTACCATCATTCAACACATTGGCTTCAACACTAGGTGGACATAAATTGATCTTACAAGAAGAGTCAATTTTGTCATCAATAGGATCAACTAGTGTATCCACACTCACCATATGTACATCATCATCAAGGGGTAAAGAATCAATAGATGATGTATTATCATTCAACACAATGGCTTCAACACTAGGTGGACTTAAATTGACCTTACAAGAAGAGTCAATTCGATCATCAATAGGATCAACTAGTGCATCCACACTCACAACAAGTACATCATCAACAAGAGGCAAAGAATCAATAGACTCACAAATAGGTAAGCTACTACTCACACTCAATGGGCTACTAGCCACACAATTATCATTCACATGCACCAAAGTGTAAAAGTAAGCGATTTTACCTTGAGGTTCTTGAGTAAATTCTTCTTTGTCGTGGTGTGAAGGTTTCCCACATGCTTCGGCAACAACTTCTCTTTGGCCTTGTGCTTCTCCGCTTGCCATGTTGGTACCTACACAAATATCCTTAGAAAGAAAAGGACAAACATAGTTAGCATGATTTGGTGGCAACCCCCTCACTTTACTCCACACAACCTCTCCTTTTCCCTCTCTCGAATTTCCACCTTTTACACCCTTACTCCTCTCAATCTTTTGTCTCTCATAATCATTTGGCTTGGAGTAAGTGATCACATCTCCTTGCGGTTTGGGAATAATTGAGGTAAAGAGATAATTTCCCCAATGGTCCACTATAACCTTAGGCCAATTTAGCACATTTGGGACTCTATGTTGGGCAAACCAATCGGCACCCAAGCATACATGACCTGGTGTCAAGGGAAAGATATCGCACCACACCTCCTCATAGTATTCAAATTGGGTGAAGACAATCCTCACTCTCTCGGTAACCTTATACCCGTCCAAGGAATATGGAACAAGTAAAGGTTCTCGAAACAACCCTAAATAGTCAACCATCGGTGGCATGATGTAGTTCTTATGGCGCCAATCATCTAGCACAAGGAGGCAGCCCGGTACCCCAGAAATGCTTACCTTTTCGGAGTGAGCACTTCTCCTAGGATCAACATTGTAGAGTTTAGGACAACCCATGGGCACATGAGTACCCCTCAACCTTGGAGATGTATTCTCTCTTCTTCTCATGGGACAACCTACACTATAGCTAGTATACCCATTCATACCGCTTCGACCTTGATAAAATTACTACAAGGTGAAGAATATGAATCTTCATTCTCCACACGTGCGCTCTCACCATGGCTCTCATAATCTTTGCGAAGGGAGGGGTTATACCTTACACCAATTTGAGGTTCGAAATGGGAAGTGTAAGACTCCTCATATGCCCCAACTTCATCATAAGAACTTGGCACTTCATTCACCTCATGTTCTCCCTCAAAACCATAACCCTCAAATCTGCCCATGTCTTGATCATGGCTATATTCATAGCCCCCATAATCCACAACATCATCGTAGCCATAAAATCCCTCACTACAATCATAGTCTCCCATGTTGTAGTCACAATAATACGAGGCTACCAAGATATTTTCCCCTTATATCACCTTGTACCTACAAAATGAACAAACAAGATTAGAAGTAAAAGCACCTCACCAACACTCTTATACACTCACCTTTGTGATCTTCACAATTGGAGCGGCGAATATTGAAAGTTGCTTATACTCCGGTAGTTAATAAGGTGTCAATCACTACTTAGCGACCGGAATAGATTATTGTTTGATTGACTCAAGACACAAAACAAAAAATCTACTTATGAACTTGAATCAAAGAAGTTCAACGAATCAAAATGAGAAAAGCACACAAAGAACGAAGAACACGAAGAAAACGGATTCAAAAAACCAACTCACAATCTAGTAGGTGATTACTAGTTGTTAATTAGTACTAGAATCAAGAAATGAAACTAATGAAACAAGGAAATGAAACTTAGAATCTGAAATTTGAGCTTAATGGTGATGTGGCATCATGCAATTGGTCTTGGGCCCACACAAAAATATATATATATATATATATATATTTATTTATTTTTTTGGTCACAAATCTGAAATTTCAATATGAAATACAACTTGTCATGGATGACAATGGGTTTTGGAGGGAAAGTAAAGTCTTGTACTCTTTTTTCAACTTTTCAAACTCAAAAAGGTAAGATTTGACTATTCTAATCCCACAAAACAAGGTTCCGTGTTTTAAGGAAAAGTGGTTGTCAAGTCTAAGAAGAGATGTGTGCAAGTCTTCTCACCAACAACCAACAACTTTATAACTTTTGTTGTCTTAAGTTGTAAGAATAGATGAAGAACAAGATGAACACCACAAAAACCTTCAAGAACACAACATCCACTTCTTCAAGAAAATAACACAAAAACCACCAATGGTCATCAACAAGATACAACCTACGGCCCACTTCAAGTCACCACAACAATGGTCAATATTATAAGCTCATCTTTAGATTTAGACACTTTTAGTGTTGGTGAGAAAGAAACCAACACTAGAAAAACACTAAACAAGTAAAATAACACCTAGATCTAAACACACAATCACTATTCTCGGCCAAGACAACAAGATGGACAGATTTTTTTTTTTTTTTTTTTTTTACCGAGATAGCCCAAGATTGGTAGTGTAGGAACACAACCAGCCTTGCTTTGATACCAAATGATACAATATCAAACCAACAATACGAAATTTGAACAACAACAACAAGATGAACAACTATCACAAGAACAACAAGTGCTAGTGAATCAAAAGAGCCCCACACGGCTTCACTAGACTTCAAGATTATAAACACAAGCTTAACAAGATTACAAAAAAAAAGATAGATAGCTTGACATACGAGATTACAAGAATAAGGAACCAAACCGTGTATCAAACGATAATACCCCCTAAGACCCGCAATAACAACACCAAACTCTTATGGTGACCGCTAAGGGAATCAACTCCGCCTTACAACCACCGTTTCTAAGCAAGGATCAATAATGGCTTTTCCAAGCCCTACACTACTTGGCCTTTCCAAGCCCTACACTACATTCTCAAAGAGAGAAGAAGTCTTCAAATATCCATAATGAACTAACTAGAAAATAAGACTAATGAAGCCTATTTATAACTATTACATCACATGACCAAACTACCCTTAATGAAAAGAGGCTCCTATGGAGTGTAAAGAAAAGGCACAAAAAGACCAAAACACCCTTAATAAGGGGCAGTCATGCAGTGTAAGGACTCCTTCTTCACACTTCAACCCTTGCAATTCTTTGGAGCCTCGGGTAGTCATCAAGGCATGCCTCCAAGCAACCTTCCACACACGAATTTGCTTTATTATGTGTCCAAAATGACTTCATGACTTCCCCATGCATACTCTTGGGCATTCAAGGTGTCCAAAATTAGATTCTCCATGTGTTGGCCACGAATGATGGCATCAAAAGTTATGATGGCCATTTGTCTTGTATCAAGATCACTCTTTGGTAAGCTTTGGTAAGTGTTTATTTTATGGTTTATTATATTATACTCTTAATATGATGTATAAATCATGTTGGTTATGTTGGCACAGTGTTGGGCAGTCACTATGTGTAAAACAGTGTACTTTTGCTTAATCGGTGAAGGGTTTTGCCTTGTAAACTTGAAGATGGACTTGTGGTATTGAAGGAATTGAACTTTATGGAATAAATATTGACTTGTGAGATGTGATTATAGCCTTAACTTGTTTTATCCTTGTGTATAATGTTTGAAATTGTTATTGCAAAATTGTGCATGGACTTGGTGGTGTATTGAAGGAAAAATGTGGTTTTGGTGATGTTCATGTGTGTTATGAAACCATGATGGTTAGTTGGCATCCAAGTGACCAAAAATATGTAAATAAAAGCTTACTTATGGCCTTGTACCAAAAGGGCCCCAAAAGGACCTTTTTTGGCCGATTTGGGCATCCGCCCCCGCAGACGAAGGCACCTGCGGGCGCAGATGCCAATGCAGGTGCCCCTGGACACTGCCAAGGGTCAACTACGGATGCATTTCAGCCACCTACGGGTGAAGGTGGCTTCTTAGGTCACCCCAGAATGTCATTTTGTATGGTTTTGTCTCTCTTTGATCCCCGAAGGCCCCTATACCCTTTTTGGATGTAATTATCAACTTATGATATATTTTTAATGACTTTAAAGGGGTGTATGGAGGAATGTTGGACTATATTAATTATGGATTGTTGTTCATAAGTTGTTATGAGTCAATTTGATGGAGTAATGGTGACGGAATGATAATGAGGAGGCATAAAGGGTAAACGTGGTGTGAAATGCTATTGATGTATGATGTCTTGGTCAATGTGTGGAATGTTATGGTGTTGTTGGTATGATAATGCAGTGGATTATATTATAAGGGTAAAATGACATTATATGGCAGTCATATAGCTCATTGTCGTCTTGTACACTTGTACGGTAACTAGTTGTTAATGTAAGCTCCGTTATGTACTTGTATTGTAGAGTGAAACATAAGGAAGGAGCTGGAATATTGTGTTCATATATAGGCTTGTGTATTTATACTTGGAAGTGAAGGTATGTAAGGTTACTCTTTCTGTATCCTTCTGCATCATATAGTATTCACCTTGTCACTGTACTTGTTCATTTTCGAAATGTTCTAAGGTATCTCATTTCAGGTTATCATCTATTGTTAATCACATATATCTTATTTTTTGACCTATTGTTATTCATGTGTCACATAATGGTGGACATGATTCTAAGTTCCAATAATGTTACATTCAAAAGTTCCAATAATGACATAATCATCGAATGAACTATTTCTAAGATTGAAGAAGTGAGGTAATAACGTCTCTATTCTTGGGTGGTATCCCAGGGGTTAAAATACCTAGACTTGGTCGATCCCAATATCTCGGGTGGTATCCCAGGGGTGAAAAGAACACCTAGCATGGGTCAATCCCGCTACTACGGGTGGTATCCCAGGGGCAAAAGAAATTCCTAGCATGGGTCGATCCCAAAAACTGTTGATTACCCACTGATCAGCTTCGGGCCCGGACATTGTAAGAATGGAAGGATGAGTAGTGACTGAAGAAGTGAGTGATGAACGAATGAATGAGCGTAAAAGTAAAGAAAGTAATCCACGTAATGTACATATTTCCATACATATACAATGGTGACTTATCCATATTGGTTATTCACTTTTATTTGATTCCATTGAAGTATTTATGTATCATATAGTTTCTTATGGCCTTACATACTCAGTACATTCTTCGTACTGACGTCCCTTGTGGGAATTACCTTACTTGCTGCAGGCATAGGTACTAGTAGACCTCCACAGTAAGTTGCAGGTCATCTACTGATCTTTGGTGAGCTCCAGTTGGTTTGGGGCTTTCCGAGTCACAATTGTGCATTGGTTTTGGTAGTGTAAATATTGTGTAAAGCGGGGACTTGTCCAAATTTAGGATGGTTATGTATGTGCTTCTATTAGAGGCTTTTGTAGACATATGTGAGTATATGAATGTAAGAGATGTATGTCCATTTTGACTTGATGGCCCTAACGTCCAAGTTTCACGTGTGTATGTATCACATATTTCGTGATTTCCGCTATTAGCATTTTATGTCCTTACGTGGTGGTGATGTTTCTTATGGCATGCATATCAATGGACATGAGTAAAGATTGGTTCTCTAAGGCCTCGTGTGCCAGTCCACCCCATTGGAATTTGGGTCGTGACATAGTGTGTTGACGTCCATATCAAATATGTAGGAAGCTATAAGGCATCTAGGAATCTATCTCACTTTCTTCTCTCCTGTAGTGTTATCTCAGTGTCGTTACCTTGAGTTGAGTCTAATTGGTATCTAGTAGATTTAAATTGGTATCTCAACCATCACAATTGGGATTAGTCTTTCCCAATTGGTATCTCAATAATGTTTAGAAGTCTAAAATAGTGTTATTCTAATCGGTAGAGGTCAATAGGAGGCATATGACTTGTGTTCTGATGTTGTGATTTATATTGTTCATGAGTGATATGTGTACCTTTTACGTGGTTATGTTGTTTGAGTTAGTAAGTATTGTAGTTGTCAGTTCCATTGGTAAGTGTAACTCTTTCGTTAATTGATCAATTATGCTTACAGGAAAAATACTTGTGTTTTAAATTTTTTTGTTGTTGTATAATAAAATGCTATGTGCATTACTTATGTGGATGATTATTGTTTTGATCATACTATTACCTAGTCGTTTGATGGCTAAATTTCTTAAGTGCAAGAGATTGTTATGAATGATATAAGCTAAGCTTTTACAAAGGAATATCTGTGAATCATAAAGGTTGGGTGTAATTTTGAGGTATGTCTTGATTTCTATTTGGTGTTTGAAAATATAGTTAGGATCCTTGTGTGTTCCAAACTTTGATGATTACATTTAGGATCCTTGTGTGGTCCAAACTTTGATGTTTATAATTAGGATCCTTGTGTGGTCCGAACCTTTGATGATTATTCTTGGGATCCTTGAGCGGTCCCAACCTTTGATGATTATACATGGGATCATTGTGTGGTTCGACCTTTGATAATTATATCTGGTCCTGGAGAGCTGTTGGGTCATCCTTGTGTGAATGACACAATTAATAAGTTGACCTATTAATGATCCCTTAATAAGTTATTAGTTAAACTGACATAAACTTAGTTTTTTTTCACAACCTTGGTGACTTGAATTAAGGTGAGTTGTGTAATTGCTATTGGTAATGCCAGGTAAATTTACTAAGATATAAAATTGGTTATTTCCTATAATATGATAAGGGGAGATGATAATAATGGTGTTACTTGATATTGGAAAGTTGAACCCTAACTGTGTGATTGACAATTATCTAGCTTAATTGGTTAAGTGACTTGAATGATCTTATGAGGATATGTCCTAACGGTAGACTAACTGCTTGTACAAAAATTATGGTGGCTATGGATGGGCATAATGGATTAGGTTTTAAGGATGTCAATAATGTAATAGTAGGATAATGTTCATAGGCTTAGTAAGGAGGCAGGGCTACTAGACAAACCTTGTAGTTGGCTCGTTATGACTTGATATTGAGTATATGCTTATTGTATGGAAATAAATATTGGTAAATAGTATTTCTTAAATGTGGTGTAGTTAAGTTGAAAAGGGTGGTGAAATGAGTTAGCTTGGCTATGGTTGATGATCATTAGATGTAGGGTCGATTGGGGGAGTAGTCATATTGCTTCCGTCGATGTATGATAATACTTGGTTGGTGTTGCCCCTTGAGTGATTGAGGTATGTTGTAGGGTTGAATAAACTAATATGAGTTCGGGTGGAGATTATATGTATAGTGAAAACCCATAGTGGTGTGATTGGTGGTGTTGTGATGTTATAGAATGGGTTAGGGAGTAAGTACCCCACTAAACTTTTTCCTAGTATAAGGATGACAACCTCAGAGTAGTGTGGTTTTTATTAAAAAATTGGTGTTGTGTGAAATAGTATTGAATGGTGGATCATGGTGTGTTGATTGGTGGATTTTAGTGCTTAGTGTGTTAGAGGATGAATTTAGTAAGTCATAGAAACTTTCGGTGCGTAAAATGAGTTGGTAGAACTTCGTCTATAGCAATTATCGTGAAAAAGTTAGTTCATAACGTTAAATTTTGAGAGGTGTGTTGTGAAATAGACTGAACTGGGATGAGGTCCTAAGTTAATGCTCGAGACCACTACAGCAGTACCACTGCAGTGATAAAAATAGTGCCCCAACGATAACCTCAATAGGCCTGTGAGCTGCTATAGCGGTAACTTTATCGCCGCAACGATAAAAATGCAGGTTTTAGTTTTTCATTCCCCATTGTTTCCATTGTTGACCCAAATTTTCATGCATCATAATATCATGTGGTATTTTGAGTATTGTAGATGACCTGTTTCATAAATTTCATTACGAGTTGTATTCCTTGGGTTATAGTGATTAGGCTTTGTACCTAGAGCTTAGTGACTTGTGGTGCGTAGGCTAGTTGGGTAACTATTGGCGTTATTTATAGGATGGCAATTCGGTAAGTGTTATCAAATTGTGTTAGATATGGATGGGAGGTTGCATTAGTTAATGACCATTGTGTATTTTGAATTCCATGAATCATGTTAAAAACTCTCCTCTTCACTAATGACCATTCAGGGATGAACGGTAGATAAATTGGTATCTAATGTAGCGACCTATTCCGTTGTTACTGAAACTATCTGAGGTAAAAATATGAAAACCCCTTTCACCCTAAGTTATAGGACCAATTATTTAGAATAAGAGTTCGTTGACATGTACTAAGGTCATAGAATACCCCTAGCATAAATTTAAGTTGAAAGTGTTCCTACCGATTGAGTTTGAGCTAACTTTAAACTAGGGTCAACTTCAAACGAGTATATCTCCTAGAATATAGAGGTTTATGGGGCTCAATACCCACCAAATGAAAAATCTTTGAGTCTTCTTTCTTCAACAACCAACCATTCATTAATCCGCCTTTGGAGTAAAAAGTTATGACCCTTTTACAAAACACTATCTGGGCTAAGAAATTAACTGTTGCTGGGGTACCGCTGCAACGGTGATTTAACCACTGCTGTAGTAATGGGACAGTATTTAAGGTAGGTTTTGATGAGTTTCAGTACCAAAACATAAAAATTTTGTTCCTAAGCCCCAGAGGGGATATTTGCTCATGGTTGGGGTGGAAATCCTTCATTGAGGTAAGATTTTTACTCCTTTTTAACATTGATTAATCCGTTCATCTTTTACAATCATTAGAATGGGGAATTATAGTGAAATTCTTGTGATTCAGAACAATAGATTCACAAAATTATGGGGAAAACATATGGGTATGAGTATTTTCACCTAGAATTGATTTTAGATTGTTAATTAACTCTTCCTAGTATGAAATTGTGGTTCAAAAACATGAATTTTAATGGTTCGAGATCTTGAGTTCAATAAAGGTGGGGCATTTAGCTTCCCAAAATATTTTTTTGAAAAGTAGTTTATTAATTACTCTTATATTTGTTGTTTATTAGATGATTTAGCCTTCGCAAATGTGAAAAAGAAGGAAGATCATCCATGAGATTGCTTACTAGTTGCAACAGCTTGGCGGCCAGGTAGGTTATGGTATAATGGGTAGTAGACTTGGTTTAGATGCATTTAATAACTGTATTTGGTGGGGGATTTTATGTCTAGGCCTACAAGCACTTAGTCAGGATGGATAAAACATGGAAATAGTATAATAATGATATAAGTGTATGTTATTGTGTTTTGTATGGATCTCTTGATGGGTGTTTGTGTTGTATGACTTGATTATGTATAGCGTTAATATATGAATGTGAATTCTAATAGAAGGATTAGGTGACCTTCTACTTTATAGAACTAGTCTTTAATACCTTAAAAAGAGTGAACCTGATGTTGGGTATAATGTAAGTGTGAGGTATTCCTGCTAGAAGATAGTTAAAAGGATTGATTATGATACAAGGAGGTGATGATATAACTTAAGAACCTAAAGTTAAGTTTTTCTATGTGCTAGAAAGTAAGATGTATAAAGTTGGATGACTCTAGCTAAAATTGTAAGTTGAATAGACCAGAGTGGTTGAATAATCGGCTAAAGGGGATAATGCCTTGAACTTAGTTATGACTTGAGTTTAAGGGTTACTAGTTAGTAAATGAATTTACCGGTTTAGTATGAATAAATGAGATTTGGATTGACGAATGAATTAGAATGATGAATTACAGTATAGATATCAGTCATGATAGAATGTGCACTCCTAAAAGAGGTACTTGATTGATTGATCTTTGGATATGTTTGTGATTGATGATGGTGTTTGATAATGCTTAATTGATCAAGTGATGAATCAATCTTCAGACATACTTGTAATTTCATGTGTTAGTGGATATTCGTTGTTATCTGAAATGATGAACGTTTGATTATTGAATGTATTTACTTATTTTCGGTTAATTATAAGTTCTGTTTTGATCGATATTGCTTACATCTGATTTCAATTAGGTGTTTACGATTTGCCTTCAGGCATTGCTTATAATTATTGATTGCATCCTGCATTTACATATTCATACATATTGGTGATGATGAGTTGATGATAATGATGATGATATCGAGATCATGATGTTCATAATGTTGTTGATGATATTGATGATGATGATGTTGATACTAAAATCATGATGTTGAGAATAATGTTAATGAGATTGAGAGGAAAAAGAGATGATGTACACATCTTGCACTCATATATTCATTCATATACATTGAATGTACATTTATATATATATGTGGTCGATGTTTCCTTGAGTGTATCAAAATATGTTGATGATATGGCATAGTTCCTGGTGTAGACCAGTTATTTTATGAGATACTAAGGTTCTTTGAGTGGACCGGTTATATTGATAGATATGATTTGGCATGGTAGCAAAGTGTGAATATAAGGTATGTCTTGAATTATGTATAAATATTGCTCTCCTATGTTTAGATTTACAAACTTGATGTATATGGTAGTGTCCTTGCTTGTAAGGTTGTTGAGGCTAGTAATTGTCTTGGTTGTTGCAATCACGATAGTTAATGGTAGTATATTAGGGAGCAAGGCTTGTCATGAATGAAGATTTATGAGAGAGAGAAAAGTATATAGAGTTGCTATAATAAGGTAATGTGTGAGGGTTAGATTAATTCATAGAAGGTAGTTAGTTAGTCATGCCTTAAGGGTAAATTAATATTACTTAAATAAAAGAAAGGCGAAAGCTTTGGAAGTCGAAGTAAGTTAAGTATTCTCAATTATTAAGCCTATATGCTTGTCATGATCTTTCTTGTTTGTTATATGTTGTTATATGTTTCTAACCCTGGTCGACAGATGATACCTTCCAGTACGTATGGTTGTATTGATACTACACTTCATATATCTCCATTTAGGGACATAGCCATGTTGCAGGTCAGTTGGAGTTACTATAGGTGCAATGGCATCTATTTTACAGCAACTCCTGTCATCCTACTCTGACATGGATGTTTTTTCTTGGGTCATTCCTCCATTCATTTAGTGCTCTCGTATTGGTTTAGACCAGGTTCTGGGAAGTTGTTTAGTAGAATTCCACAATGTATCTTTTTGTATTAAGATTTGTTGAAAAAGAAAGATTATTTATTCATGGATTATTTATGTTAAGGTTTACTAATGTCTTTCGCAATAATTGAATGGTTGGGTGGTATGGGTTCTCTTATCTAAGGTAGAGTTGGGTAGGTGCCCGCAAGATCCGTAATTTGGGTCGTGACAGTTATCCTTCATTTCATACACCTATCAAAAGCATCCCACAAAGTCACACTAGGCCGAATAAATCTCATAACGAGAATATATCGAGCCCACTCATTTAACATCCTTCAACTCAAATAAACCATGAACATAATTGCGAAAAGAACTTAGTACCCGAGTCAACATAAATACCTAAGACCAATACCACTATTGGCAACCAGCTGAGCAACCCAGGAGAACAACCAGTAACATACACTCCTAAAGGGACTAACGAGAAAAGAGAAATACCAATGCTAGAGTTTACAGCAAAGACAAAGGATGCTAAACCTTCGTTCACCCCAATCTTCTCAACAACCAACCTCGCCTTACTAACAAAAGAAAGCTAATCAACCAAGGTAGCCGTCTAAACTAAGCGGAAAATAATCACATGAAAAGATATACTAACCATATAACACTAGTCTAGTCGTCTATCAAATAAGGATCAATAACAATTAAGGTAATAATAATAAAGACATAAATAAAAGTGGCATGAAAAGAAAAACAACAAGTCCACTCTAGGATCATATCAAGAACACTATACCCAAGAAAGGGAATTTACCCAGGCAATAAACCCCAAGGTAATCACAGTACCGATCCACACAATCCACTACTAAAAGAAAATATCTACAGGGGTAGTCATATATGTATAAACCTACATAATTGCTCACAACAATCAACATAATAATAGCAAGGCATATGTACACGGGTGGGTATGAAAACCCCAATTCAAATTACATAGAAATTAAAAGACTACAAATAGAATCTAACCTATAACGATGGAATCCTAAGCCATGGCCACTGGCAAGCCTGAAGAAGTACAAACCTGGATGTGTTCGGACCCAAACTGAGTATCCATACTACCACCTGCAAGACCTAGGTGGGGACCATACCTAGCACTCTAGGGACCACCCCTAATACTCAGGGCACCATTTTTGACCAAAGGTGCCACATCCCTAAGAGACTAATATCACTGCGATGACTGCTCGATAATTCGATGTCGGGGACACTCTCTACAGAAATGATCACAGTCCCTATAATCATAACAAACTTTAGAAGCCCTAGCCTTGCAAGGAACACGACTGACCTGACTGGCGAGCCAAATCACGCCTAGGTACTCCTTAGACCAATGACCAACCTCTCTACAATCATAACATACCCCATAAACTCTCTTATGCAACATACCTACTGACCTAGAGTGGTCGCCATGGCCTAAAAACCTAGACCGAGAACCCCGTGTTGCCTGGCCAAAGCTCTATCCATAATGACCACCATGAACTATCTTAGAATAACCTATAATCTGAGGTGATACTTCTACAAACTTGGTAGGCTAAGAGTATGGTGACCTCTATCGGAAGGATCCCTACCTCCGAACGGAATACCACTAAAACTGTACTTATGGCGGGGCTCTTTACAGCCTCCTCCATATGTCTCAAGACATGGCCACTCTATAATTCTCATGTGATCAAATATTGCTATCAAATGCTCCGACACTAAATGGAGTGGCAAAAATAATCCTCTAATAAACCTCTAGCCATCTCATGCTCTATAGGAAATAACCTAGAAGTATGCCTAGCCTACTCAAGAAACACTATCTTATACTCTGAAGATAATAAAAAACCATGTTGAATACCTACAAGCCCAACCCTAGCCTGAGAACCACAAGATGTACCCAACACCACCCATGTTTGTGGCGTATCCTCGAAAAGGCTCGGAATGACTAACATGGTATCTTGAAGAATCGAGGCAGTCACAAGCCTTAACAGAGCCTGGGATAACCCTAGACTCTCTAGCAGATGCTGAAGATCCACAATATCAAGCTCTGACTCACTAGACTTACCATGACTGAAACTCGAGTAACACATACAGTAATCTTATCAGCATCTATCAGCAACGTCGTGCTATTCAATTGAGAGAGAGTGGAGCCAAAAGAAGAACTTAGAAGTTGACAAAAGTAAGGACACATGATCAAGTGTCAGGAAATGAAATTTCCTAAGAATGCCCAATAGCCTCCCAAAGATAGGATATAGACATTATCGTATCGATCTGAGGACTCTACTATGCATATTGCTCTTGTACTAACGACACCAACAAAACTACACTCTAATACAAAACAACACAATTTCTCAGGTCATGATGACACCTACTATAACCCACCAGTAGGTAAGCCGACCCATAGACCAAAACAGTGAGTAACAGACTAACAAGAGAAAACATAACAAAAAATAAATAAAGGCAAAAGAGAACTAGAAGAAAGCAATTATCCCACCTAAACCTGGTGAGTTTAGTACAAGAGCCACTAGAGACACAAGAGTACTAGATAATCATAATATATATATATACAAAACTATCTCCAAAATATAAAATACAAATCAGTCCAGCAAAAGAGAGAGAAAAGGAACAACTTCAAACGCCAGGAGCTCACTCCAAATCCTTGATCCTTGACAGCTCTGCACGATGCACACATTAGAGGTGAGAACTTGTACTATGATCTGCAAAGTGCAGCAGTGTTGAATGAGTACCAAACATGAAGTACTTAGTAGGAATCGACCTCTAACAGCCTATATATCATGAGAATTATAATAAAAAAGGGAGATAGCTTTAGCAAAATCTAAATCAGAACATCTTACCTATAGTAACAAGGCTCATAATATCAAGGGGAAAAGAACTCAGCAACATACCTATAGCCTCGAGTCAAATCCATAATCATCTTGTCACAAACTATACAATAGTATCCAAACAATAATACAGCCGGGTAAACCCAGACAAACAATAACCTAACTGGACCCCCATAAGCCTAAAAAGTACACAACAACAAACATAACCTAACTGACCCCTCATACGACCAGTTAGTACCTACAACAAAAAATCATATTGGTGATAGGCAAGGCATATAAATGAATGAATGCAAAGAAAATCCAATACTGCCATACAAACTAAATACCATATTGTGCCAATTATATACACCTCTTTCAACTCGTTGGCTGACAAGGTATAACCTATGTGGTATCCCATCTTCTGGCACGTGGTTCCCAGATAGAGGGGCCCATAAGGGAATTGAGATAACTATATATATTTCCTAGTCCCAAGCTAGGACTTCCAATGCTCAACATAAATAAATATTCTCCATCCAGTATAGGAGATAAGTAAAAGTGTAATAAGTGCTTGGAATAAATCTGAGATGAAACAAGCAAAAATGGAATAAATCTGAGATGAAACAAGCAAAAATCCATAAAATCAAATGCTCAAGATTGATTTAGGACTAAAATTGGTAGAATAGTGTAGAAAGGGTCAAAATCTTTTTCGACAGAAATTAGTAAATAGTGATAAATGAGTAGATTGAGAATGGACCAAAATCTGCCTCAGTCTGAGTTTTCAAATTAGTATGCTTAGTTTGAAAGACTATAAACTAATAATAAGGGTGGTAATACTTCCATTTTTTAAAATTCAATTCAAGAGTGAAAAAGTGTGAATAAATCCCTTTTTGAAAATAGTTAGCAAAAACAATGGTATTATTGGAATCGTACCACCAAATATGCATATAAATGTATGCATACCATCACTAGTATCCAGAAAATGAAAACATACGCACCTAAGCATCTATAAACTAATCCACATCTCCTTCAGAGCATAGAGAACTAAACTGGTATCAAACTGGTCTTGTAACCAAGACCTCGAGCCCAATAATATACAGAGTACTATGAATGTATACATATATATCATAACTTAGAATGCGAAAGTATATAAGAGGTATCATAGCACTGGGAGAATCTAATCGAGGGATATTGTCTTTATAGAAATGTACTACCCAAATCCCACAATAAGGATTACTAATGTCAACCTAAGGTCATAACAGGTATGTAAGTGATCCTAAACCAATCCTACAACTATAGCAGGTATTCTAAACTAAGGCTCAAGCTGCTATTCTATACTAAAATACCCCAGGAAAGGCCAAGACGACAAAAGAAATAAGATAACCTTAAACCTATCTTATAAACCCTACCCTGAATGCAATCAATGTAATACATAATCTAATTTAGAAAAGTAGACTATAGCCTACATCAAAGTTGAATCGTAGCCTCAAACCATCCATGAAATGCTTGTATCCACTCCTCAATCTCTGAATTTTATCACGCTATCAAAAAACAATCTTTACGTCATTATGAGTAAAATGAGACCCATATTGCAATACCAAACTAGAAGCTATGAATCAGGTTAATAAATAGGTCTGTGGGACCCATTATCAGAATTTAAAAATTGAATCCATCATTTAGTCCCTTGAAGGATAAGGAATGCATCCAAACAAAAATAGAGATCAAATTGAGGCCAAACAGCCCCATAAGATCAAGAAACCAAGAATTATATTTTCAAAATATATAAAGAATTAGGACGAAATTGATGGGGAAAAATAATAAAAAATGATCAAGAGGTATTGAATTAATTTACCTCTTCTTCAATAGATAATTTGCCATAGTTTCCCACACCCTATGCTCCAAAATGGTGAAATGGAACTTTAAAAATGGCTTGAAATCAAAATGGGAAATTATATATCATGCACCAGCAGTAGTAGCTTATGCGGCAAAGGACCGCTTAAGCAACCCTCATTAAGTTGGCCAACTATCATTTAAGTGGTGCCCATCCACTTAAGATTTTATCGCTTAAGCAATCAGCAAGTCACTTAAGTTGTTGTACCAGTAATGTTGGCACCAAAATATTTTACTAAGTACAAACGGACTTCGGTCGGGTTCTTGGAATTCATTCAGAACCCTATGCTTGTAAACAAACTATGATACACTACTAAATTTGGCATTCCAAACATAATGGAACCATCAAAATTTCCATTCGAGGTTGTTTTGACAAAATATGAGCCCTACCACCACTATTATATTTTTACCAAAATCCACCAAATAGCTTAAATCCATCCCGAAAGCCTCGAGACTCGGACCAAGGGTCCTTCTATCCTAAAATCCATGTTTCAAAGCTAACAAAATTGTTGGAATTCTAATCCGAAGCCATTTACTAGAAGTTTTGGCCAAAGACCAATTTCTCAATTTCATAGACACCAAAATAGGGAGATAGGCTTAAAACCCAAGTGAACTACCCGAGAACCAAACTGACAATCCTGACAAGTCATAAATAACCTATAACCCCTATGGGAAAGCCAAAAATACACAAAACATGAGGAAATAGAGAAAATGACCTAAAGGGTCATTACAGGTGAGTTCTCATCCTTCGAGGATGAAATTTTATGAGTATTCCTTTTTCAATATTTCATTTCAGTTCAGACAATTAGATTTAAATGGGGACATATCCCAACAACTCATTAGTAGTAGAGGCTATCATACAAATATTAGATATTTCAGCTTTGCAGTGTTCTTAGATTTAGTTTTAAACAAATATTTAATTTTAAATTAGTTAGCTTCTGCACTGAGTATTTTTGTTATATTCAGTATTCTTAGTGTCATGACAGGCCATGGATTACCTTGGGTTCACTTGTGGCTCTTAGCACCATGTTATGACTAGGGTGTAGTCTCAGGTCATGATAGTAGGTAAGCCAAAATCTTAGCCCAAACCAGCAAGTAATGCGCTAACAATTGGAAGAGAGAAGAACATGGATAAAATAATAAGGCAACTAACAAGGGAAAATATACAAGGCATGAATACAACTAGGGGAAAGGACAAAATAGACAAAATGATTCCCCAAGACCTAGTATAGTCAGTACAAGAGCCATAAAACATCTAGAGTACAAGATAAGTGCAATATTTATAGAATAGTCTTCGAGAGATACAAAGTAAGACTAATCCCAAAATAGAAAGAGATGGTGATTTGTTGTGGATTTACGACACTTAAGATTCCTAAAATGAGGAATATTTGCAAGAACAAGGGTATTTTTCTGTGAATATGATGGGTTTTCTGGTGTTTGCAGGATAAATAGGCTCAGAGAAGGAAAGTACTGAAAATGGGACTTAAAGATGATCAGATGAAGAAAGGCACGACCTTGAGATCTAACCACGATCATACCAAGATTGTTGGGATATGAATTAAGGAAGAGGTTCTCAAGAGTAGATCAGACAAGAGTCACCCACGACCATTATTTAAAGGCATGATCGTACTATGTTATCATGGGAAGAAATTCATATTTAAAGTTTGTAGAATTCCAAGTGAAAACCTAACAAACGACCATATTGTATGGTCTGAGAAGAAGATACGAGGACATATTGAGAGTCATACCAACAAGGACCTAAAGAAGAAAATCCATAAGACAAACCTCGTGCACCCAAGGACAATCGTGGGTTCTAACCACGATCGTACTTTCCTGTCGTTCGAAGCCTCCAACCCAAATTTTTTGTCTGTAATAGGATAGGTTTTATTTTTTCTACAAATACTCCTATAGGGTTATTTATATGATTTTACACTCTTTTATACTTTACAACATTATATTATGGGATTCTAAGGAATATTCTTTGAATTTTACGAACATCAATTCTAGAGTTTTAATTCAAGTTGAGATTTTAGAGTTTTCTTATTATTGTAAGTTCATATTTATGTTTTCATCTATGATTTTTCTTATGTTCTTGCATTCATGAGTAGCTAAACACCACAACTAGGTATGTGGGAACCATGACGGTTAACAATATAGCGTTCAAAGTACAAAGTGAATCTCGAAGGGTAGTTGGTCATGTATTATTGTTTCTTATGGTTTGATTGCTTTTCAATGAGTGCACGCATTGGGACTCATCCTATCTCTACCTTGGACTGTAGCAAGGGTAATTAGATAGGAATAAAGAATCAACAACAAGGCTTTGAGTTATTTTTATTTAATTAGCCTAGAGTCGGTAAACGGGAAAGACTATACTAGGATCAGAGATAGGGGTTAGTAATACAACACTCATGACACAATAACCTTTGTGCTTGGGGATAGTCATCTACAAGGGGTGTAACATAGTCGGTTAGATGATACATAACCTATTGATTTTGCATGTCGAATACCATGAGATATCACTTAGGTACGAAGAACCTATGGAGTTATGAAGTAATTGCGAAACACAGTCCTAATGCCTTTCTCATATTGATTATAAATCAACACTTGTTACTATTGATCTTCTATTTCATAAAATCCCCCACTTTTACTTATTTGTCAGTTACTTAGACAAACACTTGATAGAATTTTGGTATATTCCCTATGGGATCGACCCCAACATTGTTGGATTTTATATTTGGTTCAGCGACTGCTTTATACTTTTTTGGAGGTGTAATTTGGGCGACATTAAATTTTTGCACTGTTGTTGGGGAATATAGTTACAGAGTTTATTGATTGTGTTCGTTAAGGTTGTTTGGTTATTGTTTCCAGATTTACATTTTTGTTTATTTTAGGGAACACACCGGTATATATGCAGTACTCAAAGTCAAGGCAATTATCACGACCCAAAATCCCATTCGGGCCGGACTGGCACCCAAAGCCGATATGGCCCGAGAGAATCAATCTTTGCTCATGAACCTTCGTATGGATATCCTCGTATGAATCTTAGTAAACCTTATGCACTATGCGGAAAACATGAACATGGAAACATATGCTATATGTAGATTTAGGAAATTTGGTCGTTGGGGCCATCACGTAAAAACAGACATTTATCTCTTACATTCATAACCCACACATGTCTACAAAAGCCTCTAACAGATGCATTTACAAGACCAACTAGCAGTTGGGAAAAGTCCCCGCTTTATATAATATTTACAACATCAACACAACTGTACAACTATGACTCAAAAAGTCCCGAAGCAACTGGGGCTCACCAAAGATCCGCAATCAACTGTCAACCTACAATAGAGGTCTACTAGTGCCTGCACTTGCAATATGTAAGGTAATTCCCCCGAGGGGGTCAGTACGAAGAATGTACTCAGTATGTAAGGCTCATAAGAAATTCATCATACATAACAACAACAATAAAGGAATCAATATAAGGAAATAGAAATGTGAATAAACTCTCTTTCTGTATGTGGGGAACCATGTATATTACGTTCTTTACACCTCTTGTCTTTACATACTTTCATCTTATTTGTTCTACCCATGCTAGGCTGTTCTTTGCCCCTGGGATGAGATTAACCCATGCTAGGAACTTTGACCCTTGGGATGTTATATTAACCCATGCTAGGCTTTCGTGTTGCCCTTGGGATGTTACTAACCCATGCTAGGTACTTTGACCCCTGGGATATTATATTAACCCATGCTAGGCTTTCGTGTCGCCCCTGGGATGTTACTAACCCATGCTAGGAACTTTGACCCCTGGGATGTTATATTAACCCATGCTAGGCTTTCGTGTCGCCCCTGGGATGTAATTATGATAACCCGAACTAGGCTTTTCTGTAGCCCCTGGGATGTAATTATGATTACTCATTAATTATACATTACTTCTTTCTCATGTTATTCTTACTTCCATTCTTAAGGGTGATACAATGAGGATCATGACATAATTGGAATCACACATATATATTACTTCACTCTTGCTTCATGAGATTGACATCTTCACTTATGAAAAATAGATATATTAACTTGCACATCACCTCTCTTATTATTCTTATAAGATTGGTACTTTTACTTGTGAAAGATTGGTGCATAGATAATCATCATATTATAGGACTTTGGAACAAGACATGGTTGGACAATGCCATCCAAGATCAAATAGATTCTCTTATGTTATTACTCTCTTGAAATAGTTCTTTTAGAAATTACCGCATTATGACATCTTAGGAACTTCAATCAATGAATAAGGGATAAGTGAATCATAATTCATCTAAGAATAGGGTACATATGAATAACAATATACGTCACCCTGAATTGATATACTTCAAGCCTCTTGGAATTGAAACAAGTAAAATGTCAATAGGAATAATATGTTGTAGAAGGATACGGAAAGAGTAACCTTACATACCTTGTATTCTCAATACGAATACACAATCTTAGACGTGCATACAATATTCCCGCTCCTTCCTTATGTTTCACTCTACAACACAAATACATAGCGGAACCAACATTAACCACCAACTACCTTACTAATGCATATAACGTCAATGAGTTACACGTTTGCCTTTAAACATGCCATTTCCCCTTGACAAAACCATTGATGAAATTATTATTCCAAAAATCCCACTATATTCCCAACATTGACCAATACATGATATTCAATACATTTCACCACAACACTTCTCCTTTACACGTTCTTATCCACACCACATCACAATTAATCCATCAAATTACCTTAATACACCTCATCACACATATCGGCCAAAATCCCACAATTTACACTTATAGAAAAATAACAATTTTAATAACAAAATCACAACATACATGTTCATATATTGTCCATACCATGCTCTTTCATCAAAGTCACAAGTCATAATTCAAGCTTGAATCTCATAGATCACAAATCTTATATAAAAATACAAAGTACCATGTTCAACACCTCCAAGCATAACCAACATGATTTACATACTCTCCCATGCATATAATATATTAATCCATATCAATAATCACTTACCCAAGCTTGAAAAATGATGATCTTGCTCCAAGAAGTGCCTTAGGGTTTGAAGTTGAGAGAAAAAGCTTGTAGATAATTCTAGATTTGGCATGAGAGTGTTATGTGATAAAAAATCTTATTTTGTCCCCTTTTTTATAGGCCTTGGGGTCATCCTTAGCCACTCTTGGCATTTAATGCAATGTGAGGCTTAGTCAATGGAAGAATTGGCCCATGTTTTCTTTCTCATTTTGGGCCCTTTTTGAGCCCAATTCACTTAACCCAATAAAATCAATAATTTCTCATGTTTAATTCATTCCATACGCGTTAAAATAATATTTCCACTCATGAAATTCATACTCGTAGCCTCAATTCTTAAAACAAGCGATTCTAGCCACGTACGACCTATTTTGACCAAAAGGGTAAAATCGTCATTTTGATGCCAAATTCGTTCTCGAGTAATTTTATCATACCAATATAATAATTTAATCAATTCATGTATATACTCATGGTTGTAGAAGGAACGTGGCAAAAATTGGCAAGGTACGTGATACAAGATCAAGTTCACAATACGAAGATTCCAATAACAACAACAAGAAGACCCAACAAACACAAGATTAACAAGTTGAACAACAATGCTAGTGAATCGAAAGAGCCCCACTCGGCTTCACTAGAGTTCAAGATAAGAAACACAACAACAACAAGATAACCAAAAGATAGTTAACTTGACATATAATATTCAAGAGACTAAGAACCCTAACATCAAGAAAGGACCCTAAGACTAATGAATATGAACACCAAGTTCTTACTTAGACCAAGAGGAACTCAATGACCTCAAGATCCTTGTTTCTAGCCAAGATACAACACAAGTGTACTCCACTTGTGAGTTTCTGTTTTGGAGCTTCCCAAATGGAGGAGAGAGAAGTCCTTAATATTACAAGAGTTTTTGTCTTCAAAATTATAATGAGAGAACTACCCAAATAACCCTAATATGTTTTATTTATATTACAAGGCAAAATGAAGCAAAATGACTAGCTTGTCCTTGTCTAGGGTGCCGCCCTTGGAGTGTAAGTTTATTACACTTCAAGGTCCCTCTTCACACTTAAAAACATTTAGATCCTTAGGAGGCTCAATCACCAACTGACACACAGCCATTTGCATGAACAAGGCTTGGAGTTTTTGTAATTCCCTCGCTTGGCTTCGTGTGAAAGGTCGTGTACTTGTGGAGATTGTCCCACCCATATCATCCTCTCCATCTTGAGAGGAATTTTACCTCAAATTCAGCATCTGGTCATCGTCAACCGCACCCACGAGAGAGAGATCACAAACGTTGAAAGTGTTGTGCACTTGATATTCCGGTGGAAGGTCAATCTGGTAGGCGTTGTCATTGACTCTCTCAATTACTTGGAAGGGACCATCACCCCTAGGCATCAATTTGGAATTTCTTTGATATGGAAACCGATCCTTTCGAAGATGCACCCACACCCAATCTCCCGGTTCAAGAATGAATTTCTTTCTTCCCTTGTTGGCCCTTCTTGCCATGTCTTGGTTTTTCTTCTCAAGTTGAAGCCGCACCTTCTCATGTAACTTCTTCATAGCATCTGCCCACTTGCTTCCATCTAAGCTAATCATGAGATCACTTGGCAAAGGCGTTAAATCCAAAGGGGTAAGGGGGTTGAGACCGTATACACACTCAAAGGGAGTCATTCCCGTACTTGAGTGTATGACACAGTTATAGGCAAATTCAATCAATGGTAAGTGATCTTCCCACGAAGTCATTTTTCCCTTAACCATGGAACATAGCATAGCTCCCAAAGTTCTATTTACTACCTCCGTTTGGCCATCAGTTTGTGGGTGGCAGGACGTAGAGAACAACAACTTAGTACCAAGCCTACCCCACATGGACTTCCAAAAGTGGCTTAGGAACTTAGAATCCCTATCACTCACAATAGTCCTTGGAACACCATGCAATTTAACAACATTATCAACAAAAAAATAGGCCACGTTAGGTGAGTCATCACATTTAGAGCAAGGAATAAAGTGCACCATTTTAGAAAACCGGTCAACTACAACAAAAATACTATCCCGGCCTCGTCGAGTCCTTGGCAGCCCCAACACAAAATCCATAGATATATCAAGCCAAGGACGTAGAGGAGTGGGCAGCGGGGTGTACAACCCATGAGGTAGGAGCCGATATTTGGCTCTCTTGCATTCTACACATTGGCCGCAAATCCTAGTCACATCCTTGCGCATTTTGGGCCAATAGAATTGCTCCTCCAATATTCCGAAGGTCTTTTCGACCCCAAAATGACCCATTAGACCGTGATCGTGTGCTTCCCTCACAAATAACTCTCTCTAAGAGCTAGAGGGCACACACAATCGTCTACCTTTAAATAAGTAACCATCAAACTTGGCATAGGGATTTGAATTCCCTAGCTGAATTCCACTTGTCCCTACCCAAGTCTTCGCATTCCCTAAAGATAGGAGCAAAGTGAGGATCCTTGGGATACAACTCTCTTAAACTCTCAAAACCCATCAATTTTGTTGACAAAGTGGACACAAGAGCATGTTTTCTAGATAAAGCATCGGCTACTACATTGTCCTTACCCTTTTTGTATTGGATAACATAAGGGAAGGTCTCAAGGAACTCAATCCATTTGGTATGCCGTTTGTTAAGCTTGTCTTGGTCCCGAAGATGCTTTAAGGATTCATGGTCCGTTCGGATCACGAACTCCTTAGGCCATAAGTAGTGTTGCCAAGTGGCCAAGGCTCTAATCAAGGCATACAACTCTAAATCATACGTGGAGTAGTTTAGAGTTGCTCCTTTGAGCTTTTCGCTAAAGTAAGTAATGGGTTTCAAATCTAGCATCAAAACAGCCCCTATGCCTACTTTACTCGCATCGCACTCGACTTCGAAGGTCTTATCAAAGTTGGGCAATTGTAATAAGGGTGCGGAGATGAGCATATCTTTCAAGGCTTCAAAGGCCTTAGCTTGCTCGTCACCCCACTTGAAGGGTTGTTCTTTCTGAATGACCTCGGTCAAGGGGGCGGCTATGGTGCTAAATCCTTTGACAAACCTTCTATAAAAACTAGCCAACCCGTGGAAGCTTCTTACTTCTCCAACGGTTTATGGGGTTGGCCAATTTTTGATAGCATTTATCTTGGATTCGTCCACTTCGACCCCTCTTGAACTAACAACAAAACCCAAGAAAACAACTTCATTAACACCAAAGGAGCACTTTTCCAGATTTGCATACAATTTTTCCTTTCTAAGGACATCAAGCACACATTGTAAATGTATCACATGCTCTTCTAAAGACTTGCTATACACCAACACATCATCAAAGTAGACAACAACAAACTTTCCAATAAATGGCCTCATCACATGATTCATTAGCCTCATAAAAGTACTTGGAGCGTTTGTTAGGCCGAAGGGCATAACCATCCATTCATAGAGACCAAACTTGGTCTTGAAGGCAGTTTTCCATTCATCACCGGGTTGCATTCTTATTTGGTGATAGCCACTTCTTAAATCAATCTTGGAAAACAAACATGAACCATTCAATTCATCTAGTATGTCATCTAATCGAGGAATAGGGTGGCGATATTTTACCATAATTTTGTTGATGGCTCGGCAGTCCACACACATGTGCCACGTTCCGTCCTTTTTGGGCACTAATAGCACTGGAACCGCGCACGGACTCATGCTCTCCTTGACATACCCTTTGTTTAGGAGCTCCTCAACTTGACGTTGCAATTCCTTGGTGTCCGTAGGGTTGCTCCTATAAGCCGGCTTGTTTGGCAATTGTGATCCCGATATAAAGTCAATTTGGTGCTCAATTCCCCGAAGTGGGGGCAATCCTTGCGGAATTTCTTTAGGAAATACATCTTCATAATCCTGCAACACACAAGAAATCAAAGGGGAAATTGAAGAATTAGTGGGGTTAGTATTAAAACAATGAGCCAAAAGTAACATAGGCGTGTCCTCATCATGATCCACGAAGAGTTCTTTCTTCCTAAGCAACATCACCATGTTTTTCGTCCCTTTTGTCGTTGAGGCAGCCTTGGATGCCCCCACTGCCCCGCATATGGAATTCCCTCCCTTTTCTCCCTTTTTGGATTCCTTTCCCTTTTCCTTCAATTCTCTCATCCTTTGATGCCACTCATTTACTTGGGAAGGCAAAAGAGGATGAAGTGTAACCTTTCGGCCATCCTTCTCAAGTGTATATCGATTGGACCTCCCATCGTGTTTGGTAGACCTATCATATTGCCAAGGTCTACCTAGCAACAAGTGATATGCTTGCATTGGTATCACGTCACAAAGCACTTCATCGTGGTAGTTTCCCACCTTAAACCGTATCACACATTGCCTTGCGACCCTTAATTCACCACAATCATTCAACCATTGTAACTTGTAAGGACTAGTGTGCGAGGTAGTCGGTAACTTCAAGAAATTTACCATAGCATTACTTACAACATTTGTACAACTACCACTATCGATCACCAAAGTACACATACTCCCTTTTACAAGACATTTAGTATGGAATAGATTTCCCCTTTGGCTTGGGTCATCTATTGCCTTACTAATCATGACGCGCCTAACCACAAAGTTTGGAACCACACACTCCCCTTCTTGAGGATAAACATCTTCACCATCATCACCATCATCATCATGTGGTCCATCATCGGTTTCCTCTCCATCTTGAGGCTCGGCCTCATCTTCTCCCTTTTCAGGGTCCACCTCCTCACCAAGGTAATACAATCTCCCTTCCTGTAGGATCACATTGCGTCGGTTTGGACATTCATTGGCCTTATGCCCCCAACCTTGTCACTTGAAACATTGGAATCCCTTTGGGTTAGGATACTTGTGAGCCTCCGATTTTGGAGGAATTTTGTGGACTGTTTTGGGCTCGGGCAGCCTTGTAGTGGTGGGTTGGTCCTTGTTTTTGGGCCAGCCCGAGGGGGCTTGTCCCCTTACCTTGAAATATGATCTCTCTTTAAGTTCCCTTTCAATCTCAAGAACCGCTTGGAAAATACCATCAACGGTGTCAAACTTGTGAAGTGTTAAATGAGTGGAGATCTGTTTGTTCAACCCACACTTGAATCGGATGATGTCGTGACTGATTTTTTCCCCAAGATGATCAAGTTTCAACATGAGTTGTTGAAACTCATCAAAATATGCCATCACACTCTTGTTACCTTGACGCAAGCCGTACAATCTAACAAGCAACTCATGGCGATATCTCTCGGGTAACTCATGGCGATATCTCTCGGGAAGGTATCGTTGCCTCATCAAGTACCTCAACCGATACCAAGGTGGTGGATGCCCATCAATTAGTTCATTGCCAAACTGCTTGACATACTCCCACCAAGTGTTAGCATAACCCTCGAAATAAGCTATAGCATAGCAACCCTTCTTTTCTTCCGAGATATCATTAACTTGGAAAACTTTGTCACAAGCCGATTCCCAAGCTAAGTAGGCCTTGGGGTCACTTTCACCCTTAAAGATGGGTAAGTTCAACTTGATGGTGTTGATGCCTACATCTCTCTCTTGGTGTCGGTTTACCCTTTCTCCATACCCTCGGTATCTCCTTGGATCTCCATGACCCCCTCTTATCTCCTCCTCCCTCATGTAAGCATCATCAAAGGCTCCATATCCTTCATACTCCTCTCTACCATATCCCTCAAAGGGGGCTGGCTGGTTTTGGGCATTTTGGACTTGATTTAGAGGAATTGGATTTTGTGGCCTTTGGTTTAATGGATCTTGGAATGGAGGGTTCGGATTTAGCAAAGGTACTTGACGTCCAAATCCCTCTTGTGGAACTTGAGGAGTTTGGAAATGTATTGGTCTAGTGGGGTCACGGTTTGAAGGGAAAAGAGTGGTTTGGCTTGCGGCATTTAGTGGAGCTTGAGGTGTATTTAGCATTTGGTGCACTGTTTCGGGGTGATGGTTGCGGAGGAAGTTCTATCATGCCCATTGGTAGAAACATGTAGAGGAGTAGAAGGACGAGAGTTCCTTTGACTCTCCACTTGTTCTAATCTCCCACTAATAGTCGACACTTCTCCCTTTATTGCTGTCAAGTCCCCTCTCACGGCCCCAAATTCCGTATTCAACCTTTCAAGTGTCCGGATAACAGCCTCAAGAGTGACCCTCATAGATTCAAGTACATTAGTATCCACGTTTTGGGACGTGGTCCCTTCCATTGTCAAGGTATTATACTCTTTGGATCACCACACGCTTGAGTTCCACAAGTGTTGTAGATTGGCTAGTAACTGTGAATCCTTTAAGGTATGAGTAAGCTCTTATCTGGAGTGGATTCTTGTTTGAAGACTCAAAGAATTCTTGTCGTACTAGAACCAAAAACAACAACATATTCAAAAGATAAAAAGGCACTCAAGTAATCGTTGACACGAACAAACGGATTCAAAGGACTAATTGACAACCTAGTAGGAATGTACTAGTTTGTTAATTAGTTCTAGAACCAAGTAAGGAAACCAAGAATCAACAATTAGCAACTAGAAGAATATCCAAAGTTGAGCTTATAGTGACGTGGCAGCATGTAAGTGGTCGGTCTTGGTCCCATACGTTTTTTTTTTTTTTGTCTCAAATCTGAAATTTTTCAATACTCACACAACTTGTTATGGATGACAATGTGTTTTGGAGGGAAAGTAAAAGTCTTGTATTCTTTTTAACCTTTCAAACTCAAAAAGGTGAGGTTTGACTATACTATTCCCACAAAACAAGGTCCCTTGAATTAAGGAAGAGTGGTTGTCAAGACTAGGAAGTGATGGGTGCAAGTCTTTTCACCAACAACTTTATGACTTTTGTCTTACAACATGATCTCAACTTTCAACAAGATGAACAAGTTTATAAGATGAACACCTCAACAATCCCAACACCCTTCAAGAACACAACATCAACTTCTTCAAGCACATAACACAAAACCACCAATTGTTATCAACAACATACAACCTACGGTCCACTTTTCAAGTCACCACAACAATGGTCAATATTTTAAGCTCAATCTTTTAGATCTAGACACTTTAGTGTTGGTGAGAAAGAAACCAACACTAGAAACACACTAAACAAATAAAATACACCTAGATCTATACACACAACAACATTCTCGGCCAAGACAACAATGGACAGATTTTCTCTTTTCATTTTTTTTTTTTTTGACCGAGAGCGAGCCCAAGATGGGTAGTGTTGGAACACAACCGGTCTTGCTTTGATACCAAATGATACAAGATCAAGTTCACAATACGAAGATTCCAACAACAACAAGAAGAAGACCCAACAAACAAAAGATTAACAAGTTGAACAACAATGCTAGTGAATCGAAAGAGCCCTACATGGCTTCACTAGACTTCAAGATCAGAAACACAACAACAACAAGATAACAAAAATATAGTTAAATTGACATATAATATTCAAGAGACTAAGAACCCTAACATCAAGAAAGGACCCTAAGACTAATGAATATGAACACCAAGTTCTTACATAGACCAAGAGGAACTCAATGACCTCAAGATCCTTGTTTCTAGCCAAGATACAACACAAGTGTACTCCACTTGTGAGTTGCTGTTTTGGAGCTTCCCAAATGGAGGAGAGAGAAGTCCTTAATATTACAAGAGTTTTTGTCTTCAAAATTATAATGAGAGAACTACCCAAATAACCCTAATATGTTCTATTTATATTACAAGGCAAAATGAAGCAAAATGACTAGCTTATCCTTGTCTAGGGTGCCGCCCTTGGAGTGTAAGTTTGTTACATTTCAAGGTCCCTCTTCACACTTAAAAACATTTAGATCCTTAGGAGGCTCAATCACCAACTGACACACGGCCATTTGCATGGACAAGGCTTGGAGTTTTTGTAATTCCCTAGCATGGCTTCGTGTGAAAGGTCGTGTACTTGTGGAGCTTGTCCCACCCGTATCAGTACGACCCCGGGTACCCTTGGGACTTAGAAATTTTCCAACTTTCAAAAAAGTGGCAAAACCACCCTGGCACGCCCTTGGTGCGCTAGGTTGCTGCCTGTGGACAAAAATTTTTGGCCCAGAGCGGCCTGGCGCGCCCTACCCTTAGATTTTTCGAAAATTTAATTTTTTGACTTTTCTTCGCGGGTTTGGTTAGATACTTCAAGTTCTATTCTTTAACTTACTTCTTAACCTTAATATCCTTTGTTTAGGGGTCTTCTTAGCCTCGTTTTGAACCCACAAATGCTCCATGAAAATCACAAAACACCTCTTATGAAGGGCTAATCTCATGTACAAAGCCAAATTTTAATTTTCTCATCACTAACATTACAAAACACATACTCATGGCACCTCGACACCTAGAAACATTCATCCTCGAATGTTAACGATGTCGCTTAAATTACAACACATGCATCTCTATATTCGCCTATACATATATAGACACGTGAAGCTCATAGCTACTTACTTATTATTGGTCCACTTCCACAATTTGAACCTTTTCTTCCATTTGAAACAAAGATGGGTACGTTGATTTCATCATTTTTCTAGCTTACCATGTGATCTCCTCTATTTGATGTTTTCTCCAAAGGACTTTTACAGAAAGTACATCTTTATTTATTAACCTTCACACTTGTCGGTTTAGAATAGCCATAGCTATCTTTTCCTAGTAAGATCCTCCGAACTTTGTATATTTTCAATGGGAACAATATGAAAAGAAATTCTTATACACTTTTGACAATTTCACATGGCATGTAGTATAGGGTCACTTTTCCCTTCTTTCTAAAATCCATTATACCTTTCATCAGTAACGCTTTTAAGAGTACTTAATCATCCATGAGTACAAATATCTACTATACCATTTTGATATATACTTAATTTTCTAACAGATAGAGATTTTCCATTGACTTAACTAATAACTCCAGTATCCCATTAGATTCATAGTAACTGATGGAGTAACATACGATAGAGTAGAGTTCGGATCAATCCATATATACACATTATGTAACATATGGTAATATACCTAACTATCGGTACCGTCATCAGGAGTTGCCTCTTCATTCTACCGGTCCACTAGAGCAGAGGTACGATTTTGGGCCCTACTGGAACTAGCTGCTCCTCTCATATCTTTACCACGACTAATAGACTGAATGCCTCTGCCTGGGGAAGGAACCGATGCTGATGATACAATGGTTAATCCCATAGGTCATTCTATACCACTCACACCCCTTTATAGGTATTCTCTCATTATGTGCCCCTCTGTGCCACACCAAAAACAAGCATTTGTCCCTAACCGACATTCACCTAAATGGTACCTTCCACAACGCTGACACGGAGGACGAGAAAATCCTACTGTCTGTGAGCCCTGCACTCTACTATTCTGTCCAGATGGACCACCTCTAGACCCTCGGAACTGGGAGTGAACACCTGTTGTGGAATAAGAGAATGAGGGCCTAGGCGGTAACATCCGAGATCTAGATTCTCCTGGGGACACCATAGACTGCCCCGTAGGTCTTGCCCTTTTTGCTAGCCCTTCCTCAGATCTCTTTCTTTGCCTTTGGTCTTCCATCTTTTGTACGAAGGCCTGTATTCTAGCTATATCCATATCGCGATTTAAGGCAGCAATAGTGCAGTCTCGTACTAAATATGGCTCTAATCTATCAACATATCGATGAACTCTATCTTTCATTGTGGCCACCACATTTGGAGCATATCGTGCCAAAGAATTAAACTGAAGACTATATTCTCGAACACTCATGTCCCCCTGACATAAGTTTAAAAATTGATCCGCACGAGCTTCACGGGTCTCACAAGGAAGATAGTGATCAAGGAATGCTACTTTAAATTCTTCCCAATTTGGTGGCATTGCACCAATACCACGAGACTTCTTCCAATCTTCATACCACAATATCGCCTCACCCTTCAGTCTATAAGCTGCTAACTCAACCGTTTCTACACTCGTTACGTGCATCACCTCTAGTGCTATTTGAACTTGGTCCACAAAATCATGTGGATCTGCTTTCAAGTCTGACCCAGTGAATATAGGAGGGTCCAATTTTAGAAAGTATTGGGTACGCCGACTAGCTGCTCTAGCCGCGTCATCTTCATTTACCATTGGACCAGCTCGTCCTTGTGCTTGTGCAGCTACTAACTGAGTCAACATATGTACTGTATTTCATAAATCCTTATCAGTTGTATTCATAGGTGGTTCCGCAGGTACTTCTCTACCTCTTGGCTCTTCTGGAGCTGGAAAAGTAGAGAAAGACTGCGATGCAATCTCGGCATCAGCTCCACCTTGACTAGTTTGGTCAGGTGGTAATCTACTCATTCCTTCTTCAGCAGGCACATCCACCTGCTTCCCTTTATCTCTACCTCCTCTCGTGATTGGAATTTTAACTATACCAAAGAAAGACAATCACCATGATCAGGTCTAATTCAACTTACAACACCGGCTTTATTGCACTATCTAGCATGAAGAAAAGAAACAAGATCCTAAATGTCCCGTAGCCTCCTACTTATAAATGTGGTGCACAACACATCGATAAGTAAGACTCTACATAGACACGACTTTGTAGACACTCTTAGACCGACCTGTTTTGATACCACTTTTGTCACGACCCAAAATCCCATTCAGGCCGGACTGGCACCCGAAGCCGATATGGCCCGAGAGAACCAATCTTTGCTCATGAACCTTCGGATGCATATCCTCGTATGAATCTTAGTAAACCTTATGCACTATGCAGAAAACATGAACATGGAAACATATGCTATATGTAGATTTAGGAAATTTGGCCGTTGGGGCTATCACGTCAAAACAGACATTTATCTCTTACATTCATAACCCATACATTTCTACAAAAGCCTCTAACAGATGCATTTACAAGACCAACTAGCAGTCGGGACAAGTCCCCGCTATATACAATATTTACAACATCAACACAAATGTACAACTATGACTCGAAAAGTCCCAAAGCAACTGGGGCTCACCAAAAATCCGCAATCAACTGTCAACCTACAATGGAGGTCTACTAGTGTTTGCACCTGCAATATGTAAGGTAATTCCCCCGAGGGGGTCATTACGAAGAATGTACTTAGTATGTAAGGCTCATAAGACATTCATCATACATAATAACAACAATAAAGGAATCAATATAAGGAAATAGAAATGTGAATAAACTCTCTTTCAGTATGTGGGGAACCATGTATATTACGTTCTTTACTCCTCTTGTCTTTACATACTTTCATCTTATTTGTTCTACCCATGCTAGGCTATTCTATCACCCCTGGGATAAGATTAACCCATGCTACGTACTTTGACCCCTGGGATGTTATATTAACCCATGCTAGGCTTTCGTGTCGCCCCTGGGATATTACTAACCCATGCTAGGTACTTTGACCCCTGGGATGTTATATTAACCCATGCTAGGCTTTCGTGTCGCCCCTGGGATGTAATTATGATAACCCGAGCTAGGCTTTTCTATAGCCCCTGGGATGTACTTATGATTACTCATTAATTATACATTACTTCTTTCTCTTGTTATTCTTACTTCCATTCTTAAGGGTGATACAATGAGGATCATGACATAATTGGAATCACACACATATATTACTTTACTCTTGCTTCATGAGATTGACATCTTCACTTATGAGAAATAGATATATTAACTTGCACATCACCTCTCTTATTATTCTTATAAGATTGGTACTTTTACTTATGAAAGATTGGTGCAAAGATAATCAGCATATTATAGGACTTTGGAACAAGACATGGTTGGACAATGCCATCCAAGATCAAATAGATTGTCTTATGTTATTACTCTCTTGAAATAGTTCTTTTAGAAATTACTGCATTATGACATCTTAGGAACTTCAATCAATGAATAAGGGATAAGTGAATCATAATTCATCTAAGAATAGGGTACATATGAATAACAATATACATCACCCTGAATTGATATACTTCAAGCCTCTCGAAATTAAAACATGTCCAATGTCAATAGGAACAATATTTTGTAGAAGGATACGGAAAGAGTAACCTTACATACCTTGTATTCTCAATACGAATACACAATCTTAGACGTGCATACAATATTCCCGCTCCTTCCTTATATTTCACTCTACAACACAAATACATAGCGGAACCAACATTAACCACCAACTACCTTATTAATGCATATAATGTCAATGAGTTACATGTTTGCCTTTAAACATGCCATTTCCCCTTGACAAAACCATTGATGAAATTATTATTCCAAAAATCCCACAATATTCCCAATATTGACCAATACATGATATTCAATACATTTCACCATAACACTTCTCCTTTACAAGTTCTTATCCACACCACATCACAATTAATCCATCAAATTACCTTAATACACCTCATAGCACATATCGGCCAAAATCCCACAATTTACACTTATAGAAAAATAACAATTTTAATAACAAAATCACACCATACATGTTCATATATTGTCCATACCATGCTCTTTCATCAAAGTCACAAGTCATAATTCAAGCTTGAATCTCATAGATCACAAATCTTATATAAAAATACAAAGTACCATGTTCAACACCTCCAAGCATAACCAACATGATTTACATACTCTCCCATGCATATAATATATTAATCCATATCAATAATCACTTACCCAAGCTTGAAAAATGATGATCTTGCTCCAAGAAGTGCCTTAGGGTTTGAAGTTGAGAGAAAAAGCTTGTAGATAATTCTAGATTTGGCATGAGAGTGTTATGTGATAAAAAAATCTGATTTTGGCCCCTTTTATATAGGCCTTGGGTTCATCCTTATCCACTCTTGGCATTTAATGCAATGTGAGGCTTAGTCAATGGAAGAATGGGCCCATGTTTTCTTTCTCATTTTGGGCCCTTTTTGAGCCCAATTCACTTAACCCAATAAAATCAATAATTTTTCATGTTTAATTCATTCTATACGTGTTAAAACAATATTCCCACTCATGAAATTCATACTCGTAGCCTCAATTCCTAAAACAAGCGATTCTAGCCACGTACGACCTATTTTGACCAAAAGGGTAAAAATCGTCATTTTGATGCCAAATTCGTTCTCGAGTAATTTTATCATACCAATATAATACTTTAATCATTTCATGTATATACTCATGGTTGTAGAAGGAACGTGGCAAAAATCGGCTCGGTACGACCCCGGGTACCTTTAGGACTTAGAAAATTTCCAACTTTCGAAAAAGTGGCAAAACCACCCTGGCACGCCCAAGGGCGCGCTAGGTTACTTCCTGTGGACAAAAAATTTTGGCCCAGAGTGGCCTGGCACGCCCTACGCTTAGATTTTTCAAAAAATTCATTTTTTGACTTTTCTTCGCGGGTTTGGTTAGATACTTAAAGTTCTATTCTTTAACTTACTTCTTAAACTTAATATCCTTTGTTTAGGGGTCTTCTTAGCCTCGTTTTGAACCCACAAATGCTCCATGAAAATCACAAAACACCTCTTATGAAGGGCTAATCTCATGTACGAAGCCAAATTTCAATTTTCTCATCACTAACATTACAAAACACATACTAATGGCACCTCGACACCTAAATAACCATTTTTCAACGTCATCACATAGGGTTAGGAAGGTACGGGGTGTTACAGCAATCCCGTGATTCCACTTAATACAGAGCTTGAAATAACTCTAAGAAACAATAAAGAATGGTTAATAATTGAGTTCAAGATCCTGAAGCCTTGTTGGAAGGTGCTTATAGTGGTGGTGAACTTCATGACCAGCCAGCACTTCATTCGGCTGGCCATGAAACTACAAAACAAATCATTGCTAGATTAGTGGCTATGGAGAATGCTAGACAAGAGCCTGCCAGGCAGGCAATTAGGGACAAGAGAGCAAGAAAAGATTAAGCAAATCATCTTGCTGCACTTGGTAATTGAGAGACGCAGAGAAGGCCCAGGAGGCAACAACCACTACAATAATATATTCCTATTTATGAAGATCTAGAGGAAGATTTGGATTATTTAGAGCTGATTAAGACAGTTGCTATCATTCCACCAGAATTGCCTCGAGGGACTAAGTTTGATATTACTAGTGCCATAATTCACTTACTGAACTTAAAAAAGGTATTTACTGGCCTTCCCATTGATGATGCAAACATGCATATTATCAACTTGGAGTGAATCAGAAGGCTATTCAACTGAGGTTATTTCCATTTTCTATGATGAGAGAAGCTATCCTATGGTTGGTTGAATTACCATACGAATCTATTACTTACTGGAATGAGTTGAGGACCCATTTCTTTAATCAATTCTTTCTACCATCCAGAATCCTGTAATTGAAAGATGAGATATATAACTTCACGCAGTTACATTTAAAGGAACTGTACGAGACTTGGTAAATATTCAAAAAGAAGAAGCAGTGTGTTCCAAACCATAGGATGACTGGTAGAAACTTTCTAGAGATCTTTTATAGAGCCTTGAATGCTAACACAAAGGCTGTAGCAGACACTATTATAGGTAGGGCATTTATGAGTCTGCATTGGGATCAGTCCTCTGAAATTCTTAATCGGATCATTAAAACAAATCAAAGTTAGCATACTCGAAAGGCAGACAGGACTGTAAGTACTTATGCAATTGGAGTGTCAGCAGAGTAGAGAGCTCTAGATAAGATAGTGGCTCAATAGGGAGCACAACTGAGGATTGATATTGGATTCCTTTCTAAATAATTTATAGTAGCTGGGGTAGAAAAGGTAAATGCGGTAGGTGCACAAGGTAAGGCAACTAGGTATGAAGATTCTAATTCTGAGGAAGAGGATAAATATCTTGACAGAGAGGTGGTTGGTTTTTGAGCTAAGGGCCAAGGGTCTAGCCAAGATAATTGGAAATCTAGGCAAGGAAACTAAGTTCGGAACTACTATGGTGACAACTACAATAGAATTGGTTATAGAGATAGAGCTAGAGATCATGATGGTAATTGGAAGTGAAAAGAGGGTTATAAAGACAAGAGTGGCCTTTACGTTCCACCGAGGAACTGTGATACCGATTTCGGCAACTCGAACAGCCAGGAAAATTGCCTTAAAGAGATTAGGGCAGATATTTCAGAAATGACCCAAAAAGTTGAGTCCTATGTGACTACCATTAAACATCTTGAGAAATAGTTTAGGCTGCGGCATTGAATCAGCGTCAACCAGGCATACTTCTGAGAAACACCATCCAAAATCCCTAGAATGGCTATTAACTAGCCATTACCACAAGGGGTGGTAAGACTACTACTGACCCACCTATGCCTGTGGTTGATGACAAAAGGAATGAGCCAGTAATTATTGATGATGTGAATGAGACTGAAGTAGAAAATTTGGTGGTAGATGAGAATACATCACAAAAGCCTCTAGTTGATGAAAAAGAGGCTAAGTCTGACAAGGGGAAGGGAAAGAAAGTCACACAATTAATGAAGCACACTCCACAACCTCTTCCCCCTTTTTCGTAAAGGTTAAAGAATAAATGTCGGGCTATGTAAATTTATGAAGGATTTAGTGACAAAAAAGTGGACTGTGAGCTTAGAGCCCATAGACAATGTGCACCATTGTAGTGCCATAGCTTCTAGATCGTTGGGTGAGAAAATGAAAGACCCAGGAGCATTCACAATCCCATGTACTATAGGGTGTTTCAATTTTGCAAAGGCATTATGTTATTTGTGTTCTAGCATTAACTTGATGCCACTAGCAGTTTACAACTAGTTGGGGTTGGGTTCACCTAAGCCGACTTCAATGAGACTTGATACAAGCCACATTGGCGTTAACCTTTTAAGGACTATAACTCAAGGCCGACACAAAAGGACCCAAGCCACGATCATCTCAAGGAGGCAAGGATATGTTTGAGGGACCCTTTTTAAGCTCGCAAGAGTTCAATACCACATGTGGAGGATAGCTTGGAGTGGGGATCTAAATTCACCTCAATACTTCAACTTGGAAGAAATCTCATGAACTACAAACACTCCAAGGATTATAGATGAAGCTAGATGTGTTCCAAACCATATTTATACTATTTAAGGAGTGTTGTGTATTTCCCAATACATTCAAGAAGGATCGAGGTCCATTGGAGAGGTCGTTGGAGGGACAAAAGGAGCTCGAAGATAATCTGGAGTGTCTTGTGAAGTCACCTACACCCGCATGTGACTGACTTGCGCCCACAGATGGTACCTACGCTAACAAATGGCCATCTGCATGGGCATGTGGGCCAAAGCAACCAGCTTGTTTCGTTTGGTAAAATTGGGTCACTTTTGGGCCCATAAATGTAATAAATAGCCCATGGCTATAAATAGTAGTTTCCTTCTTCATTTTAGGAGTTTTTTTTTTTTTAATTAAGATGAAAGATACACTTAAGAGTGTGAGATCTAGGATAAGCTTATTTTGAACTATCATTTTGAAACATTGGTTACGTGGGAGATTGATTCCCTCATGGTTTACGTTAGAGAATTGGCGCTTTGTAGGATTAATTTAATAGAGGTTTTAGGGTTTGAAATACCTTTTAGTTTCTTTGATTTTCCTATCTTTGTGTCTTTCTATCTATTCTTATTTTCCTGCCTTGTTATCTTTGCTTCTTTTAGTGATTTCCATACTTTATTTCTCTTTTCATATTTTGTCCAGTATTATTTATATTGGAGATGATCTTTAGTTCATTCCCACAAATTCAATCTTCGGTGTTTTTATCTAGAAAATCAGACAAAAATAATCATTTTTGAAAATTCCCCCCCAAAAAAAGGGGTTTTGATTTTTGTGTCTTCTTGAGTTTCTTATGCTAGATTAGTGTTATCTAGTATAAATACAGTCTAGATCTGAGATTTGAGCTTGTTTGGGTTTGATTGGAAGGATCCACCATTATTGGAGGTGAAAAACTTGAAAAATCTTCAAGTGGGTTTGTAGATCTAGTTGAAATTGGAGACTCTTGAGTATTTGGGGTTTGTTCTCCTTCACATTTGGGGTTCAAATCTTAAATTTGGGCAAAAAGGAAGAAGGAATCCATTAGGGTTTTGACTTGGGTGTTCTTCATGTTCATGGAGTTTTTACGACCTGAAGAAATTGCAAATGGGTTGAAAAATCTAAAGATTTTGTCTTGGAGTTGAGGTCTAAAGAGTGTTGGGGATTGATCCTCATATCAAAAGGATCATATATTTCAAATTTCATTGAATTTCGAGCTAAATTGAAGAAGATATGAATTTTTGAAGTTCAACCATATTCTTGGTATTCTTCATGAAAGTCATATGTTGTTGAAGAAGAATCTTTGAAAAATGTTGTTTGATCCATGGAAGAAAGAACAAGGAAAGAAAAGTTGTTAGTACAAAAGAATATCCAAAAGAAAAGGAAATATTCTAAGGAAAGAAGTACAAAAAATGCCCACAAAAGCTTAAAATTAGGAGGTTACAGCTGGCTGTTTGGCCACCTGCGCCCCCATCTGCGTGAGCAAATGGTCATCTACGCCAGTAGGTGGCCCAAAGCAGATGACACTGGTTTGACCTCAGCCTCCACTTGTGAGGGCATGTCACCACCTGCGTGGGCTGGTCATCTAAATGCACCTAAATGATCCCCAAACTCATTTTGCTCAAGTTTTAATTTCTTAGTTTCAATTTTTGATTTCTAATTCCATTTCTTGATTCCTAAACTAACTATCAACGGGTAATTGTACTTATTTAGTTGATTGATTACTCTTAGAGTCCGTTCTTTCTTAGTCTGTTTCTTTTTGTACCTTTATTTTTTTTTTCATTGTTACTTCTTTATTTAAGTCCATGGTTGTTTGTTTGAGTCATATATTCTTCTTCAAAACAAGAGTCTATTCTGACCAAGAGTAGCAATTGACACCACATCTTCCATTGGAGTAGAAACGGTGTTTCAACACTAGCGACTCCTTTTGTGAGGCATACAAAAGTGAGAATCTTACGAGTGTTGGTGAGGAGCTTTTACTACTAACCTTGTTTTCTCATTTTTGTAGGTATAAAGGAGTTATAATGAAGTGTGTTTTTGGTAGCCTCGGATACTTATGAATACAACGTAGGAGACTATGATTGTGGTGAAGAATGTTATGGTTATGATGAAGATGGATATTGTGGATGCTATGAATATAGGCATGATCAAGAACCATGTGGGAGTAAGATCTACTATCCTGAAGAAGGATATAAGGAAAATAGTGAGTTTAGCTCTTATGGAGAGTATAGAGAGGATGAAGTGCCTTGTGATGGTTCTTATGATGATGATAGAGCATGTGAGGAGTCTTCCACTTACCACTGTGATCATTAGGAAGATGTGAGGTATAATCCTTTCTCCTATACACCTTATAAGAGTCATAGTAGGAATGTACATGAGGATTGCAAAGATTCATACTCCTCGTCTTGTAGTACTTCTTATTGTATTATAAGTGGTTATACTAATTTAAGTAGAAGTCGTCCAATAGAAAGAAGAGAATGTGATCTCTAATAACTAGGGGTACTACATCCTATCCTTCTTATTCTAGTGCTTAAACATTAAGAAGCCGAAGCCAAGGTGGATATAGGGAACATGATAGGAGTCTCAATCCCATCAAGGTCTCTCTTTCTATTTTCAAAAGAGAGCGTGATCCCGAGATCTATCTTAGTTGGGAATGGAAGTGTAAGTTGGTTTTCCAAGCCCATGAGTGGAGTGAAGTTGTGCAAGCCACATATTCTAGTAAACACCTTCAAGAGCTTGCATTGATTTGGTGGCATGTCTATAAACAATGTCAAAGAATGTATAGTGACACCACACTTCCCACATGGAGTGAATTGAAAAGGTTTTTAAGGTTCAAGTGTGTATCAGAGGGGTACAAAAGGCTCTAAAATGTTGATCCAAGGACACAAGTCCTTTCAAGAACGGTTGATATTTGTGAGGTTCCGAGATGCATTCTTTTCTTAGATGATTGGTGCCATGCAAAATACATCACTTCTTTTATATTCGAATACTTGAGAATACCTCAAGTTATAAAGTATTATCTATATTTTTTGCATGATCATGGAGTTATCGAGAGTGTGAAAGTTTTCTTCACCCATAATAGATACTATGAGGAGGTTTGGTGTGATGTATTTCCCATGGACTTTGGTCATTTATGTTTGGGCGCCAATTGGTTTGAAATACATAGAGTTCCAAATAAGCAAAATTGGCCCAAGATTGTAGTGGACCAATGGGGAAATCATCTTTTTCCACCTACCTTTCCCAAACCTCAAGAAAATGTGACCACTTACTCCAAGTCCCTTGATAAAGAGAGACAAAAGATTGAGAGAAGTAAGGGAGTGCAAAGTGGTAACCCAAAAGCGAAAAAAAGAGAGGTTGTGAGGAGTGAAGTGAGGGGGTTACCACAAATCCAATCTAACTTTGTTTTCCTTTTCTTAGTAGGGACCCTTGTGCATGTACAATCATGAAGAATGAAGGAACATAATTTCCTAAAAAGGAGTTGGAATCTATGGATGTGATGGAAAATATAGCTTTCTACCTCTCAAAAGTAAGAGCCTTACCCCAAGGTAAAGAAGACTCTTCTCACAAGTTTCAAGGTAATAAAGCTAACTCTTGCACTTTAGTAATTATGAAAGATCATTATGTGGCTAGTAGCCAATTGAGTGTGAGTGATAGCTTATCCATATGTGGGCCTAATGATTCTTTTCTTTGTGTTGATAATGTACATGTTGAGAGTGTGTATACACTAGTTGATCCTATTGATGACCGAATTGACTCTTCTTGTAAGATCGATTTTAATCCACCTAGTGTTAAAGCCTTGGTGTTAAATGATAGTACATTGTATTGTGAAATGGTGTTGATCAACTTGTGTGTGAATCTAGTCCACTACTTGAGGGTGTTTGTGACGTGATTAGTGAACCTCAAGTTAGTGATGATGTTGATAATGTTGATTATTTGAATAGAAGTGACCTCTTGAGCATGCCATTAATTGAAAAATCTATTACTTGCTTGGCTCATAGGGATGATCATATGTTTGAAACTTTTTCTAAATTTGATAATTGTCTTTTTGAGAGTGAACTTACATGTTCCAATTATCCTTCTTGGATTGAGCCTTCTCTCTTTAAGTACAATTTCTTATTTGAGGATGATGAAATCACTTCTATTGAGTTACCTAGTGGCATGGATCATGTTAATGAAATAGCTCTTCTTAAGGGCTATATTTTATATAACAACCCACTATGGTGTGACAACATTTCTCCTAAATATGGAAATCTCTTCTTGGAAGATGAGAGTACTCTTATGGGAAAAGATTGTGAAGAAGTGGAAGGTGGTCTTTGTGTTCTGATTATTTCTTCTTCTTTGAGTGTTCCAATTCTTGAGCATACTCTTGATAATGTTCTTGCACATAATAGTGAGCATGTTCTTGAGGACCCCTTAGAGGAAATCAATTTGTGTGACACCTTTTTTTACTCTCTATTTGTTTATGATATTGCCCATGGTGGTGTAGAGAGTATGTCTTTTGGTAATCAATGCACCTTTGGGAAGAATGAGCATTACATTGTCCCATGTTCATGGATACTTCTCCTATTTAAACCCGGTGACCATTTGGGATGTGGTGGGTTCTATACCCCAAAATTGGTGTTTGGTCAAGAGGGTACATCTTTCTGTGGTGCATGTTATAGCAACACTTCTTTTCATTCATGTGATAAATGCTTGGTGTTACTACTTGATTACATTGTGAACTTAGTTGCAATATGTTTTTTGACTTGTATGGGGAATACCTCTGTATTTGACACCGGTGATGATTTGGGAGTAATCCCATTCTTGGAGAAGGCTAGTGAATTAAGTGGAGTCTTAACTTGGAATGATCTTGTTCATGACATTGCACTTAGCTTTAGAGATTTTCATGTGACTTTTGACTTAAAGGGAATTTTGTGCTTGTTGAAACGTAGAACTAATGAGGATTTTCATGTGTGGTTGAATAATTACCATGGTTCTCTTGGTTTTTCCCTTTGTCAAAGTCTCTTGAGTGGCCAAGTAGCTTTTATTTTATGGGGTTACACGCCCTTAATTAATTATTTTGATTCTTAGCTATATGTTAAGTGTGTTCCTCTTTGGCTTGGTGATAAGTTTGATGTTGCTAACCATAACCCTCATGCCATGAGGATATTGCGCTTGCTTGTTTTCCCTATGGTTTTTGCAAGGTTTGGATTCGAGGTCGAATCCTTTTCATGAAGGGGAGTATGATACAAGCCAAATCGACGCTAACCTTTCAAGGACTACAACTCAAGGCCGACAGAAGGGACCCAAGCCACGATCATCTCAAAGATACAAGGATATGTTTGGAGGACCCTTTTCAAGCTCCCAATAGTTCAATACCACGTATGGAGGATAGCTTGGAGCCGAGAGCCAAATTCACCTCAAGACTTCAACTAGGAAGCAATCTTGAGAACTACAAACACTTCAAGGATTGTTGATGAAACTAGATGTGTTCCAAACCATCTTTATACCATTTAAGGATGGTTATATGTTTCCCAATACATTCAAGAATGATCGAGGGCCATTTGAGAGGTCGTTGGACGGACAAAAGGAGCTCGAAAACTATCTGGAGTGACTTGCAAAGTAACCTGCGCCCACAGGTGACTGACCTGCATTAAAAGATAGTACCTGCACCCTTCACCTGCACCAGTAAATGGCCATCTGCATGGGCATATTGTCCAAAGCGGCCAGCTTGTTTCATTTTGTTGAATCAGGTCACTTTTGGGCCCATAATTATAATAATATCCCATGTCTATAAATTGTAGTTTCCTTCTTCATTTTTTTTGTTGAATTAAGATGAAATATACACTTGAGAGTGTGAGATCTAGGATTAGCTTGTTTTGAACTATCATTTTGAAATGTTGGTTATGTGAGAGATTGATTCCCTCGTGGTTTACGTTAGAGAATTAGTGCTTTGTAAGATTAATTCAATAGAGGTTTTAGGGTTTAATATACCCTTTGGTTTATTTGATTTTCCTATCTTTATGTCTTTCTATCTATCCTTATTTTCTTACCTTGTTATCTTTGTTTTTTTGTTTTTTTTTTGTGATTTTCATACTTTATTTCTCTTTTTGTATTTTTTCTGGTATCAAGACTTCTCATTGTGGATCGCACTATGAAGAAGCCGATGGTGTGATGTCTTGTATCTTTCATATTTCTCATTGATTTTGTCATCCTTAACTATGAGGTTGACTTTGAGGTTCCCATTATCTTAGGAAGACCCTTCCTTACGACTGGACGTGCTTTGGTTGATATGGAGACTGGGCAGATAAATTTTAGGTTGAATAATAAGCAAGTCACTTTTAATGTATGCTAATCTATGAATCAACCAAAGGATATGCATGTGATCTCTGTTATAGATACAGTCAACGAGGATGATTTGTTAGCTTCTATTAAGGAGAAACTTGGGGTTAATGCCCTCCTGACAGTTATCATGAATTTTGACAGTGATGGTATTGACGAGTACGATGAGATATTGAATGCACTTTTTGGTAGGGGTTCATATAATTATGCACCAAAGAAGCTAGATTTTGATTTGTAGAATAAAGTGACCCCACCAGCAAAACCTTTTGTTGAGGAGCCTCCCATTTTGGAGCTCAAGGCTCTACCTTCTCATCTTTGGTATGCATTTTTTAGGGCCAACAACTCTTTACCGATTATCATTGCAGCTGATCTATTAGAGTGGAAAGTTGAGGCCTTGGTGTCTGTTTTGCAGAGGTTCAAAAAAGCCATTTGATAGTCCATAGCTGACATTATTGGAATTCCACCTGGAATTTGCACACACAAATTCCAACTTGAGCAGGATTGTATACCCAGCATTGTGCACTAACGTAGGTTGAACCCACCCATGCAAGAGTTTGTGAAGAAATAGATCATTAAGTGGTTAGATGCGGGTGTCGTTTATCCTATTGGTAAAATCAAATGGGTGATCCCGGTCTAATGTGTGCCAAAGAAGGGTGGAATAACCGTGGTTTCGAATGAGAAAAATGAGTTGATTCCTATTTGACCGTCTTGCTGGTAGATGATGGAATTGATTTCTTGATGTTTATTTGGGGTACAATCAGATTTCTTTTGCTCCTGAGGACCGAGAGAAGACCACTTTAACTTGTCCATATGGGACGTCTGCGTTCAAGAGAATGCCTTTTGGTCTATGTAATACTTCCGTAACTTTTCAGCATTGCATGATGTCCATCTTTATGAACATAGTGGAGGACATTATTGAGGTTTTCATGGATTACTTTTCAGTTGTACGTGATTTATTTGATCATTGCTTGGCATATCTTGCCAATGTTCTGAGGAAATGAGAGGAATGTAACTTGGTATTAAATTGGGAAAAGTACCACTTTATGGTGAAAGAAGGAATAGTGCTTGGTCATCGGATTTCATAGAAAGGGATTGAAGTCGACAAGGTGAAGATTGAGGTGATTGAAAAGTTACCTCCACCAATTTTTGTGAAGGGCATTCGAAGCTTTTTGGGACATGCAGGTTTTTATAGAAGTTTCATCAAGGATTTTTCTAAGATTGCTAACCCCTTGTGTTCGGTATTGAAGAAGGAGGTGAAATTTATGTTTGATGATGCATGTTTAAAAGCCTTTGAGTGCCTACAAGAGAAGATGATTTCAGCCCCTATTATTGTATCTCTGGAATGGACTTTGCCATTTGAGGTTATGTGCAATGCTAGTGGCGTGGCACTAGGTGCAGTCCTAGGCCAAAGGCGAGAGAAGATATTACATCCCATTTATTATGTTATCAAAGCACTTAATCCGACTCAGAAGAATTACACTATAATGGAACAAGAGTTGCTCGCTATTGTGTTTGCATTCGAGAAATTTTGGTCATATTTGCTTGGCACAAAAATGATTGTGCATACTGACCATGTAGCTCATAGATACCTTATGGAGAATAAAGATGCAACGTCGAGGTTGATTAGATGGGTACTTCTGCTATAGGATTTTGACTTTGAAGTCAAGGATCGAAAAAAGATTGAGAATCAAGTGCCCAACCATTTATCGTGCCTTGAGAAAGAGGCCATGCTATAACTAAGGTATGAGCTTGAGATTGATGATACTTTTCCAGAAGATCAAGTGTTGGTAGCATCACAAGACTTAATCCCCTGGTTTGCAGATATTGCCAATTATTTTGCTTGTGATCTAGTTCTGGAAGATATGTCATTTCAGCTGTAAAAAAAAGTTCATACATGAGGTGAGAAAGTTCTTTTGGGATGAGTCATACTTCTTTTGGGTTTGTGTATATGGTGTGATTCAGAGATGCATTTTGGAGGTTGAGATGATGAGCATATTAGAGGCATGTCACTCGTTACCAGTTAAGGGTCACCATGGAGGTGCACAGACTACGCATAAGATATTGCAATGCAGATATTATTTGCCAAAAATTCACAAGGATGCCCATGATTATGCACGGGCATGTGACCAATGTCAAAGTCAAGGAAACACCTCACGAAGACATGAACTTCCAATGACTACTATCCTTGAGCTTGAGTTGTTTGATGCTTAGTCCCCTTTGTGAGCTCACATAGCATGCAGTACATATTGGTGGCTATCTATTATGTTTCAAAGTGGGAGGAGGCATTTGCACTTCCTAACAATGAAGGTAAGAGCGTCATAGTTTTCTTGAAAAGGAATATATTCTCTAGATTTGGGACACCTAGGGTTATCATTAGTGATGGAGGATCCCATTTCTGCAATCGTCTATTTAAGGCCCTACTTGAAAAATACGGTGTGAAACATAGGGTGGAAATACCTTTCCATCCTCAAATAAGAGGGCAAGTTGATATCTCCAATCGGGAGATCAAGTCCATTTTGGAGAAGACTATAAATACCAATAGGACGGATTGGGAGAGGAAGTTAGATGATGCACTATAGCCATACTGAACAGCATTCAAAACTTCTATTAGCGCATCTCAATATCATCTTGTGTATGGCAAAGCATGCCACTTGCTTGTTGAACTTGAGCATAAGGCATTATGTGTATTGAAAAGGCTTAATCTGGAATGGAGTGATACAACAAAGATGAGACTTGAACGGATGAATGAGATAAATTAATTCTATCTCCGTAAATATGAGAGCTCAGCCTCGCATAAGGAAAAAATAAAGTTGTATCATGATCGCAAGATAGAGAAGAAAGAATTCATTACAGGGGATATGGTACTATTATTTGATTCAAGGTTGAAGCTATTTCTTAGGAAATTAAGGTCGAAATTGAACAACCCATATAGAGTGGTTAAAGTTTTCCCCTATGGAAAAATTGAACTTGAAAACAAAGATGGGCTAAAATTTATGGTCAATAGAGAAAGGGTGAAACACTACATGGGTGAAAGTAAGGACTCGAGGTTGATTTGCTAAGTGGATTTAAAGGAGGCTTAACAGATCAAGTCCACCCAAGTTGTACCGTGATGTTAAATTAAACACTTCATGGGAGGCAATCCATAGGCTCGTTGGTGAGGTCTAAGTAGCCAACATGGCCACGTCGAGCCGCGATGTTAAATCAAACGCTTCTTGGGAGGAAACCCATGAATTTTTACTTATTGATTTTATAGGGTGATGTGTGTGTTACTTGTACAAGAATGATACAGGGAAAAAGGGTAGAACTGGGACCTGCACTGAACCCACGAGGGGTATGCACGACCGTAGAAAGATCCCACGACCATTGGTTTGGTTTCTGCATACATTGACTAAGGTCCTACAAGATAAAATCTAGGGAGTTTTCCTATGATGCATCACAACAATCGTACCTAGATTTCATGATTGTGGTTTCCATCATTTTATCACACTCCTGCAAACCAGCAAGTCAGGACATCAAACCTATGATTTTAAGGAACGATCGTGATTACATACCATAATTGTCCATAGGGGTCCCAGGTTCCCAGGTAAGTTTCCTACAATCCCCATCTTATGATACGATATCACAATCATGGATTGACACTATGATCGTATGAGGCTCCCATCTGAGGAGTCCACTTAAAGAATGAGCACCCAATATGACCCAACCCAACTAGGGTTTTAAATGTTTAAACCCCTAAGCATTGACCCGATCCTCTCCCTCATCATTTTCAATCATTGCAAACACTAAATCATTGATCTTAAATCCTAAGAAAAATAAATATTCAAGTATTACATGTGTATCCTTAGGCAAACATCGGTACTTCTAATTTGTATCCTTAAGAATGTTCTTTGAATCAACGTGCATCTGTGCTTCCAACTAAAAATTCAAAGACCCATGTTGTAAGTATGCTTTCAGGTTTCTTTCTTTGTCAGAAACAAAATGGGTATTGTTTAAACTTTGATTAGGTTTTGCTAATGTAGAAGTGGGTTTTAGTTTTAATTAGTAATAAAAATGGGGAAGTCTTGAGTACCCATATTTTGGTTAAAATGATGGTCAACAAAGGTATAAGATATGGTCAAGAATATGTCTAAAATCTGCTAAGTGTCAGTGCACTCCATGACACAACTTACGATTGTGGTATCTACCTATGGTAATAGGTTGGGTCGTTGTGAGATACCAATGTCTATCTTTTAAGTGCTAATTTACTTTCTATTTTGTTTTTTTGTTTTGTGTGTAACTTAGAGTAGAATAAGAAAACTTGGTGCAGTAGAAATAAAAGAAGCATGCGAACCTGTTTTAAAGCTTTAAAAATGATACCCCTCTAAAAATTTCATTTTGTTTTATGGTGTTGTGTATTTGCATATGCTGTAACAAATATTAGGATCTAGATGTGGCATTAGGATTGTTAGTGTGATAAACTAGTTGACCTTGTATGAACTGAGTAGGTAGTAACGTAGACAAAATCCCTTAGCCATGAGTGAGTAAGGTTTCTACCTAGTCGGTGTGTGTATGTGCGATCTAAAACTTGCCCGATTAGTTGCGCTAAAGTTGTAGGGTAGGAGGTTAAGAAAGGATCATAGGCCGCGTTTGAGGAAGTCCACTATAGCCTAAATTACCTAGCACAAGATCATGTATCCCTTGAACCCAACTTTGAGCCTTAATAGACCACTTCTTTGAACTAACTGATTCACCTTCCTAAATTTTTACAATGAATCTTCTTTGGCCCTGGTCCTTCCTTGGACACTATGTACCTCAACTCAAGAAAATTACCTAAGTTGAGGGTGGCTATTGTATAGGGTTGCGTAGAAATTGGGTATGTAGATTTTGTAGAGGAAGGAAAAGGGATTCGGATGTTGTGAAGAGTAAAAGAAAAAAGAAAAAGAAAAGAAAAAAAAGCAGAAAAAAAGGGTTGTTGTGAAAATAAAACCGCACCTGGAGTCCGAAAAGATATAAAAGTGTGAAAAAGGGAGAAAAATAAGAGAAAGTAGGAAAGTAGAGTCAAAAGTATTGTAGTGCCAAAGAGGACTGAGTCACTATACCTAAATGTACCATACCCGTCCCTAAGCCTACATTACAAGCCTAGCAAAGACCTATAGTAATCCTAACTCGATTGTCCGAAAGCTGAAACACAGAAAATAAGGGCAAGCCTATTGTATCAAATGCATACAACCCAACTTTTTTGTGAGAGTAAGAGATTTGATTCAGTCCCAGTTAATAGATTCATTTGCAGATATTGAGTGAATGGGGACTTCTTTGATGTGAGGGCGTAGTGGCTGTAGTCTAGTTGCTGCTTGTTTGGGTAGAGTATTGGTCTAAGTGCTAGGTTGTCTATTCACAATGTAATGCCATGTCCTGATCCTATTGTATTAAAGTACTTGTTTTGCACATATACTGCATTAGTTAATTTTGCTAACTTGGAGGGTGTTCAAAATAATTATCTTGTTTGCATGCTGAAAAGTGGTTTTTGTGAAAGCGACGGCCATAGTGATCTTTGTTTTGCTCTAAGTTAAGCGTCTTAGTGAGTCTAGTTTATTTTGTTTTCCTGAGAACATGCAAACGGTCTAAGTTGAGGGTGTTGATATGTCGTGGATTTACGACATTTAAGACGCCTAAAACAAGGAATATTTGCAAGAACAAGGGTATTTTTCTGTGGATATGATTGGTTTTTTTGTGTTTGCAGGATAAATAGGCTTGAAGAAGGAAAGTACTGAAAATAGGACTTAAAGATGATTAGACGAAGGAAGGAAGGACCGTGAGATCTAACCAGGGTCGTACCAAGATAGTCGTGGAATGAATCAGAGAAGAGGTTCTCAGGAGTAGATCAGACGAGAATTCCCCACGACCATTCTTTGAAGGCACGATCATACTATGTTATCGTGGGGAAGAAGGACAAATTTGAAGTTTGTAGTATTCCAAGTGATGACCTAACATATGACCAAATTGTATGATTGTGAGAAAAAAATACAAGGTCGTACTGAGAATCGTATCAGCGAAGACCTAAAGATGAAAATCTATAAACCAAACCACGAGCACCCAAGGACGATCGTGGGTTCTAACCATGATCGTACCTTCCTGTCGTCCAAAGCCACTGACCCAGATTTCTTGTTTATAGTAGGATAGGTTTTATTTTGTTTATAAATAATCCTATAGGGTTATTTGTACAAGTTTACACTCTTTCATACTTTACAACAATATATTGTGGAATTCTAAGGCATATTCATGGAAGTTCACGAACATCGATTCAAGGATTTTAATTCAAGTTGAGATTTCTGAGTTTTCTTATCATTGTAAGTTCATATTTATGTTTTCATCTATGAATTCTTATTGTGTTCTTGCAATCATGAGTAGCTGAACACCACAACTAGGTATTTGGGAACCATGACGGATTAACGATATAACGTTCAAAGTACAAAGTGAATATCGAAGGGTAGTTGGGAATGTATTGTTGTTTCTTATGGTTTGATTGCTTTTCAATGAGTGCACGCGTTGGGACTCATCCTATCTCTACCCTGGACTGTAGAAAGGATAATCAAATAGGAATAGTGAATTACAACAAGACTTGGAGTTATTTTCAGTTAATTATCCTTGAGTCGGTAAACGGGAAAGACTATATTGGGATCATAGATAGGGGTTAGTAATGCAACACTCATGACATATTAACCTTTGTGCTTAGGGATAGTCATCTACAAGGGGCATAACATAGTCGGTTAGATGATACATAACCTATCAAATCTGTATGCAGAATACCATGAGAGATCACTAAAGTACGGAGAACCTATGTCATTATGAAGTTATTGGGCAACATAGTCCTAGTGCCTTTCTCATATTGATTACAAATCCAACAAATCAGTACTTGTTGCCTTTCTCATATTGATTACAAATCCAACAAATCAGTACTTGTTACTATTGATCTTCTATTTCAAAAAATCCCTCTCTTTTACTTATTTTCTAGTTACTAAGATAAACACTTGATAGAATTTTGTCCTATTCCTTGTGGGATCGACCCCAACCTTGTTTGGTTCTATATTTGGTTCAGCAACCACTTTATACCTTTTAAGAGGTGTAATTTGGGGGACATCATATGGATCATCTCCGTATGCTAAAAGCTTACCCTAATTTCCGATCAACGGCTCTGCTTAAAGTCAAGGATAACGGCGATGACTAATACTAGGATATGCATCAGGAAAAAAGATGCAAAAGTGTATTTTGAGTACTAATATGTGCGGTAGTCAGTAGGCATCATAGGTCGACTAAGCTCAAATAAAGTAAAAGCATAATAAAGAATGAATCTGTAGTAAAGTTAATAAAAGAGGGGTCAGAAAGAGAATAATAGGTTACAACTAGGCAAATACGAGAATCAAGTTATAAATAATTCCGAAAAAAAAATAAGCATGTAGTTATAACCTAACAAGATCCCCATAAGCCTAGAAGGTGAACATAATGAAAACAAACCCACCCGAGCTCCCATAAGCACAGTAGATACATACAAGAAATAATATTAAAAATGAACCAAATACTATGGCATGCAATGTAAAAGTAAGCCATAATAGCAGTGAAGTACCGTATTCTCCTCTTTCAGCCATACCCATAAACCATACCCTGAATCTAACCAAATTCCCAACCAGAAAATAATAGTAATGTATGCCTGACTCAAACCACGACTAAATATATAATAAGTAGTAAAATCCGGTACCAAACTCGAACTGGGACTAAATATACAATTAATGGTAGTATTAAGTGGCAGGACTCGAATCGGGGCTAAATAGTCCATTTTTCTTTTAGAAAATCAATTTCTTTAAAAGTATTTTTAAAAATCCATTATCGAGATGAAAATAGTGTTTTTAAGCCTAAATACTAAAAAGCCAAGGATACTGTCACGACACAAAAACTCAGGTCATGATGGCTCCTACTTTATCCCACCAGTAGGTAAACCAAAACCATAGCCCAGAATGGTGGGTAACAGGCTAACAGGCGGAAGAGAGAGAAATAAGGATAAAATGACTATGAGGGGAAATATAAAAGCATGGCATAATAAAATGTTCCCCAAGACCTGGTAAGGACAGTACATAGGCCACTATACACAAAGAGTACTAGATAGGTGCAAAAATATACAAATAGTCTCCGAAGATACAAATTAAGACTAGTACTAGAACAGAAGGAGATGGATCAGCACTGGATGCTGAAACACCCTAATCTCCGATCAGCAGCTTCACTCGAAGTTGACGTCAACGGTGATAACTCCAACTAGGATCTGCATTAGGGAAAAAGATGCAGAAATGTAGTATGAGTACCAAACCACGGGGTACTCAATAGGCATCATAGGTCAACTAAGCTCAATTAATGTAAAAGCATTATAAAGTGCAAATCTATACTAAAGATAAAAGCATAATAAAGTGCAAATCTATAGTAAGTGGCAGTAAAAAAAGGATTCAGGATGGAAAAAACAAGCTATGCTAAGCTTTGCATGAATCAAATGTAAATAAGTCAAGAGCGTAGATAAAGCCTAGTTATAACTTAACTGAACCCCCATATGCCCAAAAGGTACACACAATAAGAACAAAACCCAACCGAGCCCCTATAAGCACGGTGGGTGCAAACAAAGAGTAATACCCATATAAAACCAAGTGAAATAGTAAGAAATGTGAAAATGAGCCAAGATGCGGGATAAGTATACCGTGTATTCTTCCTTTAGCCATAACCATAAATCATATTGGTCTTGAACCATATTTTCAACCAGAAATCAATAACAATAAATGTCAGACTCAAATCGGAACTAATAGACAGTGATAAGTAATACTAGGTGTCAGACTCTAAATGGAACTGAATATGCAACAAGTAACAATAATCCAGAACTTTGACTCACCAAGTCTAACTAGTACTTTTTTCCCATTTTATAAGACCTATTTCATTAAAGATATGCAAAGTTTCGTTTATTAAGTCAAAAACTGCAATTTAAGGCAAAATGGTAACATGGCAAGGATACCGAAGTTAACGAATGTAATATATAAATCAAGACTACCTAATCCCAAAAAAAAAAAATCTCTTGAAACAATCCTATATTCATTTATGTCTAAAGAGGGCGTTATCCTAAAGTAACATATTTTAAGATGGGCAATAAGGCTAACAACAAGTACCGAGAACCCAACCTAAGGCAAGAAGATACACAAACCTAGACTAAGGCATCTAAATTCAAACCATAGGGCCCCAAGTGCACTAAGCTAAGTTCTAAAAAAGAGCATCTACCAAGCCTAAAGGAATTCGAGGTAGAAATCGATCCTAAATTCCCCTAATCGGCTATAAGGCTCGTAAAATGACTAACAGAATAACCAAACAATAATACCTTACCAACAATTAGCAAAATACCATGTCAATACCATAAAAAAGCAAAGTCAAAAGAAAAGGTAAAGCAGAAAAAGGGTTGCTTAAGTGGCTACACCAGATCAAATATACCAAAAATTTTCAGCCAACTCAAAATATCCCGATTGGGTGTTCAGGAATCATTCGGAGTCCTGCATATGCAAACGAACTATGCTACACTATCGAATTCAGCATTTCAAAATCAGTGAAACCATTAAAATTTCCCACAGAGGTCGTTTCGACAAAAAGTGGGTCCCATACCCAATGTTCCATTTTTACCAAATTCCAACCAATAGCCCAAAATGAGACTGGAAGCCTTGAGACCCGAACAAAATGTCCCCCTAGCCTAAAATCCATATTTTAGAGCTAACAAAACTGTAGAATTTTCATTCGAGGATGTTTACCTAATGTTTTTTCCCAATACCAATTTCTCAACTTTAGAAGCTCCAAAACAGAGAAACTAGCATAAAAACCAAACGAATTACCTGAGAACAAAACTGCCAGTCCTAGCAAATCATAAATGACTTGGGGTAGCTATAGAAAAGCTCTAAATGCAAAAAAAGCATGGAAAGCAGAAAATTACATGGAGGTTCATTACAGATACAAATCAAACAATTTCAACACAGTGACAAAGCCAACACAACACTAATAATCAGGTCACTATTATATAGCCTAGGTATTTTATAGTCATCTATTATGGGACTAAACACTATCCTAAGTTATTTTTATCTTAAAAAGAGTGATCATGCAAACTACAAGCCCCGAGAACCTAACCTAAGGCAAGCAACTACACGAATCTAGACTAAGGCATCTAAATCTAATCCCAATGGCCCAATATATGATAAGTTAAGTTCTAAAAGAGAAGAAACTACAGAGCCTAAGGAATCCAAGGAAGAAATACACCCTAAAGCCCCCTAATCAGCTAAAATAATCATAAACTACCTTAAAGACCATCTGAATCACAATATCCCACCCAATAATTAGCAATTTACCATGTTAGTATAATAAGTGAGCAAATGCTAAAGTTAGGTATGCCTAGCCTACCTGGACGATGAAGAACACTCTCGCAATCCACTAAATTAGAGCTTTTTGCTTCCATGAAGTCTCTGACGACTACCACTCTATCAAAATAGTAATCTAGGTGTCAATATGAGAATAATGTTACGCACATTATTATAAAGTACTCTGGGTAGAAAATTGGGCTAAAAATCACCCATAGGGCCCACTTACGGAGTTCAAAAGTTTAAACCGCAATAACGTCCCTTGGGGAACAAGAATCTTGTGCTCAAAACTTGAGAACCACCAGCTCACTAATTATGCTCCAAAACAACCCCAAAGTAAAAATAGAAGAAATACTAAGAATTTAATTCGAGAAAGGACTGGGAACTTACAAAGACATGATCGAAGAATGATCACCTTGACGACCCCTAACCAATCCCAGATTTAATTTATGATTCCCCAATAGTTCCCAAGCTTACAAGATCGGCAATGGTGTTTTTGGGACATAGAAAATAAATGGAAAATAAAGGGGAAATCTATATATACGGCCAGGGGTCCCTTATTCACAAATACGGTACCCTTGTCACTAATACGGGACCCCACCAGCTTAACCTTTTGTGAATGCGGGGGTTCCTTCCTAAATGTGATGAAGAAAGTTGGACTGGGTCAGGTCAGTCGTTCTTCTTGAATAAGGGGACCAACTCGCAAATGGGAAGGTCATGAATTCTTAACCCTTAAGAACGTAGCTAATAGCCCGTGAACATGAAAACCACTTTGGTCTGCACTAGGTGTTGTTGCACCTATAATTTCCTAAGTCCAAAAAGGAATACAACCAAGTGCTCGAGATTTGTTCAAAATCCCATGCAGGCAAATGAACTATGCTACCCTGTCAAAAATAACATTCTGAACTTAATGTAACCATCAAAATTTCCAACAGAGGTTGTTTTGACAAAATGTGTGCCCTGCACTCATTGTGCTAGTTCTACCAATTTCCAACCAATAGCCCAAAATAAGCATGGAAACCTCAAGACCAAAACAAAAGGTCCCCCAGCCTAAAATTCACATTTTGGAGCTAATGAAATTGTCATAATTTCCATCTAAGGCCGTTTACTTGAAGTTTTGGACAAAGACCACTTTCTCAACTTCAAAAGCTCCAAAATAAGAAAACTAAAATAAAACCACTGCCCAAAAACCAAACTATTATTCCCATAAATTTATAAATGACTTGGGTAAGCTATAGAGAAGCTCTAAACGCAGAGAATACATAAGAAAGGAAAAAATTATCTTGAGGGTAATTACATCCACTACTAAAAGGACTTTTATCTAAGAAATTCAAGAGAAGGAAGTACCTGAAGGCTTAAACAGGTGAGGATGCTGGGTTTACATGTCCCGCTTAATTTCCCGGGTAGCCTCTCAACTAGATGGTATCTCTTCTGAACCTTTACTACCAAAATTTCCCTAGAACGCAACCATCTGACATCTTTAGCTAAAATCAAAATTGGTTTCTTCATGAAGGTCAACCTATTATCCAACTAAACTAAGTCCTACCGGAGCATGTGGGACTTATCTGTAATGTAACGTCGTAGCATTGACAAATGGAAAATTGATTGAATGGCAGCGAATGTTGGAGGCAAGGCTAACACTCATAAGCTACATCTCCAATCTTTTCAGAAGCTCAAATATCCTGATATACCTTGGGCTGAGCTTACCCTGCCTCCCGAACTTCATTATGTCCTTCATGGGTGACACTCGAAGAAAGTCATGGATACCACACCCATTTTTCTTTTGATGACAAATCTTTTCTTTTTATACCCAATTCTTCTCTTCATTTACCCATATGGTAGCCACCCTAAACTTAGGAGATTTGCCAGAGTTAAGGCTTAGTGTCCAAAGGAGGACCAGGGCCAAAATAAAGGGTCAAAGAAAATCTAGGAAGGTGAATAGGCTAATCAAACAAAAAGGCTATATTAGGCTCAAAATAGGGATTTAGTGATTATTTTATCATTTGATAAGTCATTTAGACTTAGATTGGACTTTTTCAAAACTGACCTATGATCCTTTCCTAACCAACTATCCTACACATTAGCAAGACTAACCAGGTAAGTTCTTAATTGTACACACAAATTAAGAACTAGGTAATGCAGCTCACACAACATGGCATAGTATTACACTATCAACTACTAACTATTGAGTTTATGCCCTTGCTTAAGTAATGATTATCACACCAATTTTTCATAATGTCATGTGAAGAGACATAAATGTCACCATAACAAAGCAATGAAGCACACAACAAAAATTTTTGAGGGGGTATCCATTTTCAAAACATCTTTATTCCAAAAATCAGTATTTACATGTGCAATTAACTTTATTCTAGATTGCACAAATTTCTCCTACTTATCTTCTGCCTAACATAAAACAAAAACACTTAAAACATGAAACAAAGGTTGAGAAATTCCCACTCCAATCTCCTCTTTCAAGCTCAACTAGAGTAGAAATTGATAAAGCATAAGATTAATTTAAACAAGCCAAGCCCATTTATAAATCAAGAGTAATCAATTAACACAAAAGCATGAGATAAAATCAAAACCCAAATCCAAAACATAAACATTTGTTGTGTCCAACAACAACATTCAAGAATGAATCTAACTACACCCAAATATTCAATACAAAGCAATAGAATAAAGAAAGGATTAAGAAATATTCACTACAAAGCTTCCAAATCTTCACTCCAAGGGTGTTGGGTCAAGAACCCTAGCCTCTAAGGTTGAGAAATATTCCAAAGATGGAGTTTCATATCTTAAAAATCCCTTTTATAGCTCAAAAATTGCATTCTTGGAAATTACAAAAATTCTACCGTACTGGTCACCTGCTGGCACAGGTGCCAGCGCAGGTGGAGGACATGTGCGCGCAGGTGCTCAACACAGGTGCCACTACCTCCCAGCTTCATTAGCCACCTGCGTGTGCATCTTATGACATGTGTGAGCAGGTGGCCTCTAATCATTACATGTGTTAGTTTGAGCTCCTTTTCTTCACTTCTCACATTTAGATTGACTCATATGGTTAGCTCGACCTCATATTCATCCATTACCTACACAAACGAGCAATATAACATAAAAATCACCTCGAATCAATGAAGAATTAGGATACTTAGCCTCATATTATGAATTAACAACACAAAATAATAAGAAAAGAGATACAAATAAGTTGTAAACTGCCACTTATCAACACCCCAACTTAAATACTTTGCTTGTCCTGAAGCAATACAATTCAAAGCTTAATGAGGCTATCAATTTAAGCTTAAAAGCCCACATCAACACTTTCACATCATATTATTCAATTAGGCACCATGATTATGACTTTGGTTGGTGCTAACAATTAGTCAACAAGCATGCGAGTCTTACCCAAGCAACTCTCTCAATTTCAAACACACTTTCCCGAGCACAATAAAGTTTCAAGAATGATCAAGTAACAACAACCAATTCTCAAGAAGTGACTCCCAATCAATAGTCAATCAAACATGATCCTTTGCCTTATTCTAGGAATTTATCAACTTCACCAATCTATCCTAGTATACATGCCCTCACAAGAAAGAAAGTCCCAAACTTCACAATATTTACAACACTTAGACAAGGGACAAATGCACAAACAATCACACTCAACAAAGAATTTCCAATGAAAACAGGCACCATACCATAGGCTTTCCCTTATTTTCAACTGGCACTAACTCAAAAGTATCGGTTGGAGATCTCGAAGGACTTTTTCTAGCTTGTAATTTAGGCTAGGGGAAGGGTAGGATAAGAATTTAGGATAAAAGTGATTACACCTTCCTTAAACTCTACAAAACATAATATAATTCAATCTTTGATCATTTATCTCTTCATTTTCATACAACACAAGTGCCTATCTTTTTCATTCTAGTTCACCACCTTATTGACAACTTTCTCTTTTCCTTTTCTTTTTCTCATTTTCAATTCTTTTTCTCATTGTCTTTTCTTTTCCAATTTTCTCTCATTTTATTCAATCTTTTTTTAAGGCACTCACTTACAAAACCACGGTGCATGATCACCTCTTTTAAGTTTCATCATACCCACCACTTAGGCTTTTATCCTCAAGTTGGCAATTTTAAGTTCAAGGAGGGTAGGGTTCAAGAGAGGAAAAATTTTCAAAAAGTTAAAGGATTGTAATTTGGTTGCAAAGAAAGGTTATTAGGCTCAAATGGGATAACTAGTGATAACATTTATACACGGGTAGTCTTTTAAGGATAAAGAGATTTTCAAAAATCTCAAAGAAGGCCTAAGATCATTCCTCCAACCAAAAACAATTAAGAATAGAATTGAAATACCAACGGGGCAAGTTCTAGATGACATAAGTAAGCATAAGAATTATTCCACAAAACTCACCACACATGGCATGCAAACTATTCTAGAAGGATCGGTTTCACTTCCTAAACAAGAACAAAAGAGTCATTTTCCACATTATCACCACCTAATGAGTACGGAGTCACAAAAAGAGTCAAAGTGTTGTCATAAGCATAATTCACTTCCATGCACTTGTTTTTTACAAAAATCTAGGGTATGCTTATTCCAACTTTTCACAATGCAAGATTAAATCTATTAGTACCAAACAAGTCACAATCCCACATTGTGATTCCAACAAGGGAAATAATGCAATAGGTACTCAGACTTCCCCTGTACGAATGACACCAACACCTAAAAAAATAATAACGATGATTTTTCCTTAAGAATGTCATCACTCAATCCATCATTTGGAAAAAGGTCGCCAAAACAACTACCAAAAAGAAAACTATAAGAAGCTAACATGATAAAGAACCTATCTAGAAGTAAAAACAAGCAAAACGACTAATCCAACCAAATCAAAATTAAGCTCAAACCCGATAAGGGCACACAATATTCATAACCACAAAAAAACATCATTCAACTTGAGCTACCAACAAAACACTCTTTAGAAGACTTGACAACTTGTAATTGAGTACACACAGTAGCAAGAACACTTTCTAATAGCAATTAGCACATGAACAACGGAAGACAGTAGAGAAAACTACAATTAGGAATTTCATCGAACACATAGTGGGAGTCATAAAGTAAACATCATTAAGAGTAGTGTGGGTACTCAAGAATTACCAAAATTGGCATAACTCAACTTCAAACAACTAACAACACATCCCGCATCTTGAAATTAGCTCCGCACAACAACAACAAGACTTCACATTAGCAATTGGAACATGGAGTAACAAAGAACAAGTTGGATATTTCACTTAGGACTTTTATCAAACATATGGTGGATGTTAAAGTGGGTACTCAAGGATTCCCCAAAAGTCATGTAAAATGTGACACCCATACTAAACAATTCACAAAGACCATAATTTTTTTTTGATGCCACATAATTCATTTCAAGCCCAACAAGGGCTCAACACTCTCCATCAACACCTGACAAGGGGACAAATGTATCAAAATATATCAATAGTACACACCCACATGAAAATTAAGCTATTCCACCACCAACTAAAATATATTGCATTGTCCCTAATACAAGCAAAATAAAGTAGAAAAGGAGGTAAAGGGCTCCCTAAAGCATACTAGGCATGAGGATCGACATAAGAGTGGCCTGTAGTAATGCAATAGTTGGAATAATAGGAGCCTCCTTATACTGGGCTCCTATTTCATTCCTATCAAATTTTTGCATCCAAACATGTTAAAATCACTTTCAAAAACTCCAAAATTTTGTGGATTAGTCAAAATTAAATTTCTAAGCTTGTCTAAAAATTAAAATTTCAAAAACAAATGCAAAATATTTTAGAATGATGGGTTGCCTCCCATCAAGCGCTTGATTTAACATCGCGGCACAATGCAAGCAACCTTACCATTTACCTTTCCACTCTGAGGATTTGAATCTTTGTCCCAACTTCACATCAAGATTTCAATAAAACTTGTGGGGCAAATGTAAGGAAGCGCCAAGCCCAACTCTATCTCGCTATTTTGAAGACTTAAATCTTCATAACAAGGCCAATATGCCAGAGAAAAGGGACTTTAACACAAGTGCTACACTCCAAGGAAATCACAATACTGATCCACTCAATCCAATTCTAAAAGAAAATATCTACGAGGGTAGTAATATAAGCATATATCTACACAAAGACTTACAACGATTAATATAGCAATTTCAAGGCATAATACCATCGATGGGTATGAAAACCCCAACTTAATTCAAATGGAAACTAAAAGATAGTAAATCAAAAGTGCACCTATCACGATGGAATCCAAAGTCATAGGCCCTGACCTTCCAAAAAGTATGAATTTGAATACTTTTGAACCCGGACTGAGTTTCTAAATGACCAACTGAAATACTAAGTGCACTACCTCTGCTCGAAGGTACCATATCTTTGACAGATTAATCTGGCTGCTCTAACTACTCAATAATCCCATGATGGGGACACTCTCTGGACCAACCTATTTGCAGTCGTAACAAACTCCTGAAGTTCTAATCTAGCGAGAAACACGAGCTGACCCCAACTGGTTGGCCAACTCATGACTGGGGCACTCCCTAGACTAGTGAGCAATCTCACCACAATCAAAACATGCCCCTGGAACTCTCTGATGCACTGTACATGCTGACCCATAATAGCAGCCATAGCCTGAAGACCTAGATCGAGAACCCCGTAATGCCTGATAAGAACTCTATCCACTGTGACTACCACGACCTATCAAGAGCCACCTATAATCTGAGGTGCTACCTGTATGAACCTGATAGACTACAAGTGATGCTGACCTATGGGCGGAGGATCCCTACCTCCAGATGGAATACCGCTAACATTGTACTGTTAACATGGCCTCTTACCGCCACCTCCATATGTCTCAATATATGCCATATTTATAGACCTCGCATGATCAACAACTTAAAGAAAAGTACACCCAACTGCTATTAAATGCTCTGATGCCAAGCGGAGTGGGGTAAAGCCAATCATTTGACAAATCCATGCACTATCTCATGCTCTGAAGAAAATAACATAGCAGTATTTTTGGACTACTAGAGAAACCCAATCTCATACTCTACAACTGATAAAGGACCCTACTAAATACCAATAAACTCAACTCTAGCTTGAGGACCACCCGAGGTACCAGACACTACCCTGGTTGTGAAGTATCCACGAAAAGGCTCAGAACCCCTAACACAAAATCCTAAAAAGATGTGGTTATCATAAATTCTACCAAAGCCTGGGCTGGCCCCAAACTCTATGGCTGACGCTAAAAATACTCAATGGTAATTTCTAACTCCCTAGCCTGATGTTGAGCTAAAACTCTAGTAACACGCACAGAAGTCCCATCTGCATCTATAGACAAGTTTGTGCTATCCATCTAAGAAAGAGTGGAGTCAAAGGAATAACTTAGAGGTTCATAGAAGTACGAACACATGACAAGGAATCACGGAATAGAATTTCCTAAGAACTCCCTATTGCCTCCCAAAGATAGGATACAGACATCTCCGTACCGATCTGTATTACTCTACTAGGCACTTAGCTCTTGTACCAACAACATTGGTGAACCTAGGCTCTGATACCAATTTGTCATGACCTAATTTCTCAAGTCATGAAGGCACCTACTATGATCTACCAGTAGGTAAGGCAACCCATAGTCTAGAACAATGAGTAACGAAATATTAAGGAGAAAGAAGAAAGCAGCGAAAAGTGAAAACAATAAAGAGACTAATATAGAGAATTAACCTTAAAACCTGGTGAAAATAGTTCAAGAGATTCTAATACAATAGGAGAGAAAAATAAAGTACAGAATGCATGTATATACAAGCCCCTCTAAAATACAAAATAGAGATTAGTCCAATCAATAAAAGGGAGAGCAGGAGCACTTCGGATGTCAGGTGCTCACCCCAAAGATAATGCAAGTATTAATAACATATAAAGCAGGAATATAGACTATAGGTAACTACTCAGGAAATGAAACATAAAAGTGCTAAGATAAAAGTAAAGGTAAAGTATCTGTTACTACCGGTAGTCAGGGACGAAGCGCAGTTCCATAAGTAACTAGTCATCTTACGATAGCATAATGAAGAAAGGATATACAATATACAATCGAAGAACAAAGGAAGAAATATACAAGAGATATATAGTAATAATATGAAGAAAGGGTATGTATATATTATAATATTATGAAGGAAGCCAGTCATATATCATAAGATTAGCTAAACCTGAAAGTGCCAACCAAAGAGAGCTGGTCTAACAACTTAAATCTCATAAGGACTACGATATCAAGAGGGGAGCTAACTCTAGCATAAGCAGGGTCTCTAACCAAGTGTGGCAATCATAAAATAATATACTGATAATAAAACTCAACATAATGAAAAGGAAAGGAACTCAAAAGCATACCTACAACCTCAAGTACCAATCCATAACCAGCCTGCCACGAACCATATAATAATACTAACCAACAATAATCTAATCGACTAGCACGGACAACCAATAACCTAATCGTACACCCATAAGTACAAAAGGTACAATCAATTACTCAGCAACTAACAAACATAACCTATACCTATTCAGCCCCTCATATGACCGAAAGGTATAAGCACCAAACATTCATAATGGTTATAAGAGATACATATGAATTAATGAATGCAAGGATAATCCAGTACCATCAACCAATCAAGTTTCATAACATATCAAGTGTATAAACCTTCTTAATCTCAGTAGCTCACAAAGGTAGGACCGCCGACAACCATCCTTCTCTGGTACTGTGGCTCATCGAATTAAAGGGCCTATAGAGGACTCGAGATATCCTTATACACTACCTGGTCCCAAACTAGGACCTTCATAATTGATCATAACCAATCTATTCTTTTTGGTATCAGAGAGATATAAGGATATAATGAATGCTCGGAATCAAACCAAGTTTAAAGAAGTATAAATTTGTAATTTTATTGCCCGAGATCAAATCTGGGACTAAAATAGTATAATAATGTAGAAAGGATTAGAAATCTCCCTCTACTATAGTCAAATAAGTAGTAGTCAAATGAGTGGATCAATACTAGATTGAAATCAGCCTCGGTCGAATTTCCAAAGAAATATATTCTGTTTAAAATATCATAATTCCATGATAAAGGTTGTACGACCTCCATTTTTAAAGAATTAATTTTAAAGTTAAGAAAAGTGGGAGTAAATCCCTTTTTAGAAGACAATAGTAAAATAAGGTTTTAATCAAAATCGTACTACTAACTAAGCATAAATGCACCTAAATGTATGCATGCCATGACTCGTATCCAAACAATACAACCATAAGCGCCTAAACATCTATAAACTAGAACCACATCATTTCAAGGATAGAGTACAAACCTGGTGTCCTACTGGTATCAAAACCATCGCCCAAGGCCCATAATATATATAGTAATAGGATATTTGTACCATAAACTGGGATACTAAAGTAAATAGTGCATAAAGCTACTAGAAGGATCTAATTGGGGAAATACTATATAATTCACTAAGTAACATGGTGATTCTTATTCTAACGGGGTCATTCATGTAAATCTATGGTCAAACAATCCCATAATCAGGTGCAAGAGTCCTATAATCATATCGGGTATTTTAGGCTAAGGCTCGAGTTACATCTCTAGTCTAAAGTCCCTAAATAGGTCAAGTCATGATATTAGTAGGTATAAACCTATCCTATAATTCCTACCTATCATGAAATCTACACAATACACATTCTTATAGAGAAAAGTAAACTGAAAACTACCTCGAAGCCAAACCACAATCTCAAACCATCCACAAATTGCTCGTCTTTGTCCCACGATCTCAAAAATGATGTCATACTATCAAAATCATAATCTACACATTAATAGGAGTAAAACAATACCCATATTGAAATAATGGACTCTAAGCCAAAATTTGAATCTAAAATGGGCCCATGGGACTCAGGAATGAAATCCAAAATTGGACCCGTCATTAGGTACCTCATGACTCAAGGAAATTGTGCACAAAATTTGAGCGCAATCCAAGCTCAATAGATCACTCAAATCAACCCTCACATTAGACAAATAAGAAATCAAAAATGGAGAATTTAAGAGGAGGAAAGCTCGGAACTTATGAGATTCGGACTATATAAAGGTCGCTTTGACATTCCCGAGATATTCCTGACCATAAATTGATGTTCCCCTACTGATTTTTGGGTTTAAATGGTGTTTAAGTAGGTTTGGAATTGGGGAAAAATTGTCTTGAGGTCGAGGGGGCTCAAGCCTAAAAAGGCACCAGAACCATTGCCTAGGCGGCCCTTTGGTCGCTCAGCCGAATTTTCCCAGGCGCCAAAGGAGTCACCCAGGTGGCCCATATGCATGTTAGCCTACTTTCACCTAGGCACCTAGGGGGTCGCTTGGGCGATGTACCAAGTACCAGCACTTGCCAAATTTTTGTTTAGTGCTTCGGGCACATCCAGAGTCCCATGGAAGAAAATGAATAATACTACCCCATTGAAGCATTTCAGACTTATAGAATATACAAAATTCCAAACAGAGGTCATTCCGATAAAATATGGGCCCCAAACCCAATGTGTCATTTGACCAACTTTCGACCAATAGCCCAAAATGAGTTTGATAGCCTCGGTACCCATACCAAGGATTTCCTTAGCCTAAAATTGATGTTTTAAAACTGATAGAGCTATTGGAATTTCTATCTGAGTCTGTTTACTATGAGTTTTGGTTTGAGACCAATTTCTTAACAATTAAAGCTCCGTAATAGGGAAATGAGCCTCAAACGCAAATGAACTATCCAAAAACTGAATCAACTATTTTCCCAAGTCAAAAATAACCTGTGGCTTCTAAGGGAAGGGACAAAACATCAAAAATGTGTGGAAATTGAGAAACTGACTTAGAGGGTCATTACAAATTCAAAGAGTTTAAAAGGGTAGAAAACCCTCAGATGATGAACTAGGTTAAGTTCATGAGTTTTTTTGTTCAATGTGAGTTTATAATACTTAGGAAGGGTAAATTGTTACGTTAAATCTATGCAACTGTTGTTTATAGATCAAGAACCGACTGAAATTTAAAGCAAGGGAAAATTTGTGGCTATATAGTGTTTACGAGTAAGGAATCAAGGTAGGTTAAGGTTTAATGGTAGTAAAGACTTGCTTGACGTTGTGCTTATATTAGAGTTGGGTGTTTGTGATTAGATTTTAGTCATTACTTATGATTATTGACCATACCATGCATTGAACATATGGTTTTGGGATGGTATTGAGATTATATATGGATTGGGTGTCACACACACTATTCTATGGATTGGGTGTCATTCCAACACTGTTATCGAATCAGGTGCCATACCGGCACTGGTATATGGACTAAGATCATCCCCTATAGGTTATAACTGAGAGTCCCTACTGACTCTAGTGTTTGTGTACATCTTGTATGTATGCAATCATCATTTTATATGTATTCATAATTATGATGACTATTATTGAAGGAATCTGCCTAAGTGTGATTGATATACTTGTATACCTATTTCCTGATGAGATGAAGTGTTATAACTTTAATTTTTTGTCAACTAATTATGAATTGTGTTTTGATTGTTGGTACTTACATTTAACTTGCCTATTTGTATGGTGTTGAGTTGAGTTGGCTGATGATGCCTACCAGTACTTAGTTGTTGTATTGATACTACTTGTACTCTTCTTTTTGTTGAGTGCAGAGCATGTTCCAGCATTTAAGACGAGACCTTGACTCTATTCCATGACCTTTTCAAAGATGAGCACCATGTCTCGGAAGCCATTGGATCATCTTTACTTTGTTTATGTCCTCTGTTCAAAACCAAGACACTTCTTTATTTAGTATTTTGGATAATATTTTAGACTTGTTTTTGGATACTGTTTAGATGTTCTTGTACGATGACTTTCGAGTCCCGGGGATTGTAATAATTAAAGATACTTCTACACTCTATTTTTTATGTATATTAAATAAGTTAGTAATTGAATTGGCTGATTAATATTGTGTTTTAGTGAGTTAAATGGTGAGTATTTAAGGAAAGTTACTTGTAAAGGTCCAAAATAGTTTGTTAAGGTTAGGTTAGATTGTTCTCCCACCATAGAGTTAGGTTGGGTGCCATTCATGACAAATTGGATCGTGACAAGTATCTTTTCGGTAAACATAACCAATCAACTAATGAAAGTTGTCACGCTTACCAACTGCACTGAACTCTAATATTCCACTTAATCAAACAACATAACAACCTAAAAGATGCACGTATCACTTATTCAAAACATAATTCACAGCATTAGAATACAAGTCATATGCCTCTTATTGACCTCTACTAGTTAGAATAACACTATTCCAACCTTTCAAACATTACAAGTTACCAATTAGGACCAAGTAATCCCATTGTGATTATTGAGATACCAATTAGAATTTGCCAGATAACAATTGGACTTAACTCGGGGAGACAACACTAAATAGCACTATAAGAGAGAAAAAGTGAGATAGATTCCTAGATGCCTAGCATCCTCCTAAGGATTTTATACTCAAGGACACAATACTTAACTAGCACGACAGGAGAGAACAAAGTGAGATAGATTCCTAGATACCTTGTAGCCTCCTAAGTATTTGATGTGGATGTCAACATACCAATCTGTAGGACTCTACCCAGTATTTACTCTTATAATGGGAGGCCGATAATCTAGGCTTTGTACCAACTTGTCACAACCCAGATCATGGATCGTGCGGGCACGTACCCAACTCTACCCTATCTAGGAGAACCCTTACCACCCAACTTTTAATCAAAGCATAAGACATTGCTAAAACCCTAAGCATTAATAAATAACAAACCTTTATTTTAATATGAAACTTATTACAAAGTACATTGAGGAATTTAACTACACAACTCCTCAGAACCTAGTCTAAACAGGTATAAAAGCACTAAATAAATGAAGGACGACTCAAGACAAAATATTCATGTAACAGTAGAACGAAATGAGCTTCTGAAGAATAATCACTGCGACACCTATGGAAACTCCAACTGACCTGTAACATCCCTAAAAAGAGATATAGTTAGTGTAGTTTCAAAACAACCACATGTACTTGTAGGTATCATTGGTCGATTAGGGTTAGAAAATAAATAATAACATAAAGGAGAGATTATGACAATAATAAATACTTAATAACTGAACATTACCAACACCATTAAGCATTTTTCAACTCTCAACCTTACCGCTTTCCTTTTTTATGATAACACTATTGATCTTTCCTTAGAGAAACTAAGTAATACCAATCCCATAGAACTACCAAATCCATATCTCTCTTTGATAGTATCTAATATCCTCACTCATGAAAATTATGGCTGGCTACTCTATTCCCTACTCTCCACTGATAATACCACCACTCTAGCCCTTAATATAAACAACAACAATTTTGTAATAAAGATAATATAGAATCCTCATATATATATAAATATATACACAGGAAATAAGATCTACATACAACCAATACCTACCTTATTCCAAGTATTTATGTACATCACTTACACTTAGGAAATTTAGTCAACAATAGTCAAAAACAATCACATGTGCAAATGTAGCCATGAATGCATGCATAAAATGTGTACATACATACTAGGGTCAGTAGGGACCCTTAGTTTTGACCTGCAGGAGACGAGCTCAATCCATGTACCAGTACCGACATGGTACCTGATCCCAATATCAATTTGTGTCAGTCTGACACTCGATCCCAATATTAATATGTGTCAGTGTGACACTCGATCCCAATATCAATCAGTCTCGGCATAACACCCAATTCCAATATCAATCCATATCTATGAAACACCCGATCCCAATATCAATTTATGATTGTGTGACACTCGATCTCAATATTAATCTGTGTCTATTAACACCTAATTTTTGACATCCACGATCTAAATTAATTTTGAGCTTCTTCAATTTTAAACAAATTCAAAATAATTGTTTTTATAGAATTAAGGAATTTTACAATTCAATTTCAAATTAATTTTTGTCATTTTAAGTATAGTTATATGGTCCCATATTCAAATATATGGGATTATATGATTTAATTATTTGAAAAAATGATTTTTATTTGAATTGGTTTTGATTAGAGTTTATTTCTAAAATTAATAAAATTAGAGATTAAAATGATTTAATCTTTAAAAAAATTAAATTTCAAAATTAATTATTTTGATTTTGTTTAATCAAAAAGCTCATAATTAAACTAGGAGTCAATTCATTTCAAATTTTTTTCAAATCAAGTCAATTGCTAAATGTGACCGTATTTGAAACTTATTTGGTTACATTTGCAATGCAATTGGGCTTATTGGAATCTGATTTGGCTACTATTCATATGAAATTAGCTAGATTCTAAACTATTGGATCATTCCTAAAATAGCCTAAAAACTTACCCTTTATTTTCCCTAATCTCTACCTGAGCTAGGCCTAAAGTCCTAACAACTGACCCGGCCCATACCCTTTTAATCCCTTAGCCTCTCTTCTTTATAACAACAATGATAACACAACAACAGCAATAACATAAGGCCTCTCTCCCCCAAAATAACATCAACCTTAGCGACCAATGATGTTTCCCTCTCTTTTTTGTCTTTGTTCGTACACCTCCGCGTGCCAGGCACGAGACGTGGTACACCCAGAAGCTTCCAAGAAAACACCCTCAAATTCGTTCCATTTCCAACCCATTTTTAAAATTTGAATTTAAAAAAATTGTACTAGAATCATATGAATCCAGCTCATACCAACCCTATCCATATCTCAAATTTGAATTTAACTAAAGCAAAATCCTAGAAAAACCCTAAGAAAATCCCTAGAATATTCTTAAAGTGCCACTTCCTCACCTATTATTCGCTCATTTTACGAGCAAGGACAGAGACACGTCTATCTTCGTCCATTTTAGTGGATTCATTTTTAGCTACATGATTTGAGAACTTTATATTCATCCCACATTGCCCAAATCTCAGAAATCACATTCCAAAAACCCCTATAAATAGCTCACTATTTCTGTAATGCCCCGTACATTTCCGACCCTACTTGAAACTTTTGAAGTATGCTTACCTAGGTTTTGAGAGCCACAAGTACGTATTTTGTATTGTTATTGATGGAAAAATTTGATAGTGTGATAGCATATGTGAAGATACCTTTGTAGGAGGTATTTGTGACTTTGTGGAGCACTTGTGGGGGTGAAAAGTGAGGTTTAAAGGACATCCAAGCAAAGGATATTAAAGTTAAGAGGCAAGGTAAAGATTTGGACATGAAAGATCCAACCAAATTCGCAAAGAAAAGTCGGAATCAAAAGTTAAGTGTGGGGTGCTGCAGGTGGCGTTCCAGGCCTCTTCTGGCCAAAAATTTTCTTACCCAGGCAGCAAAGGGGCGTGCCAGGCTGGTTTTTGCCAAAAAAATTTCTTCGACCATTAGTCGATAAATAGGACTCTTGGGTTATGGTATCATTATTCCATCATAGTAGGGCTACTCTTGAGTGAGTTTGGCATCCAAGTTGGGGTTAATTCATCGTCGTAATTATTTTAACAAATTATGTTCAAATAAGCCATGAGCGACTAGAATTTCTATTTTTGCGATTGAGGCTACGAACGGGAATCTCGTAAGTGAATATTATCGAAACATTTATAGAATTATTTGAAAAGGAGATATATGGTGGATTATACATTACATTTGGTGGGTTAAGATGACATGTGCTACTGGGCTCAATTTAAATCCCAAAGAGAGACCAAAATGCAAGGCCCAATGGGGCAAATGACCCATTCTTCCACTTTGACCAAGCAAACATTGCATTTAATGCAAGGAAATGGCTAAGGATGACTTGAGTACTATATAAAGGCCAAAAAATCAGAATTTAATTCATTCTAACTCTCAAGCCTCTTTAGATATTTCTCACATATTTTCTCTCAAACCCTAAGAACCCTAAGGCACTTCTTGGGACAAGATCACTCATTTGCAAGTTTGGGTAAGTGATTATTCTTATGGATTAATATATTATATGCATGGGAGAGCATTTAGATCATGATGGTTATGTCTAAAAGTGTAAGTGGTGCACTTTTGTGTTTTTGTAAAAGATGTGTCATTTTTGTGAATTAAACTTGAAAAGTGACTTGTGGTTTTGATGAAAGTGCATGGTATGGATGAAATAAAAACAGGTATGGTTTGATGATGTTACTAAACTTTTTATTTTTCTATAGTGTAAATTATGGGATTTTGGCCGATATGTTGTTATGAGACGTATTGAGGTGACTTGATGGAGTAATTGTGATGTTGTGTTGATGGAGGAGTGGAAAGTATGAACTTGGTGTGACATGCTATTGGTTTATCATGTATTGGTCAATGTATGGAATATTGTGGGATTGTTGGTATGATAATTTCATAAATGGTATTGTCAAGGGGGAAATGACATTTTTAAAGGCAAACATGAAACTCATTATCGTTATATGCATTTGTAAGGTATTTGGGGGTTAATGTAAACTCTGTTATGTACTTGTGTTGTAGAGTGAAACATAAGGAAGGAGCTGGACTATTGTATTCACGTATAGGATTGTATATTCGTATTGAGAAGATAAGGCATGTAAGGTTACTCTTTCCGTATCCTTCTGCAGCATATAGTGTTCACATTGACATAGTACTTATTCCATTCTGAAACGTTCTAAGGTACCCTATATCCTGTTACCAATTGTTATTATCACATGTTTCCTACTCATTGATCAATTGTGATTCACATGTATCATGTTCATTGACTAATGTTCCAAAGATCCCATAGTTCCAATAATGTTATGTTTCCAATAATATTATGATTATCTTTGTACCAATCTCTCACAAGTAAAAGTACCAATCTCACAAAAGTAATGAAGGAAGTAATGTGTAAGATAATGTATCTATCCCTCACAAGTAAAGGTATCAATCTTACAAGAGTAAAGACATGAAGTAATGTATGTATGTGTTTCAAGTTTCAAGAATGTTTCAATCACCAAGGTATCACTTTTAGAATGAAAGAAAGAAGTAATGTTTAATTGATGAGTATTCTTGGGTGGTATCCCAGGGGTGGAAGAAACACCTAGCATGGGTCGATCCCAATATATCATAATGACATCCCAGGGGCGATACGAAAGTCTAGCATGGGTTAATATAACATCCCAGGGGTCAAAGTACCTAGCATGGGTTAATAACATCCCAGGGGCGACACGAAAGCCTAGCATGGGTTAATAACATCCCAGGGGCGACACAAAAGCCTAGCATGGGTTAATATAACATCCCAGGGGTCAAAGTACCTAGCATGGTTTAATCTCATCCCAGGGGCGACAGAACATCCTAGCATGGGTAGAACAATAAAGATGAATAAATATGAAGGCAAAAGAAGTAAAGAATGTAATGTACATGGTTCCTCACATATAGAAAGATGGTTTATTCACATTGACTATTTCTCTTATATTGACTCCATTGTTGTTACTATGGATGATGAAATTCTTATGGCCTTACATACTTAGTACATTCTTCATACTGACCCCCTTGGAGGACTTACTTTATTTTCTGCAGGCGCAGGTGCTAGTAGACCTCCACAGTAGGTTGCAGATCATTTGCAAATCATTGGTGAGCTCCAGTTTCTTTGGGGATTTCCGAGTCATTATGCACTTTTATTTGGTATTGTATATGAGTATAGAGCGGGGTGTTGTCCCGACTCTAGGTTTGTCATAGTTATGTATTTGTAGAGGCTTTGTAGACTTATGTGGGAAACTGAATGTAAGATATGTACGTTCATTTTGATGTGATGGCCCTAACGGACAAGTTTCATATATTGTACATGTTTTCCATGACTTCTGTATAGTTGCATGAGACATAATGGTGTTCATACAAGGATATGCATACGAATGTACATGAGCAAAGATTGGTTGTCTTGGGCCATATCGGCTTCGGGTGCCAGTCCGCCTCTTTGGAACTCGGGGAGTGACAATTTCATTGAGTTAGGTTAAGTCTTGAAGAATTGAAAAAATTGTTCAAACAAAAAAGCAAAAAATTTCTGAATTGAAAGAAGATTTTCTTTTTTAAGTTAAAAGTTTCTAGGTTAAAATCCTTGTAAGACTCCATTGAGCATTGGATTATGGATAATAGACAAGTTGTTATTTCTAGTGGTGGAATATAGATACCGACGAGCTCATAGTTTTTGTTTGTTGCTCCAAAAAAGGAAAACTCTTCGGCCCTTTTACATTTTCCTCTTAATTTATTTCTAGATTACTTGTGTATTTCTTGTTGTATTGATTTTAGTAGCAGTATTTCAGCAACGCATTTTTTTAGTCTTAACTTCAGTTTGATATTATACCATAATAGTAATAATAATAGTAGTTGAATATCATATTTGATTGTGAGAATGAGATTGATCTGGTTTGTGTTTGATGTTGGTTGATTCAAAATATTATATTGTTTTCCTCTTTCTCAAGTTCTTAGTGATATTTTTGTTCATATGAATTCATTCAAGTGTCTAAACTCTAAAAATTCCTTCTTTTTCTTTTAAAATTATTGTCCAGAGTTTGTTTATCCTATTTTATACTATTCATGTTTGGTTTAGCTCTACGAATTTTGCTCATGATTTGTTTTGATTTTTGTCACTATTTATTCCTTCTGGATAGCAATATATAGGAGTTATCTTCATACTCATTTGTGTCTGCTTTTACAATTTTTCTTCAGCCTATTATTTGATTAATAAATGAGGTTTTAAAGTTCTTTCCTTTTATTTTGATTAGAAGTAGTTGTTCACTGCTTTTCCTTTGGCTTATGCATTAAAAATCAGATGGCTTATAAGGGTTCTTTGACTCATAATTTCAATATAAGTAAGTGAGTTCATCTATAGTGTAAGGTTGTTTATCCTAGTGAATCCTCAATGACCTTTAAGCTCGTGGTCTAAACTTACTAGCTAAAGAGAATGAAAGTAATTTAAGATTGTTAAATTAATTCGAATGATGTTTGTTTGGTTTCTCTGTAAGCTTGCTTGTTGTTTCAAAGAATCTGTCTTTGAGATTTCTTCCAAGATGCTTATGTTAGAAAGTGAACTGGTGATTTAGACTATTTTTTTGGGTCTAGGACCAATGAATTGTTTTCTTTATTGTCTTCCTTTCTTGACTCTTTCTATCTGGTTTTCTCTCCTATTTAATATCTATGTTCCTCTCATTTCCCTTCTCCTGAATATAATGCTTGAGCTATAAGGTTCTATTATCAAGTATAGGGATATGAGATTCTTCATCTTCGATACTTCAAAATCGGGTAATGAATATATTATGGTGTGATTTCACTTAGGTTGCCTATTTGGGTGAATTGATTGTGCATATCGTCGTGCTTGGTTTTGAAATTTTTTTGTGTAATTTGAATATTTTTCCTCTTTCTTTATAGTTCTAGTTGTTTTGTTTAAAGGTTGTAGCAATTGTTTCAAACACCCTTTCTTTAGATTTATCTAAATTACGGATTCCTCAAGGAATATTGCTTGATTTGCATTAGTTGAAATCTGTCAAAGAGAGGAAGGGGCAGTTATGCATTTAACCTCTAAAAGTGATTGTTTGTCTATTTTGTTGTTTAAAGATTATGTGGTTAAGGGTGTTCATAAGAGTGGTTGTCATGTTTTGTTAAGCATTTCTTTTAAATATCCTTTTATATCTATGTGGGTATGATTACTTAGCAAAAACTAGTGTTGTTTGTATCAATTAGACTCTAATCCTTATCCTTTTTGTTGCATGTGATTTGAATTCGAGTTCAAATGGATGCTTTCCCCCTTTGTATTTCCTCAATGAGCCAAGTAGGCCTATATTTTTATCGAGCCAACCTCTCATCATGTCTTTGTGAACTAATTTAAAGTCCAAAATGCAGCAGCAACAATTAAAACGCCTAAACCCAATTTCTTTCTCTACTCATTTATTTATTGTATGTTATTTTGATTCTAACTCATTTTAACTTAGTTGAATTTCCTTTTGGGAGTTGCCATTGTTTTGCATCAATCCACTTTGTTTAAACTTAATCATGTTAATCGGGTCTTTAAAAAAAAGACTTGATTTTGCTATCTTTTCATCATTAAAAAATGGAATTGAATCAATGCTTTTAGTATGATTAATTTATTTTGAATAGTCCTTATAAAGTCAAATCTTTTGCAAATGATTTTCAACAAATAACCCTTTCGTTCAAAGTTAGTCAACGAAGTCATTTTTAAATAGATCGGATAATCGCAAGTTAGTGGATACCTTGAGTGCCTTAAAAATCTTTTCGGGGTATTAATGTGAACCGCTTACCCGAATTTTTGAGACTTCAAGGATTTTTTCTATTTTAAAACCTTTAAAGTATTTTTCAAAGATTTTCTTAATTTTTCTTAATTAATTAAGTGGCGACTCTATTGTTATAAAATTTAGAAATTTCTTTAAGCTTTTAAAGTTTAATCAAATCAAAACTATTTTCCCACAAAATAGTGTCGGTGTGACATCCTATCCCAACATCAACTCAATAAGTAATCTCAACACAATGCTCAATGCATAGTGACAATCAATAATTACAAGCATGCCCGAAGGTAGTCACAACATTCAACTCAAATATAAACACAAAATCAAATCAAGTCTATAACTACATTTAACTCACCTATACATACTCAATCATCAAGAATTACTACCAATCTACTATTGTCTATCTTTATCCTGATTCTCGTAATTACTATAACGCTACTACATTCCCCCTTTGTTACACTAACATCAACCTCAGCACGAGCGACTAAATCCCGTAGTCCCACCTACAACCCTCTCCTCTCCCTCTTAAAACTACCATACTTTCCTCAAATCTTACGCCTCCTCCCTTTAAAATCAACTCAGCTCCACCTATCGCCACTCTACTGTCGACTTGAACACACATAAGGCAATTTTATGTCTACCTAATAAGTTCACCCCTTAACCTACCCTTTTTTCTAAAAGAGCTCATGACAACCCCTATTTACCGACCTACCTCTATTTCATACAAGCATAATGATTCCCCAATAATTAAAGGGTTGACACATATCATTAACTAAACATTTGTTATCCAATCCATCGGGATATCCTCAGGGAATGCTTGGAAATTACCCTTCCAGAGCTTAGCCTCTAAATTCTGGTCATTCTAAGTCTAGGGTTGAATAATAATCCTAATCGGATAACTAGAATCGATATCAAAAATATAGAATTAAACAATAAAATTAAAGGATAGTTGATAAATAAGAGATGAGAAGTGAAAAAAGAAAGACTCAATTAAACAACAATTAGACCAAGGAGGAGAAGAAATTGATTTCAATTAGAATTAGAGAAACCCAAATTGAATCCACAAATGAGTAACTCTTGTGAAAATCAAGGTTAAGAAGTTCTAAACCAACAATGGGAATCCACCCATCACTAATTTAGAATTAGCTATACTAATCTAGCTTAAAGGGAATCCACCCTTGAACTATACTCTCAAAGGAGCTTCTTCAAATCTCAAGAAAAAACATTCTAAGGAAGGAAATAAGCTAAGGCATCTATTTATAGTTATTGCCTTTATAAAAATAGACTATTACAAAATTGCCCAAAGTGACTATTTTGGAAATAACCCACAAGGGCCCTTATTGATTTCCCAAATGGCATCTTGATCGCCCATGACCTTGTGTATTTATTGCTCCATATCTTCCTCTGGTGTCCAATCTATCATCCATATGTGGAAGCCCTTCCTAATGTGCTCCTAGCTAATCGTGCTTGTATCATAAATTCAACCTCAATCAAACAAGCTCTGATTGACATAAAATTTTAAACAAGAGCTCATTTAAACACTACAAACAAACTCCAATAATTTTTATGGTTCAATTTCAAACAGATTGCTCCTTGAAATTAAACCCACTTGCAATTTCTTCAAACCATGAAGAACACCATGAACTCCAAAATTAACCCTTGTGAAATTTAACTCTGTTTGCTTCAAACTTTAGATTCAAGCTCCAAATGACTGGGAAAACAAACCCCAATACAATTGAACCTCCAATTTTTCCCCAATCAACAAACCCACTTCATCTTCTTCAAGCTTTATCAAGCTCAACAATGGTAAAATTTCCAAACAACTCCAAATCAAACCAAATTTCAAATCCATTATGGTGTGACGACACACTTTCCAATAATGGAGATCTTTTCTTGGAAGATTATAGTACATTTATTGAATAGGTTGGTGTTCAAAGGGAAGGTGATGTATGTGCTATAATTATTTCTTTATCATTTAGTATTCTGGTTCTTGGTCAAGGCCTTAATGTGCTTGAATCAATGGATGAACCATCTCCTGAGGACATATTAGACGAAATTGATTTAACTGACACCTTTCTATATTATTTTTTTTCTTATGATGATACTAATGCTTGTGAGTGGAGTAAGTTGTTTAAGGATAAGAGTGCCAACCAGGCAAATGGGTATTTGCTTAACCCAAGTGTATCGAGTTCCTTTCTATTTGACTGCAATAATAAATTGATTGGGGGCATTTGTGTGATGATGCTTGGTAAAGATGACAAGCAAAGCTTGGGTGAGATTATTGGCACCCTCTCCTATGATGTAAGGTCTTTCTTGAGGATTTACAATCCACTTGATGGACTTATGTCGTGCACGGGGAAAACCTCCAACAAAGAAAAATGCTCTTTGAAGAAGGGGAGTAATGAGATAGTTCTCGAGCATTCTTCTATTGGGTACCATGCCAAGGCTTCTAAAGCCATAAAGATGAGTAATACTACTCATGGACTTTATTGTGGCAGCCATTTGGGCTTATGTGATTCTTATTTGATGGTGCCTTTAAAAGTGTGAATTTCCATACCTTAGAGAGTTCTCGAGTATGTCATAAGGGTATCCTTCTCTTTTGACCCCGAAAATGACCTGGGAGTAATTCCATAATTTAATTAGGCTAGTGCATGTGTGAAGGGCATAACTTGGATCTACCGTTTTTATAAGCTTGCACCTAGCCATAAGTTGATTGACCTTTTAGGGGTATTTGAGCATATAGAGGTACCATCTTTGCGATGGACCTATTTTCTTGATATGTGGAATAGACAATTTCCTTGTGCTTCAATTATGGACTTAATGGTCATGACAATGGGAGATACTTAGTTGTTCCTTGAGATTGTTTCCCTTTGGTATAATATTTTTGTGCTAACCATGGTACTAACCCCCATACTATGAGGAACTTTTTGTTGCTTGTCCTTCTTATGTTTTTGCAAGATTCAGATTTGAGGACGAATCCTTTTGAAGAAAGGGGATGATGATACGAGCACAGTTAGCTTGGAGCACATTAGGAGGGGCTTCAACATATAGATGATATCTTGGAGCCTAGAGAAAGATATGGAGTAATAAATACACAAGGTCATAGGCGATTAAGATGCCATTTGCTCAATCAAGATGGGCCCTTGTGGGTTATTTCCAAAATAGTCACTTTTGGGCTATTTTTGTAAAGGCGATAACTATAAATAGATGCTTTAGCTTATTTTCTTCGTTAGAATGTTTTTGCTTGAGATTTGAAGAAGCTCCTTTGAGAGTATAGTTCAGGGTGGATTCTCTTTAGGCTATATTAGTGTAGCTAATTCTAAATTAGTGATGGGTGGATTCCCATTGTTGGTTTAGAACTTCTTAACCTTGATTTTCACAAGAGTTACTCATTTGTGGATTCAATTTGGGTTTCTCTAATTTTAATTGAAATCAAGTTCTCTTCCTCCTTGGTTTACTTATTGTTCAATTGAGCCTTTCTTCTTCACTTCTCATATTTTATTTCTCAACTATCCTTTAATTTTGTTGTTTAATTCTATGTTTTTTATATCGATTCTAGTTATCCAATTAGGATCGTTATCAAGGGTTTATTCGGGGTGTTTTTGGACTAGGCAAATAAAATAATAGACCACAACTGGGAGAAGGGTTTAAACAAAACCTGGGTAGCTCACTTTCTTAACATCACTGCAGCGATGGGAGTGTCATTACAGCGATGTTGCTGCGGCAAAATACTTGTTGCTACAACAATGGGTCAGCGGGCCTGGCCCAATTTTTAGAATTTGGCCCAAATCACGGACCTTCTACCACAAAAATTATTTCTAATTGGGTTTGAAATGCAATTTTGATCGAATTATTTTTCTAAAATGATTTTTAACATAACGATGAATTGGGTTGTTACACCAGAACTCTCAAAAAGCTAGGGATATCTACTTCATATGTCCAATTCTATCACCTAAGTGTCCTTCTCAAGTGGTCAATGCTTCCACTGAATCTTCACTGAAGATATTTCCTCAGACCTCAAGTTGCGAGTCTGGCTATCCAAATTGGCCACGGGCACTCCTAAAATTTTAGATTCAGATCTAAATCCACCGAAGCCTGCCAAATCACATAAGAACTATTGGAACTATACTTCTTCAACATCAATACAAGGAAAAATACATTCATAGCTAAAAGACCTAGAGTTAAAGCCAACTCATAAGCCACCTCCCTAATATTCTAAAGAATCTCAAAAAGGCTAATAAACCTCAGGCTAAGATTAGCCTTCTTCCCAAACCTTATCACACTCTTTATGGATGATACCTTTAGCTAAAACCACTCAAAAACTATGAACTCCAAGTCACAAACTCTCTGATCCACTTAAATCTTATGTCTACTCTAGGTTGTTAAGAACCGGTCTTAGATCAACTTTACTCTATCCAAGAAACCCTCAACAAATTTGTACCCTATGGACTAATCTCAAAAGAATAAAACCCACCAACTAGAGATCTATAATTTCTCTCATACAAAGCCTCAGATGGGTCCATCTAGATGATGGAATAGTAACTTTTATTATATGTGAACTCCATAAAAGGAAAGAACTAGTCCCATTAACCACCAAAACCGACCATATATGGTAAAATCATGTCCTCTAATACCTATATAGTCTGCTCTGACTAACCATTTGTTTGGGGATGAAAAGTTGTGCTCATCTAGAACTGAGTGTCCAACTCTTGTTCCATAGAACTCCAGAAGTGAAATGCTAACTAAGTACCTCTATCTGAAATGATGGAAATGGGAGAAAAATACAACCAAACTATCTCTCAAATGTCGATATGAGCCAACCTTTTTGTATTATAGTTAGTGTTCATTGATACAAAATGAGCTAATTTGGTCAACCTATCCATGATCACCCAAATAAAGTCAAATTTCCCTAAAGTTTGAGGCACACCAACTAATAAGTCCATCATAATACACTCCCACTTCTATTCAGGTATAGGCATCCTCTGTGTTACACCACCCAATCTATGGAGCTCACACTGTACATGCTGATAATTTAAACATTTAGACATAAATTCTGAGATATCCCTCTTCATCCTAAACTACAAATAATGATGCTTCAAATCATGATACATCTTGGATTCACCTGAATGAATTAAATACCTTGAATTATGAGCGTCCTCCATTATCAATCTAGTTAAGTCACCAACTCTAGGAATACAAATCCAACACTTAATCCTCAAAACATCCTCCTGGTCAAGGATCACTTCCTTAGCTTCACCTTTCAACACTTTATCCCAAATAATGTACAACTTCCCATCCTCAAATTGTCTAACCTTAATCTTCTCCATCAACAATGATCATACCTCAACACAATAAAACACTCTACCAAGCTTAGAAATATCAATTCTCACAGAGCAGTTGGCAAAACTCTAAGCATCCATAGCCAAAGGTCGCTCCTCCACCACCAACAAGGCAAGGATATCCATACTCACCACCTTCCTACTTAAGGCATCCACCACTACATTGCCCTTTCTTGGATGATAAAAAATAGTCATGGCATAGTCCTTCAACATGTCTAACAACTTGCACTATCTCAAGTTCAAATCCTTCTGGTTGATTATGTATTGTAGGCTGTGATAATTGGTGAACATCTCATAATGAAATCTATATATATCGTGCCAAGGAAAGGCTATCCATACTCACCACCTTCCTACTCAAGGCATCTGCCACTATATTGCCCTTGCTTGGATGATAAAAAAGAGTCATGTCATAGTCCTTCATTATGTCTAACAACTTGCATTGTCTCAAGTTCAAATGCTTCTGGTTGAATATGTTTTATAGGTTATGATGATTGGTGAACACCTCACAAAAAAACTCCATATAGATCATGCCTCCACAATTTCAAAGAAAATACTACTACTACCAACTACAAATCATGAGTGGGGTAATTCTTCTCAATTGTCTCAAAGCATAATCTATAACCCCTCTCTCTACATCAAAACACCACTAAGACCAACTCTGAAATCATCATAATACATGATAAAACCTTCACCTTCCACAGGAAAGGTCAAGATAGGTGTCAAAGACAATAAAGTCTTGAGCTTTTTATAGCTCCCCTCACACTCATGAACCATGGAAAAGCAACAATCTTCTAAGTTAATCAGGTCAAAGAAGTTATAATGGTAGAGAAACCCTCCATGAATTATCTATAATAGCTAGAACCTTGTCCAGATCGACCATAATACCCTCTTTGGATACTATATGTCCCTAGAATGTATAAAACTAAGTCAAAACTCACACTTCAATACGTAGCATACAAGCGTTCATCCCTCACTCTCTAAAGTACAATCCTCAAATGTTGAATATGCTACTTCTCACTCTTGGAATATGTTATGCCCTATTTTTAACTGAGGTTAAACAAAGCACAACTTCTGGACTCTAAAATATTGATTTTATATAGAATTGTTGCATATTTTTTAAGGAAATCAGGAAGCCTATTTTGATTATTGACATATATGACTTGTGTTTAAATCTACAAAAATGAGTTTGGATTCTAGATAAGGGTTCAAATTATTCTAAAGGGAAGGGGTTAGGCATCCTTTAGAATCCACAAAATATGGTACCCGGCTAAACTAAATTCATCAAAGAGGAGGAGGTAAAAATCATTTTTTGAAAAGTATAAATATGTAAAATATGTACTAAAAAAATGTATGTATAAAGAATGTGTGTCAAGTATATAATAAAGTCTATTGTTGTAAAATATGTGCATAGATATATAAAAAATGTATAAAAATATAAAAATATGTATGGAAAGAAAAGTACGCTTGTATAAAAAGAAAGTATTTTTGTAATGTATGGAAAGAAGAGTATTTTTTTCAATTATATAAAAGGAAAAGTATTCTCCAATAAATTTTTTGTTTAACAAAATCAAAGAAATAATAGATTGTCAAGATTAAATAAAATACTTTCTGAAAGGAAAAGATTATAATACTTTCTTAAAAAATGTGAATTTTACTAATTAATACTTGAACCAATTTAATCTTTTTATGTTAGTATTTATGGCCCACGTTTGCCTAAGCGCATTGTAATGAATATGCAAGTAAAGGAAACTCCCGTCCGTCACTCCAAAAGTAAAGTTTTCATTATACTTTTTCTTGTACAATAGTCAGAACATAAATATAAACATCCAAAATCCTATTGAACATCATTTTCGGGAGTTATCTCTGAGTACCTGTACAAGCACTTGGTAGAAATATTAGTAATAAATAAATAATTATCAAAAATAAATTAAAGAAAATGTGTATGTATATATAAATATCTATATATTTAAATATATAAAATTTTATTATAAACTGGTATGTGATCTGTAATTGTACTAAGTCTTAGATACGTTATGGCTGCGAAGTAGTTGCTCGAATTATTTGCCATTCAAAATCACCTCGCTAAGATACAAATCGTAAAACTTTTATCCTATCCTGATAATATAAAGATTTCTCCATCGCCCAAATTCATTTATTTTTCTACGTATTTATATACATATATCCATCTTTTTATTTGTGCAGGCCTAAAAAATTGACAGAAATTTTTTCATTGGCCATTACAGTGTAGTTTTTCTTTATTATAAATTAATTAAAATGTAAAGGAAAAATCATCCAAAATTAGCTTTAAAAAGTGCAAAATAGTAGTAGATGAGCCAAAAAAGAGCAAACATAGAATCAGGAACACCGGAGTAAAAATTTTCCAACAAAGACAAACATGAAATTAACAAAATTATTTTAAAAGACAGTCTAGTTCAAAGAGTAGCAAAATAGAGCAACAGTCTGCAAAAATCAACCAAAAATGGAGCTAAAGATAGTGATGTTCATTGAAGAAGACAAAGGTCTCACTGAAAAATATTCATGCCATATGAAATTAGTAGCAAAATAAGGCAATAAAAAAGTAGCCATGGACGAAGCAAAAGCAAGTTTGTCGGAGTTTCAAAAATCCAGCCAAGCAAAAAATATCACAAAAATGTAAAATCTGAACAAATCTGGAAATAAACAATATGAATTCAAGTGTTATACTAGAAGAGAAGAAGATGGAGCTGTGATGTTGCTTCTAAGGTGAATGCCAGAGCAACATCAAAAAATGTACAACTTGGGCTAGATCTTGGCATTAATAGTGTAGACCATCATTTCTCATAAATGATAGTGAACCAGAGAGAGAGGGGAGGGGAACATTGTGGGGGTGGTGGCTTATTGGTGCTCACCGGTCATTATCTCCGATGAGGCAGTGGCGGAAAGGAGAAAAAGAGAGGGTGAGAAGAGTAGATGAGTGTATATATTGTATTTTTTTCTTGATCAAATTGGAAGAACTCCTCCCACTCTTTTATAATACAAAATGACCTCTCTCTTTATCCAATAAGTAAAAATCCACCCCCTCTTGTCCCCTTTATACATGTTATAGTCCTTCATCTATTGTCAAATAGGATTTTCACTTTTTAAATCAAAATATAAAAAACTTTTTAATCGAAGGATAAATAACTCAACCTATCAGCTTAGATGTCAACTTTTTAAAAAATGATGTATTTGTGGACAAGAAATAGCTCATTTTTAACAATAATTTCTATGACTTTTGTATTTGTAAACTGTGCTAACTACTGTACAAAATATGTGCGTATTGATATGCAATTACTAAAGTGTATAGATAAAAATATAATTGACTCAAAAAATATAGCGTATTTGTAATGATCATTCCATCATTATAGAATTTGTGTAGGTGTAAGTGCTCGACTAGAGTTTTCCCTAGGAAGTGAGTTAATAAAATCTTAGGCTAGGGTGGTTTCAACAAAAAATTGGTATTGTGTGGTTTAAATATTGTGGTGGCTAGTGGTGTAGAGTTTGAGGATTTTATTGTCATACTATGATAGGCGAGAAGTGTAGGAGTCCATAGAAACTTTCAAAGTGAGAAATAGGTTTGTAAAACTCTGGTTATGGTTGTTATTGTGAAAGGTTATATCTGTGTTGTCGAAACTCTAAGGGAGTGTTGTAAATAGGGAAGCCTTGGAACTTCCCCCCGATTCACTACCAGTCACTGTGGTAGTAGGAACCCTCACTGTTGTAGCAGGACCACTTTTTTTAGAAATTTTTTTTTTTTTTTTTGGTGGGGGGGGGGGGGGGGGGTTCAACGTTCAAAAATAAAAATACACCACTATGGCCAAGACTCATTTATTATTTGTACTAGACAAAAGAAATAAAACAAAATCAATTAAACTACCTAAGGTCCAATCAGATTATATTTCATATATAAATTGAAGAGGGTTTCCTAATATTGCCCTAGTCTTCCTCACTTTAACCCTCCGTATAGGTGAAAATATGTTGCCGTCGTGGACCAACCTTCGTTTCTTATTCCTATTTCTTTGGATCCTCAACTTAATGCTCCACTTACACTCTTGTTCTATTGGATCAACTTTCAGAAGTAATTTCTCTCCATTTTTGCTTAGCTTCTTCCTCTTTTATTGAGCTAATTTTTTTCTTTGTTCAGCTGTGTTCTCCTATGGATGGGGTTGTTGATGCTTCCCTACTTTTTGTTGAGGGTTCCTATCTTATGGATCTATATAATACTCCAGGTAAATATCTCCTTACCCTCCTTTTCTTCTGCTACTGGAACTATGTTAATCTCTTATTTCTATAGGTGAAGCTGAGATAGAGTAAACAGGAAGCTCCAATCCAAATTTTGAAGCTCCAATCTGACCTTGCAACCTTCAATTTTTGTTGCAAGTCCTTTTTGTTTGCTGAAGCAGACTATGTTATTAAGCATATTCAGCTTTTTTGTAGTCACGTGGCTTTGTAATTAGTTTTGTGAAGTAAACTTTGTTGTAGCCTCTCTTGCCCCTTTACCCTTTGGTTGGTGAAACTCTAATGTATGGGCATTTTAATTTGTCATTTTTTATAAGCTTCCTCCCATCTGGATCCAAACTATTATAGCTTGTAAATATGTAGTTTCATTTATTTATTACATGATTAGCTATGTAGTCTGCTAACTCATTTCTTTCTCTCATTAAATGTTGTACTTGCCACTACCTGCTCTCCAAAATATGTTGTATTTCTTTATACTACACTACTATATTCTATAGACATTGCCATTTTCCTGAAATTACCTGCTTAAGTAACATGGAATCTATTTGAATGATTTCATTCATGTAATGTGCATGTTAACAATGTCTGCATGCTTCTAATATAGCTTTAGCTTCAACCTCTATGTTTGTTGTATCTTCCATGTTAACCCCTTTTGCATGCGTAAGATTCCATGAAAGCTCCTTAAGCAAAATGCATAAGAACTTAAGTCCTGGATTTCCTCTAGAAATACTGGAGGCAAGAATTAGGAATTGAATGGTTTACTAAGGGTGATAGAAATACAAGATTCTTCAACAATCTTGTAAATGGTAGAAGAAAAAGTTGACAATCAACAGAATCCAGAAAGCTGATGGTGAATGGGTAGAGGGTAATGATTTGGTGGCTGAGGAAGTTGTCTCCTTTTTACATAATAAATTTATAAAATATGTGGATACATATGATATGAATCTTCTTCAATTTATTCCTGAGATTATTTCAGAAAAAGATAATAGAAAGTTAAATTTGAGTCCATCCATTAATAAAGTGAAGAAAGTGGTCTTTGAATTAAATTGGGATAGTTCTAGTGGCCTTAATGGCCTTACTGGTATTTTTTCCAAAAATGCTAGGACATAGTAGTTGTTGATTTTTTAGAGATAGTGAAATTTTTCTTCAATAGTCATACTTTGCCTAAGTCGAACACTCATACTAATTTGGTTCTATTACCTAAGAAGGAGAAAGTTTCATCCTTCACAGACATGAGATCTATTAGTTTGAGTAATTTTCTTAATAAAGTGATATATAGAATCATTCATGATAGACTTGAGGAATTCCTCCCCTCTATCATATCTCAAAACCAATCTGGTTTTGTGAAGGGATGTAGTCATTAAGCTTGGCATGGCTAAAACTTATGATGGGGTCTCTTGGCATTTCCTAATTAAAGTTCTTCAAAAGCTGGGTTTTAACAGTAAGTTAATAGTTATGATCTAGAGGTTGATGTCCAACAATTGGTATTTAGTGCTGATCAATGGCCAAACATCTTGCTTTTTTCATTCTAGTAGGGGTGTGAAACAAGGGAATCCTTTATCCCCAACTCTGTTCATTATTACTGCAGACCTTAGGAATGATTTCAAGGGGTATGATATGCTTAAGTGGAGCTCTGAACTTAACCATCTAGCCTATGCTGATGATATATTCATTCTCTGTTCTACTGATAAGTGGTCTTTACAACTAATCATAAATACTTTGGGAGAATATGAAAGGCAATCTGGACAGAAAATCAACAAGGAAAAAAGTATTTTCTATGTTTATCATAAGACTCATAACTTAATCAACAAACAAATTGAGGAAATCACTGGTTTTAATAAAGAAAAATTTCCTTTTACCTATATGTGATGACCCATTGGTCCCATTGGTCATGTAAGGAAGAGGAGGTCTCATTTCTCATATGTCATCAATAAAGTGAAGAACAAACTTCAAGACTGGAAAGAGAAGGTTCTATCTTTTGGTGGTAAGGTTGTCTTGATTAATAATGGTTTATAGAGTCTCCCTATTTATTTGCTATCAGCTATATGTCCTCCTAAATATGTGATACATGATCTTCACAAGTTGTTTGCTGGATTTTTGTAGTAACAATGAAGGTTGTTGACATAAACATTGGGTCTCTTGGTCCACTATGTGCTTTTCAAAGGAAGAAGGGGCTCTTAACTTTAGATCATTGTTAGATGTTTCTAAAGATTTATTTTCCAAATTATGGTGGACTTTTAGAACCATAAAATTCATGTGGACCAACTTTATACGGAACAAATAATGCAAGAGATTTAGACCTCAAGTAGTAGAATAGAAAAGAGGTTCATAATTGTAAAATACATGCTTGAGGCTAGAGATGATTTTGATTAGATGATTTGGTGGGAGCCCAAATATGGTTATTAAAGTTTGTGGAATGATAATTGGACAAAATTGGGTGCATTACACTATGTCATTCCCCCGTCTAATAATTTAGATGTTTCTGTGTAGGGGTTAATGAGCTTATGGAGCATGGTACTTGGAACACTGGAAGAATGCAACAGTTATTTCCTCAAAAAATTGCAAACCATATTTATAATGATATTCACTGTTTGGAGCTTACTGAAGAATGGGACAAGCCTTGGTGGATGTTTTCCAATTTTGGAAAATGTTCTGTTAGTAGAGCTTAGGAGGAGATGAGACTAAAAGATGAAAGATTTGCTTTGCACCCCTACATCTGGATTAAAGGAATACCTTTTAAGGTGTCTTTCTTCCTTTAGATATTATTGAAACAAAAATTTCCAATTGGTAAAGTTATGGTTAAGATTAAGATGATAGAGGAAGCTCAATGTTACTGTTACAATAATCCTCAGTATGAAACCATTAATCATGTTTTCATGTCATCACCTTTTGCTAAAAAGGTTTGGCAGACATGTGCAGATACAGCTGTAGTTCAAGCTTCAGCTTTTCTATTAAAGTCTGTGTTAGATAAATGGTGGAAGTTGGATGCCTCTCCAAAGCTAAAGCCAATATTGCAGGCAATACCTGCTTTCATCTTATGGCAACTGTGGAAAAGAAGAAATGCCCAAAATATAAGGGAAGATTAAAAGGCAGATAGGCTTCATGGCTAAGTGTAGATATCCATGGATATCTAATATTTCTTCTCATTGGCCTATTCTTGTAAAGTTCCTTGAAGACTATACCCCAGCTATTGTAACTAAAATTGTTCAATGAAGAGTGCCTATAGATGATTTCTACTAGTGTACTACTGATGGGGTAGCAAAAGGAAACCCTGAACCTAGCTCTGGTGGATTTTCTATCAGATATTCTTCAGTAAATTTCATATATGCACAAGCTTTTAGGCTATCAAATGGTAATGATCTCCTGGTTGAATAAAAAGCATAATTTTTTAGTTTGGTACTTTGTATTAATAAGAATTTTTTTCTCGTAATGATGGAGATCCACTCCTTAATCATGAAAAATATGCTAGATGGCATTTGGGAGATCCCTTGTTCTATATCTATGAAAGTGAAGAGATTCAAACAATAAATAAGTAGAGGGGTAGTGGTGGTGGAGCATGTATATAGAGAAGGGAATTAGCTTGCTGATTATTTTTGCTAGTCTGGTGTTCATTTTGCAGGTTCAAATTTTTTTATAATTTCTAGAAGGTTCAATCAGAGGGAAGAAGGTTTATTAACATGGAAAAGAGACAGATTTTGAGTCTTAGAATAAAGAGATGCCAAAACAAAAGCTACACAGGTACAAATGCAGAGGGACACATGGACAATTATTTTGCAGCAAGCTTAATAATGGCACAAACAAGGGATACAATAGCAATTACAATTTTAGACTCATCAAATTGTTTGGATCAGAATACCAACATAGAAGATAACAACTAGTCTTCCAGCCCAAGATCAATAGCAAGATGTAGTATAGAGCTCAAAGTTGAATCAGATCTTGACTTACCTGCTAATGATTAATGGATAGTCTTTGAGGGATGCGGAATTTGCTATGGAATATTCTTCAAAATAGTGGTCTATTAGATTCGATTAATGCTCAACCTGTCGAAGAATACAAATAGTAGATAAATCAAAACTTAAAGACTCGAGAACTTATAGTTAATTTCTAGTAGAATATTAACCACCTTGGATAGATTCAAATGGAATGATTTTAAGAGCTGAAGAAGTGTTATATGGTTTGGTTTCATGGCACCTATGAGACTAGTTGGTGTCTTAAGTGAAATACGACCAAGCTCTTTGAATATATTTCTAGGTTGAATCAGCTTTTAGACGATGATATCTAACTAGGGTCATCGGATTTTGACGTCACTGAAGAGAGGCTTACCACCACATCTAGATCTGGTGTCTATTAGAGAAGAGTTGCGACATCTCCTCTTGAAATTTCCTAATTGAGCCTTGTGTCTTTCCCTTTTCCTTTGTTTGATTTTGTTTTTCCTTGCTTTTTGGGTTGGGCTTTTTTGGGCCTAATTCCTTTGGAATTCAAGAAATTTTGGCCTATTACGACCTTTGTATAACACTTTGTTTTGATTTGTTTATTAATAGTGGCTTTGCCACTTTTTGCTAAAAAAAAAATAATCCATGCGAAAGAGTGTATGAGTATGTATATGCAGGCACTTATATATATATATATATATATATATATATACACACATACATATATATGTGAACATGGAAGATACAACCATACCATAACCATAATCAATTAGAAAACCTTATATACACAAATTTCGGGCCATAAGCCCCACTATCTCAACAGAGGAGATAATACTGAAAGAAAATGTAATGACCCTCCAGGTCATTTTCAATCATTTTGTGCTTTTTCTTTATTTAGAGCATTCATGTAGCAATGACTTCCTAGGATTGACAGTTCAGTAATCGGGTAGTTCTTTTGGATTTTAAATCCATTTTCTTATTTTGGAGCTTTTGAAGTTAAGAAAATGGTTTTGGGTAAAACCTTTAGGTAAATGGCCTCAGATTGCAATTCTGGCGGCCCTGAGGCTTTCATGCTCGTTTTGGGCTATTGGCTAGATTTTGGTGAAAATTGGAACCTTGGATATAGGACCCATTTTTTTGTTGAAATAACCTCTGATGGAAATTTTGATGGTTCCATTGAGTCTGGAATGCCAAATTTGGTAGGATAGCATAGTTCCTTTTCATCCACGGGGTTCCAAACGAATCTCGAGCACCCGATCAGAGTCCATTTGAGCTTAGTAAAATTTGCTAGTGCCAAGTTGCTAGTGCAGCCGCTTAAGCGGCTTGGGGACCTCTTAAGCGGTATTTGCTTTAATGGCCAAAGCACCGCTTAAGTGGTTTTTGTCCATCTTGGTGGGGGTTGCTTAGACTCCCTTTTGTTACTTAAGTAGTGACCACTTAAGTGCTCATTTAGCCGCTTAAGCAGCCACTATTGTATGTTATATATATATATATATACATACTTCCTCTCTGACCCCTAGGGTCTATTATTTGGTTTTTAAACCTCCATTAGAATATATTGTGAGATAATTAATTAGTGAGGATCATCAATTAGGAGTTAGGGTTGTTGATTCTCATGCATTGATCATCTTCTCAACCTAAATCTGAAAGTTCCATGTCTAAATTTGACTCAATTCTCCATTTTGTTCTTGAGTTTGCGAGTGTGTTTACGAATATTTTGGGACTGTTACTGAGCTTTGATTATGCTTAACTTTGGAGCAAGTGATCCTTGATCTAAGAGGGACCTAGAGACAGACTCAATTCTCAATTCTATCAGTGAGCCCTATTATTTAATTTTTAGCCCAATTTTTTATTCAAAGTTTAAATTCACAATATGGGTATTTTTGTTATCGTATTGATCCCTAGATTGTTATTTTGATAGCATGGTAGTGGTCGAAGGCTTCTCGGAAAGAAAAGCTCCTATATAGAGGATTTTGCGTGCTTTCGGGGGCATCCAAGTAGGCTAGACTTACCATTTTATAGACTTTTATTTGTTATGGTATTAGTGTGATATTGTGATAGTTATGGGTGGGTTCTTATGGTTTGTATATTCTTTTAGTAACTTTTGATTATTTTTAGCCAATTAACAGGCTTGTAGGGTAGATTTCGACCTCATTTTCCTGAAGTTAGTAGTTGCTCATCATTTAAGAGTTGACTTATCATATGTAGGACCATGGGACTGAATTTAGGATCCTTATCCTAGGTTTGGGTAGGTGGTTGCCTTAGATTGGGTTTTCAGAAATTATAGTGGGTCTTATCGCCCTTTTTAAGATAGGTTGCTTTAGAATAACGCCCATTTTGACCTAAGTGATTACATAACTGCTTGTTTAGACTATTACTTGGGATTGGGTTGACTTAGTCATTATAATAAGATTATTTAAATTCATTACCCTAGGCAGGCTAGTATTTGAACTTAAATCGTGCTTTTGGGCTTAATAAATAGAACTCAGTTCTCCTTTAAAGATTTGGCCTTCTAAAATGGGAATACCAACTAGATGGACTCAAGATGAATTATAATCAAAGATATTACTACATATTGCTTACTTATGAGTTTCGTTTCAAGTCGACACCTAGTTTACTATTTAGCACCTATTAGTTTTGGCTTGAGTTTAGCACCTGGTATAGTGTTTATGAATCTATTAATTTTGGTTTGAGTCCGGCATTTAGAATATTTTTTACTATCTCTTAGTTCCATTTCAAGTCCAGCATTGATTATTATTATTAATCCTTGGTTAGTAATTCTATTAAGATCGCTAAGATTATGGTCATGGCTGGAGGAGGAATATACGACACGCATTTCACATTTTGGATCATTTTTACTTTTTTTACTATTATATTTGGTGTTATACTAGTATTGCACTTTTTTTGTATCCACCATGCTTATAAGGGCTTGGTTGGGTTTATTTTTCCTTGTGTATACCTTCTGGGCTTATGAGGATCCAGTAAGGTTATAGCTAGGCTTTCATTTCTTATTTTGAATCACCTATATTTGATTTATCATATTATCTTAGAATTGCCTATTATCTCCATTTTGACCCTCATTTATTGCCTTTTGTTTAGATTTTCACTTTATTTATGCTTTTATTGTAATTGAGCTCAGGCGCCTATGATGCCTATTGAGTACCCCGTGTTTTGTTACTCATACTACACTTGTGCATCTTTTTCCCTGATGTTGATCCTAGTACAAGTCATTATTGTTGATGCTGATCTCGTGTTGTGTTGTTGACTAGAGATTTAGGTGAACTTTTAGAGTTCGGAGCTAATCCTTTTCCTTCTGCTTTCATGAAAGTCTTATTTTGTATATCCTGAGACTATTATGTATATTTTAACACTGTTTAGTACTCCTTTTGTATAGTAGTCCTTGTACTGACCTTACCAGGTCTTAGGGGATTCTTTTTGATGTATTTTATCCTCTCCCTTCTATTGTTTGGCGTACGTGTATATATATTTTCCCATTTGTCACTTATTTTTACTATTTTCGTCCTTGTTTATTTCTCTTTCATCAATTAGCCTGTTACTCGCCATTTTGGGCTATGATTTTGCTTACCTATTGGTGGGTTAAAGTAGGTACTATCATGACTTGATAAATTGGGTCGTGATAATTTGGTATCAAAGCCTAGGTTCACCGGTATCATTGGTACAAGAACAAGTGTCTATTAGAGTCCCACAGATTGGTACGATGACATATGTATCCTATCTTTGAGAGTCTACAAGACATTTTAAGAAAAATCTCACCTTTTTTATTCATTATCATGTGTTATGTCTGTATTGGTTTCTATACTTTTATTTGCTTCACTCTTTTTAAGATGGCTAGGATACAAGCCACGATTATCGGGGATGGGGGGCCCAAGCCTGTATCTAGGGCACTCGTTAGAGGCAAATGTTGACCCAAAGGTTGAGGCAAGGCTAAAAGTACAACACCAACTCAAAGAAAAGATAGGGAGCTATCATCTGAGCCAATTATTAATCTGGAGATAGAGTTTGCACCTGAGATAGCACCAGAAGATCTGTCGCCACAGTAGCCGATGGGAGAGGGGGCAGCCAGGATCCACTCGGATTTATTTCTTCATCTATTATTTATGATTCCATGATTCAGCAATTAGGTATGTTTGGTGGTCAGCCATTAGATGGGTCCCATACATCCGCTCAAGGGGTAGCTCAGGGTGGTTGGGTATAGAGAGTAAAGATTCCACTAGCACTAGTGGTTCCACAGCTAGCAGTTGCCCATCCAACCATAGCTTATGAAGAGCAGAAGATACTGGGCCGGTTTCTTAGATTGGATCCACCGAGGTTAGTAGGGGCCTTAAAAGAGGATGCATTTGAATTTCATACTAGCAGCTGTAAGGAGAGTTTGTACAATTTGGGTCTAGTTGGGTCGCATGGTGTAGATTTCACGACATTTCAGTTTGATAGAGTTGTGACCTAGTAGAGGATGAGATATCTTGATTCTAGACCACCTGGATCTCCTTCTATAACATGGCTTCAGTTCTTCGAGGCTTTTCTGGAGAAGTATATACCTCGCAGCATGTGCAAGTGCCTAAGGGAAGAGTTTATAGGGTTACAACAAGGTTCTATGATAGTGGCAGAGTACAAGGCGAGATTTCATGAGTTATCTAGACATGCCACTATGATTTTACCTACTGATTATGAGAGGATATGGTGCTTCATTAGGGGGTTGATACTTTCACTCCATATTGCTACTTAGAGTCTGGTAGCTATGGGTCAATCATTTGTTCATATTGCTAACTTTGCTCACAATATAGAAGATTTGCATTGTGAGGCCCATGGGGGAAAAGTAAGAAGAGACCTCATAAGCAGGGCAGTTACACTAGGATCCATGGTGGCTCATTGATCAAGGGTAGAGATTTTTAGGGCAGATATCCACAACAGCAGTCGTATCAACATCAAGGTTAGCCTAGTAGGACCATTCAGGAAGCGCTATAGATTTCAGTAGGGGGTCAGCCTGGTTATAGTGATTTTAGTGGGCAAGGTAGTTGTTGGTCATCAAGGTGTATTCAGACAAGGTTTTCAAGCTGAGGTGGCCATTTTGGGTCAATTAGACCTTCTTCCCACGTTAGAGTGCCAGGGGCATGCTATGACTGTGGTGTTCTAGGTCATTTTGCCAGAGAGTGTCCCCAACATAGGTTAATTAAGCCTTCTGTATAGAGTATTCCATCGATTAGGACAATGTTGCCCCCAGCTTAGAGTGGTGCCCAGGGCTATAGAGGTGGTCTTTAGGGTTCTCGTGGGGTTCTTTAGGCAGGTAGAGAAGGTGGTTGGGCAGGTACCTAGTCTAGAGGTAGGGGTCATCTAGATGTTGTCCTAATAGGCCAGAGGCTGAGGCATAGGATTCTATTATTACAAGTGTAATTTTGGTGTGCCATCAGCCAGCTTCTGTATTAGTTGATCCAAGTCCCACATATTTATGTGTTTCTACTTATTATGCATTTGAGTTGGGGTTGTCTTGAGATCTATATGTGCCTATGTATGTAGCTACTCCCGTAGGTGATTTTTTAGTTGTGGATCATGTGTATATATCATGTATTATGACTATTTGGGAGTATGACACTCAAGATGATCTTATTGTGATGTACATGGTTGATTTTGATGCTATTCTAGGCATGGATTGGTTATCCCCCTATCATGCAGTCTTTGATTGCTTTGGCAAAACCATTACCTTAGCAATGCCCGACATACACCCGATAGTGGTGTAGGGTGCTTATAGCCGCACGCTAATGGGGATTATTTCTTATATTTGAGCTAGGAGACTACTATTTAGAGGGTGACAATGAAGAATAAATATCATATGCCTCATATCGATGATCTATTTCACCAGTTATAGGGTTCAGCCATGTTTTTTAAGATCGATTTGAGATCTGGCTACTATCAGTTGAGAATTCAGGTAGAGGACATCCCTACGATAGCCTTTAGGACTATTTACAGTCATTACGAGTTCTTAGTGATGTCTTTTTGGTTGACTAATGCCCCGACAGTATTTATAGACTTGATGAACCATGTATTTAGGCCTTATTTGGACTCCTTTATAATTATGTTTATTGATGACATCCTTGTGTATTCGAGGAGTAGGGAGGACCATGAGCAGCATTTGAGGATTATTCTCCACACTTTGAGAGATCATCATCTTTATGCCAAATTCTCAAAGTGTGAGTTCTTGCTTGAGTTAGAGCATTCTTGGGGCACATGGTGTCCAAGGATGGGATTATGGTAGACCCGACAAAGATTGAGTCCATTCATGATCAGGCTAGGCCTATATCTCCAACCAAGGTTTACAGTTTTATTAGGTTTGTAGGGTAATATAGATTGTTCTTTAAGAGATTCACCTCTATTGCAGCACCTTTGACCAGATTGACTAGTAGGAGGTCCCATTTCAATGGTCCGACGAGTGTGAGGTGAGATTTTTAAAGCTCAAGGACTTGCTCACTTTAGCTCCTATTCTGACTTTTTTAGTTGAGGATGAGGAGTTTACAGTATATTGTGATACTTTGGGCATTGGTTTGGGTTGTGATCTAATGCAGCAGGGTCGAGTTATAGCCTATGCTTTGAGACAGCTGAAGGTGCACGAGTGCAACTATCCCACCCATGACTTGGAGTTGGCCATGATAATTTTTTTGATTAAGATTTGAAGGCATTACATGTATGGTGTTCACTGTGAGATATTCACTGATTACCATAGTCTTCAATACATTATGAATCAGAATAACCTTAATTCGAGACAGCACAAGTGGATTGAGTTGCTAAAGGATTATGATCTCTTTATTCTGTACCATCCAAGCAAGGAAGATATGGTAGTACATACCTTGAGCCAGAAGGAGGTGAGTATGGGGAGCTTTGTCCTTTCTTTTAGTTTCGAAGCGATTGTTGGCCTTAGACATCTAGTCTTTAGCCAACAGGTTGATTTGGCTTGATATTTCAGACCCCAGTAGGATTTCTTCTAGTGTTGAGGCCGGGTATACTTTGTTGGAGCAGATTCGAGGTTGGCAATTTGAGAAGAGTCAGTTGTGTGGTATTCGAGATCAGGTGCGGAGGGGTGAGTCCAGGAGGGCTACCTTAGATTCTGAAGGTATATTGAGATTCTATGGTCGCATTTGTGTTCCAAGGGTAAGAGGTTTTATTCAGTTGATACTTCAGGAGGCTCATAGCTCCAGATACTCTATTTACCCTGGGACAGCTAAGATGCATAGAGACCTGAGATAATATTACTAGTGGAGCTATATAAGGAGAGATATAGTGGACTTTATAGCTCAGTGTTTGTGTTATCAGTAGGTGAAGGCCGAGCATTTGAGACAAGTGGTTTGCTTCAGAGGCTACCCATTCTTGAGTGGAAATGGGGGCGGATTACTATGGATTTTGTGGGTGGTTTGCCTCGTACTTCTTATGGTTTTGATAGCATTTCAATCATTGTAGATCAATTGACCAATTCTTCTTATTTCCTATCATTTAGTCTTTCTATAGTGCCGAGAGGTTGGCTCGAAACTATGTTCGATAGATGGTTCGCCTTCACAGAATGCCCCTGTCTATTATTTAAGATAGAGGTTCCCAATTCACCTCTAGATTTTGGAGAGCATTTTAGGAGTAGTTGGGTACCCAGGTCGACCTTAGTATAGCTTTTTATCCCCAGACTGACGGTCAATCAGAGCAGACTATTCAGGTTTTATGTTATGGATTTTGGAGGTCAGTAGGAGCAATTTTTAACCTTAGTGGAGTTTTCCTACAATAATAGCTACCACTCAGCACCATTTGAGGCATTGTATGGTATGTGGTGTTAATATCTGGTCGATTAGTTTGAGACTTCCAAGGCTAGGCCACGAGGTACTGACTTACTTCGAGTGTCATTGGATAGAGTTTGAGTTATTTAGGATAAGCCATAGGTAGCTCAGAGTAGGTAAAGAGTTATGCTGACTTTAGGCTTTGAGCTATGAGGTTTGGAGTATAGCTTTTTATCCCCAGACTGACGGTCAATCAGAGCAGACTATTCAGGTTTTAGAGGACATGCTTTGAGCTTGTGTTATGGATTTTGGAGGTCAGTAGGAGCAATTTTTAACCTTAGTGGAGTTTGCCTACAATAATAGCTACCACTCGGCACCATTTGAGGTATTGTATGGTATGTGGTTTAATCTCTGGTCGGTTATTTTGAGACTTCCAAGGCTAGGCCACGAGGTACTAACTTACTTCGAGTGTCATTGGATGGAGTTTGAGTTATTTAGGATAAGCCATAGGTAGCTCAGAGTAGGTAAAGAGTTATGCTGACTGTAGGCTTTGAGCTATGAGGTTTGGAGTTGGTGATCAGGTTTTCCTTCATGTGTCTCCCATAAAGGGCATGATGAGGTTTGAGAAGAGGGGCAAGCTCATCCCCAGGTATATCGGGCCATTTGAGATCCTTCAGAGAGTTGGAGAGATAGTTTATGAGTTAGCCTTGCCTCCAGCCTTTTTAGCTATTCATCATGTTTTTCAAGTGCCAATGCTTCAGTAATATATCCGGGATGAGTCTCACATGCTCTAGTGGAACTTGGTTCAGTTGGATGATAGGTTGACCTTCGTGGAGGAGCCAGTTTGTATTCAAGCCAGAGATGTTAGATGGTTGCATTTCAGAGAGATTCATGTGGTTAAGGTTTAGTGGAGACACCATCCAGTCGAGGAGGCTACCTAGGAGACCGAGCATGATATGTAAATTCAATATCCTCACTTGTTCGAGTATTTAGGTATGACTTAACTCTTAACTTTGCGAACAAAAGTCCTTTTAGTAGTAGATGTTGTAAGACCCTCCAGGTCATTTTCTACCTTTTCATGCTTTTTCTGTGTTTAGAGTTTTCCTATAGCTGCCCAAGTCCTTTATAACTAGCTGGGACTGATAGTTTGGTTATCAGATAGTTCATTTGGTTTTATAGCTATTTCCCTAGTTTGAAGCTTTTAAAGTTGAGAAAATGGTCTTGGACCAAAATTTCAGGTAAATGGCCTCAAATAGCAATTCTGACGGTTTCTTTAGCTTTGGAATGTCTATCTAAGTCTAGGAAGACCATTGGTCTGGGTCCCAAGGCTTTTGAGCTCATGTAGAGCTATTGGGTAGATTTTGGTAAAAATCAAAACCTTAGGTGTGGGACCCATAATTTGTTGAGACAACCTCAGATGGAAATTTTGATGCTTTCATTAAGTCTAGAATGCTTAATTTGGTAGGGAAGCATAGTTCATTTGCATGCATGGGGTTCCGAACGAATCTCGAGCACCTGGTCGAAGTCTGTTTGGACTTAGAAAATTTATTGGACCCAAGTTGCTAGTGCAGCCGCTTAAGCATCTTGGGGGGCACTTAAGCGGTATCCGCTTTAGTGGCTAAGCATCACTTAAGTGGTATCTACTTTAGAGAATAAGCATCGCTTAAGCAGCAGCCACTTTAGTGGCTAAAGCACCGCTTAAGCGGCACTTGGCCAGCTTGGTGGGGATAGCTTAAGCGGCCTATTGTTGCTTAAGCGGTGACCATTAAAGCCGTCATTTGGTCGCTTAAGTATCCACTGCTATATGCTATATATATATTTCGTCTCTGACCCCAAGCCTATTATTTGGTGTTTAAACCTCCATTAAAGCATATCGTGAGCTAATTAATCAGTAGGGATCATCAATTGGGAGCCTAGGGTTGTTGATTCTCATACATTGATCATCTTCTCGTCTTAAACCCATAAGTTCCCAGTCTAATTTTGACTGAATTCTCCTTTTTTCTTGAGTTTTCGTGTATAATTGGGGTTGTTATTGAGCTCGAATTATGCTTAATTTTGAAACAAGTGATCCTTGAGCTAAGAGGGACCTAGTGACAGACTCAATTCTCGATTTCGTCGAAGATCCCCACTATTCACTTTTTAGCCCAATTGATAACCCGGAGTGTAAATTTGCAATTTGGTTTTGTTTTTCTTGTATTGACCTCTAGATTATTATTTTTTATAGCGTTGCAATGGTCCAAGGCTTCTCGGTAGGTGAAAGCTCTGATATAGAGGACTTTGCGTGCTTTCGGTATCATCCAGGTAGGCTAGGCTTACCTTTCTTCAAAAGTTTGCTCTATTATGGTATTAGTGTGATATTGTGCTAGTTGTTGGTGGGTTCTTATGATCTGGATATTCTTTTAGTAACTTCTAATTATTTTAGCTGATTAGGAGAGTTGTAGGGTAGATTTTGGCTTCTTTTCCCTTAAGTTAGCAGTTGCTTATCCTTTAGGACTTGACTTAGCATAGGGTCTTAGGACTGAATTTAGGAGCCTTAGCCTAGTTTCGGGTAGGTGTTGCCTTAGGTTGGTTTTTTAGGACTTGTAGTGGGCCTTATCACCCTTTTTAAGATAGATTAATTTAGAATAGAACCTATTTTGAGCTAAATGATTACAGAACTGGTTCTTTAGACTGTTACTTAGGATTGGGTTGACTTAGTCATTATAATAAACTTATTTAGCTTTATTACCCTTGGCAGGCTAGTATTTAACCTTTAATCGCGCTTTCTGACTTAATCAATGAAACATGATTCTCATTTAAGGATTTGACCTTCTAAAATGTGATAAAAGACAAATGGCCATCATATCTTGATGATACAAGACAAATGGCCATCATAACTTTTGATGCCATCAATCGTGGCCAACACGTGGAGAATCTGATTTTGGACACCTTGAAGGCCGAGAGTATGCATGGGGAAGTCATTTTGGACACTTAATAAAGCAATTTCGTGGGTGGAAGGTTGCTTGGAGGCTTGCCTTGATGACTACCCGAGGCTCCAAAGGATTGCAAGGGTTGAAGTGTGAAGAAGGAGTCCTTACACTCCATGACCACCCCTTATTAAGTGTGTTTTGGTATTTTTGTGCCTTTTCTTTACACTCCATAGGAGCCCCTTTTCATTAAGGGTAGTTTGGTCACGTGATGTAATAGTTATAAATAGGTTTCATTAGTCTTATTTTCTAGTTAGCATTATGGATATTTGAAAGACTTCTTCTTCTCTCTTTGAGAATGTAGTGTAGGGCTTGGAAAGGCCAAGTAGTGTAGGGCTTGGAAAAGCCATTATTGATCCTTGCTTAGAAACGGTGGTTGTAAGGCGGAGTTGATTCTCTTAGCGGTCACCGTAAGAGTTTGGTGTTGTTATTGCGGGTCTTAGGGGTCTTATCATTTGATACACGATTTGGTTCCTATTTCTTGTAATCTCGTATGTCAAGCTATCTATCTTACTCTATTATCTTCTTGTTGTTGTGTTTGTGATCTTGAAGTCTAGTGAAGCCGTGTGGGGCTCTTTCGATTCACTAGCATTTGTTGTTCAACTTGTTAATCTTGTGTTGGTTGGCTGATTTCGTAGCTGGTTGCTACATATTTGTGTGTTGTGGATTTGATCTTGTATCATTTGGTATCAGAGCAAGACCGGTTGTGTTCCAACACTACCCATCTTGGGCTTGCTCTCGGTCAACAAAAAAAAAAAAAAAAGAGAGAAAATCTGTCCATTGTTGTCTTGGCCGAGAATGTTGTTATGTGTTTAGATCTAGGTGTTATTTTACTTGTTTAGTGTGTTTCTAGTGTTGGTTTCTTTCTCACCAACACTAAAGTGTCTAGATCTAGAAGTTGTGGATTTGATCTTGTATCATTTGGTATCAGAGCAAGACCGGTTGTGTTCCTACACTACCCATCTTGGGCTTGCTCTCGGTCAACAACAACAAAAAAAAACAGAGAAAATCTGTCCATTGTTGTCTTGGCCGAGAATGTTGTTATGTGTTTAGATCTAGGTGTTATTTTACTTGTTTAGTGTGTTTCTAGTGTTGGTTTCTTTCTCACCAACACTAAAGTGTCTAGATCTAGAAGTTGTGGATTTGATCTTGTATCATTTGGTATCAGAGCAAGACCGGTTGTGTTCCTACACTACCCATCTTGGGCTTGCTCTCGGTCAACAACAAAAAAAAAAAAACAGAGAAAATCTGTCCATTGTTGTCTTGGCCGAGAATGTTGTTATGTGTTTAGATCTAGGTGTTATTTTACTTGTTTAGTGTGTTTCTAGTGTTGGTTTCTTTCTCACCAACATTAAAGTGTCTAGATCTAGAAGTTGAGCTTAAAATATTGACCATTGTTGTGGTGATTTGAAAAGTGGATGGTAGGTTGTATGTTATTGATGACAATTGGTGGTTTTGTGTTATGTTCTTGAAGAAGTTGATGTTGTGTTCTTGAAGGTTTTTGTGGTGTTCATGTGGTTCTTCATCTATTCTTACAACTTAAGACAACAAAGATATAAAATAGATCCAAAAGGTTGTAAGACAAAAGTTATAAAGTTGTTGATGAGAAGACTTGCACACATCACTTTCTAGACTTGACAACCACTTTTCCTTAAAACACGGAACCTTGTTTTGTGGGATTAGTATAGTCAAATCTTACCTTTTTGAGTTTGAAAAGTTGAAAAGAATACAAGACTTTTACTTTCCCTCCAAAACACATTGTCATCCATAACAAGTTGTGTGAGTATTGAAAATTTCAGATTTGAGACAAAAAATAAAATAAAATAAAAAATCAACCAACCAAAGGCTGCCACGTCACCACCAAGGACTGCCATGTCATCACTTCACCAAAATAGCTTAAGCTCAAATTTCAGATTCTAAGTTTCATTTCCTTGTTTCTTTAGTTTCATTTCTTGATTCTAGTACTAATTAACAACTAGTAATCACCTACTAGATTGTGAGTTGGTTTTTGAATCCGTTTTCTTCGTGTTTTTCGTTCTTTGTGTGCTTTTCTCATTTTGATTCGTTGAAACTTCTTTGATTCAAGTTCATAAGTAGATTTTTTGTTTTGTGTCTTGAGTCGATCAAACAATAATCTATTCCGGTCGCTAAGTAGTGATTGACACCTTATTAACTACCGGAGTATAAGCAACTTTCAATATTCGCCGCTCCAATTGTGAGGATCACAAAGGTGAGTGTATACGAGTGTTGGTGAGGTGCTTTTACTACTAATCTTGTTTTTTCATTTTGTAGGTACAAGGTGATATAAGGGGAACATATCTTGGTAGCCTCGTATTATTGTGACTACAACATGGGAGACTATGATTGTAGTGAGGGATTTTATGACTATGATGATGTTGTATATTATGGGGGCTATGAATATAGCCATGATCAAGACATGGGCAGATTTGAGGGTTATGGTTTTGAGGGAGAAAATGAGGTGAATGAAGTGCCTAGTTCTTATGGTGAATATGGAGATGATGTAGGGCCTTATGATAGTTATGATGAAGTTGGGGAATATGAGGAGTCTTACACTTTCCATTTCGAACCTAGAATTGGTGTAAGGTATAACCCCTTCCTTCGCAAGGCTTATGAGAGCCATGGTGAGAGTGCACGTGTGGAGAATGAAGATTCATATTCCTCACCTTGTAGTACATCTTATCAAGGTCGAAGCGCTGTGAATGGGTATACTAACTATAGTGTAGGTTATCCCATGAGAAGAAGAGAGAGTACATCTCCAAGGCCGAGAGGTACTCATGTGCCCTTGGGTTGTCCTAAACTCTACAATGTTGATCCTAGGAGAAGTGTTCACTCCGGAAAGGTAAGCATTTATTAGGTACCGAGCTGCCTCCTTGTGCTAGATGATTGGCGCCATAAGAACTACATCATGCCACTGATGGTTGACTATTTAGGGCTGTTTCGAGAACCTTTACTTGTTCCATATTCCTTGGACGGGTATAAGGTTACCGAGAGAGTAAGGATTGTCTTCACCCAATTTGAATACTATGAGAAGGTGTGGTGCGATATCTTCCCCTTGACACCAGGTCATGTATGCTTGGGTGCCGATTGTTTTGCCCAACATAGAGTTCCAAATGTGCTAAATTGGCCTAAGGTTATAGTGGACCATTGGGAAAATTATCTCTTTACCTAAATTATCCCCGAACCGCAAGGAGATGTGATCACTTACTCCAAGCCGAATGATTATGAGAGACAAAAGATTGAGAGGAGTAAGGGTGTGAAAGGTGGTAATCCGAGAGGGGAAAAAGGAGAGGTTGTGTGGAGTGAAGTGAGGGGGTTGCCACCAAATCATGCTAACTATGTTTGTCCTTTTCTTTCTAAAGACATTTGTGTAGGTACCAACATGGCAAGCGGAGAAGCACAAGGCCAAAGAGAAGTTGCTGCCGAAGCATGTGGGAAACCTTCACACCACGGCAAAGAATAATTTACTCAAGAACTTCAAGGTAAAATCGCTTACTCTTACACTTTGGTGCATGTGATTGATAATTGTGTGGCTAGTAGCCCATTGAGTGTGAGTAGTAGCTTACCTATTTGTGATTCTATTGATTCTTTGCCTCTTGTTGATAATGTACTTGTTGTGAGTATGGATACACTAGTTGATCCTATTGATGATCGAATTGACTCTTCTTGTAAGATCAATTTATGTCCACCTAGTGTTGAAGCTAATGTGTTGAATAGTGGTACATCATCTTGTAGGAATTGTGTTGATCAAATAAATAGGAGTGATCCCTTTAGTATGACCTCTAGTAAATGTTCTACTCTCGGTTTTGCTCATAGGGATAATCATGTGCTTGAAACATCTTTGATACCTGATAATGATCTTTTAGAGAATGGATTTGCATGTTCTATATCCTCTTTATGGATAGATCCTTCTCTCTTTAAGTACAATATCTTGTTTGAAGATGATGAGTTCACTCCTAAAGAACCTAGTGGTGAGAATGACGTTGACGGTATAGCTTGTCTTGAAAGCTATAGCCTATATGCCAACCCACTATGGTGTAAAAACATTCCTCCTAAAGATGGAAATCTCTTCTTGGGAGATGAGAGTACTCTTAAGAGAAGGGAATGTGAGGTCTTGGAATGGAATGATCAATTGGGTGATGATAATTCTGATTTGCTTGAGTTCTTAAGAAACCCAATAAGTGATTTTTCCTTGAAAATTGGTTGTGGTTGTGATCCTTTGTATGACACCCCTCCCATGTTTGATGACTATAAGGATGAGTTGCTTGCTCGTAAAGACTTAAGTAATAATTCCTTGGACTTTAGTGGTGGTATGTGTCTACTTGAGGGTACTTCCATAGAAAGGGAAGGTGTCCATTATTTGGAAATTACTTCTTCTACTATGTGTGACCTTATTGTTGAGAGTACTCATGGTGATGATGTTGAAACTGGTAGTGAGTACCCATATAAGGACACCTTAGTTGAACTTGACTTGAGTGATACAATTCTCCACTCTCTATTTGCTTTTGATGATATGTATGCTATTTTAGAGAGTATATCTTGTAGTTTGGGTGAAGCCTATGGGGAAAGGGAGTATTGTCTAGACTCGTGTCTATGGCTACTCTTTCTATTTGACCCCGGTGCCAAATATAGAAATGATGATGTTGGCGCACCCAACTTGTTGCTTGGTCTACATGACAAGCAAAGTGTCATTCTTGAAAACCCGAGAGCAAAAGTGTCATTGTTTCCTTGGGGTAATGTTTCTAAATGTGCATCCTTGCTTGACACAATTGTGTTTAAATTACAAGAATCTCAACTTGTGGATGCCAAGTTCTCTATTTGCTTGAAGGAAAGAATGTGGATGTGCTTAAATGCTTTGTCTTCACCCGTGTATGCCTTTATACTTGATTCTTTCTTATACTACCTCTTTGCCTATGATGACATCCATGCTAGTTTTGGATTTGTTTTATGTAGAGGTAGGAAATTTGTTGGTTTGTCCACTTGTATGAATGGTAATGCTATATGGATCTTGTGGACATTAGAACCAATTGAGGATCCACCCTTGGTGTGGTCTCTTGAAGAGATAAAGAAGCAATTGTGTCTTATGGCTCCTAAGATGAAGGTAGTTTTACCTTGTGGATTTTTTGATGCCATTAGGACCTTTGTAGTTTCCTTATCTCTTGGGGATTTAAGTAGCCAAATCCTTTGTGCATATTTTAATAAGTTTTTAATATTTAATTCAAAGGATCCTTGGTTATATTGCAAGTATAAGCAACCTTGGCATGTTGAGATGATTTATTGTGCTAACCCTAACTCTCATGCCATGAGGAATTTGTATTCATTTGTCCTTTCTTTGGTTTTGCAAGGTTTGGATTCGAGGTCGAATCCTTTTCAAGAAGGGGAGGATGATACAAGACAAATGGCTATCATAACTTGATGATACAAGACAAATGGCCATCATAACTTTTGATGCCATCAATCGTGGCCAACACGTGGAGAATCTGATTTTGGACACCTTGAAGGCCGAGAGTATGCATGGGGAAGTCATTTTGGACACTTAATAAAGCAATTTCGTGGGTGGAAGGTTGCTTGGAGGCTTGCCTTGATGACTACCCGAGGCTCCAAAGGATTGCAAGGGTTGAAGTGTGAAGAAGGAGTCCTTACACTCCATGACCACCCCTTATTAAGTGTGTTTTGGTATTTTTGTGCCTTTTCTTTACACTCCATAGGAGCCCCTTTTCATTAAGGGTAGTTTGGTCATTTGATGTAATAGTTATAAATAGACTTCATTAGTCTTATTTTAGGGGGTGTTGATTTTTGGCATTTGAAAGACTTCTTCTTCTCTCTTTAAAAGTGTAGTGTAGGGCTTGGAAAGCCAAGTAGTGTAGGGCTTAGAAAAGCCATTATTGATCCTTGCTTAGACACGGTGGTTGTAAGGCGGAGTTGATTCTCTTAGTGGTCACCGTAAGAGTTTGGTGTTGTTATTGCGGGTCTTAGGGGTCTTATCGTTTGATACACGGTTTGGTTCCTATTTCTTGTAATCTCGTATGTCAAGCTATCTATCTTACTCTATTATCTTGTTGTTGTTGTGTTTGTGATCTTGAAGTCTAGTGAAGCCGTGTGGGGCTCTTTCGATTCACTAGCATTTGTTGTTCAACTTGTTAATCTTGTGTTGGTTGGCTGATTTCGTGGCTGGTTGTTGTATATTTGTGTGTTGTGGATATGATCTTGTATCAAAATGGGAATACCAACTAGATGGCCTCAAGATGAATTATAAATCTGAGATATTACTACATATTACTTACTTTTGAGTCCAATACCTGGTTTACTATTTAGTACCTACTAGTTTTGGTTATAGCCCGACACCTAGTATAGTGTTTATGATCTATTAGTTTCGGTTTGAATCTGGCATCTAGAATATTGGTTCGATTCCAGCATTGATTATGATTATTGATCCTTGGCTGGTAATCCGATTGAGACTGGTAAGATTATAGTCATGGCTGGAGGAGGAATATATGGTACGCATATCATATCTTGGTTCACTTTTACTTTTCTTGCTTTTATATTTGGGGTTGTACTAATACTACACTTTGTATCCATAGTGCATATGGGGACTCGGTTGGGTTTATTTCTCCTTTTGTATACCTTTTAGGCTTATGGAGGTCCAGTTAGGTTACAACTAGGCTTTCATTTCTGCTTTGAATCACTTATATTTGATTTACCGCATTTGCTTTGCATAGCCTATTAATCTCCGTTTTTGACCCTCATTTACTACCTTTAGTTTAGATTCAAACTTAATTTATGGTTTACTGTAATCGAGATCAGTTGGCCTATGATTCCTACTGAGTACCCCATGTTTTCATAAAAATACTACACTTCTGCATCTTTTGCCTTGAAATAGATCCTAGTACAAGTCATCATCATTGACACTGATCTTGAGTTGTGTTGTTGACTGGAGATTTGGGTGAGCTTTCAAAGTTTGGAGTTGATCCTTCTCCTTTTGCTTTCATGACACTCTTATTTTGTATATCTTGAGACTATAATGTATATTTTGACACTGTCTAGTACTCCATTTGGTATAGTGGCTCTTGTACTGACCTTACCAGGTATTGGGGGATTCTTTTTGATGCATTTTGTCCTCTCCCCTCTATTCTATGGTACTTGTGTATAAATTTTCCCGCTTGTCGCTTATTATCACTTATTCCATCCTTGTTTATTTCTCTTCCGCCTATTAGCCTGTTACTCGCCATTTCGGGCTATGCCTTGTCTTACCTACTAGTGAGTTAAAGTGTGTGCCATCATGACGCAAGAAATTGGGTTGTGAAAAAAATGCCTCATGAAGTGTTTTTCCTATCACAATCCCATCCTACCATAAAATTATACCCTGACATCAAACTTAAGAAGTTATAATCTAAGGATAACCCTAGGATAGTAACTTACAAGCAAATCTTGAGAAAGAATACTATTCTAAAGTCCCTAATTAGGCCATGAAGTAAGGATCTAAGTTATACTTATTCCAACCCTGTAATACCCCTACTCAACATGCAATTTCTATAAATATCATGTACCCTATCCAAGTCCAAATAGAAAGAAGTCATAACCTACATTAGGGCTGAACAACAAGCCTTGAACTATCACAAGGATACTTTCCCTTTTGTACAGCCTCAAATTGCTTCTAATCTAACAACAATGTAATCTACATGTAAATACGAGATTAATGAATCCCATATGGATAATACATAATTTGGGCTAAAAATTGGGTTACAATCGACCCTCAAGGCCCATCAACGAATCTAAAATTTTCCTTCACAAATACCTTACCCCATGGGTGAGAAACCCATGCTCGAAAGATAGGCAAAGATGGGACTCTATTCAGAAACTGATTGGTCTGTAAAGTCTACCCTAATTGCAGAAACACCAAGAATTTAGTGAACCAAATCACGAATTAAAGATGAAAATCACATTAGAAGAAGTGAGCGAATGTAATAGGGATGAACTAAGACTTACTAGCTAAAGAATTCACCAACAATGGCTGGAAATCGCCTCAAGTCGAGCTCTCAAATGACTTGGAGTGAAAATGAAATAATTTGAAGAAGGGCCTTCAAGATCTAGCGATCGTCTCTCCTGTGAGGGATTTGTCGCAGGTACAATGCTATAGGTGCGGAAGATACTTATTGTACCATGATTTGTAGGAGTATGACATGCTCCCTAGCTACGAGCTTGCAGCAATAAAGAAAGGACACAGGTGTGGCTCTATAGGGGTGGCCAAGGCTCCGCAGGAGAACCTGCCCTTGACGTCACCCTCCTTTACTGGTGATGCCATCCCACCACAAGTGGGTTTGTTGGAGTGATCCAAGCTCCATAAGTGTGGCTGCACCAGATACAACTGCTCCAGTAGATTATCTCAAATCTACTAAGTCCCAAACGGACCTCTGAGATTCGTTTTGAGTCCCATGAACACAAACTAAACATGCTACCGAATTGGAAATGGCATTTTGGGCTTAATGGAATTGTCGAAACGGCCAACAGAGGTCATCTAGGTCAAATATTAACCATAGTCAACACTTTATTAAAACTTTCAAAAGTCTAACCACACATCCAAAATCCTCGGGACCCAAATCAAAGGTTTTATTAGTCTAACAACCACCTTTCAAAACTAACAAAATTCCCATCCGAGCTCGTTTTTCGTGAATGTTGACCCAAGTTAAAATACTCCAACTCTAAAGCTTCAAAAATTAAAAAAACTCTCATAAATCCTAACTAATCACTCCAAGAACCATTCCACATATTCCTTAGATCAAAAACACCTTATTGAAGCTAGGAGAAGAGTCAAAATGAGACAAATACATGTAAACACAGAAATTGACTAGGATGGTCATTATAGTTTTGTTTTCTTAAATCTTATACTTACTATTCTATTGTTTTTAGACCAATAGGATAAATAGATAATTTTTAGAGGAACTCAAGAAAATGGAGAATAGAAATAGAATGTGAGTTAAAGGGAGTAGGATAGGTCTATGGAAGGATTTACGGATAGGATGGAAATGTATCAAGTTTGCCCTATATCTTAATGTATTTGGATTAGTTTGACAATCCCTACTCAGAGTTTTAGTTAGACGGTTAGAGGATCAAGAGATCATGACTTTGATATTAACCCTGTGATTTAACAATTTGGTAGATATCTTAAATTAGCTTAACAAGTATGTATAAATATGAAGGGATTATGTGAGCACCATAACCCCAAGTCTTAATAACTCAGTGAACAACTCCTACAATTTTACTCTTATTTACTTTAGTGCTCTAGTTTAATTAACAAATAAACAAAACAACCAACTCTCGCTTGAACTAATAATACTTATTCTTACAACCATAATAGTATATCATTACCTTGCCAGCAATTAAGTCCTCGAGGGATCGACAAACTCGATTGTCTTAAAAATTATTGTATCATTTGCCACCTCATACACTTGCGTGTGTGTTGGAAGGTAATAAATTTTTGGTGACATTAAGTGGACTTAATGTATTGACAAGTTAAGATTTTGCTATTATTTTTTATGTATACAAGTGTTAACGACTTTGACTTAGTCGTGTTATTGTAACTTACATATTTATGCGATGTTATAACAGTGAATCAGATCCTTCCGAAGTCGAAGGTAGCCTAACTCCATTCTCCTTGGAACCCTAAAGGTTCTTCCATCAAAGGTTAAGGGATCAAACTTTGTTGCAAGCACAAAGCAACCAGATGCCCACAATAATGGCAGACAAAGTGGTGGCAAACCAACCACTAGCCCAATTAAAAATTTCAAAGTGACAGTCCAACTCGCCAGTAATGTAACTTCCAATATTATAAAACTACCAATCACTAAAAAATAGGAGATAAAGCAAAACATGGTACAACTAGTTCACTCGAGCGGGCAGTTTACTTGTCTTCCATATGAAGATCGTTAAGTACATCTTTAAAACTTCTTAGAAGATTGTTGATACCTATATCACTGAGAGAGCCTCACCTAACTATGTGAGGCTTACATTGTTCCCATTCTTGTTACTAGGAAAAGCCAAAAGCTGGCTAACAACTGAACCTTTATATTTTATCACTTCATAGGGTGAATTAGCCTAGAAATTCATTGCAAAATGCTTTTCTTAAGGAAGATAGCCAAATTGAGAAGTGAGATCTTGGGGTTCAAATCAAAAAAGAAGAAGTCTTACCCCAAGTGTGGGAACATTCAAAATATTATTAGTATGTTGTCCTCGTTATGGACAAACCCAAGAAGTTTTATCACATACTTTATTGAAAGTTTAGAAATTTATTCTTAACTATTTTTTGATTCAGCTGCAGGTGGACAAACATTAGAGAAAACGTATGATAAATTAGTGCTTTTATTGAACAAGTTAGCAACTAGCAGTCTAGAGTGGATCGGTGAGTCCAATAGAGGTAGTATAAATATAACTATAAGAGTACAGGAGGTTGATGGGATGACCAATCTTCAAGTATAGATTTCCACCATGAACAATTATTTTAATAATCTGAGCAGTCTACTTATAGGGAAAGCGTAAACTCAAGCTCAAGTTTATCAAGTTCAATAAGCATCATTGTTTAGTGAGGTTACTAAAGGTGAACATATGGCTGATATGTGAGGAACTAATCTAGAATCCATATATTTCATGGGCTATAAAGGTAAAGGCACATTAAATCCAAACTTTGAGAACTCTTACAACCCGAATCAGAGAAACCATCCTAACTTCTCATGGGCTAGAAATCAAAATCAAAACCAATATAAGTTATAAGGTCAGAAGAAGGTCTATCAGTAGAATCAAAAAAACACATTGCAAGACCAACTAGATGAAATGGAATAAGTGTTAAAGAAACTGGCAGAAGGTAAATATAAATAAGAAGCTATTATCAAGAACAATGACTTGGAAATCTGAAGTCTTGAGAAACAGATGGAACAGTTTGCTGAAGTGAAAAATGTACTACCTCCTAGAGGTCTACCTAGTGTAGTGGATCCCAACCCAAAACAAGTTAATGTAATTATTATAATGCATTGAAAGGAATTAAGTGGAAGCCTACCAAAAAAGGTAATCACTACATAGTAGAGGAGTAAAGCACTAAATTTCCAAAAGAGAGAGCATTAGAGCAATATATACCAGCAATTCCAATCTATCTCTCCATTCCAATAAAAACATATTAAAGAAAGGGAGAAAGTAGCATACTCAAATTTCTTTGATCTACTAAAGTAGGTAAACATTAACATACCTCTTGTTGATATGTAGCAAGGAATTCACTAGAATATAAGGTACTTATGAGATATATCAACCAATAAGAGGAGATTGACTGAAAATGTTATGGTAGCGCTCACTTAACAATGCTCATCTTGGATTTAATATAATATACACCATTAGAATAGAAGGACCCCAGAAGTTTAAACATTGAAACATTTATTTTACAGCAGGTAAAGGCTAAGGCATTCTATGACTTGGGATTGCCCTTGTCACTATTCCAAAAAATGGTGTTGGGTATTCCCTAGCCCACTTCAGTTAGTTCCAGCTAGCTAACAAGTCCCAACTAGGCCCGAAGGTATTATTGAGAATATATTGGTACAAATAAGTTCATTGATCTTTCTGATAGATTTTATAATCCCTTATTTGAACATGATCTAGAAGTTCTAGTTATTTTGGGATGTCCATTCTTGGATACTAGAAAAGCAATTATTAATGTGGCATTTGGAAAGCTTATAATTAAAGCATATTATAAACTTGAAGTGTTTGATGTTTATAGACCACCTGAGCAGCCACCCATAGTTAAAGAAGTATTAGCTATCATGGTATGAGAAACTGATTATGAGTTACCATTTGTTACAATGAAGGTTTTCAGTAGAGAGAGCCCTTGTAAGAAAGAGCTTATATGAAAATGCTAGAGAGATGGATCCTATTTAGCATCTGAAGAATTTCATGGTAGTTTGTGCACATTATAGGGATCCACACATCCAAAAATAAACTTTGAAGCTACAAATGTTCAAGCATTCCTTTGTAGGAAAAGCTAAGGCGTGGTACCAAACTACACCGGCTACATCTATTCAGACATGGCTTGTGCTAATAGATGTGTTCTTATACAAATGGTGCCCACCGTGAGAAAAAGTAATAAACAATAAAAATATCTTTTTCTTCAGAAAATTAAAAGGTAAACTCCTACCAGAGACATTCCATTGGATCTAGCAAACCAGTCAATAGCTAACTTCGTAGTAGGAGTTGATTTCAAAGATAATATGTTAGCTTCAGCCACTAAGTTTCTAATTGATATGGCTAGACATGGGAAGAATGGAACTCCAAGATTAAATCATCAATAGATTGATTTCAAAAGTATAAAGAAAGATTAAAAGAATGTCATTTTTGTGATGAACACCAAAGTCCAAACCAATTCATGGAACCAGGTTAATTGTAAGGCAATCTCTGTCATTCTGTGATGATAAATCAAATGCTTTATAATAGGCAATCTGTGGTTTGTAATAATTAATATATATGTAGTTAGAAGAAAAGGCAGGAAAAATTTAAAAAAAATACAAAAAGTTATCATGTCATGACCTTAAATAAGGTTCTTGGTAGGAGGTAACCACCCTAATAATAATTATTTAGACTGTGTCTAGGTAAAGGGGTCAAAAATAGTACACAGATGAAAACATGAAAATGTTTGCACATGGCATGGTTTTTGTAGCTCGCCGCCTAAAATGCTAGGTCTCAAGACTGGCCTCCCCTGGTGAGTGGTCAAGGGCACGCCCAAAGGTAAGGAGCCTATATGGGGCATGTATCTTGATAACGCTCAATTACACCCATAAAAATATGTACACAGTCGTTAGTAATATATTTATCCAACTATAGAGTTGAGGTCGCTCACACGAGGAACAATGTGACAAGCGATTGATAAAAAAAGGAATAAAAGAAGATCACTCTAATCCAAACAATGATACAAGTTTTTTGGGGGATTTTCAATATAAAAACAAAACAAGGATAGAACCAATTTTAATATGAATAAGTAGATCAATGGCTTTCACAAACAATGAAAAATAAGGAAAATGATACCGGGGATCAATTCTATCAATGATCCATTGTATTTAAATCAAGTACTCATAATTAGTCACAGATTAGCAAATTAGACTAGGAACCTCAAGCATCCGCCACATCTTTCGATCGATTGGAAAATATTTCTTGGCTAAATTCTTTCAAATTATCCAAGTGCCAACACAAATAGTTCTGATCTATGGCTATATTAGGATTTTGCCATTTCTAGTATCAAATCCATTAGATGGGTCATACATCCTAAATCGCACTAAATTACTCTTTTCCAACCTCAATTAGCTCTCTCAATCATTAATCGAAGTATATGGGAAATTCCCACTCTAGTCTCCTCTTCCAAGCTTAATTATAGTAGAAATCAATAAAGCATCAGATTAATTTAAATAAGCAAACCCTATTTATAAATCAAGAGTAATCAACTAATACAAAAGCATAAGATAAAATCAGAACCCAAATTCAAATTAGAACCCAAATTCAAATATATAAAAACTACATCAAAGTATGAATTACCCAAATATAATCACTACAAAGCAAGGAAATAAAGAAAGGATTGAGAATTAGTCACTACAAAGCTTCCAATCTTCAAATCCAAGGGTGTTGACTGAAGAATCCTAGCCTCCAAAGTTGAGAAATATGCCAAAGATAGTCTTGGAATAGCTGGGGATTGAGTTTTATATGGATTGAGGTTGAAAACATGAATTTCCAAATCTACCCTGATGCCTGACAATTTTCTACATCATTGTCACGATCATGTACTTTGCATTTGCAAGGTTTTGACTGTCGATTGACCGCGATAGCGGAATTTGAACTCCTTTAACTTTGACTGGACTTCATGATAGCAACCCTTCTTCATTGTGATAGTGATGAGCAATTTCTATCTAGTTCTTCAACTTTTCATTTCAGCTCCATTTTGCCTCGATTTCACTTTTTTTCATCAGAGCTCCCTGTAAACCTCAAATTACCTGGAATCAACACCTTTCAAATGATAATTAGCCTCATATTATGGATTAACAACACAAAATCATAAGCAAAGAGACACAAATAAGTGGCAAAATCACCACTTATCAATACCCTCAACTTAAAGACATTGTTTGTCCTCAAGCAAAACAAAATCAAACTCAATGAGGTCTACCAATTCAAGATCATAAACCAACATCAACTTTTTCACTTCATATTTCAAAATAGGCACAATGACTATGACTTTTGTTGGTACTAACAATTAGTCGACAAGCATGTAAGTCTTATCCAAGCAACTCCCTCAATTTTAAATACGTTTTTAAGAATACAATGGAATTTCAAGAATAATCAAGTAACAACAACTAATTCTCAAGAAGTGACTCAAAACCAATAGTTAACCAAATATTCTCCCTTGATTCATTTTTGGAATTTATCAACTTCACCAATCTATCCTAGTTCATGTGCCCTCACAAGAAAGAAAGTCCCAAAACTCACAATATTTACAACATTTATACAAGGGACAAATGCTCAAATACTCACACTGAATAAAGAATTTCCAATGAAAACAGGTGCTATACCATATGCTTGCCCTTATTTTCAATCGCCACTAACTCAAAAGCACTCAGTTGGAAATCTCGAAGGACTTTTCTCTCTTGTAATGTAGGCTTGGGGAAGGGTAGGATAAGCATTTGGGATAAGAGTGACTAAACCCTCCTTGAACTCTAAGAAACACTTTATATTTCAAACTTTGATCATTTTCCTCTTTATTTTTATACAACACAAAGCACCTTTCCTTTTCATTCTAGTTTACCCACTTATTAACAACTTTCTCTTTTTCTTTTCTTTTCTCTTTTCTTTTTTTTCTCTCTCTTTTTATTCTATTATTGATTTGTTCTTAATACATTCACTTACAAAACCAAGACACATGATCACCTCTTCCAAGTTTCACTACCCCCAACTTATGCTTTCAACCTCAAGTTGGAATTTTCAAGTTCAAACAGGGTAGAGTTCAAAAGAGGAGATATTTCAAAAGGGTTCAAGGCTTGTAATATGGTTGCCAAATAAAGGATATTAAGCTCAAATGGGGTAATTAGTGATAACATTTATGCACGGTGGGCTTTTAAGGCTAAAGGGATTTCCAAAAATCACAAAAAAGACCTAAGATCGTTTCTCCAACCAAATACAATCAAGACTAGCATTGAACGACCAGCGGTACAAGTTCTAGATGACACAAGTAAGCACAAGAATTATTCAACAAAACTCACCACACATGGCATTAAAACTATTTATGATGGATCAATTTCATTTCCTAAACAAGAACAAAAGAAGTCATTTTCCGTTCCAAATCATCACCACCTAATGAGTAAGGAGTCACAAATAGAGTCAAAGTGTTATCACAAACATCATTCACTTCCATACACTTGTTTTCACCAAATTTTTAGAGGGGTATGCTCATTTCAACATTTCACAATACAAGATAACTCTACTAGTACAAAACAAGCCATAATCCCACATTTTGACTCAAAAAAGGGTGATAATGCAATGGTTAATCAAACTTTACCAAATCAATTAGTTACATAGACTTCACCATAACAACAATCACAACCCCAATTCACATTGGCTACGGGTACTCAGAGTTCCCCTACAAAAATGACACCAATACTCAATGAAGTGACTATTTCCCTTAAGAAAGTCGTCACTTAATCCATCATCGAAAACGGTCACTAAAAACTACTACAAAAAGTAAAACTACAAGAAGATAGGCTAAAAGCAAAAAAAAATAGAAATGACTAATCCAACAAAGTTAGCAACTTAAAAGCAAGCCCGACAAGGGCGCACAATATCCATAACCAAAAACATCAATCCCACCAAGGGCACAAGATATCCATACAACTAAGAAAAGCATGACAATGGCACAATAAAACAAAGTCAAGCCCGGTGAGGGCACATAATAAAGCATAAGAGAGTAATATAGCACGATAAGGGCACAAATGTATCAAATAGAACATAAAAAGATCCAAGACCAGCAAGGAAATAAATTCATCAAAATTAAATAACACCAGTAGCTAATAATACACCCCACCCCTAACTAAAAAAATTGCATTATCCCTAATGCATACAAGGTGAGAACATAAAAAGAGGTAGGGACTCCCTATTATGCATCAATCCAAACTGGAGCTACTGGGCCCCTTTAAGGACTAGGTCATCTCATTCTCATCTTTCTCCTCACCATCTTCACTGCCACAAAACTTTCTAAGTGTACTCATCATCTTTGTCATGAACTTGCTCTTCTTTCTCTCATGCTCCTTTCTATTTTATTCCCTATTTTCAACCTTAGCCAACCTTTCTCTGATATACTATTGGTCATGAGCTAATGTGGTCAAGGTCAATGTATTAGGCACCACAGAAGAGAAAGAGCTCTTTCCAGGTCCTAAGGAAAGGCCAGCTACAAGATGTTGAATCTGTGCATCCATATCGTACACCTAGCTAGATATGTGTCGGAGTGTGGGGTCCAGTCTAAAGTGGATCAATGGACACTAAAGCTCTAGCTGGATCAAGAACCTCTCTAGCTTCAGTGAAAGTGACAAATGTTGGTGACGCCAAATCAATCTTTCTTTTCTAAAGCACATTCCCGACTCCTTTTTTTCTATTAGGGAATGTATCATCTTTTCAGAACCCTTCAGATAATCCTTATCCCTCTTGTCAACCTTAGTTCTGCTGGATAGCCACGTGATCAATAAAGGGAAAAGTAAGCTATTAGACCTCTATAAACCACTTCCTAAATTTGCTGCACAATAACTGTCCCAGCATTAACTTGGATACTGTAACACCCCGTATATTTCCAACCCTACTTGCTAACTTTGAACCATGTTTACCCTAGGTTCGAGAGCACTGAGTACCTATTTTGTATTGTTATTGATGGAACATTTGATATTGTGCTAGTAAGGGTGATTAGACCTTTGTAGGAGGTGTTTGTGACCTTGTGGAGCACTTGTAGGGGTGAAAAGCGAGGTTTAAAGGAAATCCAAGCAAAGGATATTAAATTTAAGAGGCAAGGTAAAGATTTGGACTTGAAAGATTCAACCAAATCCGCAAAGGAAAGTCGAAATCAAAAGTTAAGTGTGGGGCGCTGCAGGTGGCTTGCCAGGCCGCTTTGGACTGAATTTTTTTTAGCACAGGCAGCAAGGGGGCGCGCCCAGGGGTGTTCCAGGCTTCCCCTGCACACCTTTCATTTGCTGAAATTTTCTATAAGTCTTTAGGGCGCCCGGGAGCGTGCCGGGGTGCTTTTTCCCTAATTTCTTCTACGATTATAAGTCTAAAAAGAGGACTCTTGGGTTATGGTATCATTATTCCATCGTAGTAGGACTACTCTTGAGAAATTTTGGCATCCGAGTTGGGGTTAATTCTTCATCACAAGTATTTTATCAAATTATGTTCAATTAAGCCATGGGTGGCTAGAATCTCTTATTTTCGAGATTGAGGCTATGAACATGAATCTCGTGAGTTGAATATTGTCGTAACATTTATGGAATTATCTAAACATGATATAATTGGTGTATAACACATTGAATTTGGTGGTCTAAGTTGATATGTGTAATTGGGCTCAATTTAAAGCCCAAATTGGAACAAAAGACATGGCCCAAAAGAGCAAAATGACCCATTCTTCCTTTGACTAATCAATGATTGATCAAAGTGGATAAGGATGACTTTAAGGGCCTATATAAAGGTCAAAAAATCAGATTTTATTCACACAAACACACATGCCAATCTAGAAATTTCTACAACATTTCTCTCAACTCAAACCCTAATAACCCTAAGGCAACTACACTTGTTTGGGCAAGATCATCACTTTGCAAGCTTGGATAAGTGTTTATTCTTATGATTTAATATCTTATATGCTTAAGATGGTGTGTATATCATGGTGGTTCTGTTGGCAAGGTGTTGAATAGTGCACTTTTGCTTTTTGCTAAAAGATGTGCATCCTTGTGATTTAAACTTGAAAAAGGATTTGAGGTTTTGATGAAAGTGCATGGTATGGATGAAATATCAACATGTATGGTGTGTTTATGTTCCTTAACTTGTTATTTTTCTATAAGTATAAATTGTGGGATTATTGTGGATATATTGTTATGAAGCGTATTGGGGCGATGATGGAATAATTGTGACGTCGTATTAATGAGGAAGCGTAAAGGATGAACTTGGTATGAAATGCTATTGGTTTGTAATGCTTTGGTCAATTTATGACATGTTGTGGTATTATTGGTATGGAAATACCGTAAATGGCATTGTAAAGGGGGAAACGACATTATAAGGCAAACATGTACCTCATTGTCGTCTCGTGCACTTGTAAGGAAGTTGGTTGTTAACGTAAGTTTCGTTATGTACTTGTGTTGTAGATTAAAATGTAAGGAGGGAGCCGGATTATTGAATTCACGTATAGGACTGTATATTCATATTGGAAAGATAAGGTATGTAAGGTTACTCTTTCCGTATCCTTCTGCAACACATATTGTTCACATTGTCATTGTAGTTGTTCCATTCCGAAATATTCTAAGTTATCTCATTTCAGGTTGTCATGTATTGTTATTTATATGTTCCTTATTCGTGGACCGATTGTGATTCACATATCTCTTAATCATTGACTAAAATTCCAAAGCTTCCAATAATGTCGTGACTATTAATATATCAATCTCTCAAAAGTAAAAGCATAAAGTAATACATTTATGGCTTGTTGTTTGAGAACCGGGACGGCTCAAAGGGGAACATCAGTCTAGTTAGACCGATCCCGAGATTATTGGATTAAGGGACAGCATCAAAGGGGCACATAAGCCTAGCTTGAGTTGATCCTAATATTATGTTACTACCCACCAATGAGGTGGATGATCGGTATTATATTATGACCCACCGATAAGGTGGATAAACGGTGTTATATTATGACCTACTGATAAGGTGGATGATCGGTATTATATTATGACCCACTGATAAGGTGGATGATCGGTATTATATTATGTCCCACTAACCAGTTGGATGAACGGTAATGAAGATAATTGTAAAAGCAATGACAGTATATCCCTTGAACGAATATATATATATATATGAATGTTGTTATAAGAGTGACGATGATAAGAATGAATGATCAAATAATGAAAATTATAAGGGTAAGGTACACGGTTCCATATCCAGAATGGAGGTTTATCAATATTGATTATTCTCTTATGCTTGATTCCTTTGAAGTATTCATGTAGCATATAGTTCCATATAGCCTTACATACTCAGTACATTATTCGTACTGACCCCCCTTGGGGGACTTACCTTTCTTGCTACAGGCACAGGTGTTAGTAGACCTCCACAGTAGGCTACGGATCATCTACGGATTATTGGTGAGCTCCAGTTCAGTTCGGGGCTTTCTGAGTTACATGTATACATATGTTTTGGTATTGCGTACAGTATTGTATAAAGCGGGGACTTGTCCCAACTTTAGGTTTGGTTATGTATCTATTAGAGGCTTTGTAGACATATGTGGGAAACTGAATGTAAGAGATGTATGTCCATTTCGACTTGATGGCCCTAACGGCCAAGTTTCATATATTGTATATATTTTCCATGACTTCCGCCATTGAGAATTATTATCTACATGGGATAGAATGATATTCATACGAAAACATGCATATGAGGGTACATGAACGAAGGTTGGTTCTCTCGAGCCTCAACGACTTCGAGTGCCAGTCCGCCCCGTTGGAATTCGAGGTGTGACAGATACCCTCCATCTTGGAATAATTGATCTGGGCTCTCTCAGTTGAGATGTTTATCTCATTTTTAGAAGGAATGATATAGGCACAAATGATGGAAAGCTAAGATTTGGCTTCAGCAGTGAACTCTGAGGAGTCAACCCACGTATTGTTGGCTATCCACATAGGCATAGGGCCGCCATGCAAATATCTAACATACCACTCTAGTCCATCATCAATTTCCCTTGTTGTATACACTTTATTATTTGTATCGGGAATACAATAGTAATCATTGATTATAGAAGGGTCAAACCGGACTTGCTTACCTCAGACTATCATAACCAAATCATTAGCAAAGTCGGTCTCTATGGCATTGGCATATAATTCTTGCACAAGTTGCAAATTTCCTTTATTGGCTCTTGGGCAAAGCATATCCAACTGCTATCCCTCAATCTCCCATAGAAATCAGCCCATTGGGCTTCAAGCTTCTCTAAAAGAACACCCCTTTCTCGGGTGAAAATTTTTGACAATAGACAATCATATAATTAAGAGCATTTGAGTGAGAGAAAGGTGTTTTGATCAAAGCATTCATCTTCTACCACTTGGTCGACATTCTCTTCCATATTAGCGTTTGATTCTAAGGCCATTTTGAAGAGTAAAGTACGTAAAAAAAAAAAAAAAAAAGCTGGGTAAAGCTACTGCTTTATACTGTTTCAGATCCTTTCTTCATAATCACCAAGGCTTTATTTTTTTTAGACGACTTTGTTCATCGCGATCGCGAGATTCTCCTCGCGATCGTCAAGAGATAAAAAAATTTTGAGCATTTTTGTTCATCGAGATCATGGCTCTTGGCCTCACGATCACTAAAGGCATTAGTTTTGCCTAGAAATTTTTACTCAGGCATTTCATCAAACATGTTGTGGGTAACACATTTTCAGGAATTTCATCAAACATGTTGTGGGTAACACATTTTCTTGCCCTTTTTCAGAGATTCAAAGTATATCTTGCCTAACAAATAAGTAAATAACCAAACCCAAACATCATCAGCATTTCTCAGTTCAACAAACTCAATTTTAAGCACAAAATTCATGATTTTAAAGCAATAATCAAGCTTTAACCATATTGAATTTCGACTACCACTTACCAAAAGATAGAAAAAATAAATAAATTCAAAGAGAAGAGGAAGTTCATACCTTGATATTTATGAGAGGAGGAATCTATGAATCTTGAGAGAGAATTGAAGAATTAAGATCAGCAAAAATTCTTTTCTTTTCGGGGTTTGATGAGAGTGAAAGAATTGGAAAAAAGTTTTCGGGGAATATAACTAAGAGTGCTCATGCAAATTCACTTACCTGGGCCTACAGGGTCGCAATTGTGATGAGTTAAAATATCATAAATCCTCGCGATCGCGACTTCATGCCATGCAATTATGAAGGTTACTGAATTTTAAATTTTCGCGAACGTGAGGGTATTCCATGCAATAGCAATGAGTAGCAGGTGACTCAGGCCTAGGCAATTTCTGCCAACTTTGGCAATAGGACCTTAAGCTGTTACAGTACACCATCAACTTTGGCGAACCAACCACTCTCAAAAAGTTCTCTAAGTCCTATTTTCAAGATAGTACAATTTAATATCCTTGCACGATGCAAGGAATCTTACTATTTATCTCTCCACTTTTAGGATTTGAATCTATGACCCAACTTTACATCAAAGTTTTACTGAGGTTCGTGGGGCAAAGGTAAGAAAGCAAAGAGACTAACTCTATCTCCCCATTTGGAAGACTTAAATCTTTTACCCAACTTTATATCAAAGTTTTATTTATGCTCATTGGGCATTGGTAAGAAAATCAATATGTCACTTTTCAAACATCGTATTTTACACTACTTGGCCTTCAAGTGAGGAATTTCATTTTCCCTCTTGATATGACAAACTTCAAAATGCAGGGACTTTGTCCTTCATCTCCAAAATTCTTTATTTACTCCGTGATTTTAATTTCCAACATATCCGTCAAGCACAACATTAAAAAATTGTTGGAACGATGTTGAAGCCTCTCCGTTTTTGAATTTGTATCTTTCTTGACATTCTCACCCTGAAATGAACTAGAGTCCTTACAAAGGATTTGATTGACTTTTCCTTGCAACTCTAGTATCATTTTTTCAATTTTGGCATCCTTTATTATTTTTGGCTCGGTTGGTTGGAAAATCACCATGAATTCTTCATAATAAATCTTGACCAATTCTTCATTGAAAACCATCTCATCATAATTATTCATGACCACTTGACATTGAACACGACATGCCTCAATTTTTGCATTCAATTTATTTTCTAATTTTTGGGGAGCTATTTCAATTTGAATCACAACTTGACATTACTCAACATGCATTTTGAGAAAATCATCTTTCATTAGAAGATTCTATCAAGTTGTTCCTCATTGACTTCAAGTTGTTGAGCTTGGTTCAATAGCCACTCTTGGCTCTCAATTTCATCTTTGTCAAGTTGTTCTTCATGTTGGGACTTAACCAAAGCTTGCAAAAAGCCACCCATGAAAAAATTAATGTTTTGGAAAAGTTCATCATCACCATGTTGGATTAGGTCCCACCATTTAGACAAGACTCCCATATTTTTTACTCTTTTCCATTGTGCTTTTCAATATCTCCTCAACTTATTCCCTTAGAGAATCTGATATTTCTTCATTACAATTTTGTTGTTGTTCTTCCATTTGAGCCACTTCTTTACTTTGGCAATTTTCATTATGTTCATCAAACACTTTTGGCTCAACCACATAACTTGAAATCTCTTCTTCAACAACTTCATTTTGAAGACTAGGTAAATCCATGGCACTTGAGAGATTGACATCTTCACAAGGGTCTTCCTCTTTTTCATATTCCTTTCCAAATGCCACCGTGGATTGGTGCATGAGATGCACATCCTGAACCATTTTAGTCACCCAGTCCAAGAAAGTTTAAAGCATTGATCCAATACCTTTGTGTCTGGCATGTTGCTCTTTCTTTACCACATTATTCTTCCTATCAAACTCAAAAAAACAACTAGCACTTTCGTTAGCATAACTAGAGGAGGGGGCACAATAATTGGGACAATCCCTCCAATGTCCATCTCAACCACCGCACAAGTAACAATCATACTCCCTATAGGATCGAGATGGTGCACACACCTCTCTCCTAGGGGCATTTTCACAATCTTGCCAAAAGTGAGGTCCTTCATAATACGGTTATGGGTTGCTAATATAAGATTTACAACCACCAAACTCATTTTTGTTCCATGATGCCATAGTAATAAGTATAACAAAACCAAAATCTAACTAACGCAAGAAACAATAGAAAATCACAAACATATATTTACAAGTTTGAATTAAAGCAAGTAAGCTAAAATTCCAAACTAACTCAATATGCCAAATTGCTCCCCGAAATGGTGCCATTTTTTTATAATGCTCAATTACACCCGTAAAATAAGTATGTGGTCGTTAGCAATATATTTACTCAACTATAGAGTTGGGGTCGATCCCATGAGGAACAATGTGAATAGCAATTAAGAAAATAAGGAATAAGAGTAGCTCACTCCAATCCAAACAAAGATACAAGTGTTTTTGGGGATTCTCAAAATAAAAATAAAATAAGGATAGAACCAATTTTAATATGAACAACTTGATCAATGGCTATTACAAACGATGGGAAACAAGAAAAATGATAATGGGGAATAAATTCTATTAACGATCCATTATATTTAAATCAAGTACTCATAATTAACCATGGATTAGAAAATTAGCCTTGGAACCTCAATTATCTACCACATTTTTCAATCGATTGGCAAATATTTTTTTAATGACCCTCTAGATCATTTTCTCTATTTCCATGCATTTCTGTGTTTCATGGTTTTCCATTGCGGCTACAGGTCATTTATGATTTTTTGGGACCGTCATTTTGATTCCCAAGTAGTTCGTTTAGGTTTTAAGTCCATTTTCCTATTTTGGAGTTTTTAACATTAAGAAGTTGGCCTTCGGCCAAAATTTCTAGCAAACAGCCTTGATTTAGAATTCTGAGAGTTTTCGTAGCTTCGAAATGTAGAATTTATTCTAGAAGTACCCTTGGTTTGGGTCTTGAGACATTCGAGCTTGTTTTGGGCTATTAGGTGGATTTTGTTAAAAATGGATATTGGGTGTGGGACCCACTTTTTATCGAAACAATCTCGAATGGAAATTTTGATGGTTTCGTTGAGCTTGGAATGCCAAATTTGGTAAGGTAGCATAGTTTATTTTCTTGCACGGGGTTCCAAATGAATCCCAAGCACCCGATCGGAGTCTATTGGGACTTAGTTTTTATTGGTGTAGCAACACCTGTTTCAGGACTAGGTTGTTCTTCGCGTTTGGTGGGAGTTAGCCACATTCTTAAAGGGTCAATTTTTTGACCCTCGCATTCATGAACCTCCTTTCACTTTCATGAAAAAAGGCTGGTCTGACCCGATCCAATTTTTTTCTTCACATTCATGAAGGACCCCTCACATTCGTGAAGGGTTAGGCTGGTGGAGTCCCGTATTTTTTATGGAGGTCCCGTGTTCGCGAATAAGGACCTCTTGGCAGTATATAATCACATCCTCTCTATTTTTCATCCATTTTCAAAGTTCCTTTTCACTATTGTTGGAGCTTGGAGAACGGGAAAATATGGGAAATAGTCCATTGAGGCTAAGGTAAGTTAATTCAAAAACTCTTGATCATTTTCCATTGTTTCTCCCTGTCGATTTCATCCTTTTTCCTTATAAATTCCTAGAATATAATTTTTGATTTCCTAGTCTTATGGGCCATTTTGGGCCTCGATTTGAACTCTATTTGTGCTCAAATTTTGGGCACACATTCCTTATCCTTAAGAGACCTAATGATGGATTTAATTTTTAAATTTTGATAATAGGTCCCACAAGCCTATTTTTGACCCAATTCTTGGCTCGGAGTGTTATATTACAATGTGGGTCTTATTTTACTCATAATGACTCCTAGATTGTGCTTATGATAGCGAAACGACTTTTAGAGATCGAGGAGTGAAGACGGGCAGTTCGTGGATTGTTCAAGATTGTGATTCAGTTATAAGGTAGGCTAAGATCTACTTTTCTCAATGAAATTATGTATTGTATAGATTGCATGCAAAGTGGGGGTTTATAGGATAAGCTTAAGGCTATTCATACCTTGTTGTTGATATTTGACCTATTTAGGGGAATTTTAGAATAGAATTGTAGTTTTATCCCTAGCCTAAAATACCCTTGGTAGCTAAAGGGTTATGTTGAGCTTGCTTGCATACTTGCTTTGACCTTAGGTTGACTTTAGGGATTCCTGGTATAAGATTTATGGTAGCACATTTTGAAGTAGATGGTATCCTTCAATTAAATCTTCTCAGTAGCATGATGCTATTGTTTACCTTAGCTTTTTGAGTTATAAACTCAATATCCCCTTTACTCTATATTTTGTTGGGCTCGGGGCCTTGGTTACGAGACCAGTTGGATTCCAGGTTAGTTTTCTATGCTCTGAGAGAGCTATGATTTTTGTTTATAGATGCTTGAGTGCTTACATTTCTATTGTTTGATACTGGTGATGGCATGCATACATTTATACATGCCCACACTCGTTTAGTGGTACGATTATAATAAAATCATTATTTTTGTTACTATTTCAAATAGGGATTAATTCCCACTTTTTCACTCTAAAACTAATTTTTTTAAAATGAAAGTTATACCACCCTTATTATTGGTTTACGGTCTCTGAAACTAAACATACAACTTTACAAACTATAACTGAGGTAGATTCCGATCCATTCTTGATCTACTCATTTATCATTTTTACTTATTTTGGTCGAGGAAGATTTTGACCCTTTCAATACTATTCTCTATTTTAGACCCAGGTTGATCTTGGGCACTGGATTTTACGGATTCCTACTTGTTTAGTCTTAGATTGATTCCTAGAACTTATTACACTCTTACTTATCTCTAAAACTGGATGAAATAGATTTATTATGGTTGATTATTGGAAGTCCTAGTTTGGGACCAGGCAGTATACATGGATATCTTGAGTCCCTTATGGGTCTCATTATTTGGGAACTATATGCCAGAAAAAAAGACACCCCATAGGTCTTGCCTTGCAAGCTGGCAAGCCGAATGAGGTGTTTATACTTGGAACATTATGGCACTCAGTTAGTATAGCAGTATTGGATTTACTTTGAATTCATTCATTCATATGCATTGCCTATCACTAGTATAATTGTTTGGTGCTTGTACCTACTAATCTTATGAGGGGCTGGATAGGTATAGGTTATGTTTGGTATTTACTGAGTGATTGTTTGTACCTTTCAGGCTTAAAGAGGTCTAGCTAGTTTATTGTTATCTGGTCTTATCTAGTTATATTATTATTTGGGTATTATTATATAGTTTGAAGTAGTATGGTTATGGATTTGTAATCGAGGCTATAGGTACACTTCTACAATTCTTTTTCTCATTGATATTATGAGCCTTGTGATTAGACTACCATGTGATTATTCATATTTTGGGTTAGAAATTCTGATTGTTCTAAAGCTAGCTCCTTTCTTATTTTTGATCCTCGTGATATTAAGCCTGCTAGGCTAGCTCTCTCAGTTTAGTACCTTTGTATTTAGCTACCTATATAGTGTTGCCGTATATCCCTTTCTTCTCTACCTATTCTTACTGTATTCACAGTCTTCCTTCGTTACTACTATTGTATATTACCTTCATCCCTAACTATTTATACTGTATATCATTTTTGCCTCTTGTTACTTGTAGAATATGGTTTTTATCTCTAATTCTCCTTTCTCCTTATTGTATTTGTAACACCTCATATTTTGTGTATGCTTGTTCTATTTATATGGAACTTGATATATCCTTGTGGTACAGATAATAGACTAGATTTCTTATGCGAGTATTGATAGTGAATACAGATTTGGACAGTACTATGATACCCCATGCATTTCAGCATATGTACAACCAATTTAACCCCGACAGAAGTGTTTAAATGTGATATAGTAAGGTGGTATTCTACCTTAGGGTTTAAAGCATCCAGTTGTATATAAGTGCTAAATTAAACAGATCAAGATTAGAATACGGAATAAAATAAGTGAGCTACTTGCTTGTCTTAAATTAAGCTAGTAGGTGACAAATAGGTGCATCACCTACTTTGACTTATTGACCAACCTAAGAACCAAGTAGGTGCATCACCTACTAAGACTCCTTTGACCAGCCTATTGGTCCAACTACACTACCACCAACTTGAATTAATTATGGCCCAAACTAAGTGAAAGAATAGGAGAAGAATGGGCAGCCAAGGCCCAAGTTAAATGGACAAGTAGGTGTAGGTGAATCACCTACTTAATATTTTAAGGCCAAAAAGTTCCAAAAAAAGTCAGCCAAAAGCAGCTCCCTTTAAAGGGATTGAAACCATTTGACCCATTTTGACTAAGACAAAAATCAGCTTTCTAGAGTTTTCTATCTTTCTCTCTCTTAGCTTATGCAGTATCCCTATAATTCTATTAGGGTTCTTGGGACTTATTTTCCTTCTAAGCTAAAGGAATCAAGATATTGAAGAGATACAAGTTAAGAGAATAAACCATCACAAAAAATAAGGTGGGCTACTGCCCATTTTTGCCCCCTTCTTATATACATGTTTTGGTGGAGAATTGTGTATATATTCTTATTAAGAACTCAAGGGATGATGAGTTCAATATTTGGTTGCTATGATAGAGGATTTTAGGGCTGTTTTATGTGTATATGTTAGGGACAACTTGGCTGATCTTAAAAAAGTATGTGAGTAGTTGTTATTGACACATAAAATAAAGGTGTAATGATACACCACTTAATTAGATATTGTGTAAACTTTTCTGCCTATCATACTTTGTGAACTGTTTTGCACATATTATGAAGCCAAAGTTGTTTTGGGGGAGCTTATAAGAATCTGTATGGTATGTGGATTAATTGGAGGAGAAAGAGTTGAAAGAACACCTTTGAATTAATTAATTATGGGCTTAATGTCTGGCTACTGTTTGGATGAGGTTAAGTGGCCTAAATGTGTTGATTAGCTACTAATACTAGTTTTACTACTTACTTTATTGTAAATAAGTAATCCGAAGGGCAGGAGGTTAATTTTGGGTAATATAGGTGTTGTACTGCAAGATATGTAAGACTATTCGATTCTAGGTTCTTTGGCATGAAATCTAATACATGTGTTACAAAGTGAGTTTTATAAGTACTCTTCCTTGCAAATGATACGTAATGGCAGTGTACCACTTTTAATGTAGCTAGCGACCTTTTCCCAACTCCTTAATGTGTAAAAATACTTCAAAATATGTTTGTGACTAGATCTACATATTTACCCCTCTAAGTACTAGTATGAAAAGGGAGTTGTCAACAACAAGCTATGTGAGTTCTTCTCTTAGTCAAACAAGGTCCATTGTGTTATTTAAGCTCCTAAATGTTATATTACTATTATTATTGCTTCCAACATCATTGTTACTGAATCAAGTCCATGTTTGTATGTCCTTTACTACTCGTCCCAAGTTCCAAATTCAATAATGTCATGACTACCAAAATAACAACCTTAAAAGATAAAAAGAATGATCTAAATTGAATCTATATATTCTTGGGAGGTATCCCAAGGGTTGAAGGAACACTTAGCATGGGTCGATCCCAATATTATGGGTGTTATCCCAGTGGTGAAAGAAAAGCCTAGCATGGGTCGATCCCAATTTATGTATTTATTAGAACCATATCCCAGGGGTTAAAATGCCTAGCATGGGTCATCCTATTTTACCACTGATCAGCTGGTAATTTGTATCATATGCCTTACGAGTTTATAAAGCGAAGAAAATAAAGTAAAGTAAAGTATGTAAAGTACATTATTCCATAAATACAAGCAAAGGTGGTCATTTATCCTTATCCATATAGATATATATTGATATCTAATTTCATTAAGCTTTTATCTTACCTATGGTCACTTTATGCCTTACATACTCAGTACACTCTTTTGAACTAACATCTCTCATGGGGGAAACTATGTTTTACACCATAAGTACAGGTACTCAATCTATTAAATCTCCTCAGTAGGAGCATAGGACACTCAACTGCGATTGGTGAGCTCCAAGTTAATTCGGGGCTTTACCAAGTCTTTGATATATGCATTTTGGTACTGTACAGTAACTTTGTAAGGTAGGGCCTATCCCTACCTAGACTAAATTTTCTATCTTATAGAAGCTTTGCAGACTAACGTATTAAGTTCAAATATGTTTTGTCTCATAACAGTTATGGCCCCAATGGTTAATTCATGTATATGTGGTTTGTGCCTATCTATGTTGGTCTTTCATTACTGTGACTTATAAATATTTGTCAAAGTTTCATGATTATGATAGTTATATGCATGGTAGGCACAGGTTATAAGTTGGTTCTCTCAAGTCTATAGGGCATTGGGTGCCTATCCATCTCAATGAGATTTGTGGTATGACAAAAGTGGTATCAGAGCAGGTAATCCTAGGGAGTCTACAAAGTTGTGTCTATGTAGAGTATTTATTATGGGTGTGTTATTCACCACATATATAAACAGGAGACTACGGGACATTTAGGAGTTCTCTCTTTTTCTTCATTTCTTTGATTATGTGGTAGAGCCAATGTAGTAGGTGGAATTGTATTTAACCTTTGAAATAATTTTTTCTTTCTCAAAATAATAAACATGTCGGTTATAAGAAGGAGTAAAAATAAAGGTAAGCAAGTATATATGGTTGTCGAGAAGGGACCAGCAAGTCACCACCTAGACAAGCTAATCAAAGTGAGGCTCAAGATGAGTTTGCATCACGAACCTCTTCTAGTTCTCCATTTCCAGAAGAGCTAAGAAGGATAGGAGTATCCCCAAAATCACCTATTAATGCTACTATGTAAGATTTGAGAAATACGGTGCAAGTTTGACTCGTATAGTCGTTGGAAAAGGTCAAGGACAAGCTAGTCCAACTACAGGTATTAGTAGTAGGGATAAGGTAGCTAGTCTACAGAGATAGGATTTCCTTAAATTGGACCCTCTCATATTCACCGAGTCCGATCTTAATGAAGACCCACAAGACTTTATTGATCAAATCCAAAGGGCTTTGGATGTCATGCATGTATGTGGTAAAGAGTCAGTTAAGCTCATAGCGTATAGATTAAAAAAGGAGGCTATATTATGGTATGAAAACTGGAAACGATCTAGGGGTACAGGTGCACCTTCAGCTAATTGGAAAAAGTTCAAAGCAGTATTTCTTGATCATTACCTTCCATTTGAGATCCAAAAGGCCCATGAAGATTAGTTTTTAAATCTTCACCAAGAAAATATGAGTGTGAGGGAGTATAGTCTTCAATTAAACTCTTTGGCCAGGTATACTCCTAATATAGTAGCTACTATGGAAGATAGAGTTCATCGATATGTGGATAGCTTAGATTAGTAGCTGGTTATAGATTGTAGTATTGTTTCATTTAATAAAGACATGGATATAGCAAGGATACAAGTTTTTGCACAAAAAATGAAAGATCAAAGGCAAAAAAGAAGGGCACAAGAGTCAGAAAGAGGGCTCTCCAAGAGGGCTAGATCTGTGAGGTAGTTTATGCCATCCCAAAGTGAGTTCAGGCCTCAATTTTCTAACAAACCACCTAGGCCATCTTCCTACTCTACAGCACGTGCTCTACCCTAGTTTCAAGGGTTTAGGGGCAATCAGATTGGGCAAAGAAGTGAGATCCAAGGTTCAATAGCGGGGAACTAAGAGCATGGAAGCATGAGACAATCTAGACCTCCTTAACAGCCTTGTAAACAATGTGGGAGACATCATCTAGTTGCATGCTGGTTTGGGACAGATGCTTGTTATTGGTGTGGTACGCTGGGCCATATGATAAAAAATTACCCTCGAGAGAGGATGGGTGGTTTGGTACAAACTACTGGATTATTTATTACATCATAATTATCAGTTCCTCTTTTAGCTAGGGGTCAATAGATGCCTACTGGTCATGGTAGTGGTGGTAGAGGAGCAGCTAGTTCTAGTGGAGTCCAGAATTGTACATATGCTCTAGCGGGTCGACAAAATTTGGAGGCTTCTTCTGATGTGGTTATAGGTATATTGTCCATTTTTTCACATAATATGTATGAATTAATAGACCCGAGCTCTACTCTATCATATGTCACTCAATTGGTTGCTAAAAAGTTCGAAAGAACACCAAAATCACTGGTTAAGCCATTTAAAGTGTCTACACCAGTTGGTGAATCTATTATAACTATTAGAGTTTATTGTAATTGCATAGTAACTGTTTGTGGTAGTGACACATTGGCCAACATTGTTGAGCTAGAAATGGTAGACTTTAATGTTATAATGGGTATGGATTGGTTGGCTTCTTTTTATACCATAGTGGATTATCGAGCTAAAAGGGTGCATTTCTATTTTCCAAAGAAGGCAGTCCTTGAATGGAGTGGTAATATTGGGGCACCAGGGGGTAAGTTTATTTCTTATGTTAAGGCAAAGAAGATGATGTCCAAAGGGTACATATGTCATCTGGTGAGGGTGAAAGCTATAGATGCGAAGCCACCGACTCTTCAATCCATTTCAGTGATAAATGAATTTTCTGATGTGTTTCCTGAAGAGCTTTTGGGTTTACCTCCAGAATGAGAAGTAGAGTTTGGTATTAATGTGATCCCAGGTACTCAACCTATTTTTATTCCTCCGTATAGAATGGCCCCGGCAGAATTATGTGAATTGAATGAGCAATTAAAAGACTTATTAGAAAAGGTATTCATAGGCCTAGTATGTCCCTTTGGGGTGCACCCGTGTTATTTATATGTAAGAAAGATGGCACGTTAAGAATGTGTACTGACTACTAACAATCGAATAAGGTGAAAATTATGAACAAATATCCTCTCCCTAGAATTAATGATTTGTTTGATCAGTTACAAGGTGTTAAGTGTTTCTTAAAGATCAACTTAAGGTCAGGTTATCACCAAGTGAGAGTGACGGAGAAAGATGTACCCAAAACAGCTTTTCAAAAACAGTATGGTCATTTTGAGTTTCTAGTTATGTCATTTGGCTTAACCAATGCACCAGCAACTTTCATGAATCTGATGAATAGAGTGTTCAAGACATTCTTGGATGTGTTTGTGATAGTATTTATAGATGATATTTTGGTGTATTCAAGATCAAAATGCTAATCATTGTGACAGGTATTACTGATTCTTCATGATTGTAAGTTATATGCAAAGTTCTCTAAATGTGAGTTTTGGTTAAAATCAGTGGCATTCTTAGGGAATGTTGTATTTGATGAAGGGATAAGGGTTGATTCTCAAAATATAAAAGTCGTGAAAAACTGTCCAAGACCCACAATACCTATGGAGGTTCATAGTTTCCTAGGCTTGGCAGGTTATTATAAAAGGTTTGTTGAGGGATTTTCTTCCATTTCTAGATCAATAACGAAGCTAACACACAAAGCTGCCAAGTTTCAATGGAATGATGCCTGTGAAAGAAGTTTCCAAGAGCTAAAGAATAAGTTAACTTCCACACCTATATTGGTACTTCTAGAAGGTATATAGGGGTATGCAGTGTATTATGATCCTTCGGGAGTGGGTCTAGGATGTGTATTGATGCAGCATGGTAAGGTAATAGCCTAAACCTTAAGATAGTTGCATCCACATGAGAAGAATTATCCAACACATGATCTTGAGCTAACAGCGGTTATATTTGCTTTAAAGATATGGCGTCATTACTTGTATAGGGCCCATATATATACTAACCATAAGATTTTACAATTTATCATTAAGCAAACAGACTTGAATCTAAAGCAGCGAAGATAGCTTGAGCTATTAAAGGACTATGACATTGATATCTTATATCATCTGGGGAAAGAAAATATGGCAGCCGATGCTTTAAGTCATAATACAATGGCAAGCACTTATGGGCAGTCCACGAAAAGACAAGGACAACAAAAGATCTACACCAACTAGCTAGCTTAGGGGTTTTCCTTCTTGTATAGCTTAAGGAGAATGTACAACAAGGTATGACAAAGGCATTTGAGCTTATGCAAGAGGGAGTACTTCGGAGCCAAAATAGATTGTGTACCTAATATTGATTGACTAAGGAAGAGAATTATGGCAGAAGCACACCATTTAAGATATTTTATCTATATGGGATCAACCAAAATGTATCAAGACTTGAAAGAAGTGTATTAGTGAGGGAAAATGAAGAAGAACATTGCAGAATTTATAGCCCAATGTCCAAATTATCAACAAGTTAAAGTAAGCATCAAAAGCCAGGAGGTTATATGTAGTGTATGAAGCTCCATAGTTGAAAGACTCACAAAATCAGCATACTTCCTACAGGTTAAGACCACTTACACAACTGAAGAGTACGCAAGGTTGTATATTAAAGATATAGTTCGGTTACATGGATTCCCAATTCCTATTATATCCTATGGGGAGCTCAATTTACCGCAAACTTTTGGAAGTCATTTTAGAAGAGTTTGGGAAGACAAGTGAGTTTAAGTACAGTTTTTCACCCTCAAACGGATGGTCAGGCAGAACGTACAATCCAAACACTTGAGGATATGCTGCGAGCTTATGTTTTGGACTTCAAAGGTAGTTGGGATGATTATTTATCACTTATTGAGTTTGCATACAACAATAGCTATCACTCGAGTATCAAAATGGAACCTTATGAAGCTTTATATGGGGGAAAGTGTAGATCACCAATTGGGTGGTTTGAAGTGGATGAAACTTCCTTATTTGGGCCAGATCGTATTCATCAAGATATGGAAAAAGTTAAGGTGATATAAAAATGGCTAGAAATAGCTCAAAGTCGACATAAATCGTATGCAGATATTAGAAGTAGAGGGCTAAGGTTTGCTATAGGAGATTGGGTATTCTTGAAGGTGTCACCAAAGAAAGGGGTAATGAGGTTTGGTTAAAAGGGGAAACTAAGTCCATGCTATATAGGGCCATATATGATTATTTGAAGATTTTTCCAAGTTGCATATGAGTTAGAGCTACCCCAAGAACTTTCAACAGTACATCCAATGTTTCATGTCTCTATGCTCCGAAAGTGTATAGGAGATCCATCTCACATTAATCCTACTATAGATCTAGAAGTTATAGAAGATCTCACTTATGAAGAAGTGCCTATTGTTATTCTATTTGTAAAAGTACTTTGGAGGAACCAGCAAACAGAAGAGATCACGTGGGAAGCTGAGAAAGCAATGAAATCCAAGTACCCTCATTTATTCCAATCCAAAGAGAAAGTCCAAGATGCTGAATTGGAGCATTAATAAGTAAGATTGTATATAAAAGTTCTATGTGGTAATAGGAAGATTAAACATAGGCTTGAAATTGTTTAGGCTGGCGAATTATACTAACATTTGAGGACGACTGTTCCTTGGGGGGGAGGATGTAACACCTCGTATTTTGCATGTACTTGTTCTATTTATATGGAACTTGATATAGCCTTGTGTTATAGGTAATGGACTAGATTTCTTATACGAGTATTGATGGTGAATATATGTTTGGACAGTACTATGAAACCCCGTGCATTTCAGCATGTGTATGGCCAATTTAACCCCAATGGAAGTATTTAAATGTGATATAGTAAGGTGTTATTATACCTTAGGTTTTCAAGTTTCCAAGTGTATATAAGTGTTAAAATAAAGAGATCAAGATTAGAATATGGAATAAAATAAGTGAGATGTTTGCTTGACTTAAATTAAGCTAGTGGGTGCATCACCTACTTTGACTTATTGACCAACCTAAGAACCAAGTAGGTGCATCACCTACTAAGACTCCTTTGAAAAGCTTATTAGGCCAAGTACACCACCACCTACTTGAATTAATTCTGGCCCAAACTAAGTGAAGGAATTGGAGAAGAATGGGCAGCCAAGACCCAACAGGTTTGAGTCCATCAAGGTCCAACAAGTTTGAGTCCATCAAGGCCAAAGTTAAATGGAAAAGTAGGTGCATCACCTACTTGATATTTTAATTCCAAAAATGTCCAAGAAAGTCGGCCAAAAGCAGCTCCCTTTAAAGGGATTGAAATCAGCTCATTTAACCCATTTTAACTTAGACAAAAATCTGCTTTCTAGAGTTTTCTATCTTGCTATCTCTTAGCTTATGCAGCAACCCTATGATTCCATTAAGGTTCTTGGGGTTTCATTTCCTTCCAAGAAAAAGGAATTAAGATATTGAAGATATATAAGTTAAGAGAATAAACCATCACAACAACTAAGGTATGGCTACTGCCCATTTTTGCACCTTCCTATATACATATTTTGGTGGAGAATTGTGTATACATTGTTGTTAAGAACTCAAGGGATGATGAGTTCAATATGGATGAAACAGATTTATTATGGTTGATAATTGGAAGTCCTAATTTGGGACCAGGAAGTATATACGGATATCTTGAGTCCCCTATGGGTCTCATTATCTGGGAACTATATGCCAGAAAAAGGGAAAACCCATAGGTCTTGCCTTGCAAGCTGTCAAGCCAAAGGATGTGTATATACTTGGTACGTAATGGCACTCAGTTAGTATAGCAATATTGGATTTACTTTGCATTCATTCATTCATATGCATTGCCTATCACCAGTATAATTGTTTGGTGTTTGTACCTACTAATCTTATGAGGGGATGGATAGGTATAGGTTATGTTTGGTATTTACTAAGTGATTGTTTGTACCTTTCAGGCTTATGGAGGTTTAGTTAGTTTATTGTTGTCTGGTCTTATCCAGTTATATTAGTTTTTGGGTATTATTATATAGTTTGATGCAGGATTGTTATGGATTTGTAATCGAGGCTGTAGGTACACTTCTAATATTCCTTTCCTCATTGATATTATGAGCCTTGTGATTAGACTACCATGTGATTATTCATATTTTGGGTTAGAAATTCTGATTTTTCTAAAGTTAGCTCCTTTCTTCTTTCAGATCCTCGTGATATTTAGCCTGCTAGGCTAGCTCCCTCAGTTTAGTACCTTTGTGTTTAGCTACCTATATAGTGTTGTCGTATATCCTTTTCTTCTCTACCTATTCTTACTGTATATTACCGTCTTTATTCGTTACTACTATATTACCTTTATCCCTAACTATTTATACTGTATAGCATTTTTGCCTCTTGTTACTTGTAGAATATGGTGTTTTATCTCTAATTCTCCTTTATCCTTATCGTATTTGTAACACCTCATATTTTGTGTATACTTGTTCTATTTATATGGAACTTGATATAGCCATGTGGTACACATAATGAACCAGATTTCTTATGCGAGTATTGATGGTGAATATAAATTTGGACAGTACTATGATACCCCATGCATTTCAGCATGTGTATGTCCAATTTAACCCCGACAGAAGTATTTAAACGTGATATAGTAAGGTGGTATTCTACCTTAGGGTTTAAAGCATCCAAGTGTATTTAAGTTTTAAAGTAAAGAGATCAAGATTATAATATGGAATAAAATAAGTGAGCTACTTGCTTGTCTTAAATTAAGCTAGTAAGTGACAAGTATGTGCATCACCTACTTTGACTTATTGACCAACCTAAGAACCAAGTAGGTGCATCAGCTACTAAGACTCTTTTGACCAGCCTATTGAGCCAAGTACACCCCCAGCAACTTGAGTTAATTATGCCCCAAAATAAGTGAAGGAATAGGAGAAGAATAGGCAGCCAAGGCCCAATAAGTTTGAGTCCATCAAGGCCAGAAGCATCTCCCTTTAAAGGGATTGAAACCAGCTTATTTGACCCATTTTGACTACGACAAAAATCAGCTTTCTAGAGTTTTCTATCTTGCTCTCTTTGGAAATTCTAGGGGCATCTACGCCTGCAGATGCCCTCGTCTGCGGGGGCGGATGCCCGTTTTGGTCCGAAATTGCCTCTTTTGGGTCTTTTAATTCCATGAATGGTCCATGATCATGAAAAAACTTATTTTGACATATTTTTGATCATCTTAAACACCAAAATTCAGCCATGGTCTCACAACACACATAACAACACCCAAAACTACATTTCACGGCCAATACGGCACCAAAACCATAACCGATTTCACAATAACAATTCCAAACGTTATACACAAGGATTAAACAAAGTAAGACTATAATCACATTTCACATTTCAATATTTACTCCACCATTTTCATTTCCTTCAAGACCACAAGTGCATATTCAAGTTTACAAGACAAACCATCCTCCGATTTAACAAACATGTAACATTTCACACCTTGTGAACTTCTCAATACTCCACCAACATGACCAACATAATATAAACCATATATCATGCATAAAATATATTAAAACATCATAAGAAACACTTACCAAGTCTTACAAGTTGATGATCTTGACCACAAAGAGATGAGAGAAAAATGTGGAAAAGTTAGAAAAGGCATGAGAGTTCAATGGAAATAAAAATCTGATTTTTTTATCTCTTTATATAGTCCCTAAAGTCTCTCTTATCTCTTCCTTGGCCTTAAATGCAAGGGTTGATTTGGTCAAATGGGGCAAATTGGAAGAATGGGTCAAAATCTCTTTTGGGCCATGTCTTGCTCATAATATTTGGGCCTCATTTAGGGCCCAATTGTACAAGACTTTTAAATGCCCACAATTCAATACATAATTCATCAAATCTCTCATGTTTTCATATTTACATGATTGTTACGGTAGTCGACTAGACTCCGAAACGTACGGGGTGTTACATTTGCCCCCCCTTAGAAACATTCGTCCTCGAATGTTAGTGTTATTATTCAAAGTAAACAATTACAAGTATAGAAGCATTCTTCATGTCATCATAGAGAGATATACTCAAAGCTTATAAATACTTACTTGTCATTCTTTCCTTTGGAACAAATGAGGGTACTTGGATTTCATCATTTCTTCAGCTTCCCATGTGACCTCTTCTATTTGCTGATTTCTCCAAAGTACCTTTACGGATGCTATATTTTTATTCCTAAGCCGCTTCACTTGTCTATCCAGAATGGCAATAGGTATCTCCTCATAGGTAAGATCCTCCGTAACTTGGACATATTCACTTGGAACAATACGAGATGGATCTCCTATGCATTTTCAAAGCATCGAAACATGAAATACTGGGTGGACAGAGAAAAGTTCTTGGGGTAGTGCTAACTCATATGCAACTTTCCCAAATCTTCTAATGATTTCATATGGGCCTATGTAACGTGGACTTAATTTCCCTTTCTTTACGAACCGCATTACCCCTTTCATCGGTGACACCTTTAAAAACACCCAATCACCTATGGCGAATTCAAGCCCTCTTCTTCTAACATCAGCATATGACTTGTGGCGACTTTGGGCTATTTGTAACAGCTGTTGGATCACTTTAACTTTCTCCATAGCCTGATGAACAATATCGGGCCAAAGTAAAGCAGTTTCACCTGCTTTAAACCATCCAATTGGCGATCTACATTTCCTTCCGTACAAGGCTTTATAAGGTTCCATTTTAATACTTGAATGATAGCTATTATTGTAAGCAAATTCAATAAGAGGCAAATGGTCATCCCAACTTCCCTGAAAATCTAACGTGCATGCTCGTAGCATATCTTCAAGTGTCTGAATAGTACGTTCTGCTTGTCCATTAGTCTGAGGATGGAAAGCCGTACTCAAATTCACTTGTGTGCCCAAACTCTACTGAAAAGATCTCCAAAAGTGCGCTGTGAACTGTGCTCCTCTGTCTGATCTAATGGAAAGTGGAATACCATGCAATCGTACTATCTCTTTCACATATAAGTTTGCATAATCCTCAGCTGTATAGGTGGTCTTAACCGGTAGAAAATACGCTGATTTGGTAAGCCTGTCAACTATAACCCAGATAGAATCAAATTTTCGTAGCGTACTAGGCAAACCTGTGATGAATTCCATATTAATCATATCCCACTTCCAGACTGGAAGATTGATACATTGCATGTAACCTCCTGGTTTCTGATGCTCTACTTTTATTTGCTGACAATTCGGGCACTGACCAACAAATTATGCTATGTGCCTCTTCATATTTCCCCACCAATATATTTCCTTTAAATCATGGTACATTTTAGTAGCACCCGGATGAATAGAATAGCACGAACGATGCGCCTTAGTCATAATTCATTTCCTCAACTCATCTACATCTGGTACGCATAATCTGCCTTGGCATTGTAGCACCCCTTCTTGTGTAAGATCAAATGCCTTTGTCAAATTCTGTTGTACATTTTCCTTTAGCTGCAATAGCATAGGATTTGCAAACTGCTTCTCTTTCACTTTAGCTGTCAACAAAGATTCAGCTGCATTTTGTACAATAACTCCTTCATTTGAGGATTCAAGAAAATGAACCCCCAAGCTTGCTAATTGATATAAATCTTTGATTATCTCTTTCTTTTTCGTCAAGTGATCATCAATGACTCTGGTTGCCTTGCGGCTCAATGCATCAGCTACCACATTTGTTTTTCCTGGATGGTATAGAATATCAATATCATAATCTTTTAATAACTCAAGCCACCTTCTTTGCCTTAAATTAAGTTCCTTATGCTTAAAGAGATATTGGAAAATTTTGTGATCCGTATAGATATCAACATAAACTCCATATAAATAGTGAAGCCATATCTTTAAAGCAAAGACCACCGCTGCTAATTCAAGATCATGTGTGGGATAATTTTTCTCATGTGGCCGCAACTGTCGTGAGGCATATGCTATGAAATTACCTTGTTGTATCAATACACATCCGAGGCTAACCCCGGAAGCATCATAATATACTGCATAACCTTCGATACCTTCAGGAAGCACTAAAACTGGTGTGGAGGTTAATTTATCTTTCAACTCTTGGAAGCTTTTCTCGCACGCATCATTCCACTGAAATTTCACCGCCTTATGTGTAAGCTTTGTTAACGGTGCAGCAATAGAGGAAAAACCTTCCACAAATCTTCTGTAATAACCTGTCAGTCCAAAAAAACTATGAATTTCTGTGGGTGTCGTAGGTCTTGGCCAATTTTTCACCACTTCAATCTTCTGTGTATCAACCTGTATCCCTTCATATGACACAATATGACCCAAGAATGCGACGGAGTTTAACCAAAACTCACACTTGGAGAACTTTGCATACAACTTATGCTCACAGAGTATTTGCAATACTTACTGTAAGTGATTAGCATGGTCCTCTGGTGATCTTGAATAAACCAGAATATCGTCTATAAATACTATGACGAACATGTCTAGAAATGGCTTAAACACCCTATTCATCAAATCCATGAACACAGCTAGTGCATTTGTTAGTCCAAATGACATAACAAAAAATTCGTAATGGCCATACCGTGTTCGGAAAGCTGTCTTGGGTACATCTTCTTTTCTAACTCTGACTTGATGGTAACCCAACCTCAAGTCGATCTTTGAAAAACACTTGGCACCCTGTAACTGATCAAAAAAATCATCAATTAGAGGGAGGGGATATTTGTTCTTGATCGTTACCTTAGTCAATTGTCGATAGTCAATGCACATTCTCAACGTGCCATCTTTCTTTCGTACGAATAATATCAGTGCGCCCCACGGGGATATACTAGGCCTGATGAAACCTTTGTCCAGCAAATCTTTTAATTGCTCTTTCAATTCATGAAATTCTGCTGGAGCCATTCTATATGGAGGGATAGAAATAGGCTGAGTGCCTGGAATCACATCAATGCCAAATTCTACTTCCCTTTCTGGGGGTAAGCCTTAAAGGTCTTCTGGAAATACATCCAGAAATTCACTAACCACTGGAACCGACTAAGGAGTTAGTGGTTCCACTTCAGTATCTTGCACCCGTACCATATGACATATGTAACCCTTAGCAATCATTTTTCCTGGCTTTTTGATAAGAAATAAATCTTCCTCTAGGTGCCCCTACATCACCCTTCCATTCAAAAACATCCATTTGTGGAAAATGAAAATGTACCTTCTTGGCCCGGCAATCAAACGTGGCATAACAAGAAGATAACCAATCCATTCCCATTATCACATTGAAATCCATTATGTCAAGTTCAATGAGATCGGCCAGTGTATCATGACCACACACTGTTACCACACAATTTTGATATACTCTTTTTGCAATAATACATTCACCAACCGGTGTAGACACTTCAATTGATTTAATTAATAATTCTGGTGCCTTTGCAAATTTTGCATCAACCAATGGAGTAACATAGGAAAATATAGAACCTGGATCAATCAGTGCATATACATTATATGAGAATATGGATAATGTACCTGTGACGACACCAGGAGAAGCCTCTGATTTTTGTCGGTCCACCAAAGCATAAGTGCGATTCTGTACCCCACTAGTACTGGATGCTCCTCTGGCACCCCTACCCAGGCCAACAGACTGCACACCTCGGCCCAATAAAGGAACTGATGTTGATGACGCAATGGCCAATCCTGCCGGTTGTGCTATACCACCCATGCTCCTCTAGGGACACTCTCTCATCATGTGTCCTGTCATGCCGCTCCAGAAACAAGCATTTGTCCCCACTCTACATGTACCTACATGAATACGCCCGCAGTGCTGACACTACTGACGAGAAAAACCTGTTGCCTGTGATCCGTGAACCCCACTACTCTGTCCAGATAGACCACCTCTAGACCCTCAAAATCGAGATTGAGCACCTACTGTAGAATTTGAGAACGATGGTCTAGGTGGTGTAGGAAACATACGAGGCCTAGATCCTCCTTGAGACATCATAGACGGTCCCATAGGTCTAGCCCATTTAGATTGCCCCCTGTCAAATTCATGTGCCCTTCTTCTCTGTCTTTGATCTTCCATTTTCTGGGCGAAGGCCTGTATCCTAGCAATGTCCATATCTTTATTTAAGGCAGCAATGGTGCAATCCCTTACCAAATATGGTTCTAACCTGTCCACGTATCGATGGACTCTATCTGTCATAGTCGCAACCACATTTAGAGCATATCGAGCTAAGGAATTAAATTGCAGACTATATTCTCTGACACTCAAATTTCCTTGACGAAGATTCAAGAATTGATCCGCACGTGCCTCACGGATCTCATAGGAAAGATAATGATCAAGAAAATCCGTTTTAAATTCTTCCTAATTTATTGGCATTGCACCGATACCACGTGACTTCTTCCAATCCTCATACCATAATATCGCTTCTCCTTTCAACCTGTACGCAGCAAGTTCAACTGTTTCTACCCCTGTCACATGCATAACTTCCAAAGCCCTCTGAATTTGATCCACGAAGTCCTGTGGATCTGCTTTCGGATCCGACCTTGTGAATATAGGAGGGTCCAATTTTAAGAAATCTTGTGTTCTGCGACTCGCCACTCTAGCCGCATCATCTTCATTTATCATTGGACCAGTTCGTCCTTGACTTTGTGCTACCACTAACTGTGTCAACATATGTACTGCATTTCTAAGGTCTTGATCTGTGGTGTTCATTGGTGGTTCTGCGGGTACTTCTCTACCAACTGGCTCTTCTGGAGCTGGATAAGTAGAAGAAGACCGCGATGAAATTTTAGCATTTACTCCACCTTGACTAGCTTGGTCAGGTGGTAATCTACTCATTCCTTCTTCCGCAGGCATGTCTACCTGCTTTCCTTTTCCTCTACCTCTTCTTATCATTGGCATTGTAACTATACCAGAGAAAAACAATTACCAGGGTCAGATACAATTCAACTTACAACACTGGCTCTATTGCACGATCTAGAAGTGAAGAAAAGAAACAACATCCTAAATGTCCCTTAGCCTCCTACTTATAAATGTGGTGCACAACACATTGATAAGTAAGACTCTACTCAGACACGGCTTTGTAGACACCCTTAGAATGACCTGCTCTGATACCATTTTTGTCACACGCCGAATTCCAACGAGGCGTGATTGGCACCCGTAGCCGATAAGGCCTGAGAGAATCAAACTGTACTTATGTTCATTCATATGCATGCCATCAGAAATACCCTTATCACGCAGGAGCTTATAGTGCTATCAACGAAATTCATGGAACACGTGACATATATACATTTATGAAACTTGGCCGTTGAGGCCATCAAGTCAAAAATGACATGTACTTTTTACATTTATACACCCACATCTGTCTACAAAAGCCTCTAACAAGTGCATTCACCAAAATGAACTAAAATTCGGGACAAGTCCCCGCTTTATACTACATGTACAACACCAAAACATATGTACAACTGTGACTCGAAGAAGCCCCGAACTAACTGGAGCTCACCAATGATCGGCAACAACTGGCAACCTACTGTGGAGGCCTACTAGTACCTGCGCCTGCAGCAAGTAAGGTAAATCCCCCAAGAGGGGTCAGTACGAAGAATGTACTGAGTATGTAAGGATCAAATGAAACTATATGATATGTGAGTATGCCAATGAAATCAAATTCAAATGCATAACCAATATGAATAAGTCAATATACTGAACTTTGGAAACCATGTATATTGCTTTCTTTACTTTCTTTGTTTCTTTGATTTCGTGATTATTCATCTTTGCTTGTGAACTGTGATACCCGGGCCCCGACTGAATAGTGGATTTTATCATAACATCTCGTTATGTTGGGATCGGCTCGATCTAGGCATATGCCTCTAGAGCTGCCACCCTAAGAATCAAAGCATTGGGTTCGGCTCGAGCTAGGTTATTACCTCTAGAGCTGCCACCCATAAACCAACATATCAGGTTTGGCTCGAGCTAGGATTATATCTCTAGATATGCCCCCTGTCAGGTTCGGTCCGAGCTAGGCTTATGCCTCTAGGACTTCCCCCTGATCCAACAATCTTGGGATCGGCTTGAGCTAGGCATTTTACCCCCAAAGCTGCCACCCATACTTGATCATTAACCACATATGCATTACTTTATTCATTACTTTGAGATTGTTACACTGATAGTCATACTTTACTTTGAAGCTTTAGACCATTAACCGATGATACAAGACAAATGGCCATCATAACTTTTGATGCCATCATTTATGGCCAACACGTGGAGAATCTGATTTTGGACACCTTGAAGGCCCGAGAGTATGCATGGGGAAGTCATGAAGTCATTTTGGACACATAATAAAGCAAATTCGTGTGTGGAAGGTTGCTTGGAGGCTTGCCTTGATGACTACCCGAGGCTCCAAAGAATTGCAAGGGTTGAAGTGTGAAGAAGGAGTCCTTACACTCCATGACCGCCCCTTATTAAGGGTGTTTTGGTCTTTTTGGGCCTTTTTCTTTACACTCCATAGGAGCCTCTTTTCATTAAGGGTAGTTTGGTCATGTGATGTAATAATTATAAATAGGCTTCATTAGTCTTATTTTCTAGTTAGTTCATTATGGATATTTGAAAAACTTCTTCTTCTCTCTTTGAGAATGTAGTGTAGGGCTTGGAAAGGCCAACTAGTGTAGGGCTTGGAAAAGCCATTATTGATCCTTGCTTAGAAACGGTGGTTGTAAGGCGGAATTGATTCCCTTAGTGGTCACCATAAGAGTTTGGTGTTGTTATTACGAGTCTTAGGGGTCTTATCGTTTGATACACGGTTTGGTTCCTATTTCTTGTAATCTCGTATGTCAAGCTATCTATCTTTTTGTAATCTTGTTAAGCTTGTGTTTATAATCTTAAAATCTAGTGAAGCCGTGTGGGGCTCTTTCGATTCACTAGCACTTGTTGTTCAACTTGTTGTTCTTGGGATAGTTGTTCATCTTGTTGTTGTTGCTGAAATCTTGTGTTGTGGGTTTGATCTTGTATCATTTGGTATCAAAGCAAGGCTGGTTGTGTTCCTACACTACCAATCTTGGGCTATATCTATCAAAAAAAAAATAAAAAAAAATAATAAAAAAAAAAAACGAAATCTGTCAAAAAAAAAAAAACGAAATCTGTCCATCTTGTTGTCTTGGCCGAGAATAGTGATTGTGTGTTTAGATCTAGGTGTTATTTTATTTGTTTAGTTTGTTTCGAGTGTTGGTTTGTTTCTCACCAACACTAAAAGTGTCTAGATCTAAAGATGAGCTTATAATATTGACCATTGTTGTGGTGACTTGAAGTGGGCCGTAGGTTGTATCTTGTTGATGACCATTGGTGGTTTTTGTGTTATGTTCTTGAAGAAGTTGATGTTGTGTTCTTGAAGGTTGTTGTGGTGTTCATCTTGTTCTTCATCTATTCTTACAACTTAAGACAACAAAAGTTATAAAGTTGTTGGTTGTTGGTGAGAAGACTTGCACACATCTCTTCTTAGACTTGACAACCACTTTTCCTTAAAACACGGAACCTTGTTTTGTGGGATTAGAATAGTCAAATCTTACCTTTTTGAGTTTGAAAAATTGAAAAAAGAGTACAAGACTTTACTTTTCGTCCAAAACCTATTGTCATCCATGACAAGTTGTATTTCATATTGAAATTTCAGATTTGTGACCCAAAAAAAAAAAAAAAAAAAAAAAATATATATATATATATATATATATTTTCGTGTGGGCCCAAGACCAATTGCATGCTGCCACATCACCATTAAGCTCAAATTTCAGATTCTAAGTTTCATTTCCTTGTTTCTTTAGTTTCATTTCTTGATTCTAGTACTAATTAACAACTAGTAATCACCTACTAGATTGTGAGTTGGTTTTTTGAATCCGTTTTCTTCGTGTTCTTCGTTCTTTGTGTGCTTTTCTCATTTTGATTCGTTGAACTTCTTTGATTCAAGTTCATAAGTAGATTTTTTGTTTTGTGTCTTGAGTCGATCAAACAATAATCTATTCCGGTCGCTAAGTAGTGATTGACACCTTATTAACTACCGGAGTATAAGCAACTTTCAATATTCACCGCTCCAATTGTGAGGATCACAAAGGTGAGTGTATACGAGTGTTGGTGAGGTGTTTTTACTACTAATCTTGTTTGTTCATTTTGTAGGTACAAGGTGATATAAGGGGAACATATCTTGGTAGCCTCGTATTATTGTGACTACAACATGGGAGACTATGAGTGTAGTGAGGGATTTTATGGCTACGATGATGTTGTAGATTATGGGGGCTATGAATATAGCCATGATCAAGACATGGGCAGATTTGAGGGTTATGGTTTTGAGGGAGAACATGAGGTGAATGAAGTGCCAAGTTCTTATGATGAAGTTGGGGCATATGAGGAGTCTTACACTTCCCATTTTGAACCTCGAATTGGTGTAAGGTATAACCCCTCCCTTCGCAAAGCTTATGAGAGCCATGGTGAGAGTGCACGTGTGGAGAATGAAGATTCATATTCTGCACCTTGTAGTACATTTTATCAAGGTCGAAGCGGTGTGAATGGGTATACTAGCTATAGTGTAGGTTGTCCCATGAGAAGAAGAGAGAATACATCTTCAAGGCCGAGGGGTACTCATGTGCCCTTGGGTTGTCCTAAACTCTACAATGTTGATCCTAAGAGAAGTGTTCACTCCAGAAAGGTAAGCATTGATGGGGTACCGGGCTGCCTCCTTGTGCTAGATGATTGGCGCCATAAGAACTACATCATGCCACCGATGGTTGACTATTTAGGGTTGTTTCAAGAACCTTTACTTGTTCCATATTCCTTGGACGGGTATAAGGTTACCGAGAGAGTGAGGATTGTCTTCACCCAATTTGAATACTATGAGAAGGTGTGGTGCGATATCTTTCCCTTGACACTAGGTCATGTATGCTTGGGAGCCAATTGGTTTGCACAACATAGAGTTCCAAATGTGCTAAATTGGCCTAAGGTTATAGTGGACCATTGGGGAAATTATCTTTTTACCTCAATTATTCCCAAACCGCAAGGAGATGTGATCACTTACTCCAAGCCGAATGATTATAAGAGACAAAAGATTGAGAGGAGTAAGGGTGTGAAAGGTGGTAATCCAAGAGTGGAAAAAGGAGAGGTTGTGTGGAGTGAAGTGAGGGGGTTTCCACCAAATCATGCTAACTATGTTTGTCCTTTTCTTTCTAAGGACATTTGTGTAGGTACCAACATGGCAAGCGGAGAAGCACAAGGCCAAGGAGAAGTTGCTGCCGAAGCATGTGGGAAACCTTCACACCACGGGAAAGAAGAATTTACTCAAGAACTTCAAGGTAAAATCGCTTACTCTTACCCTTTTGTGCATGTGAATGATAATTGTGTGACTAGTCTCCCATTGAGTGTGAGTAGTAGCTTACCTATTTGTGAGTCTATTGATTCTTTGCCTCTTGTTGATGATGTACTTGTTGTGAGTGTGGATACACTAGTTGATCCTATTGATGATCGAATTGACTCTTCTTGTAAGGTCAATTTAAGTCCACCTAGTGTTGAAGCCAATGTGTTGAATGATGGTACATCATCTTATGGGAATTGTGTTAATCAACTTATGTGCGGAATTTGTCCACCACTTGAGGATATGTGTGATGTTTTTAATGGATCTCAAGTGAATGATTATATTGAAAATGTTGATCAAATAAATAGGAGTGACCCTTTTAGTATGACCTCTAGTAAATGTTCTACTCTCGGTTTTGCTCATAGGGATAATCATGTGCTTGAAACATCTTTGATACTTGATAATGACCTTTTAGAAAATGGATTTGCATATTCTATATCCTCTTCATGGATATATCCTTCTCTCTTTAAGTACAATATCTTGTTTGAAGATGATGAGTTCACTACTAAAGAACCTAGTGGTGAGTATGACGTTGAAGGTATAGCTTGTCTTGAAAGCTATAGCCTATATGCCAACCCACTATGGTGTAAAAACATTCCTCCTAAAGATGGAAATCTCTTCTTGGGAGATGAGAGTACTCTTAAGGGAAGGGAATGTGAGGTCTTGGAAAGGAATGATCAATTGGGTGATGATAATTTTGATTTGCTTGAATTCTTAAGAAACCCAATAAATGATTTTTCCTTGAAAATTGATTGTGGTTGTGAACCTTTGTATGACACCCCACCCATGTTTGATGACTATAAGGATGAATTGCTTGCTTGTAAAGACTTAAGTAATAATTCCTTGGACTTTAGTGGTGGTATGTGTCTACTTGAAGGTACTTCCATAGAAAGGGAAGGTGTCCATTATTTGGAAATTACTTCTTCTACTATGTGTGACCTTATTGTTGAGAGTACTCATGGTGATGATGTTGAAACTGGTAGTGAGCACTCACATGAGGACACCTTAGTTGAACTTGACTTGAGTGATACCATTCTCCACTCTCTATTTGCTTTTGATGATATGTATGCTATTGTAGAGAGTATATCTTGTAGTTTGGGTGAAGCCTATGGGGAAAGGGAGTATTGTCTAGACCCGTGTCTATGGCTACTCTTTCTATTTGACCCCGGTGCCAAATATAGAAATGGTGATGTTGGCGCACCCAACTTGTTGCTTGGTCTACATGACAAGCAAAGTGTCATTCTTGAAAACCCGAGAGCAAAAGTGTCATTGTTTCCTTGGGGTAATGTTTCTAAATGTGCATCCTTGCTTGACACAATTGTGTTTAAATTACAAGAATCTCAACTTGTGGATGCCAAGTTCTCTATTTGCTTGAAGGAAAGAATGTGGATGTGCTTAAATGCTTTGTCTTCACCCTTGTATGCCTATACACTTGATTCTTTCCTATACTACCTCTTTGCCTATGATGACATCCATGTTAGTTTTGGATTTGTTTTATGTAGAGGTAGGAAATTTGTTGGTTTGTCCACTTGTATGAATGATAATACTATATGGATCTTGTAGACATTAGAACCAATTGAGGCTCCACCCTTGGTGTGGTCTCTTGAAGAGATAAAGAAGCAATTGTGTCTTATGGCTCCTAAGATGAAGGTAGTTTTACCTTGTGGATTATTTGATGCCATTAGGACCTTTGTAGTTTCCTTATCTCTTGGTGATTTAAATAGCCAAATCCTTTGTGCATATTTTAATAAGTTTTTAATATTTAATTAAAGGATCTGTGGTTATATTGCAAGTATAAGCAACCTTGGCATGTTGAGATGATTTATTGTGCTAACCCTGACCCTCATGTCATGAGGAGTTTGTATTTGTTTGCCCTTTCTTTGGTTTTGCAAGGTTTGGGATTCAAGGTCGAATCCTTTTCAAGAAGGGGAGGATGATACAAGACAAATGGCCATCATAACTTTTGATGCCATCATTCGTGGCCAACACGTGGAGAATCTGATTTTGGACACCTTGAAGGCCCGAGAGTATGCATGGGGAAGTCATGAAGTCATTTTGGACACATAATAAAGCAAATTCATGTGTGGAAGGTTGCTTGGAGGCTTGCCTTGATGACTACCCGAGGCTCCAAACAATTGCAAGGGTTGAAGTGTGAAGAAGGAGTCCTTACACTCCATGACCGCCCCTTATTAAGGGTGTTTTGGTCTTTTTGTGCCTTTTTCTTTACACTCCATAGGAGCCTCTTTTCATTAAGGGTAGTTTGGTCATGTGATGTATTAATTATAAATAGGCTTCATTAGTCTTATTTTCTAGTTAGTTCATTATGGATATTTGAAAGACTTCTTCTTCTCTCTTTGAGAATGTAGTGTAGGGTTTGGAAAGGCCAACTAGTGTAGGGCTTGGAAAAGCCATTATTGATCCTTGCTTAGAAACGGTGGTTGTAAGGCAGAGTTGATTCCCTTAGCGGTCACCATAAGAGTTTGGTGTTGTTATTGCGGGTCTTAGGGGTCTTATCATTTGATACACGGTTTGGTTCCTATTTCTTGTAATCTCGTATGTCAAGCTATCTATCTTTTTGTAATCTTGTTAAGCTTGTGTTTATAATCTTGAAGTCTAGTGAAGCCGTGTGGGGCTCTTTCGATTCACTAGCACTTGTTGTTCAACTTGTTGTTCTTGGGATAGTTGTTCATCTTGTTGTTGTTGCTGAAATCTTGTGTTGTGGGTTTGATCTTGTATCATTAACCTTAAGAGTGAACCGCTAACCAACTCCACTAAAAGCTATAGCTGGTAGTGGAAGGCGCAACCCACCCTTTATAGGCCCTGAACCAGGCGGGGACGAACCCGATCCACACCCTCACCACGGCCAACCCGGGACACATCCCTCTTCCAGGGGTGGCTACTCTTATTTTCGCCATCATTCCCCCTTTCTTTGGAAAGGTTCGTCCTCGGACCTGCGCATGGTGCAAATGGGATTCCAACCAGCGACCTCCGCTCTGATACCAAACCTTAAGAGTGAACCGCTAACCAACTCCACTAAAAGCTATAGCTGGTAGTGGAAGGCGCAACCCACCCTTTATAGGCCCTGAACCAGGCGTGGACGAACCCGATCCATACCCTCACCACGGACAACCCGGGACACATCCCTCTTCCAGGGGTGGCTACTCTTATTTTCGCCATCAACCAATGAGTGAGAAATATGTAAACAATTTCAGAAATATCACCTTATTGGAATCAATGAACAAGATACATGAGCATAAACAATATTGAAACTTTGGAACACAACTTTATTGGGATTTTGGAACATTATCAATGAATAGGAGACATGTGATTCATAATTGATCAATGAATAGGAAACTTTTGATAATAGCCATTGGTAACCGGGAATAGTATACCTTAACACATTTCGGAATAGGACAAGTGTAACGTCAATGTGAATTCTCTATGCTGCAGAAAGATACGGACAAGTAACCTTACATACCTGCACTTCCAAGTATGAATACACAAGCCTATGTATTAACACAATAGTCCAGCTTCTTCCTTACGTCTTACTCTACAACACAAGTTCATACCGGAACTTAACAACACAAGTTCATACCGGAACTTACATTAGCAACTAGTCACTATACAGGCGTACAAGGCAACAATGAAATATATGACTGTTGTATAACGTCATGTCACCCCTTACAATACAATCCAAGGCCTTATCATATCAACAACACCACAACATTACGCACATTGACCAAGAGATCATACAGCGATAGCATTTCACACCACACTTACCCTTTATGCTTTTCTCTTTATCATTCCGTCACAATTACTCCTTCATAACAACATATGAACAACCATACATACTTAATACAGTCCAACACACCTCCATACGATACTTTAAAGGCATTAAAATGACATCACAAGTTGATAATTACATCCAAAAAGGGTATAGGGGCCTTCGGGGACCAAGACGATACGTAAACATTCAAAACGAAAAACTGGGATGACCTGCACTACGCAGGTGGATGAGGTACGCGTAAAAATGGCCTATGCAAAATTCCAGGGGCATCTGCGCCCGCAGATGCCCTCGTCTGCGCCCGCAGATGCCTTCGTGTGCGGGGGCGGATGCCCGTTTTGGTCCGAAATTGCCTCTTTTGGGTCTTTTAATGCCATGAATGGTCCATGATCATAACCAAACTTATTTTGACATATTTTTGATCATATTAAACACCAAAATTCATCCATGGTCTCACAACACACATAACAACACCCAAAACTACATTTCACGGCCAATACGGCACCAAAACCATAACCAATTTCACAATAACAATTCCAAACGTTATACACAAGGATTAAAGAAAATAAGACTATAATAACATCTCACATATAAATATTTACTCCACCATGTTCATTTCCTTCAAGACCACAGGTGCATATTCAAGTTTACAAGACAAATCATCCTCTAATTTAACAAACATGTAACATTTCACACCTTGTGAACTTCTCAATACTCCACCAACATGACCAATATAATATAAAATATCGCTCATGCATAAAATATATTAAACCATTATAAGAAACACTTACCAAGTCTTACAAGTTGATGATCTTGACCATAAAGAGATGAGAGCTTAGGGTTTGTCTATTTGAGAGAAAAATGTGGAAAAGTTAGAAAAGGGCATGGAGTTCAATGGAAATAAAAATCTGATTTTTTTCTCTCTTTATATAGTACCTCAAGTCTCTATTATCTCTTCCTTGGCATTAAATGCATGGGTTGATTTGGTCAAATGGGGCAAATTGGAAGAATGGGTCAAAATCTCTTTTGGGCCATGTCTTGCTCATAATATTTGGGCCTCTTAGGGCCCAATTGTACAAAACTTTTAAATGCCCACAATTCAATACATAATTCATCAAATCTCTCATGTTTTCATATTTCCATGATTGTTACGGTAGTCGGCTAGACTCTGAAATGTACGGGGTGTTACAATATGTTAGGGACAACTTGGTTGATCTTAAAAAAAGATGTGAGTAGATAGTATTTACACATAAAAGGACGGTGTAATGATACACTATTTAATTAGATATTGTGTAAACTTTTTTGCCTATCACACTTTGTGAACTATTTTGCACATATTATAGAGCCAAAGTTGTTTTGGGGGAGCTCATAAGAATTTGTATGGTATGTGGATTAATTGGAGGAGAAAAAGTTGAAAGAACACCCTTGAATTAATTAATTATGGACTTACTGCCGGGCTACTGTTTGGATGAGGTTAAGTGACCTAAAAGTATTGATTAGCCACTAATACTAATTTTACTACTTATTTTATTATAGATAAGTAATCTGAAGGGCAGGAGGTTAATTTGGGGTGACATAGGTGTTGTACTATAAGATATGTAAGGCTATTCTATTCTATGTTCTTTGGCATGAAATCTAATACATGTATTACAAAGTGAACTTTATAAGTGCTCATCCTTGCAAATGATACGTAATGGCAGTGTACCACTTCCAATGTAGCTAGTGACCTTGTCCCCACTCCTTAGTGTGTTAAAATACTTTAAAATGGATTTGTGACTAGATCTATATATTTACCCCTCTAAGTACTAGTATGAAAAGGGTGTTGTCAACAATAAGCTATGTGAGTTCTTCTCTTAGTCAAACAAGGTCCATTGTGTTATTTAAGCTCCTAAGTGTTATATTACTATTATTGTTGCTTCCTACATCATTGTTACTGCATCAAGTTAAAGATAAAAACACAGATCTAAAGTGAATCTGTATATTCTTGGGTGGTATCCCAAGGGTGGAAGGAACACTTAGCATTGGTCGATCCCAATATTATGGGTGGTATCCCAAGGGCAAAAGGAAAGCCTAGCATTGGTCGATCCAAATTTGTGTATTTATCAAGATCATATGTCAGGGGTTAAAATGCCTAGCATTGGTCATCCTCTTTTACCACTGATCAGCTGGTTATTTTAATCATATGCCTTACAAATTTATAAATTGAAGAAGAATAAAGTAAAGTAAAGTATGTAAAGTACATGATTCCACAAATACAAGCAACAATGGTCGTTTATCCTTATCCATATGGCTATATATTGATATCTAATTTTATTAAGCTCTTATCTTACCTATGGTCACTTTATGTCTTACATACTCAGTACACTCTTTTGTACTAACATCTCTAATGGGAGAAACTATGTTTTATGCCATAGGTATAGGTACTCCAGCTAGTAGACCTCCTCAGCATAAGCACATTACACTCAGCTGCGATTGGTGAGATCCAAGTTAATTCGGGGCTTTATCGAGTCTTTGATAGATGCATTTTGGTATTGTACAGTAGCTTTGTAAGGTAGGGCCTATTCCTACCTAGACTAAATTCTCTATCTTATAGAGGCTTTGTAGACTAACGTATTAAGTTCAAATATGTTTTGTCTCATAACAGTTATGGCCCCAATGGTCAAGTCATGTATATGTAGTTTGAGCCTATCTATGTTGGTCTTTCATTACTTTGGATTATATATATTTTTCAAAGTTTCATGATTATGATAGTTATATGCATGGTAAGCACAGGTTATAAGTTGGTTCTCTCGAGTCTATAGGGTGTCGGGTGCCTATCCATCTCAATGGGATTTGTGGTATGACAAAAGTGGTATCAGAGCAGGTCATCCTAGGGAGTCTACAAAGTCGTGTCTATGTAGAGTATTTATTATGGATGTGTTATTCAGCGCATCTATAAACAGGAGACTACGGGACATTTAGGAGTTTTCTTTTTTTCTTTATTTCTTAGATTGTGTGATAGAGCCAATGTAGTAGGTGGAATTGTATTTAACCTTTGAAATATTTTTTTTTTCTCTATATAATAAACATGTCGGTTACAAGAAGGAGTAAGAATAAAGGTAAGCAAGTAGATATGGTTATCAATAAGGGACCAGTAAGTCACCACCTAGACAAGCTAATCAAAGTGAGTCTCAAGATGAGTTTGCATCCCGAACTTCTTCTACTTCTCTATCTCCAGAAGAGCTAAGAAGGATAGGAGTATCCCCAAAATCACCTATTAATGCTACTATGTAAGATTTGAGAAATGCGGTGCAAGTTTGACTCATATAGTCGCTGGACAAGCTAGTCCAACCACAGGTATTAGTAGTACGAATAGGGCAGCTAGTCTAAAGACACAGGATTTCCTTAAATTGGACCCTCTCATATTCACCGAGTCAAATCTAAATGAAGACCCACAAGACTTTATCAATCAAATCCAAAGGCTTTGGATTTCATACATGTATCTGGTAAAGAGTCAGTTAAGCTTGTAGCGTATAGATTAAAAAGAGAGGCTATATTATGGTATGAAAACTGGAAACGATCGAGGGGTACAGGTGCACCTTCAGCTAATTGGGAAGAGTTCAAAGCAATATTTCTTGATTATTACCTTCTGTTTGACATTCGAAAGGCCCATGCATATCAGTTTTTAAATATTCACCAAGAAAATATGAGCGTGAGAGAGTACATCCTTCAGTTAAACTCTTTGGCCAGGTATGCTCCTAATATAGTAGCTACTATGGAAAATAGAGTTCATCGATATGTGGATAGGTTGGATCAGTATCTTGTTATAGATTGTACTATTGTTGCCTTTAATAAAGACATGAATATAGCAAGGATACAAGCTTTTGCACAAAAAATGGAAGATCAAAGGCAAAAAAGAAGGACACAAGAGGCAAAAAGAGGGCTCTCCAAGAGGGCTAGATCTGTGGGGCAGTTTATGCCATCCCAAAGTGATTTTAGGCCTCAATTTTCTAACAGACCACCTAGGCCACCATCTTCCTACTTGCTTGTCTTAAATTAAGCTAGTAGGTGACAAGTAGGTGTATCACCTACTTTGACTTATTGACCAACCTAAGAACTAAGTAGGTGCATCACCTACTAAAACTCATTTGACCAGCTTATTGGGCCAAGTACACCACCACCTACTTGAATTAATTCTGCCCAAAAATTATTAGGAGAAAATGTGAAGAATGGGCAGCCAAGGCCCAATAATTTTAAGTCCACAAAGGCCTAAGTCCAGTGGCCAAGTAGGTGCACCTAATTGACAAATTATGGCCCAAAATGACCAAGAAAGTCGGCCAAGATAGCCCCCTATAAAGGGGATAAAGATCAGTTCATTTACTTTATAATAACTTGCAAAAATATCTAATTTGTCAAGTCTTTCTCTCTTTCTCTCTTTCTCTCTCTTGCCTTCTACAACAGCCCTAAAATTCCATTAGGGTTCTTGGGATTCCTTTTCTTTTTAAGCTAAAGGTAAGTAAATAAATTATGAGCTTAGTTTAAGAAGACTATTGGAACCATGTTCTTTATATCTAAGGTGTAGGACAACCCTTTCTAAGCTTGGTTGTCCCACTTTATTTTAGACTTCTAAGAGATTTATCTTCTTCTTTGGTTTAAGTTTGAAGGATAATCTAAGTCCTTGACGAACTACAAGTTAAGGAGAAAATTTCAAAATTTGAGGTAATGGTCCTACCCTATTTCATCCCTTTTTTAAATATAAATTTGGGTAGGTGATTATGGATGTAATTTTATTGGGAATTCACTGGAAAATGATGGTAAACCATGTGTTCATGTTTTACTATTGTGTAGTGGATCTTTTGGGACTGTTTGATAGCTATTTTGGAGGTATTGTGTTGGGAGACTGTAGTTAATCCTATAGGATGGTTGTGTATGAGTTGGATTGATGTGGAAACGGAGGGGGTAGTGATACACCATTTATTCAAGGGCTACTGCTGTCACACCCCAAGTCCCAACGAGGCGTGATTGGCACTCATAGCCGATAAGGCCCGAGAGAACCAAGCTTTGCTTACATTCATCATATGCATGCCATAGGAACATCACTATCACGTAAGAACATAAAAGTCTCAGATCGTAAATCATGGAACATGACGATATATACATATATATGAAACTTGGCTTTTAGGGCCATCAAGTCAAACGGACATACACCTCTTTCCTTCACATTCATTTACATACCCACATACGTCTACAAACGCCTCTAACAGAAATACATACATGACCAACCTAAGTTCGGGACAAGCCCCGCTTTACATAACATATACAATACCAAAATCAATGTACGACTTGGACACGGAAAGCCCCGGACTAACTGGAGCTCACCAAAGATCAGTATATGTCCTGCAGCTTACTGGGGAGGTCTACTAGAACCTGTGCCTACAACAAGTAAGGTAAATCCCCAAGAGGGGTCAGCACAAAAAATGTACTGAGTATGTAAGGCTGTATGAAACTGAATCAGTTTATAAGAACTTTCATGGAAAATAATTACAAGGGACATGCCCAATATGCATAAGCCATCAAGCTATCTATTTGGAACTGCATGCATTACTTTCGATACTCTCTTCACTTTAGTGCTTTTGTACCTCTTCTTACTTACTTGTCAGTCATTAATTATATATTGCCCGGACCCAACTGCTCAGTGGAAATTAATAATATCGTCATGCAGGTGTTTATTTCACCCCATGGATACAACCTTAATGTTGGGATAGTCATCATAAAGGTGTGTTCTTTCACCCCATGGATATCGTCATGGAGGTGTTTATTACACCCCATGGATACACTCATAATATTAGGATCATCATCATGAAGGTGTTTATTTCACCCCATGGATACACTCACTCATGAGAGATTAATACATTGAGAATCATGACATTATTAGAAGCACATATATATGCATTTCGTTATTCTTCACTTCATGAGATTGATACTTGATGGTTGAAACATTATTAGAAAGTGGAACATAACATTTTTGAGATTTTGGAATCATGTCCATGTTTATGTAACATATGAGCAACAACGACTAAAGAATGAGGAGCATATAACTTAACAATAGATAACAACCTGAATGCGATACCTTTGGACATTTTGGAATGGAATAAGTACATAACCCATATGAACAACATGCTGAAGAAGGACATAGATAGGATAACCTTACATACCTTCACTTCCAAGTATGGATACGCAATCCTATATATGAACACAAGAGTCCATCTTCTTCCTTATGTTTTACTCTACAATACAAGTACATATCGAAGCTTACATTAGCAACTAGTTACTATACAAGCGTGCAAAATGACAATGAGCTATACGACAGTCGTATAACGTCATATCACCCCCTTACAATACAATTCACTGCATTCTCATATCAACAACACCATAACATTCCACACATTAACCAAGATAGCATATATCGATAGCATTTCACACCACACTTACCCTTTATGCTTTCTCATTATCATTCCATCACATTTATTCCTATCAAATTGCCTCATAACAAAATATGAACAACAATCCACACTTAATACAGTCCAACATGCCTCCATACGACACTCTAAAGTCATTAAAATGGTATCACAAGTTGATAATTACATCCAAAAAGGGTATAGGGGCCTTCAGGGGTCGACTAGATGCAAAAAAATACAAAATAGAAAACTGGGCTGACCTGCACAGACACCTGAACCCGTAGGTGACCTTTGGAAGATGCCAGTGGCACCTGCATTGGCATCTGTGCCCGCAGGTGCCCTCGTCTGCGGGGGCGGATGCCCGTTTTGGTCCAAAATGGTCTCTTTTGGGTCTTTTAATGCCATGACTGGTCCATGATCATAAACAAACTTATTTTGACATATTTTTGATCATATTGAATACCAACAATCATCCATGTTCCCACAATACACATAACAACACCCAAAACTACACTTTACGGTCAATACGTCACCAAATCCATAACCGATTTCACAATAATAATTCCAAACATTATACAAAAGGACAAAACAAGGTAATACTATAATCACATATCACATAAAAATATGGAATCCATCAATTTCACTTCCTTCAAGACCACAAGTACCTATTCAAGTTTACAAGACAAAACCATCCTCCGATTTAGCAAACATGTAACATTTCACACATTGTGAACTTCTCAATACTCCACCAACATAACCAACATAATATACACCATATATCATTTATAAATATATTAAACCATCATAATAAACACTTACCAAGCCTTGTCCAAAGATGATCTTGGCCAAAGGAATGACTTAGGGTTCTTGAGAAACAAAAAGAAAATTTTGGTAAAGTCTAGAAAATGGCATGAGAGCTTAAATGAAATAAAATATGATTTTCTCTCTTTATATAATCGCTCAAGTCACTCTTATCCCTTTCTTAGCATTAAATGCAAGGGTTGATTGGTCAAATAGAGAAATATTGGAAGAATGGGTCAAATTCCCATATTGTGCCATGTCTTCCTTATGATTTTGGGCTTTATTTAAGGACCAATGGTGTAAGACTTATTAATGCCCACAATATTAATGCATAATTCATCACATATCTCATGTTCCCATATTTCCATGAATGTTACGGTAGCTAACTAGACTCGAAAACGTGCGGGGTGTTACATTCTCCCCCCCTTAGAAACATTCGTCCTCGAATGTTAGTGTTATTATTCAAGTAAGCAATTACAAATATAGAAGCATTCTTCATGTCATCATATAGAGATATACACTCAAAGCTTATAAATACCTACTTGTCATTCTTCCCTTTGGAACAAATGAGGGTACTTGGATCGCATCATTTCTTCAGCTTCCCATGTGACCTCTTTTTTTTGCTGATTTCTCCAAAGTACCTTTACAGATGCTACGTCTTTATTCCTCAGCCTTTTCACTTGTCTATACAGAATGGCAATAGGTATCTCCTCATAGGTAAGATCCTCTGTAACTTGCACATCCTCCATAGGAGTAAAACGAGATGGATCCCCTATGCACTTTCGAAGCATCAAAACGTGGAATACTGGATGAACTGTGGAGAGTTCTTGGGGTAGTTCCAGCTCATACGCAACTTGCCCAAATCTTCTAGTAATTTCATATGGGCCTATATAACGTGGACTCAACTTCCCCTTCTTTCCGAACCGCATCACCCCTTTCATCGGTGACACCTTTAAAAATACCCAATCACCTATGGAGAATTCAAGCCCTCTTCTTCTAACATCGGCATAGGACTTGTGTCGACTCTGGGCCGTTTTTAATCGCTGTTGAATCACTTTAACTTTCTCCATGGCCTGATGAACAAGATCTGGTCCAAGTAAAGCAGTTTCATTTGCTTCAAACCATCCGATCGGTGATCTATATTACCTTTCATACAAAGCCTCATAAGGTGCCATCTTAATACTTGAATGATAGCTATTGTTGTAAGCAAATTTAATAAGAGGCAAATGGTCATCCCAACTGCCTTAAAAATCTAACGTGCATGCTCATGGCATATCTTCAAGTGTTTGAATAGTATGTTCTACCTGTCCATCAGGTTGAGGATGGAAAGTCATACTCAGATTCACCTGTGTACCCAAACTCTGCTGGAAAGATCTCCAAAAGTGCGCTGTAAACTGTTCTCCTCTGTCTGATATAATGGAAAGTGGAATACCATGTAACCGTACTATCTCTTTAACATATAATCTTGCATAATCTTTAGCTTTATAGGTGGTCTTGACTGGTAGAAAATGTACTGACTTGGTAAGCCTGTCAACTATAACCCATATAGAATCAAATTTTCGCAGTGTACGAGGCAAACCTGTGATAAAGTCCATATTAATCATAACCCATTTCCAGACTGGGAGATTGATACACTGCATGTAACCTCCTGGTTTCTGATGCTCTACTTTTATTTGTTGACAGTTCGGGCATTGAGGGACAAATTCTGCAATTTTCTTCTTCATATTTCCCCACCAATACACTTCTTTCAAATCATGGTACATTTTAGTAGCACCCGGATGAATAGAATAGCGCGAATGATGCGCCTCTGTCATAATCCATTTCCTCAGCTCATCTACATCTGGTACACATAGTCTACCTTGGCATTGAAGTACCCCTTCTTGTGTAAGATCAAATGCCTTTTTCAAATTCTGTTGTACATTTTCCTTTAGCTGCAACAACATAGGATCTTCAAACTACTTTTCTTTTACTTCTGCTATCAACAAAGATTCAGCTGCAATTTGTACGATAACTCCTTCATCTGAGGATTCAAGAAGACGAACCCCCAAGTTGTCTAACTGATGTAGGTCTTTGATTATCTCTTTCTTTTTCGTCAATTAGCCACCAGTGCTTTCTACTACCTTGCGGCTGAATGCATCCGCTACTACATTTGCTTTTCCTGGATGATAAAGAATGTCAATATCATAGTCTTTTAAGAGCTTTAACCACTCCGTTGCCTCAAATTGAGTTCCTTCTGCTTAAAGATATATTGTAAGCTTTTGTGATCGGTATAGATATCAACATGAACTCCATACAAATAATGACGCCATATCTTTAAAGAAAAAACCACAGCTGCTAATTCAAGATCATGTGTGGGATAGTTCCTTTCATGTGGCCGCAACTGTCGTAAAGCATATGCTATGACATTCCCGTGTTGCATCAATACACATATGAGGACAACCCCCAAAGCATCATAATACACTGCATAGCCTTCGGTACCTTCGGGAAGTACTAAAACTGGTCTGGAGGTCAATTTATCTTTCAACTCTTGGAAGCTTTTCTCACACGCATCATTCCACTGGAATTTAGCTGCCTTATGTGTAAGTTTTATTAACGGTGCAGCAATGGAGGAAAAACCTTCCACAAATCTTCGGTAATAACCTGCCAATCCAAGAAAACTACGGATCTCTGTGGGTGTCGTAGGACTTGGCCAATTTTTCACTGCTTCAATCTTCTACGTATCAACCTGTATCCCTTCATCTGACATAATGTGACCCAAGAATGCAACTGATTTTAACCAAAACTCACACTTGGAGAACTTTGCATACAATTTATGTTCACGGAGAATCTGTAACACCTGCCGTAAGTGATTAGCATGGTCCTCTGGTGATCTTGAATAAACCAGAATGTCTTCTATAAATACCGTGACGAACATGTCTAGGAATGGCTTAAACACTCTATTCATCAAATCCATGAACACAGCTGGTGCATTTGTTAGTCCAAATGACATAACTAAAATTTCATAATGGCCATACCGTGTTCGAAATGTTGTCTTGGGTACATATTCTTCTCTAACTCTGACCTAGTGGTAACCCGACCTCAAGTCGATCTTTGAAAAACACTTGGCACCCTGTAACTGATCAAACAAATCATCAATTCGAGGGAGGGGATATTTGTTCTTGATCATTACCTTATTCAATTGCCGATAGTCAATTCACATTCTTAATGTGCCATCTTTCTTTCGTACAAATAATACCGGTGCACCCCACGGGGACACACTCTGCCTGATAAAGCCCTTGTCCAGCAAATCTTTCAATTGCTCCTTTAATTCATGCAATTTTGCTGGATCTATTCTATATGGAGGAATAGAAATAGCCTGAGTGCCTGGAATCACATCAATGCCAAATTCTACTTCCCGTTCTAGGGGTAAGCCTGGAAGATCCTATGGAAATACATCCAGAAATTCACTGACCATTGGAACCGACTGCGGAGTTAGTGGTTCCACATCAATATCTTTCACTCGTACTAAGTGACATATATACCCCTTGGCAATCATCTTCCTTTCTTTCAAGTAGGAAATAAATTTTCCTCTTGGTGCCCCTACATTACCCTTTCATTCTAGAGCATTTCCTTGCGGAAAACAAAATTGCACCTTCTTGGCCCAGCAATCTACCGTGGCATAACAAGAAGCTAACCAATCCATTTCCATGATTACATCAAAATCCATTATGTCTAATTCAATGAGATCGACCCATGTATCATGACCGCACACAGTTACCACATAATTTCGATATACTCTTTTTGCAACAATACATTCACCAATCGGTGTAGACACTTCAATTGATTTAATTAGTAATTCTGGTGTCTTTGCAAATTTTGCGGCAATCAATGGAGTAACATAGGACAATGTAGAACCTGGGTCAATCAGTGCATATATATTATATGAAAATATAGATAATGTACCTGTCACGACATCAGGAGAAACCCTGAATTCTGTCGATCCACCAAAGCATAAGTACGATTCTGGACCCCACTAGTACTGGCTGCTCCTCTGGCACCTCTACCACGACCAACAAACTGCACACCTCGGCCTAGAGAAGGAACCGATGATGATGATGCAACAGTCGATCCCGCAGGTCGCGCCACACCACCCAAGCCTCTTCGCGGGCAGTCTCTCTTCAAGTGCCCCGCCATACCACACCAATAACATACATTCATCCCCCGCCGATATTTTCCTGAATGAAATTGTCTACAATACTGACACAAAGGGCAAAAAGATCCCGCTGTCTGTGAACCACGACCCCCAATGCTTTGCCCAGCCTGATTAAAACCCTTGGAACCTCGAAAGTGAGAGGAAGGGCCTACCATGGAATGAGAAAATGAAGGCCTAGGTGGTCTATTAAAACTCCGAGGCCTGAACTCTGCTTGGGACACCATAGACTGTCCCGTAGATCTAGCCCTCTTGGACGGCCCTTCTTCAAACCCTTGTGTTCTTCTTCGTTGCCTCTGATCTTCCATTTTCTGTGCAAAGGCCTGTATTCTAGCTATATCCATATCCCGATTTAGGGCAGCAATTGTGCAGTCTCGTACCAAATATGGCTCCAATCTGTCCACATATCAATATACTCTGTCTGTCATTGTGGACACCACATTTGGAGCCTATCGAGCCAAGGAATTAAATTGTAGACTGTATTCCCTGACACTCAAATTCCCTTGATGGAGATTTAAGAATTTATCCACACGAACCTCTCGGATCTCATAAGGAAGGTAATGATCAAGAAATGCCACGTAGGTGGGTTTGCACCAATACCACGAGCTTTCTTCCAATCCTCATACCACAATATAGCCTCACCCTTAAATCTATATGCCTCAAGCTCCACTATTTCTACACCCGACACATGCATCACCTCCAGAGCCCTTTGGATTTGATCTATAAAATCTTGGGGATCTTCATTCGGGTCTGATCCAGTGAATGTGGGAGGATCTAATTTCAAGAAGTCCTGTGTTCTGCTGTAACACCCCGTACCTTCCCAACCCTACTTGATGATGTTGAATAATGGTTTCTTAGGTGTCGAGAGATATAAGTATGTATTTGGTAATGCTAATGACGAGAAAATAGAAATTTGGCCACGTACATGCAATTAGACTTTCATAGGAAGGGTTTTGTGATTTCGTGGAGCATTTGTGTAATACCCCGTACACATTCTAACCTCATTTGGTGACTTGGAGTCATGTTTACTTGATGATTAAGATCACTAAGTAAGTATTTTGTAGTGTTTGGATAAGATATTGGACGATATGCAAGTGTTGGAAAAATTGCCAAAAAATTCAGCAAGACACGAAAACTTGCGCCACTCCTTGTTTCAGGGGGTGTGGCGCAAGCCACCTGATTCAGAGGGGGTTCATTTCTTGCGCCACAACTTGCTTTGCAGCTAGTGGCGCAAGGCACAAATAATGTGCCCTTCCGGACTCGTTTCGCAACGCAATTCTACGACGATTCTTAGATGGTTTCTTTTGGTTCTTTGGAGTTCTTTGAGCATTGTTAAAGATTCAAACACTTCAATACACTGCTACATACTCCTACATGATCAAATCATGAAACATTAATAGTGATCCAAAATGTCTAATGACGCCATGGGCAACTAGAATTCCTATTATTGCGATCGAGACGACGAATGAGAATCTCGTAAGAGAATATTGTCGTGACATTATGGAATTATTTAAACATGAGATATATGATGGATTGTGAATGAAACATTGATGGGCTAAGTTGAGATGTGTTATTGGGCCCAATTTGAGGCCCAAAATGGAATAAAATACATGGGCCCAAAGGAAAATGATCCATTCCTCCAATATTGACCAAGTAAAACTTGTATTAAATGCCAAGAATTGGATAAGGACAACATGAGAGGCCTATATAAAGGGGTAAATCAGATTTTATTCACCAAATCTCTCTTGCCTCTTTAGATATTTTCCCAAATATTTCTCTCAAACCCTAAGAACCCTAAAGCACTTCTTGGGGAAAGATCACTCATTTGCAAGCTTGGGTAAGTAATTATGCTTATGGATTAATATATTATATGCATGGGAGAGCATGTAGATCATGATGGTTATGCCTAAAAGTGTAAGTGGTGCACTTTTGTGTTTTGGTAAAGATGTGTCATTTTTGTGAATTAAACTTAAAAGGTGACTTGATGTCTTGATGAAAGTGAATGGTATGGACAAAATATGAACATGTATGGTGTGATTTTGTTATTAAACTTGTTCTTTTTCTAAAAGTGTAAATTGTGGAATTTTGGCCGATATGTGCTATGAGGTGCATTAAGATGGTTTGATGGCTTCTTTGTGATGAGATATGGATAAGAAAGTGTAAAGGAGAAGTGTTGTGGTGAAATGTATTGATTCTCATGTATTGGTCAATGTATGGAATATTGTGGAATTTTTGGAATAATAATTTCATCAATGGTTTTGTCAAGGGGAAATAGCATTTTTAAAAGCAAACATGTAACTCATTGATATTATATGCATTTGTAAAGTAATTGATGGTATAATTATGATGTTGTGATGGTGGAGAGTGGAAAGTATGAACTTGGTGTGACATACTAGTGGTTTGTGATGCTTTGGTCAATGTTGTGGTATTATTAATATGACCATGCCGTAAATGGTATTGTAGAGAAAGAAACAACATGTTAAAGCCAAACATGTGACTTATTGTTATTTTATGCCATTGTAAGGTAATTGGTGGTTAATGTTGGTTTCATTATGAACTTGTGTTGTAGAGAAAAACACAAGAATGGAGCGGGACTATTGTATGCACATCTAAGATTGTGTATTTGTGTTAAGAATACAAGGTATGTAAGGTTCCTTTTTCCATATTCTTCTACAACATGTTGTTCACATTGACATTGGGCTTGTTTCAATTCCGAGGGGCTTGAAGTATATCAATTCAGGGTGATGTATATTGTTATTCATATGTGTCCTATTCTTAGATGAATTATGATTCACTTATCTCTTATTCATTGACTGAAGTTCCAAAAGTGTCATAACGTTGTAAATTCTAAGGGAACTATCTCAATGAGAGTAATGAGGTAAAGACGGCTTGTTTAGTTGAATAGCATTATTCCAATCATGTCTTGTTCCAAAGTCCTATAGTATGAGGATTGTCCTTGTGCCAATTGTTCATAAGTAAATGTACCAATCTCTTAAAAGTAATGAGAAAGTAATGTGCAAGTTAATGTATCTATCCCTTACAAGTAGAGATATCAATCTTACAAGAGTAAAGACGTGAAGTAATGTATGTTTGTGTTCCAAGTTTCAAGAATATTTCTATCAATGAGGTACCACTCATAGTATGAAAGAAATAGAAATGAAGTAAAGAATAATGAAAGAAAAGGAAGCAATGTTATGTATGTTGGCCTACCCATGGAGTAGATGTATATTGACCCACCATAGAGTGGATGTATGTTAACCCACCAAAGAGTGGATGTATGTTGACCCACCAAAGAGTGGATGTATGTTGACCCACCAAAGAGTGGATGTATATTGACCCACCAAAGAGTGGATGTATGTTGACCCACCAAAGAGTGGATGTATGTTGACCCACCAAAGAGTGGATGTATGTTGACCCACCATAGAGTGGATGTATGTTCTCCCACCATAGAGTAGATGTATGTTCTCCCACCATAGAGGGGATGTATGGTCTCCCACCATGAGAGTGGATGTAGGTTATGTACGTTAATAGAGTGGATGTACGTTATATTATAAGTTCCCTACCCCACCACTAGAGTGGATGTATGTAGATGGATGTTATTCTTTTACAACCTACTAACCAAGTAGATGAACAACAGTGGTAATGAACATAGAAGCAAGAAAAAGTCTCCTGGGTATAGAAGAATCTATTGGAGACAAGTCTCTTAAGTGAAAGTGATTTCCCTTGAAGGAGAGTAGTTATAAACGATAGTATATATAATGATGATTTATACGCATTGACTATTCTCTCCTATTTTATTTATTGACATTCTCATTGTGATGTTATTTCTTATGAGCCTTACATACTCAGTACATTCTTCGTACTGACCCCCTCGGGGTACTTACCTTACATGTTGCAGGTGCAGGCACTATGTCACGCCCCGAATTCCATCGAGACATGATTGGCACCCGCAGTCGATAAGGCCCGAGAGAACCAACCTTTGCCTATGCTCAATCATATACATTTAATAATCACCATTACATAAAAACGTGAAAGACGGATAAAGGAAATACTCAGTACTTATTTCGTACTGACCCCTCTCGGGGAATTTACCTTACTTGCTGCAGGCGCAGGTCCCAGTAGGCCTCCTCAGTAGATTGCCAGTGTTAGTGGTTCTTTGGTGAGCTCCAACTCATTCGGGGCTTCTCCGAGTCAGAGTATATACATGTTTTAGTTTTGTGCATAATGTGTAAAGCGGGGACTTGTCCCGACTTATGGTTCATTTTGGTCAATGCTCTTGTTAGAGGCTTTTGTAGACGGATGTGGGTGTATCAGTGTAAAGGACATATGTTGGTTCGACTGAATGGCCTCAACGGCCAAGTTTCATATGTATATATAAAGATGGCCCATGTTCTCCTTTATTCGTCTTTCACGTTTTTACGGGGTGTTAAACACTAGTAGGCCTCCACAGTAGATTGTTAGTGTTGCAGATCTTTGGTGAGCTCCAGTTAGTTCGGGGCTTCTCTGAGTCACTGTTGTACATGTGTTTTGATTTTGTACATGTTGTATAAAGCAGGGACTTGTCCCGACTTTTAGTTTATTTTGGTCAATGCATTTTGTTAGAGGCTTTTGTAGACGGATGTGGATGTATAAATGTGAAGGTACATGTCGTTTTGACTTGATGGCTCAGACGACCAAGTTTTACATCTATAGCTATGGCATATGTTCCCATGTCTATGACTTACGCATAGTTGCATAAGCTGTAATAAGATTTATATGAGGTTATGCATGCGAATGTTCTTGAGAAAAGATTGGTTCTCTCAGGCCTTATCGGCTTCGGGTGCCAATCACGCCTCATTGGGATTCGGGGAGTGACAAAAGTGGTATCAAAGCAGGTCGGTCTAAGGGTGTCTATAAATCCGTGTCTGAGTAGAGTCTTACTTATCGATGTGTTGTGCACCACATTTATAAGTAGGAGGCTACGGGTCATTTAGGATGTTGTTTCTTTTCTTCATTCTAGATTGCACGTGCAATAGAGCCAGTGTTGTAAAGTGAATTGTATCTGACCATGGTAATCGTCTTTCTTTGGTATAGTTAAAATGCCAAACACGAGGAGAGGTAAAGGTAAAGGGAAGCAGGTAGATGTGCCTGCTGAGAAAGAATGAGTAGGCTACCACCTGACCAAGCTAGTCAAGGTGGAGCAAATACTGAAATTGCATCGCAGTCTTCCTCTACTTTTCCAGCTCCAGAAGAGCCAAGAGGTATAAAAGTACCTGCGGAACCACCTATGAATACCACTGATCAGGATTTAAGAAATGCAGTACAGATGTTGACTCAGTTAGTAGCTGCACAAGCACAAGGACGAATAGGTCCAATGGTAAATGAAGATGACGTGGCTAGGACAGCTAGTCGGCGTACACAGGACTTTCTAAAATTAGACCCCCCATATTCATAGGGTTCGATCCGAAAGCAGATCCATAGGATTTTGTGGACCAGGTTAAAAGAGCACTAGAGGTGATGCACGTAATAGGTGTAGAAATGGTTGAACTAGCAGCGTATAGACTGAAGGGCGAGGCTATTTTGTGGTATGAGGACTGGAAAAGATCAAGAGGTATTGATGTACTCCCAGCTGGTTGGGAAGAATTTAAAACAGCATTCCTTGATCATTACCTCCCATATGAGATTCGGGAGGCACGTGCAGACCAATTTCTCCATCTACGTCAAGGAAATATGAGTGTCAGAGAATACAGTTTACAGTTTAATTCCTTGGCTAGATATGCTCCAAACGTAGTAGCCACTATGGAAGATAGAGTCCATCACTATGTGGACAGATTGGAACCTTATTTGGTACGAGATTGTACTATTGCTGCCTTAAATTGAGATATGGACATAGCTAGGATACAGGCCTTTGCGCAGAAAATGGAAGATCAAAGGCAAAGAAAGAGAACACAGAAAGCTGAGGAAGGGCCATCAAAAAGGGCAAGACCTATGGAGCAGTCTATGTTGTCCCCAGGAGAAACTGGATCTCGAATGTTACCGCCTAGACCCTCATCCTCTTATTCCACAGCAGGTGCTCATTCTCAATTACGAGGGTCTAGCGGTGGTTGATCTGAACAGAGTAGTGGGATTCATGGATCACAGGCGACGAGATCTTCTCGTCAGTTGTGCCCGCGTTGTGGGAGATTTCATGCAGGCGAATGTCGATTTGGTACGAATGTTTGCTTTGTATGTGGTAGGCCGGGACACATGATGAGAGAATGCCCACAGAGGGCCACGGGTAGTATGACACGGCCTGCCGGATCAGCCAATATGGCATCACCAGCTAGTGTACAGTCTGCTGGTCGCGGTAGAGGTGCCAGAGGAGCAGCCAGTTCTAGTGGAGCTCAGAATCTCACCTATGCTTTAGTGGACCGACAGAATGAGGAAGCGCCTCCTAATGACGGTACAGGTATTTAGGTATATTACCATATTTTACATGATGTATATGTATTGCTTGATTTGAGCTCTACTCCATCGTACATTACTCCATCGACTACCGTGAATTTAATAGCCCACTGGGGCTATGAGCGAAGCCAATAGAAATATTTCCACCTGTCGGTGAGTTTAGTATAGTGAAAAGGACATATCGTAATGGTATAGTAGATGGTTGTGATCATGAAAGGTATAATGAAATTTAGAAAGAAGGGAAAATTGACCCTATACAACATGCCATGTGAAATTGGTGAAAGTATATAAGAGTTTCCTTTCATATTGTTCCCATTGGAAAGATATAAAGTTTGGGGGATCTCACTAGTAAAGTGTGAAGGTTAATAAATAAAGACGTGGCGTCTATAAAAGTTCTTCGACGAAATACATAAGTCGAAAAGATACCCATGTTTGTTTCAAATGGAAGAAAGGGTTCAAAAGGTGGAAGTGGACCAATTAAGTATCCATGAGCCTTAAGGGTTTATGTAAATGTATGCTAACATAGAGATGCATTGGTTGTGATTGAAGTGACATCGTTAACATTCGAGGACTAATGTTTCTAAGAGGGGAAGAATGTAACACACCGTACCTTCCCAACCCTACTTGATGATGTTGAATAATGGTTTCTTAGGTGTCGAGAGATATAAGTATGTATTTGGTAATGCTAATGACGAGAAAATAGAAATTTGGCCACGTACATGCAATTAGACTTTCATAGGAAGGGTTTTGTGATTTCGTGGAGCATTTGTGTAATACCGCGTACACATTCTAACCTCATTTGGTGACTTGGAGTCATGTTTACTTGATGATTAAGATCACTAAGTAAGTATTTTGTAGTGTTTGGATAAGATATTGGACGATATGCAAGTGTTGGAAAAATTGCCGAAAAATTCAGCAAGACATGGAAACTTGCGCCACTCCCTGTTTCAGGGGGTGTGGCGCAAGCCACCTGATTCAGAGGGGGTTCATTTCTTGCGCCACAACTTGCTTTGCAACTAGTGGCGCAAGGCACAAATAATGTGCCCTTCCGGACTCGTTTCGCAACGCAATTCTACGACGATTCTTAGATGGTTTCTTTTGGTTCTTTGGAGTTCTTTGAGCATTGTTAAAGATTCAAACACTTCAATACACTCCTACATACTCCTACATGATCAAATCATGAAACATTAATAGTGATCCAAAATGTCTAATGACGCCATGGGCAACTAGAATTCCTATTATTGCGATCGAGACGACGAATGAGAATCTCGTAAGAGAATATTGTCGTGACATTATGGAATTATTTAAACATGAGATATATGATGGATTGTGCATGAAACATTGATGGGCTAAGTTGAGATGTGTTATTGGGCCCAATTTGAGGCCCAAAATGGAATAAAATACATGGGCCCAAAGGAAAATGATCCATTCCTCCAATATTGACCAAGTAAAACTTGTATTAAATGCCAAGAATTGGCTAAGGACAACATGAGAGGCCTATATAAAGGGGAAAATCAGATTTTATTCACCAAATCTCTCTTGCCTCTTTAGATATTTTCCCAAATATTTCTCTCAAACCCTAAGAACCCTAAAGCACTTCTTGGGGAAAGATCACTCATTTGCAAGCTTGGGTAAGTAATTATGCTTATGGATTAATATATTATATGCATGGGAGAGCATGTAGATCATGATGGTTATGCCTAAAAGTGTAAGTGGTGCACTTTTGTGTTTTGGTAAAGATGTGTCATTTTTGTGAATTAAACTTAAAAGGTGACTTGATGTCTTGATGAAAGTGAATGGTATGGACAAAATATGAACATGTATGGTGTGATTTTGTTATTAAACTTGTTCTTTTTTCTAAAAGTGTAAATTGTGGAATTTTGGCCGATATGTGCTATGAGGTGCATTAAGATGGTTTGATGGCTTCTTTGTGATGAGATATGGATAAGAAAGTGTAAAGGAGAAGTGTTGTGGTGAAATGTATTGATTCTCATGTATTGGTCAATGTATGGAATATTGTGGAATTTTTGGAATAATAATTTCATCAATGGTTTTGTCAAGGGGAAATAGCATTTTTAAAAGCAAACATGTAACTCATTGATATTATATGCATTTGTAAAGTAATTGATGGTATAATTATGATGTTGTGATGGTGGAGAGTGGAAAGTATGAACTTGGTGTGACATACTAGTGGTTTGTGATGCTTTGGTCAATGTTGTGGTATTATTAATATGACCATGCCGTAAATGGTATTGTAGAGAAAGAAACAACATGTTAAAGCCAAACATGTGACTTATTGTTATTTTATGCCATTGTAAGGTAATTGGTGGTTAATGTTGGTTTCATTATGAACTTGTGTTGTAGAGCAAAACACAAGAACAGAGCGGGACTATTGTATGCACATCTAAGATTGTGTATTCGTGTTGAGAATACAAGGTATGTAAGGTTCCTTTTTCCATATTCTTATGCAACATGTTGTTCACATTGACATTGGGCTTGTTTCAATTCCGAGGGGCTTGAAGTATATCAATTCAGGTGATGTATATTGTTATTCATATGTGTCCTATTCTTAGATGAATTATGATTCACTTATCTCTTATTCATTGACTGAAGTTCCAAAAGTGTCATAACGTTGTAAATTCTAAGGGAACTATCTCAACGAGAGTAATGAGGTAAAGACGGCTTGTTTAGTTGAATAGCATTATTCCAATCATGTCTTGTTCCAAAGTCCTATAGTATGAGGATTGTCCTTATGCCAATTGTCCTATGAGGAATTATCCTATTTATACTAAGGAAATAAAAGGCAACTAGTTATTACAAATATGCCCTTAATGAGACAAGGGCCTTGTTTGATTGTCTTCTTTGTGGATTCTTGAATTTAAAGCCTAGCCACTTGCACAAATAGCCTCTTTTCTTCATCCACGTCTCTCCCATGGACTCCTATGCTTCCCCTTTCACGAACATCGTACGTGTCATCCATGCTATTCATGCTCGTGTCAACCATGCCATCCATGCTAGTATCATTCGCCCACCGTGTTGCTACTTTCAGGAGGTCCAAATCGTTGGAAACAACTTTTCTGAAATTCTTCCCAACTCATTGGGCCCTTTGCTCGTTCAAGCCGATTTAATTGGCCCTAGCTCATTCGCCCTCTGCTTCCGTTGTCAGTTGATTTTCAAAAAATTATTCACAACGATGTCCCCAATTTAATTGTTCGGTGTCATCATAAGTAGGAATTTCCATCTTTGCATACCTTGGTACTGTCAACTGGGAATTACCATTTGTTGGGTGATTTTGATCAGTCAGTTGAATCGGCGGTTTATTGTCTTTAGTAGTAGGAGTTGTTGATCTGCCAATCGTCGGGGAGCTACTCGACTCAATTCCGTGGGTTGCTGGTTTTGTGGAGCCAATTCCCAAGCTAGACCATTGTTCTTGGGTGATTTGGATAATTCTTTCGTTGAGGCATTGTTCCATTGCTGCAATTTTTGAGTCCATTAGGGTTTTCGTAATCTCACGTTCTTCCTGAAATCTGGAATTGATCTCATCGCCCATTGTGTTAGGCTTTGATATCAAATTGTTAGGATTTTTAGAGAAGGATCGATTCACAGGGCGATGTATAAATTTAGCTCGTTAAAGGGAGGCTTAACCCTTAGAGTTCAATGAAAGAGAGAACTCCGATCTCTTCAGCTCGTTTAAGGGAGACTGAAACCTTAGAGTTCAATGAAAGAGAGAACTCCAATCTCTTTAGCTCGTTTAAGGAAGGCTGAAACCTTAGAGTTCAATGGAAGAGAGAACTCCAATCTCTTGCTTTTTGCTAAAATACGACTTGTTGATTTATTCTCCAAAATCCCCTTTAAATAGGAGTCATGTTACAACAATAGTTTAATCCTTATGAAAGAAGGAAACATAAAATCCTATTCTAAAATGTCTAATCCTTATGAAAGTAGGAAACATAAAAAACCCTTTTAGACTAATAACGATAGCTAACATACACTCTATTCTAGAATCATAAATAAAGTTACTTAAAATATAATTAAACACTTAATTAATTATACTTCCACGCATCCACAACATCATCCTTTCTGGTAAATTTTGAAGTGTGAACTGTTATGCAGTGTCTAAGTAAGCCTTACTTTATTAATGTTGTTTTATCAGTTTGTTAATCGTTAGCAACTGTGTTAGGGTCTAGAGGAGCTGGCCTTGTCTTTTATGCTTGATTAATTATTAGAGGAACTCTTTTGTGACTTCCTCCTGAGAGTGCTAAAGAGTATACCTGGGCTACTGCCTCAGTCAAGTTTTATAATTTCTTCTCCCAGTAATACCGAATTTGTATTGCAACATGGATGACCACCGTAGATTTCAATGAAGAGATGAAAAAGAATTCGAATAAGTTAGCTTAGTTAGTGAAATGGTTGGTTGAACCTTATGAAGTTGAATCGTTACTGGTGGACACTAAGAGAGTTGACTCTGTATTTTTTCCATGTTAACTGCTGACCTTATTATACTCCATTATTTTTCTTTTCGGGGTAGAGAGAGATTTTACATTATTTCTTACCACTTCGTAATAGGAGATAAATCAAGAAAAGCATGTCTTATGTAGCTTGGTAACCCGAAACCAATGATGTATATACTTCTTCGCATGTAGCCCAGGGCTCAGGCTGTAGGAGTTTTGTTTCTCGCTGCTGATACACATGAATTTGATAGAAGTTTTCAAGTTGATGCCCTAATACTTGCTGATAAATTTGAAAAGTGCGAACTCATGCATTTCTAAGTAAGCCTTTATTTTCACTAATGTTGTTTTGTCAGACTGCATAATTTATTTATTTTTCTTTTGATAGGTAAAAAGATATTTCATGGAAAAAACTGCACTAAGCTATTGCCACGGATGTAATTACTAGTTGTGTAAATCAGCAACGTCTCAGACTGCATAATTTCTATACTTTCTTTTTCTACCTTGTCACTGGGAGCTGATATTATATATACAATTATTGTTATTGATGCCGTTACTACTACTGCTATTACTTTATTAAATGATTCTGCAAGCTGATATGATTCTTATGCCTTAATGGCTTGGAAGCAGGTGCTTCAACTAGATCTATGTGGACAACCCACACTTGATTGTGTGTTGGGTACAACCATTGCTCCGGCTTCAAATAGCTTACCTAATTTAGCCATCTTGTCACTGATGGGTGCTTGTCGGATGTCTGATAGAGCGCTGGAAACACTTGTGACATCAGCACCTTCTCTACAGTCCATTGATTTGGGTCAGTGCTCCCTTTTGACCCACACTAGTATTGATATTGCAGCCAACTCATTGGGATCAATTCTCAAGGAGCTCTGTATAGATGATTGCCAGAGCATAGATGCAATGCTTATATTACCTTCACTGGAGAAGATGGAGCATTTGGAACTGTTGTCAGTAGCTGGAATTGATAGTGTATGTGATCAGTTTGTAAGTAAGTTACTTACAGCACGTGGTCAAAAATTTAAAAGAGCTTGATATTTCCGGCTGCCAGTAAGTAAATATTACTTCCACTTCTTGATTTACAATGGCACAGTTGGTGAAGATTAAATGCTCATAACATTTAGATTTAATTTAGTCTTGTAACCTGATCTGTTCTGAATGCAGGAATCTGACTGATCAATCCCTGAAGTTCATTGGAGATGCATGTGCTAACTTGCATTCATTAAATATTTCAAACTTGAGTAAAATGACAGATGTTGGACTGCAATTTCTCGCGAATGGTTGTCGATCAATCGAGAAACTCATATTTTGCCGTAATAGTTTCAGGTTTGGTCCTGATATCCAGTTTGCTTCTTGAATGTTCAGTTATGCTACTATATTCGATGAAAATAGTGATGGCTCTTTCACTAAGATTTTTTCAGCGAGCATTTTACCGAGTCAGAGCAAATCAAGTCTTTACTGCCCATACACCCCTAAAAGGAATAAACATAAATATGGGAAGCAACTTTGAGATGTTACTTCTATACCAGATAAACTCAGAAAAAAACAAAAAAAAAAGGACTTTATCTAGTGGCCATCAATTTACTTCTGTAACTACATGTTTGTAGATCGTGTTCTTTTTTCGATACTGGAAGCACTTTTAAAGGTTCATCAGAGAAATTGGACTGTACTTTAAACGAAGGAAACCAAGAAGAAAGCAGTGTCCTGAAATTGGCCATACTTTGACTTGCTGCAGCATGCCTGGGACAACTTTTCCTGCAGACAAGCTGCTAAAGAAATTGTCATGATATATTGAACATGTCTACCCTGCCGCATTTGACTTGCATCATGATTGGCAGACGCCTCTTAATCCCTTAGGGTAGTGAGCTCAGGTAGAGCTGAGCTCTGAGAAGGAGATTGGTTTCAACCTATGTTGCTCGGAATCTCCAAAAATGTAGCTGTACCCATGTCGGATCCTATAAATTGCACTACTTTTGGAAGATCCGGCACAAACCCGTTAGCATTTTTGAAGAGTCCGAGCAACATAGGTTTCAACATAGAAGTAGGGACTTCGTGAGTGGTCTTTTACAGGCTCCTGCGGTATAATATTCTACTGTTCTTTTCACGTGAATAAAGGTGCTAGAGGTAAGGTTTAGCTGCCAGGATCGCTACAAACAACCAGAATAAGGAAGACAAAAAGAATCCTTTATATTGGTGCATGCTGTCATCAATAGAAAAAGAGAGACACTAGAAGAATCAGGAGTCAGGCATCAACCTAGTACATAGTTCCTTGTTCTTACACTCCCTTGGGAAATGGGGTTAGGCATTACACAATTAAGGTTGATCAACTCATCATTTTCCTATGTTTAACTTTAAGAAATTGCTTTTATACTTTCTTGCGATCAGTGTAGTGGTGAAAAGAGAGACACTTATCATTTATCAGTGGGCAAGAAAATGGGTGTATGAGAGAGGTGCGAGTGAGCGGTTATGCCTCCATATCTGTTTTAACGACATATCCTCCAACTAAAGTAGAATAATTACCACTTAATATTATAAATTTAATTAAGGTTTAACGATAGGTTGGAGGTTTGGAGACAGACCCAGAGTCTAAAGGATTTAGGTTGAGCAGGAGTAAGACAAAATACTTAGAGTGCAAGTTTAGTGACTTAACTTACGTGGTAGATGTGGAAGTAAAGATTGATACACAAGTCATCTCCAAGAAAGAAAATTTCAAGTATTTGGGGACAATAATCCAAGAACATGGGGAGATTGACGATGCTGCTGCACATCATAGTGGAGCGGAATGGATGAAATGGAAGCTCACGTCCGGTGTCTTCTTGTGTAATAAGAATGTGCCAACAAGCCTTAAAGATACGTTATATAAAGCGGTGGTTAGACCAGCTATGCTGCATGAAGCAGAGTCTTGGCCGGTCAAAAGCTTGCACTTCCAGAAGATCAGAGTAGCGGAAATGAGGATGTTGAGAAGTGTGGGCATACTAGGAGAGATAGGATTAAGAATGAAACTATTCTGGACAAGGCGGGAGTAGCCTCCGTGGTGGACAAGATAAGGGAGGGAGGGCTGAGATGGTTCGGACTTGTGAAGAGAACATGTGTAGATGATATGTCATATCTAGATAAGAAGATATGAAGGTCGAGGATTAGGATAAAGGTTTTGTAGGTAGTCGAGCATTGTCTAGTTCCCTTATCAGTGTTGTTATTGTTACTCTTCTACTTTCTTATTCTTCAATCTTAGTATTACATGTTGTTTCCTTTGCTTCAGTTATCGTATTATTTCTTTTTGCTAGTTGTTCTTTTCTTAATTGTTTTCAGCATGACTTCTTCGCTAGTATATTTGCTTTACATACTTGATTTTTGATATGCTTTACTTGAGCCGAGGGTCTACCAGAAACTTCCTCAAACCTTCACAAGGTAAGGGTAAGGCTGCATACACACCACCCTCTCCATACCCCACTTGTGGGATTACACTATGTATATTGTTGTTGTTCCCACTTTGAATTCTATTTGCCGCTATAGCTGGTGAATATACTTCTTCGGTAGTATATTTGCTTCACATACTTGATTTTTGATATGCTTTACTTGAGTCGAGGGTCTACCAGAAACATCCTCAAACCTTCACAAGGTAAGGGTAAGGCTGCATACACAGCACCCTCTGCAGACCCCACTTGTGGGATTACACTATGTATATTGTTGTTGTTCCCACTTTGAATTCTATTTGCCACTTTGTGATTTATTATCTCCCCCTTTTCCTTAACACATACCATGAGTAAACTAGTAATTTTCATCTTGATATCATGGTTATAGCTGGTGAATTGACTCATTGACAAATGACTCTGTATGTCTTAAATAATTAGCATGATGATGACTATTCCAAGTCATATATTTTGTCATCATGGTAATGTTATATCGAATCTGTTATTTCAATGGATTACTTGAAGAGTTGCTGCCTATATTTTCATGATGTACCGGAAGGCAGCAACAGTGTTTTGTTTCCGACATAGGTGAGCTTTTAATGTAATATTTTCTGCATTGTGGCAGTTAATAAGGATAATCAAAATTCTGTTGGCACATTGGTTTCCTTGTTATGCAAGTTCTGATCTAATATATACTTTGTATGTTAGTGATGAAGGGATTGCTGCATTTTTGGAAGTTTCTGGAGCGTGTTTGCAGGAACTTTCACTGAATAGTTGCTCTAAGGAATACTTATTGTGCAGGAGTATCTGTTCTGCTCTCAACTATGCTTATAAAGCCCAATGATATTACTGGTTTCTTAATACATTTCTGTGTAGAGTTATGGAGTAGTTTTAGATTCCTGAGTTGTACAAAAGATTTAGCTGTTGATCTGCATTTAAGTATCTGATTATAATCTGCTTTATAATTTGCATTTTGTTGTAATTTTCCTGCCCTCTACTTCTAGGTATAAGTTATAATAACTAGGATATGATCTATATCATATTTTATTGAGGTTGTTAATATGTCAAGCATTTTGCCCATGTGTAGTCTTCTCTTACAATATAATTGTGGTAGGTTAGCCTGGACTTTTTTTTTTTGATTGTCAAATTAAGGTTAGCCTGGACTCTTAGGCTAATAAATAAATTAATAGATGAATAAGAAAAAAATAGCAACTTTTTCCTAAAAAAGTGTCGGTTTGTTTTTGGTACTGCTTGCTTTGTTAGTGACTGGCGAAGATCTTTGACAGGTTAGCACTAGCACTGCCTTCTCACTAGCCAAACGTTCAATAAAGTTACTGCATTTGGACCTATCATTTTGTTGCAGAATAAGTGACGAAGAGCTAGGACTGATTGTAGACAGCTGCTTGTCGCTCAAGCTACTCAAACTCTTTGGCTGTACACAGGTTTGCCTGGATAACCCAATAGCTAACAAGTTTTTCAATTTCATTTTTGGCATTTTCAAGTGTTTACCTATGTCATGCACATTATTATTTTCTTGGCTCATATCGATGCAATATGCTACTGTCTGCTATAATTTTATAACAAGAAATGGTTTGGGTAATTTTAGCATCTTTTCAATTAGCGGCACACAACCTTCTGAATTCATTAAATTTTTTGGCTCTCTCTGCCTCGGTTTTCTGTTTCGAACTAGTTGGTTGGCATCAGTTTGGCCAACTGTCACTTTTTGCAATTATGATACATCTGATATCCCTATAAAGTGAAAGGGATACAGAACAGATAAGAAAGGTGGTAGTTCCATGAGCGGAAGAAGTCATCCATCGTTTGTTACCTTATCCAGTTCTCTATTGTGCGTTCTCCATTTTCACTGTCCTCTGGTCCTTTCTGATTTAATGTCCTGTCATATTTGACTCTCTTTCTGAGTTTTCACTGAGCTTAGAACTGGGATAATATTTAAGAATCAGAATGTTTGATAGTTTGCAAAAATTTTCTTTTTCTTGCAGATAACAGATGTATTCCTAAATGGCCACTCAAACACTGTAGTGCAGATCATCGGATTGAGTATGACTCCGATATTCGATAAGATTAGCAGGTTTGATGGCACGGAAGTTCAGTTGAAGTACTGATCAGTACCGACGTCTTCTAATTCATGAAGGACACTTAACATTATGATTGACAGATTCCTGAATGCACAGCACCTACTGGAACAAATAGTAATTGCCTTTTTGTTGTAATCTTTTCTTTGGAACACCCTCTTCTTCCTTATTTTTGAGTTACATTTTACTTTACAGGTCATACATGATCACTAGAATACAAATGGTTGCCAAAATCTGGCCTTGTAGCAATACTTCCCTTGTCCTCAACGTTATAGCTTGTTTCTTTCTGACAAAAGAATACATGGAGTTGATTACAAGTAGTATCTCCTTATTGCTAAATCATTCTTCAAGCCATCATGATCTGTTTGGTGCTCACTTCCAAATGCATTGTCTTTGTAGATCTGTCAATTCAACTTAGGAATTCGTGGCTGCAGCTAAACTAACCAGTTCTATATTGAGGGGTGGGTAACATTTTACTCCCCGTGTCCCAATTTGTATGACTTTTCTTTTTAGTTTGTCACAAAAAAATGACATTTTTCTATATTTATCAACAATTTAACGTTACACATCCCATTTTCTCCCAAAGAAGAGATTTACAATCACACAAATATCTATGACTTATTTTGGACCATAAGTTTAAAAAGCCTTCATATCATTCTCAAACTGTGCATGGTCAAACACCATCACATAAATTGGAAAAGTAATAGTCTATGTATGTAGCCACCATCAAATATATGATTGGTCGTTTCCTTGCAGTAAAGAACGACATTGGTGAAATCAAGTCTTGAATTGGTTCTACTTAAATGTTTGTTAATGCTTTAGTCCAAAAAACTCTCTCCCTTCTTCAAACCACATATGAACACTACAACAGAAGCATACAAGTTACACATATTTAGCCCCTTCTTTATTCATGCTAGATAGCTTTAAACTTCAAAACAAATGCAAGAACAAGGAGAAGAATCAGAATTCCTGTGGAAGAACCACCAACCCTGTGAATCCAGTAAGGATCGAACCTGGTAAAGCTCTGTTCCAAGTAGCATGTCATAGCAATGGCGATGATGAGAAACAACATGAGCAATGGCAAGTAAGAAGAGATGCCAAGTGATTGCTCTTCCAGCTCTGGATCGACTTTCTCCTGTCGATGTACAGAGGTGAGAGTATGGCAACAAGTGTAAGACCTATCGCTAGAAGCCTGTGATCATACGATGAGAACCGGGCCAATTGATGAGAAATACGTATGCTCATGATGAGGGTGATCAAGAAGAGCAGTGGAAGATAGGGAAGGAAGTTGACGGTTTGTTCTTCAAGCTGGGGTTCAGTAGTGTTTTCTCTACTGTCAAATGTATAGAGGAGATATGACAGCCAGAAGTCCAATGCCTATGGCCAAAACTTCCTATCATTTGTAGGAAACCTGCCTCTCCTGCTTAATGATTCCTGCTCCATTGAATATAGTTTTTTTTCTAGTCACCAATGCTTCCTCAACTTGGACCTTTGATAGCGGTATTGGTTATTAAATTGTCTTAATTTCCAGAATATTTTTTTTTCCTAGTGAATTTCCTTCCCTTGTTATCTTTGCATCAAAAGTAACCCCTTTAGTACGTTCCCCTAAAAAGGAAGAAGAAAAAGAGTGACCCCTCTTACCTCTAGGGAAAAAAAGATTTTCATTGAGGATATTTCCAAAAAGTGAAAAAGTTGATATTCTTTTGGAAGATAAGCAGCTCCTTTGGGGTTCTGTTGATCAATATTGTGTGGTCTATGGATATGAACAAGGCAATTAGATATGTATGGTATGCAAGTGGTGTTGTGTAGTTTGGCATCTGATTCTGGCCGCATGAACCTGGAATCTCGTTGTACTGTGCTCTCTATTTTTACAAAGCATTAGTTGCCAAATTGTATTTTGTTTGTACCTGTTGTCTTCCGGTTATCTTGATTCTTGCTACCTGTCATATCCCATATCCTTGGGTGCACATTAATGGAAAACTACAGTAGTTGCAGTTTATGAACCTAAATACAAATAGGTTACCCCCTCCGTTCCTTAAATACGTGGTTTTTTTAACCTTTTTATTTTGTTCCTAAATAAATAGCGTTTTATATAATCAAACAGACATTAGTGATGTTCTCCAATAAACTACTAAATAGTTATTCCTTCCGTTTCAAAAAGAATGACCTACTTTCCTTTTTAGTCTGTTTAAAAAGCAATGACCATTTCTTTTTTTGGCAATACTTTAATTCCAACTTTCCTCAAGACATGTTTAAGAAGCAATGACCATTTCTTTTTTTGGCAATACTTTAATTCCAACTTTCCTCAAGACATGTTTAAGAAATAAGACCACAAAATTAAAGGACATACTTTAATTTATGACCACAAGATTCAAAAGTCTTCTTTATTTTCTTAAACTCCATGCCAAGTCAAAATAGGTCATTCTTTTTGAAGCAGAAGGAGTATATCTTTAAGGTATTTATTAAGAGTAAATTAATATAAACACATTTTGATTTCTAGGAATAAGTAGTTTCTTAGGGAGTGTATCCAAGCTAAAAATGCTACTTATTTAGGAACGGAGGGAGTATCTTTATTTAGGTTGGACCTGGATTCCCATTGCATTCACTAGAGAGGAGGTAAACAAAAGGAATTGTGGCGGAAACTAAATTTCCATTGACGGAATATTTTATGCTTAGTCCTGCGGGCACGGTGCATGATTGGTAGTAATTGAAATGTGAACATGAATTGAATTTAATTTAGTTTAATTATTATTTTAGGACAATTCTTGATCATTTTGTGGATTATGTGTTAATTGTAATAATTTGTGAGAATATATGTATGTTGGTGTTCGATTATGGGACTATGGATTGTGAAAGCTAGTAACTAGTAATTATGGTGTTTTCTGAAATTGGAAGGTGTTAATGTAAACTGATTATAGTGAAGCAGGAATGGTAGTGAATAGGTAGAAAAGTTTGGTTGAATTGATGAATTGTAATCATAGTTGAGTAATTGGGTGATGAATTAGTCTATGCTAAAGCTTTGTCATAATTTTATAGTTATTAAGAATCAAATTAAGGCTAATTGTCTACAAATGAGCGAATTAAACTAATACTTGGTCATTAGTTGCACGACATGATAGTAAATGTGAATACTTGATTTTGCTTGAGAAGCTATTGAACATTCTAAATGATTTATCACAAATGTTATTGAATAATAAAATTATTGTATTTCTGGATAAGGACTGTGTTATAGTACAAGTGGTGATATTTATAAACTTGCTTGATGATTGCACTTGAACCAGTATGTGATGGTTAAATGTAGTTGAAAATTCAACTTGGTTTATGTGTGCATATTAACTGTTTCTTCGTATACTTGTTACAATGCATGTTTTAATAAGAGTAATTGTTGAATGACATCCTAAGTGTTAATCACATATAATGAGGTTATATTAAAGGCTTGTTGGTTGTATAAGTCTGGTTGTCTTATTCCTATTGTATTTGCGATTGTTGTGATATCCATTGTTATTGTGAGATGAGCTGGTAAAGGACATCGTCACGGAATTTATTATTATTATTATGAGATGAGTCGGTAAAGAACATCATCACAAAATTTATTATTATTGTGAGATTAGTCGATAAAGAAAATCGTCATGAGATTTATTGTTATTATTATGAGATAAGTCGGTAAAGGATATCATCACAGAATTTATTATCGTGAGATGAGCCGGTAAAGAAGATCGTCACGGGATTGGTTTGGGATAATGTAACAACCTATTCCATTATTATTAAAAGGCACCTCGTTTATGGCCACGAGGTACAAGGATTTTTGAAAATATAATCTCGAACTAGTATTGGATAACGAAGCTAAAAATTTTGAAATTTAAAATTTTGGGTCTGGCTAACGTCATCCCTCTATAGAGACACCGTGGTAACGACTTATCGGCCGCTATAGTGGGATGCCGAAGGTAGAAATCAGACCTCATTTTATTAAAAATTCCTTCTTCTCTTCAGTTGCAAAAAGGACGAATGAGGCTTCTAAAATCCACCCTAGGGTTGCCTCATGGCCTTGGAGCAATTGAAAGGAGGGATTGCGCTCAAATGAGGTAAAACCCATGGTTTTCTCACAAAATTCATGCCGAAAATCACTAGCACAGAGTCAGAAGCCTGCATTTATGCCTCCATAGCAGTTGCTTGGAGTCTAGGTAGGCTAGGTTTAAGTGAGTAGTTTAGACCTGGGTTAGAAAGCATAGGCATGACGTAGATTGACAGGAGATTTCATGCTTAGGTCTTCAGGCACGGGGTTGGTATAGATAAAAAGGATAAAACCCGGTTATTTGGGTGGGAATTTGTTGTTATTGTGTGATATTAAAATTTGTCAAGTAATTAATGTGTTTGCTTTTTATGTGGTTCATCCTCGTATGATTAAAAATGGTGATGTACCTAAAAATTGGATTAGATCTTAATAAATGCCTAATTAGATGTGGTTAGTATTGGTGGATTCTGAAGAATCTGTGGTAGTAACCAAAGGAATGACAGTATTATAAAGTATCAATGTTAGGGTGGAAGGTTGGGTGGTATTATGGCACGGACTATAGGTGCAGACGCATACCTTAGACATGGTAAACCCTAACTAAGCCCTAAATTATGTACGGATTGTAGGTGATGGTTGAATGTAGTTGAAACCCAACTTATTTTATGTGTGCATGATAACTATTCCTTCGTATTTCTTATTGCAATGCATGTTCAAGGAAAGTGAACGACTATTTGATATCCTAAGTATTAATCACATGCAATGAATTTATATAAAAAGCTTGTTGGTTTTACAAGTGTTATTACTGTCATCATTGTGGTTGTGGTTGTATAATTGGTTTCATGAGTGGATCGAGCTTATGTGTTGACTTGTTATAATTTATTTCTTAAATAAAAGTGGTCCGGGCTAAGTTGGAAATAACTGACATACCTCTTTTATTGTCTATTTGCTGGTGTATTTGGGACAAGGTGTAATATATTGTGATTAAGTCATGGTTAGTGATTGGGACCCTTGTTGGTAGTCATGGTTGACTTGAGTTGTTGTCTATTTTTGACTTGTACTTGACTGAACTCTACAGTGTTGTTGAATAAGGTTAAGTGCCATAATCTTAAGGTAAAATTACATGGGAGGTGTTCATGGTTGTGCTTGTGGTATGTGTATGGTCAGTGATCTATTGGTTAGTACGGTTGAGATTGGGAAGGCGGGGTGTTGTTGTCTTGTTATTTAAACTCTCATAGCCTTAAAGGAAATCTCAAATTGCTAGGGTTTTAATGCATAACCAGAATAATGGAACAAGGTTGAATGTTACGTAAGGGTCTTAATGATGAATTATTAATGGTAGGAAACCTTGGGGTTGATAATCATTGAATTCACATGTAATTACGAGTTAGGTCTTAACTTGATGACGTAGTGGAAAGATATTAATTAGGGCTAACTATGATAAGGGAAAGTTGTTCATAAATAAAAGGCTAGTAAAAGCTAAAGGTGTTAAGGAGTTAAAAGATGTGGGGTCTTTGGCTAAACAAACTCTTAAGTTGCATATTTTCTTTCGGATATTTATGTAATGTTTATGTAATTTAATTCAGATCAACCGATGATGCTTACTAGTATGTGTTGTTTGTTGTGATACTACTCTTGCTATACCCTTTTCTGGGGTATAGTCTGGTAGCAGGATCAGTAGATGTTTCATACTTGAAGCAGTAACTATTTCCAGCAACTTCTATTCTTGGTTCTTACGGTGGAAGATGGGTCTTTTGTACTGCTCCTTATTTCTCATAGTAGCTCTTGTATCTGTTTAGACTAGGTCCTTGGGAAAAGTATTCAGTTTTATTTAAAGTTTTGTAGACTCGATGTAATAAATAAAGGTATTTTATTATCTTTTATTGAATTTCGTATATATTTTAATTGGATGGTAAGGGTTCTCCTATCTAGGTGGATTAGAGTAGGTGCCCGCATAATACGGTTAGTTGGATTGTGATAGTTGGTATCAGACCCTAGGTTACCAATCTCCCAATACAAGAGTAAATATCGAGTAGAGTCCTGCGGATTGGTGTGTTGACGTTCACATATAATCTTCAGGGAGCTATGAGGCATTTTAGAAAATTGTTTCACTTTTTTTTCTCTGTTAGTGCGGTTTGTGCGCTTGCTTGTATGAATTGAGTCCAATTTATATCTCCCGATTCCAATTGGTATCTCAACGAAGCAAATGGATGTCATCTGACTCCATTTGGAATGACATAGGCAATAAAAATTAGAACTGGTTCCAATTGGTATCTGGCCATGGATTTGCTTGGATTTTTTATCAACTTACGAACCCAAACCCATGTTATAGACTCTTTCTAAAAACTTTAACCTAAACCAAAACTTTCGATCGTTGATGAACCTAACCAGCGGCCAGCCAACTTCGATGGATGGTCTGGCCTCCCCCTCCACTTCCTAATTCCCACCTTTACCAACCAAAAATAACACCATGCAAAACCCTAATCTCAATAGCCCCAATGTATGCAGATATTTTTAAATCAATTGGTCATAATGATAAAGATTTGAAGGTAAAATCTGATGTTAATCCTATCCCATTGAAGAAGTCGACATATGTTGATGGCATTCCCACAATTAAATGAACTGAACAAGAAGTATCCAGGATGAACATAATTGAGAATTTACAATATGTAGTTATAGTCAAATTCTCATATGGTTGGCCTGAAATTTTTGAACTAAGGGAATTGATCCCTAAATAGTGTGGTATTGCAGGTGACTGTAAAATTGGTTTTTTGAGGAATAGACATATAATAATGAGATTTAAACTTGTTGAGGATTTTATTAATATTATATCTAAAAATGCTTATTACATAATTGCAAAAGATGGATATGCATATCAAATGCAACCTTTCATATATGATGCTAACTTTAAAGCAAGTGAAGAAACTTCTCAGGCCACCACTTGGATTTTCTTTCCAGATCTTGTCCCCACATTCTTTATCAAAGAAGCCCTGTTTTCATTGGCCTCGATTTTTAGGAAACCATTACATCTGGACCTTGCAACTATCAACAAAACTCGCCCTAGTTGCGCTAGGGTAAAGGTTCAATTGGATTTGTTGGTTGAAACACCTGAGTTTGTTCAAATAGAAATAGAGAATGAAGTTAGTCAGGAGAAGAGAGTAGTTAAAGTCAAGATACAGTATGACGCACTGCCTTCGTATTGTAGGAGGTGTAAGCTATAGGGACATAATGACGATGACTGTAGAATACTTCTTTCAAAACTGCAAAAAGAAAAAGAAATACTAGAGGAGGCTGCAGTTCAAATTCACCATGAACAAAAAAGATACTATAAAGGTGCAATGATCAACAAGTGGAATCCCACCAATAGATTTTTTACAAGGAAGAAAGAAGAACTCATGTGTGATAAGGCAGTAGAGATGAATAATGTTCTCAACAAAAAAATCCCTTTGAGGTGTTAAACAGGAAAGAACAAGAAGAAGAATCTTATAATGCAGAAGAAGTTACTCAACAGGGTGTCCAGAAAGAATTAAGGTAGTTCAAGAGATTGGGTTGACAAGGCTTTCTCAAGCAATGTACAATCACATGGTACATCTTCAGCAAAAAGGAAGCATAGCAGGAGATTACCAACTAGGAACAACCAACTAGGAACAAACATACTTATGGAAACACAAGCAGCAGTACACAGTTAAAGTCAGCAAGTGAACATAGTATGGAAGAAAATGGTAAAGCACAAGATGAAAGTATTGTTCAGATTCAGAAGGAAAGCATTATGGATAACTCTGCTTGTGAAGAGGTTCAGGATGGGAAAAGTGAAGGTGTTACAATAACTGATGTTGTCAAAACTGATAAAATAGAGTCAGGAAAAGCTGTGGCTACAATGTCTCAAGATAAAGGGGAGATAATGCAGAAAGAATTAGAACTCAACAACAAATACAACATTGATTTGGAGGAGATGAATGACATTCAACAAAAACTAGCACAAGTAACATACCAGGAGCCTTTACAAACAGATAATACACTAGAATTCAATACTGGTGTAAATTTGGTTGGTTCATACCCAGAGACAAATAACAACTTGTTAATGTTGAGCTCTAGGGGTAGAAAAATTAGCAAGTCAAGTATTAGCTATTCCCTACAAAAAATTAAGTCCAGTCAGATCTCTACATGAATTGGAATCTCATCAGGTGCAGGTAGAAGAGACAAAACAAAAACTAACATCGCAGTATGAGATGTTAGAAGACAAGAATGAAGAGAAAAATGTACAGAATGTAAATCAAGTGTTTAAAGATACTGATTTATCTCCACAAACAGTCACAAAGGTAAACAAAGGTAAAAGTAAAGGGTAGACATTGCCTACAAGAACAAATCCAAGGAGATGTGTTAAAACTAGTTCCAAATGATGATGAAAGCATTATTTTGGAATGTGAGGTCTGTCAGGACCCAAAATTCATTCCACAGAATACATATGTTACACAGATATCACAAGTTTTAAATCATTGTTTTAATGGAACCTTTTCAAGATGTCAATCAAGTACAGGATTACAAAAGGAGGTTGGGTATGCAGTATGCAAATTATAACTTGAATGGGATGATTTGGGTGTTTATTCAGGATCATATTCAGGTGGATGTAATATATGATTTTGAATAGTAATTAACTTTAAGATTGTTGTTCAAGAATCTTGTCAGACCATGGTTACAACTGTGGTGTATGCTAAATGTGATGCTCAAGAGAGATTGAGCTTGTGGGATGATATTTATTCAATGAGCATGAATATGACATTGCCTTGGTTGATTGGTGGTGATTTTAATGTCATACTTAGTGATAAGGAAAATATTGGGGGTCTTCCAGTGTATCCTCAAGAAGTTGAGGATTTTACTTTTTGTGTGAATTCATGTGATCTAGTTGACATCAATTTTAAAGGCAGTCCTTTCACTTGGTAAAATGGTAGAATTGAAAGTGAGTGCATTTTCAAAAGATTAGATAGGTACTTAGTGAATCAATATTTTTTGGGTTGTTTTGGTTTGGTGGAGTCTGAGTATTTAGTAAGAACTAGGTCGGATCATGCTCCATTATTATTATCTTGTGGAGCTCAGACTAATATTGTGAGAAAGCCTTTTAGATTCCTCAAATTTTAGTCTAAAAATGAAGGATTTCAGCAAGTGGTAAGAGATAATTGGCCGTCAGCAGAGGATAATGATATTTTTATTAACCTAAAGTAGAAACTCAAAAAGACAAAGACTGCTTTGTCTAAATGGAATAAAGATACTTTTGGTGATATTTTCAAACAATTGATAATGAAGAAAGAAATTGTGAGACTCAAGAAAGATTTGTTTAAACAAAACCCATCTGTAGGGAATAGAATGGTGCTTCAACAAGCATAGGCTGAGCTGAAGAAATATGTACATTATGAGGAAGAGTTTTGGAGGCAGAAAACAGGCATTCAGTGGTTTACAGAAGGGGAAAAGAACACTTGGTTCGTTCACAGCCTAGTCAATGGTAGAAGAAGAAGATTATCAATTACCAGGATCCAAAATAAGGAGGGACAATGGATTGGAGGTGCAGATCAAGTTGCTGCTGTAGCTATATCTTTTTATTAGGACCAATTTGAAGGAAGGAAGAGAGAAGGTGATCTTTTATTGCTAAAACATATTCCATGTCTTATATCTGCTGAGTCCAACAATGCTATAAATTCCATGCCCACTAAAGATGAAGTGAAGAAGGTTGTGTTTAAATTAAATGGTGTTAGTGCTTGTGGTCCGGATGACTTTAATGGCCCCTTTTTCAGAGCTGCTGGGACATAGTTGGTGATGATGTTTTTAAAGTTATGGCTGCATTCTTTGAAGGTAACATACTTCCCAAGTCCATTACACATACTAATTTGGTTTTGTTGCCTAAAAAAGATAATATACAGTCTTTTTCAGACATGAGACCAATTAGTTTGAGTAAATTCCTTAATAAAGTTGTGTCAAGAGTGTTGCATGATAGACTTAAAGATTTACTCCCTAATCTCATTTCAAAAAACCAATCAAGATTTGTAAAAGGTAGGAGTATCTCTGAAAATGTTTTGTTGGCACAAAAGATTATTTTAGATATCAGCTTAAGGGGTAAGCCTGTAAATATGGTGATCAAACTTGATATGGCTAAGGCCCATGACAGGGTAGATTGGTTTTTTTTGATAAAGGTGCTGAAAAAATAGGATTTGATGGTGGAGTGGTACATAAGGTTTGGAGATTGGTGGCTAATAATTAGTATTCTATACTTATAAATGGCCAGGCACGTGGTTTTTTTCATTCCACTTGGGGGGGGGTTGAAGCAGGGGGACACACTTTCACTAGCTTTGTTCATATTATCTGCTAAGGTTTTATCTAGAGCTCTTAATTCTTTGTTTCTTAATGCAGAGTATAAGAGTTTGGTTTGCCTAAGTGGAGTGAAAATATTAATTATCTTGTATATCCTGATGATACCATCATTTTTGCTTCTGCTGATGGTAAATCTTTGAAGTTAATGATGGACATTCTCAGAGAGTATGAAGAGTAGTCAGGTCAGATGATAAACAAAGACAAGAGTGCTTTTCTTGCTTGTAACAAGACTGCTCATGTACACATCAAAGAAGTGGAAGATTTTACTGGCTTTAATAGAGGAAATATTCCACTGATGTAATTAGGTTGCCTAATTGGTCATGCTAAGAAGAGAAAAGTGCATTTTGCTGACCTAATGAAGAAAGTTCATAATAATCTACTAGCTTGGAAGGGTAAAATGTTATCTTTTGGAGGTAAGACAGTCCTGATTAATAATTTGTTGAGTAGCATCCTCATTTATTTACTTTCTGCAATTAATCCCCCAAAATGTGTTATTCATGATTTACATAGAATCTTTGCTAGATTTCTATGGAATTTCAAGAAGATGGGAAGTAATAAACATTGGGTGGCTTGGAAAGATATTTGAAGTCCTAAAGATGAAGGAGGGTTAGGTTTTAGATCATTATTTGATGTGTCTAAAGCCCTTTTTGCAAAATTATGGTGGATTTTTAGAACCCAAAAATCTTTATGGACTAATTACATGTGGAATAGAGAGGAGGCTCATTAACATGGAAATATATGCTTGAAGTTAGGGACATGTTTGATCAAGAGATATGGTGGGAGCCTAAATGTGGTTACTCAAGCATATGATAGGACAATTGGACATAATTGGGTGCCCTTCACTACTATCTACCTTTTGATTATGCAAAGAACAGTCACCTAGAAGAGGTAAATTAATGTTTTACAAATGGTGGATGGAATGCTGATGTTCTGCATCAGAATTTTGGTGAAGAACTATGCAGTCATATCATTCATAAGGTGAGGTATAATGAAGAGGCTGAACAGTGGGATAAGCCATGGTGTATGTTGAACACTTCTGGGAAATTTTCTATGCGATCTTCCTGGGACTATTTAAGGGACAGAGAGGAAAGTATGCTAATTTTCAAGATAATATGGATGAAAGGTATAACTTTTAAGGTATCCTTTTTCTTGTGGAGGCTGTGGAGGAAAATACTACATGTAGGTACTGATCAGTAATAGGATAAGTGATGATGTAGTATGCTCCTGCTGGATGGAGTTCAAGAATCTATTGAACATCTGTTTATGAGGTGTAGTTTTTCTAACAATATATGGTCTTACTTTGCAAAATTTGCAGGAGTTGATGGTCCTTTCTTACAAGTAAAGGACAGTGTGTTTAAATGGTGGAATGCTTCTACTATTACAAAATTAAAACCCATCTTTAAGGCTGTTCCTATGTTTATATTATGGCAAATATGGAAAGGAAGAAATGTGATTAAACATGGAGGCAGGATGTCATATATGAGAATGAAATGGGAAATCTAAGAATTTGGTATACTTGGCCAAATTTCTTTTTCCTTGGATTTTGAATATTCCTAATACTTGGCCAGAATTGGTTAGTTTATGAAAGATTATATTCCCAGAATTGGGTGTACAATGGTGCTTTGGAAATTTCCTAGTATGGGACATTACAAATTTAATTCTGATAGGGCTTTAAAGGGAAACCCTGGGCTAAGTTCTTGTGCTTTTTGCATAAGAAATGACCAGGGAGACTTAGTAAATGCTGAAGGAACAAGAATAAGGGATACCAATAATTTGGTGGCAGAAGTGGTGTCTATGAGAATGGGTTTAGAGCATTGTATTGCACATAACCTGCTTCCACCGATTTTAGAGAAAGATTCACTCACTATAAAGTAAATGCTTGATGGAATATGGGAGACACCATGGGGAGCTGAAATAGAAATAAACAGGATTAAGAGTCCTATGAAGGAAGTGGAGGTGGTTGTAGAGCACACATACAGAGAAGCCAATATGGTGGCTGATTTTATTGCTAACCAAGTTTTTTCTTTTTGTAGGTACTGATAGAGTAATCTATTCTTCTTTTCAGGAGTTACCAAGAGAGGCTAAAACTTTAGTGAACATGGATAAATGTCAACTACCTAATCTCAGAATTTAAAAAACTTCAAAATGGGGATTTTTATGATGAGAATGGGTAAATACAATTTGTTCATAAAAGGTTACATGGTACTCATTAAAATATGAAAAATGCAGCAAAGGCAGCAGGCTCATGCAATAATGACTCAAAAAAACAATCAAAGGATATGCAAGAGAGATGATTTTCACTAACCTGATGTGATTGGAATGGAACTCCATTGTCCAATTTCTTGGATAGTGGTATTACCTCCTTGTTGAGCTAAATTTGTTAATATAAAGGAAGAGGGGTGAAGTTTCCAATTAATATCGAGTATGCTACTAATAAGAAAAAAAGTGAAGTACTTATCTGGTTATAGAACTACAGATCTGGAATCAGCTGAGGTGGAGAAGTCTCCGAGTGGGATGATTTCATGACGTTTGTGAGAATTTTAAATGCCTAATGTGAAATTCACCCAAAATTCAACAACATTCCCTAGATTTGAAGCTTCAATACACTGGATAATATTAGCTTTCTCCCCTTATTCTTGCGATTACATTAAGAGTTTGAATGGTATGGTTAGTAGATGACTGATATGACATCTTCAACTTAGCTGAAGCATGGGATAATCAGTTCAGCTCAGAGAAACAAATTCATTATAGCTTAAAGAGCTACACAGTTGAAGATCAGTCACTGGTAAGCAAGTTTTGTGGAGAGATTGAGATGAAGAGAAATGTTTGAAGATCCATCAGAAACTCATTGAAGTAACTAGAATCATCCTAATCCTATCGAATAGAAGGCTGTCTGATTTTGTTGAGTTTATTTGTTCTTATTTGTTTTGGGCCGGGTCACTCGTGGACCTGGCCCTTTTGTGTATATAGATTGTTTTTCTTTTATAAAGTGGGCTTTCATGCCTGATTTTAGTAAAAAACAAAATGGTATTTGGCCATAAAGGCGATGTAAACTTCTGGATAATTGGCTAATAGTTATCCACGAAGCAAGTGAAAGAATGATAAAAAAGGCTTATTTATGTAAACAAAACTTTGGGATTGATACATATGTGAATTGTGATTGTCTGAATGACTGTGGATTTCGTGAATGGTACAGAGTCATAACTTGTGTATGTGTTGATAGCTAAGGGAGTTGTTTGCTATGTGGTTTAAATGGAAACTGTATGCAAAATGCTAGGCATAGACTTATCAATGGTGAAATGGTAAGGGGAAAATAGTTTATGATTGTGGAAACTCTTGTTTCAAGCAGTCGGTATGTGAATAAGCCCATAGAAAAAGGGCTATTATTGCATAATAGAGGGAATTGTTGTAAGGAAATTCTTGTTGTGATTCATAACTGTGATTTAAAGTAAGGTGATACTATGTTGTTGTTTTATGAATTGTTGGGTTCGGTCTTAGGATTATAATGTAGACCATAGTCCAATTTCATATTCTATTGCTAAAATAGGGAAATGAGAATGAGGGAAGTTGCAAAAAAACTGAAAACAATTTTAGGCTACTGCTGTAGGGACGCCATAGCGGGCACTGTCATGCTACACCGAGTCTGGTATAGAGGGAATTATTCAGCTATAGCAGCGCCGTGGCAGTGACATGTAGGCCACTATAGTGGGATAGGCCAGGACAGAATCCCTGCCCTATTTTCCCCTATTTAATTTTTCATTCCTGTCTTGTATTATTCATTATTTTGAGCTACGAGCTACCACATGATCTATATGAAATCACATATAGAAGGATAAAAGCATTCATTCAATATTAAAATTGCTAAAACTAGTATCCATGTGCGATAAAATTAAGGGAAAAAGAAAGGAGAATTATTGTTTGTTACATGCCCCAAAAGAGGGAAACCCAAATCAAGTATCAATATACAAAAAGAAGGGGGGGGGAACTGAGCTGATATGCCCTAGGAACCTAGCTGGATGCCCCACCATCATCACGGGCTGCTAGGGCGAGGCCTTCTCCTTCCATATCACTCAGGAAGGAAAACTCCTATTCGTCCTTAAGCTCTAGCTGGGAAGCTCCTTGTTCGGGACTGCACACTTGAACATGACCTTTACAATCTTCCACATTCATAAGAGCATGCAGTCTCGGGAATGTCTCATCCTCTTCTCTTTGTTGAGCTTTCTGTGGAGCACTGCATAGTACTAGGCAGTGAAAAGTGCGATGTGGAGATGGTAGGGGATGTACCCTAGGGAGGTAGGTGGGCATGCTCCATGTATCTCCTCATAATATCCAAGTATTCCTCCAGGCAACTATTTGAAATCTGGGGCTAGGAGGGAGGAGCATCATCATCCTCCTCTTCTACGGCCCGATTGCTATCGGCCTCGCTTATCGTCCTTTCCTTCTTTCTCTTGGACGAGACCACTTTCACCTTGAGGGGATGGAGGGATATTTCCATCTCTATTTCCCTGTCAGCATCCTTCTTGGGAACCCCATCACAGCTCGGAGACCAGTTCAAAAAGGTAGGGGCTCTTTTTGTTGTCCCAGTAGAAGTCCATCAACTCCATCACTATCTGCACCCCTATTTCTGCTTCATCCCCCATATGGCGCAGGCCATCACCAGGGCCCGAGGGTAGGTCACGTCAAAATTGTTTCTCATTGAATGAATCCTCCAGAACACAAAGTTCAGCCATCTTCGAGCATCAATCGTGAAATAAGTGCTCTTAATTCCCTCAGTGGTGGAATAATAGATCTGGTCCCTGTCCTCCTCTACAATCAGAGTGTCCTTCAGCCACTTTATATTCATCTCTCGGGCCTTGTCTAGATATTGGACATTGGAGACGTTTGGCATCCCAACAACCTCATTGATTGTAGTGGCATCTATGGGTATATACACTCTCCTGATGCAAATGGTGGGGTTGGGGTCATCCCAAATCACAGTAGAGAGTATGGCATAGAACTCCCCAACCCATTCTAAGACCCCATTTGGAGGAGCTTTCAGGAGTGGTATCCAACAAAACTCTTGGAGCCGATTGTAGAATTCTGGTACCTTGGCCGCCACCCCTCTCATCATGAAACCCCACTTATAGCATAATCCCTTCCTCCAATAGTCCTGATATCTTTCCCAATAATTTCATCAAGAAATCTCACGAAGGCAGGAGCATTTTCCTGATTTTCAACCATGGGGGTAATAAATTTGCAAATCATAGAAAGAAAATAAGTTAGAACTCATAGAACTTTTAAGGAAATCGATCTTTAGAAAAAGGCCAAGTTGTATTTTGACTGGGAGGCTACTGCCTGCAGTCTCACATTATAGCGAGCTGCATCGTGTTACTACGGGACTGATATAGCGGGAATTTTCCCTCTATAGTGGGGTAGCCATAGCGGGATGAGGCCGCTATAGCAACCTTCATCGTCCCAAATATTCAAGAGGTGCATTAATGGCACCTCTTGACGAAAACCCCTATTTTTGGCATTCCAACCCCAAATCAGTATTCATAAAGTATCCTAGAACTGGTTTATGTAAAATTTTGGGCATGATAACTACTAAAACATTCCCAAATCATTAAAATAAACTAAGAGTACCCTTTCGTATTTCTCACTATTTTGAGCCTAATATGGCTATGAATTTTGTGATTCTTACGCCCAGAACGCTATAGAAGCATTGTAAATGTAAGAGAAACACCCATGCTTCAACATTTAGCCCAAAATTAACCCCAATTTTGAATTCAATAATCAACCCCAAAAACCTATTCTATTCTATGAATTCAAGGGCAAATGATGCAAAAAAAAAGTAACGAAGTAAAGAGATGAAGTATATCAATAATTACCTTATTTCCGACAGAGAACAAAGTGATTGGGGAGGGGAGTTTTTGAGTGAAAAGAGGGAGAAATGGGTGAGAAACTATTTGCTCCCGCTCCCGCTATAGCGATGCCGCTATGGCAGGAATATTTCCACTATAACAGGATCCAGTCTCCTGAGGTACGAATTTTTTTTCATCCGTGGTGTTTGAATTCTTTTTCTTTTGATATATTGGTGAGGCCTCGGATACCTTGGGTACTCAAAAAGTGTTTTGCTCAAAGTAATCTCATACGACTCATAAGTAAGGAGGGTTTCCTGATGGAGTGGTGTAATAATAAGGTGTGGCTCAAAAAATTTAGTGCATCGGTGGAAAAAAATTCAGTGATCCACTTAAGTGTTGTAATTGCACAATCATTGAGAGGGCGTTAATATCCAACGAGATTCATTCTATTCTCTTCTTACCATGATCGTTTGGGGATGAATGATGGGTAAATTGGTATCTGTTGTAACGACCTATTCCTTCGTTATTAAAAGGCACTTGGTTTATGGCCACGAAGTATGGGGATTTTTCAAAATACGGTCTCAAACTAGTACGGGATAACAAAGCTAAAAAAATTAGAATTTGAAATTTTGGGTTGGGCTGATGTCATTTTGTTATAGCAAGAATTTTACCGCTATAGCAGTGTGTGGCAGCGGCCTATCGACCACTATAGAAGGATGCTGAAGGTAGAAACCAGAAACCAGACCCCATTTTATTAAAAATTCCTTATTCTCTTCAGTTGGAAAAAGGATGAATGAGGCTTCTAAAACCCCCATAGGGTTGCCTCATGGCCTTGGAGCAATGGAGAAGAGGTATTGAACTTGATGGGGTAAAACCCATACTTTCCTCACAGAATTCATGCCAAAAATCACTAGCATAGAGTCAAAAGCCCGCATTTATGCCTCCGTAGCAGCTACTCGGCGTTCAAGTAGGCTAGGTTTAACTGAGTAATTTATGCTTGGGTTAGAAAGCATAGGCATGACGTAGATTGACATGAGATTTCATGCTTAGCCCTTGAGGCACAGTGTTAGGATGGATAAAAAGGAGAAAAACCCAGTTGTTTGGGTGGGAATTTGTTGTTATTTTGTGATATTGAATTTTTTCAAGTAATTAATGTGTTTGCTTTTGATGTTGTTCATCCTCATAAAATTAAAAATGATGTTGTATCCAGATATTGTGTTAGAGCGTAATAAATGCCTAATTAGAGGTGCTTAGTATTGGTGGATTCTGAAGAATCTATGGTAGTAACTAGAGGGATGCCAGTATTATAAAGTATCAATGTTAGGGTGAAAGGTTGGTTGGTATTATGGTATGGACTATAGGTACTGGCGCATACCTTAGACATGGTAAACCCTAACCAAGCTCTAAATTATGTACAGATTGTAGGTGATGGTTTAATGTAGTTAAAACCCAACTTGTTTTATGTGTGCATGATAACTGTTCCTTCATAATTCTTGTTACAATGCATGTTCAAGTAAAGTGAACGACTATTTGATATTCTAAGTGTTAATCACATGGAATGAATTTATATGAAAAGCTTGTTGGTTTTACAAGTGTTATTACTGTCATTATTGTGGTTGTGGTTGTTGTGATATCTGTTAATTATTTTAAGATGTACCAGGATATTAGACATCTTCACGAGAATTATTATTATCATTATTATTATTATTATTATTATTATTATTATTATTATTATTATTATTATTATTATTATTATTATTATGGGATGTACCGGTATTTGGACATATTCACAGGCTTGGTGATATAAGGTTGGCAGTCACTAAATAACTGGAATTTTGGTACATGAACAATATCTCGTCCCTTGCAGGTTATAGCTAGTGGACGACCATAAAACCCTTAGCATATGTGTACAGGTATTGGTGAGAGTGATGGTTCCTTGGGTGAACCAAAGTTATATATTACTTATTATATATATGTATGTATGTATGTATAATTGGTTCCATGAGTGGACCGGTCTTATGTTGTCACGCCTCGAATCCTATCGAAACAGATTGGCACCCGTAGCCAACATGGCCCGAGAGAACCAAACTTTGCTTCTATTCAGTCATATGCATATCATAAGCAACACCACCATCACGTAAGGACATGAAAGACGAATAACGGAAAAACATGGAACATGGGACATATATATATATACATATGCGAAACTTGGCCATTAAGGCCATCAAGTCAAAACGACATAAACCATCTTACATTCATACACCCACAAACGTCTACAAAAGCCTCTATCAGATGCATTGACCAAAACAAATTAAAAGTCGAGACAAGTCCCCACTTTATACAACATGTACAACACCAAAACATATGTACAACTGTGACTCAGAGAAGCTCCGAACTAACTGGATCTCACCAATGATCCACAACAACTGGCAACCGACTGTGGAGGCCTACTAGTACCTGCGCCTGCAGCAAGTAAGGTAAATCCCCCAAGAGGGGTCAGTACGAAGAATGTACTGAGTATGTAAGGCCATATGAAACTTGTATGATATGTAAAAATGTCAATGAACTCAAATACAAATGAATGAGCAATATGGATAAGTCACAATATAGATGAGTCATTATTCTGTGTTTTGGGAACCATGAATATTGCTTTCATTACTTTCTTTGCTTCTTTGAATCTATGATTATTCATCTTTGCCTGTGACCTGTGATACCCAGGCCCCGAATGAACAGTGGGTTTTAACATAACATAGTGTTATGTTGGGATCGGCTCGAGCTAGGCTTATGCCCTTAGAGCTGCCACCCATGAATTAATATATATCAAGATCGGCTCGAGCTAGGATATTATCCCTAGAGCTGCCCCCTGTCAGGATAGGTCCGAGCTAGGCTTATTCCTCTAGGAATGCCCCCTGATCCAACAAATCTCAGGATCGGCTTGAGCTAGGCATTTTCCCCCAAAGCTACCACCCATACTAGATCATTGACCACATATTTGCATTACTTTGTTCATTACTTTGAGATTGACATAATGATAGTGATAACTTTATATGAAGCTTTGGATCATGAACCAATGAGTGAGAGACATGAGAATAAACATTGTGAGAAAGATAACATTATTAGCAACATTGGAACCATTAGACAACAATCCATGAACAAGAGACATGAGTATAATCACTATTGGAACATTGGAACACAACCTTTTTGGGCTTTTGGAACATTATTCATGAATATGAGACATGAGATTCACAATTGATCAATGATTAGGAACTATATGATAATGACTATTGATAATTGCATATAGGATACCTTAGCACATTTCGGGATGGGACAAGCATAATGTCAATGTGAATACTATTTACTGCAGAAAGATACGGACAGAGTAACCTTACATACCTTGTACTCTCAATACGAGTATACAATCTTAAATGCTTATACAATAGTCCCGCTCCTTCTTTATGTTTCACTCTACAACACAAATACATAACGGAATTGACATTAACCACCAACTACCTTACAAACGCATATAACGTCAATGAGTTACATGTTTGCCTTTAAACACGCAATTTCTCTTGACAAAACCATTGATGAAATTATTATTCAAAAAATCCCCCAATATTCCATACATTTACCAATACATGATAATCAATACATTTCACCACAACACTTCTCCTTAACACTTTCTCATCCACACTATATCACAAATAATCCATCAATTCACCTTAATACACTTCATAGCACATATCGGCCAAAATCCCATAATTTACACTTATAGAAAAATAACAAGTTTAATAACAAAATCACACCATACATGTTCATATTTTATCCATACCATGCTCTTCATCAAAGTCACAAGTCATAATTCAAGCTTGAATCTCATGGATCACAAATCTTTTATAAAAACACAAAGTACCACGTTCAACACTTCCAAGCATAACCAACATGATTTACATACTCTCTCATGCATATAATATATTAATCCATAACAATAATCACTTACCCAAGCTTGAAAAATGATGATCTTGCTCTAAAAGTTGGCTTTGAGTTCTTAGGGTTTGAGAGAAAATATCTTATCTTTTGGTCTAAAAAGGCATGAGACTTGTGAAGAATAAAAATCAGATTTTTGGTCCCTTTTATAAGCCTTTAAGTCCATCCTTAGCCACTCTTATAGCATTAAATGCTTGGTCTAGAAGGTCAAGGAAAGAATGGGTCAAAATAAGCCATACGTGGCCAAAATAAGCCATATGCAATTGTATTATGATGCTCCCGGGGTTGACCTTGGATATGGGGTTAATGCAGCATGATAAGATAGCAGTGTATACCTCACGACAGTTGCATCCATATGAGAGGAATTATCCCACACATAATTTTGAGATAACAAGTTATGGTAGTTATTTGAAAGATACAACACCACTACTTAGGGTTTATATTGATATATAAATATCGATCATAAGAGTTTGCATATATCTTAAAGTAGAGGGACTTAAATCTGAGGTAGGGAAGATTACTCAAATTAGTAAGAGATTAAGATAAGATACTGAGATCACATTTGGGAAGAGCAAATGCGGTGGTTGATGCGTTAAGCCGCAAAGCACTAGGAAGTACTAATGGTCGGTTCATGGGGACACAAGGTATGGTTGAGGATCTACATATTGATTAAATGGGTTGGTAGTGCATTTACTTGAAACTCCATATCAAAGGGTTATAGCGCAAAATGCGATAAAGTCTTCATTCGTAGAGGTGAAGGAAAAGCAACATGCGAATCCTATTTTAGTTTGGCAAAAGAACGTACCACAAGGTTCGATGAAATTTGACCTTACGCAAGAGGGAATATTTCAATATCAAGGTGAATAAGGTATACGAAATATAGATGAACTAAGGAAATGAATTATAACCGAAGTACATCATTCACGGTATTCTATTTTATTCGGGGGAAACCAAAAGGTACCTTGGTTTGGTAAGAAGGCATTGGTGAGGCAATAGTAATAAGAAGCACATTATAGAATTTATAGCTCCTTGACCAAATATTCAATAGGTAATAGCGGAGCACCAGAAACCTGGAGGGTATAAGCCATGTATACATTTTCCAGTTTAAAATAAGACATGGTTAACATGGATTTTATCGCAAGTTTGCCTCATACACATAAGGGTTGTCTCATATATTTTAGGAATTTGATTCCACATGAGAGATAACTGACAGGTTTACCTACACATCACACATATTGCCTTTCAAGACCACCTACATGGCTGAAGAATATGCGGGGTTGTATATTAGGAAGAAAGTACAACTATTTGGAGTTTTGAACTCTAGTACATTAGGAAGGAGGACTCAATTTTCTACACATTTTCTTTGACGATTCTTTTCAGAGAAGGTTGGGTACATAAGTGAATTTGAGTATAGCTTTTCACCCTCGAACGAACGGACAAACAGAGCATACTATCCAAACACTTGGAAGTATACTACGAGCCTGGGTGAGAGACTTAAAAGGGTGTTGAGATGATCATCTACCCGTTATAGAATGTGCCTATAATAATAACTATTGTTCAAGTGTCAAGATGGTACCTTACGAAGGTTTATATAAAAAAAGTTTAAATCAACTATTGGGTGATTTGAACCGAGTGGAACTGCCTTATTTGGGGCTAGATTTTGTCACCACGCTATAGAGAAAGTTAAGATGGTATGATAGTAGCTACAAGCTAAAACAAGTCATATGCTTAGATCTATTATTTTATTAAATGTACAAGCTATGTGGGATGTCACTTATGAAATATAGCTTTGGTAAAAGTACAGTGGAGAAACCGAATCACGTAGGGAGCCAAAGTACTAATGATATCAAAGTACCCGTGACTACTTCAAACGGGGGAGAAATTTCAAGGTATGGAGTTAGAACAATAACAAGGAAGTATTCATAAGCATTGTGTGTATATGCATATGTAGGTTGAGATAGAGGTGCATGGGATGCACATGGGATTATATTATTAACATTCAAGGATGAATGTTCCTAAGGGGGGAAGAATGTAACACCCCATACCTTCCTAACCCTACTTGACGACGTTGAACAATGTTTACTTAGGTGTCGAGAGCCATACGTATATATTTTGTAATGCTATTGATGAGATAATTGAATTTGGCCCTCGTATATGTGATTAAACCTTCGTAGGAGGTGTTTTATGATTTTCGTGGAGCATTTGTGGGGTTCAAAATGAGTCTAAGAGGACCTCTAAACAAAGGATATTAGGGGTAAGAAGTAAGTTAAAGAATAGGACTTGAAGTATCTAACCAAACCCGCGAAGAAAAGTCGAAAAATGGAATTTTTTGAAAATCTAAGTGTGGGGCGCGCTAGAGGGCGTGACACGCCGCTCTGGGCTAAAAATGGCAGCAATCTGGCGCACCCAAGGGCGTGCCAGGATGGTTTTTCCTTTTTTCGAAAGTTTGAAATTTTCTTAAGTCCCAAGGGTGCCCGGGGACGTACCGAGCCAATTTTTTCCACGTATCTTCTACAACCAAGAGTATATACATGAAATGAATGAAATATTATATTGGTATGATAAAATTACTTGTGAATGAATTTGGCATCAAAATGACGATTTTACCCTTGTGGTCAAAATAAGCTATACGTGGCTAGAATCGCTTGTTTTTTGAATTGAGGCTACGAGTATGAATTTCATGAGTGGGAATATTGTTGTAACACATATGGAATGAATTAAACATGATAAATTATTGATTTTATTGGGTTAAGTGAATTGGGCTCAAAAAGGGCCCAAAATGAGAAAGAAAACATGGGCCAAGAATGGATCAAATGACCCATTCTTCCATTGACTTAGCCTCACATTGCATTAAATGCCAAGAGTGTCTAAGGATGACACCAAGGACTATAAAAAGGTGCCAAAATCAAATTTTTTATCACATAACACTCTCATGCCAAATCTAGAATTATCTACAAGCTTTTTCTCTCAACTTCAAACCCTAAGGCACTTCTTGGAGCAAGATCATCAATTTCCAAGCTTGGGTAGGTGATTATTCTTATGGATTAATATATTATATGCATGGGAGAGTATGTAAATCATGTTGTTCATGCATGGAAGTGTTGAATATGGTGCTTTGTGTTTTTGGTAAAAGATGTGATATCCATGAGCTTCAAGCTTGAATTATGACTTGTGACTTTGATGAAAGAGCATGGTATGGATAAAATATGAACATGTATGGTGTGATTTTGTTATTAAAATTGTTATTTTTCTATAAGTGTAAATTGTGGGATTTTGGCCGATATGTGCTATGAGGTGTATTAAGGTAATTTGATGGATTAGTTGTGATGTGATGTGGTGTGAAATGTATTGAATATCATGTATTGGTAAATGGTGGGAATATTGTGGGATTTTTGGAATAATAATTTCATCAATGGTTTTGTCAAGGGAAAATGGCATGTTTAAAGGCAAACATGTAACTCATTAACGTTATATGCATTAGTAAGGTAGTTGGTGGTTAATGTGAATTCCGTTATCTATTTGTATTGTAGAGTGACACATAAAGAAGGAGTGGGACTATTGTATGCACATCTAAGATTGTATATTCGTATTGAGAATACAAGGTATGTAAGGTTACTCTGTCCGTATCTTTCTGCGGCAAATAGTATTCACATTGACATTACATTTGTACCATCCTGAAATGTGCTAAGGTATCCTATATCCGGTTAGCAATGGTCGTTATCACATTATCACATATTTCCTACTCATTGATCAATTGTGAATTGTATGTCTCATATTCGTTGGTGAATGTTCCAAAAGCCTAAAAAAGGTTATGTTCCAAAGTGCCAATAGTGGTTATACACATACCTCTTGTTCATTGACTTGTGTCTAATGGTTTCAATAATGTTATCTATTGTTAAGTCACATACTCCTCATTCATTAGTCATGGTTGTTCATGATTTGCATAATGATGGACATGTTCCAAAAGTCCCAATAATGTTGTGTTCTTAAGATTCCAATAATGTTGTGTTCTTAAGCTTCCAATAATATTGTGTTCTTAAGATTCCAATAATGTTGTGGCTATGTGTATATATATGTTAATCTATCATAACTGATGATACCAATCTCTCATAAGAGGATGAATCAATCTCTCACAAGTACATCTCTCAAAAGTAAGAAATAAAGTAATTCATATTGGTTGGTGGTTAATGATTGAGTATGGGTGGTAGCTTTGGAGGTAAAATGCCTAGCTTAAGCCGATCCCGAGATTTTTGGATCAGGGGGCAGTCCTAGGGGCGTAAGCCTAGCTCGGACCGATCCTGACAGGTGGTAGCTCTAGAGGTAACAACCTGGCTTGAGCCAAACCTGATATGTTGGTTTATGGGTTGCAGCTCTAGAGGTAATAACTATAATCTAGCTCGAGTCGAGCCCGATATATTGATTTATGGGTGGTAACTCTAGAGGCAAAATCCTATCTCTAGCCGATCCCAATATAACGTTATGTTATGTTAAGACCCACTGATCAGTTGGGGCCCGGGTACGATATGATATGAGCGATGAGGAATAAATAATAAAGAGAAGAACATAATTTATGTAAGCTACATGGTTCCACATATGCAAATCGATGGGTTATTCATATTGACTATCTTATTACATTTTGATTCTATTGACGTATTTGTGACAGTTTCATATGGACATACATACTCAGTACATTCTCTGTATTGACCCCTCTTGGGGGATTTACCTTACTTGCTGCAGGCGCAGGCACTAGTAGACCTCCACAGTAGGTTGCAGATCTTTTACAAACTTTTGGTGAGCTTCAGTTGGTTCGGGGCTTTCTGAGTTGCTATGTACATGTATTTTGGTATGGTATATGAGTATAGAGCGGGGTGTTGTCTCGACTCTAGGTTTGTCATAGCTATGTACCTGTAGAGGCTTTGTAGACTTATGTGGGAACAAAATGTAAGATATGTATGCTCATTTTGGTTTGATGACCCTAACGGTCGAGTCTCTTATATGTATATAATGTTCCATGATTTCCGCACTTAGCCTCTTATTTCTTTATGAGTTGGTGATGATTCTTACGGTATGCATATGATTGAGCATGAGCAAAGATTGGTTCTCTCGGGCCTTATCAGCTTCGGGTGCCAGTCTGGCCCGAATGTGATTTTGGGTCATGACAAAAGTGGTATCAGAGTAGGTCGGTCTAAGGGTGTCTACAAAGCCATGTCTGAGTAGAGTCATACTTATCGATGTGTTGTGCACCACATTTATAAGTAGGAGGCTATGGGACATTTAGGATGTTGTTCCTTTTCTTCATTCCTAGATCGTGTAGTAGAGCTAGTGTTGTAAGTTAGATTATATCTGACCATGGTGATTGGTTTTCTTTGATATAGAAACAGTCGATGACAAAGAGAGGTAAAGGCAAGGGTAAGCAGGTTATTACGCTTGTCGAAAAAGGATCAAGTAGACCACCACCTGACCAAGCTAGTCAAGGTGGAGCTGATACTAAATTTGCATCACAGGCTTCTTCTACTTTTCCAGCCCTGGGAGAGCTGAGAAGAAGAGAAGTATCTTCAGAACTGCCCGTTAATACTATTGAGCAAGATTTGGTAAGTGCGGTACAAATATTGACCCGTGTGGTTGCTGCACTAGCTCAAAGACAAGCTCTTGTGTAGCAAAAGGAGGGACAGAGACAAAGGAGAAAGATGCAGGAATTGGAAGTAGGATCGTCAAAAAAAGTTAAACCCATGGGACAGGTTATGGCATCCGTAGAATGATTTGGGCCTTGGGTTTTATACAAACCACCTAGGCCATTATTTCCCCATTCCGCAGCAAATACTCCCCCTCTATTCCAAGGGTTTAGAAGCAACCAGTTTAGGCAAGGAGGTGAGATTCAGGGTTTATGGACAGTGGGGTATCAAACAAGGAAGTATGAACCACCCGAGGTTTTATTGTCGGATGTGCCAGCGCTGCGGGAGGTTTCATGTAGGTGAATGCCAATTAGGAACAAATGTTTGCTTTTGGTGTGGGGTGCCAGGGCACATTGTGAGAGAGTGCCCACAAAAAGGTATGGGTGGTGTGACATGGCCTATGGTAGCTGCTGTTGCATTATCATCTTCAAATGTACAATCTGATGGTCGTGGCATAGGTGCTAGGAGGGTAGCTAGTTCTGGTAGCATTCAGGGTCGTACCCATACCGGGGTAGATCGGCAGAAATTTGAGGCTTCTCCTGATGACGTGATAGGTATATTATCTGTCTTTTCACGTAACGTATTTACATTGATTGATTTTGGTTTTACCCTATCATATGTTAATCCATTGATGGTTGAAGATAAAAATTTTGTGAAAGGACACTAGAATTTTTAGTTAACCTATTTGGGGAATAGGTGAATTTATTGTAGCTAAAAGAGTGCATCATGATTGTGTGGTAACCGCGTGTAGTCATTATACATTGGTTGATCTTATTGAATTGAAAATGGTAGATGTTGATATTATAATGGGGATGGATTGGTTGGTTTCTTGTTATGCCACGGTGAATTGCGGGCTAAAAAGGTATATCTTCATTGTCCATAAGAACATGTTTCGGAGTGGAAGGGTAATATGGGGGCACCAAGAGGAAAATTTTATTTTCTATCTTAAAGCGATGAAATGGATAGCCAAGGGGTATGTATGTCAGTTAGTCTGAGAGTAAGATACTGATGTGAAACCACCAAGTCCTCAATAGGTTCCGGTGGTCAATGAATTTCTTGATATATTTTTACTGATGCATTTCCAGGCTTACCCCCAGAATGGGAAGTAGAGTATAGCATTGATGTGATTCCAGGCATTCCGCCTATCTCTCTTCCTCTGTATAAAATGGCTCTAGCAGAGCTAGGGGAATTAAAAAAAAAAGAAGAGAAAACGTAAAAGGTTTGGTGGACAAGGGGTATATAAGATCTAGTATTCCTTTGGGATGCATCTGTGTGAGTGTGGAAAAAAAAAAGAAATGAAATGGTACTTGAGAATGTGTATTGACTATTGGCAACGTCATAAGGTAACGATCAAGAACAAATATTCCTTCACTAGAATTGATGATCTAGTCAACCAATCACAAGGTGTCACATATTGACAATGATTGACTTGAGATCGGGTTATCACCAAGTCATAGTTAGAAAGAAAGATGTACCCAAGGCAGCCTTCCGAACACGGTATGACTCTTATGATTCTTAGTTGTGGCATTGGGACTAACAAAGGTACCAAATGTTGTTATGGATTGGATGAATAAGGTGTTCAAACTATTCTTGGATGTATTTGTGACCGTGTTCAGGGATAATATTCTGGTTTATTCGAGACAACAAGAGGACCACGCTAATCATGTGCAGTAAGTGTTATAGAAGGTTTCTAAATGTGAATTTTGGTTATATCCATAGCGTTCTTGGGTTACATTGTATAGGATGAAGGAATATAGGTTGGTAAGCAACAGATAGAAATGGTGAAAAAAAGGGGAGAGAGTTTACACACAAGACAATTAAGTTTCAATAGGACGATGCATGTGAGCAAAGTTTCCAAAAGCTGAAAGATAAATTAATTTCTACACCAGTTTTAGTATTTCAAGAAGGCACAAAAAGTTATGCAATTGTATTGTGATGCTCCCGAGGTTGACCTCGGATATGGGTTTAATGCAGCATGATAAGATAGCAGTGTATGCCTCACGACAGTTGCAGCCATATGAGAGGAATTGTCCCACACATGATTTTGAGATAACAAGTTATGGTAGTTATTTGAAAGATACGACACCACTACTTAGGGTTTATATTGATATATAAATATCGATCATAAGAGTTTACATATATCTTAAAGTAGAGGGACTTAAATCTGAGGTAGGGAAGATGACTCAAATTAGTAAGAGATTAAGATAAGATACTGAGATCACATTTGGGAAGAGCAAATGCGGTGGTTGATGCGTTAAGCCGCAAAGCACTAGGAAGTACTAATGGTTGGTTCATGGGGACACAAGGTATGGTTGAGAATCTACATATTGATTAAATGGGTTGGTAGTGCATTTACTTGAAACTCCAGATCAAAGGGTTATAGCGCAAAATACGATAAAGTCTTCATTCGTAGAGGTGAAGGAAAAGCAACATGCGAATCCTATTTTAGTTTGGCAAAAGAACGTACCACAAGGTTCGATGAAATTTGACCTTACGCAAGAGGGAATATTTCAATATCAAGGTGAATAGGGTATATCAAATATAGATGAACTAAGGAAATGAATTATAACCGAAGCACATCATTCACGGTATTCTATTTTATTCGGGGGAAACCAAAAGGTACCTTGGTTTGGTAAGAAGGCATTGGTGAGGCAATAGTAAGAAGAAGCACATTATAGAATTTGTAGCTCCTTGACCAAATTGTCAATAGGTAATAGCGGAGCACCAGAAACCTGGAGGGTATAAGCCATGTATACATTTTCCAGTTTAAAATAAGACATGGTTAACATGGATTTTATCTCAAGTTTTCCTCATACACATAAGGGTTGTCTCATATATTTTAGGAATTTGATTCCACATGAGAGATAGCTGACAGGTTTACCTACACATCACACTTGTTGCCTTTCAAGACCACCTACATGGCTGAAGAATATGCGGGGTTGTCTTTTAGGAAGAAAGTACAACTATTCGGAGTTTCGAACTCTAGTACATTAGGAATGAGGGCTCGATTTTCTACACATTTTCTTTGACGATTCTTTTCAGAGAAGGTTGGGTACATAAGTGAATTTGAGTATAGCTTTTCACCCTCGAACAAATGAACAAATAGAGCATACTATCCAAACACTTGAAAGTATACTACGAGCCTGGGTGAGAGACTTAAAAGGGTGTTGAGATGATCATCTACCCGTTATAGAATGTGCCTATAATAATAACTATTGTTCAAGTATTAAGATGGTACCTTACGAAGGTTTAAATAAAAGAAAGTTTAAATCAACTATTGAGTGATTTGAACCAAGTGGAACTGCCTTATTTGGGGCTAGATTTTGTCACCACGCTATTGAGAAAGTTAAGATGGTACGATAGTAGCTACAAGCTAAAACAAGTCATATGCTGAGATCCATTATTTTATTAAATGTACAAGCTATGCGGGATGTCACTTATGAAATATAGCTTTGGTAAAAGTATAGTGGAGAAACCGAATCACGTAGGGAGCCAAAGTACTGATGATATCAAAGTAACCGTGACTACTTCAAACGGGGGAGAAAGTTCAAGGTATGGAGTTACAACAATAACAAGGAAGTATTCATAAGCATTGTGTGTATATGCATATGTAGGTTGAGATAGAGGTGCATGGGATGCACATGGGATGATATTATTAACATTCAAGGATGAATTTTCCTAAGGGGGGAAGAATGTAACACCCCGTACCTTCCTAACCCTACTTGACGACGTTGAACAATGTTTACTTAGGTGTCGAGAGCCATACGTATGTATCTTGTAATGCTATTGATGAGATAATTGAATTTGGCCCTCGTATATGTGATTAAACCTTCGTATGAGGTGTTTTATGCTTTTCATGGAGCATTTGTGGGGTTCACAAAGAGGCTAAGAGGACCTCTAAACAAAGGATATTAAGGGTAAGAAGTAAGTTAAAGAATAGGACTTGAAGTATCTAACCAAACTCGCGAAGAAAAGTCAAAAAATGGAATTTTTTGAAAAACTAAGTGTGGGGCGCGCTAGAGGGCGTGCCACGCTGCTCCGGGCTAAAATTTTTAGCCCACAGGCAGCAAGCTGGCGTGCCAGGCTGGTTTTTCCATTTTTCGAAAGTTGGAAATTTTCTTAAGTCCCAAGGGTGCCCGGGGATGTACCGAGCCAATTTTTTCAACGTCTCTTCTACAACCACGAGTATATACAAAAATGAATGAAATATTATATTGGTATGATAAAATTACTCGTGAACGAATTTGGCATCAAAACGACGATTTTACCCTTGTGGTCAAAATAAGCCATACGTGGCTAGAATCGCTTGTTTTTGGAATTGCGGCTACGAGTATGAATTTCATGAGTGGGAATATTGTTGTAACGCATATGGAATGAATTAAACATGATAAATTATTGATTTTATTGGGTTAAGTGAATTGGGCTCAAAAAGGGCCCAAAATGAGAAAGAAACCATGGGCCAAGAATGGGTCAAATGACCCATTCTTCCATTGACTAAGCCTCACATTGCATTAAATGCCAAGAGTGTATAAGTATGACCCCAAGGCCTATAAAAAGGAGCCAAAATCAGATTTGTTTATCACATAACACTCTCATGCCAAATCTAGAATTATCTACAAGCTTTTTCTCTCAACTTCAAACTCTAAGGCACTTCTTGGAGCAAGATCATCAATTTACAAGCTTGGGTAGGTGATTATTCTTATGGATTAATATATTATATGCATGGGAGAGTATGTAAATCATGTTTTTCATGCTTGGAAGTGTTGAATATGGTGCTTTGTGTTTTTGGTAAAAGATGTGATATCCATGAGCTTCATGTATTGGTCAATGTTGGTAATATTGTGGGATTTTTGGAATAATAATTTCATCAATGGTTTTGTCAAGGGGAAATGGCATGTTTAAAGGCAAACATGTAACTCATTAACGTTATATGCATTAGAAAGGTAGTTGGTGGTTAATGTGAATTTCGTTATCTATTTGTATTGTAGAGTGACACATAAAGAAGGAGCGGGACTATTGTATGCACATCTAAGATTGTATATTCGTATTGAGAATACAAGGTATGTAAGGTTACTCTGTCCGTATCTTTCTGCGGTAAATAGTATTCACATTGACATTACATTTGTACCATCCCAAAATTTGCTAAGGTATCCTATATCCGGTTAGCAATGGTTATTATCAATTATCACATATTTCCTACTCATTGATCAATTGTGAATTGTATGTCTCATATTCGTTGGTCAATGTTCCAAAAACCCAAAAAAAGGTTATGTTCCAAAGTGCCAATAGTGGTTATACACATACCTCTTGTTCATTGACTTATGTCTAATGGTTTCAATAATGTTATCTATTGTTAAGTCACATACTCCTCATTCATTAGTCATGGTTGTTCATGATTTGCATAATGAAGGACATGTTCCAAAAGTCCCAATAATGTTGTGTTCTTAAGCTTCCAATAATGTTGTGTTCTTAAGCTTCCAATAATATTGTGTTCTTAAGCTTCCAACAATGTTGTGGCTATGTGTATATATACGTTAATCTATCATAACTGATTATACCAATCTCTCATAAGAGGATGAATCAATCTCTCGCAAGTAGATCTCTCAAAAGTAAGAAATAAAGTAATTCATATTGGTTGGTGGTTAATGATTAAGTATGGGTGGTAGCTTTGGGGGAAAAATACCTAGCTCAAGCCGATCCCAAGATTTTTGGATCAAGGGGCAGTCCTAGGGGTATAAGCCTAGTTCGGACCGATCCTGACAGGTGGTAGCTCTAGACGTAACAACCTAGCTCGAGCCGAACCTGATATGTTGGTTCATGGGTGGCAGCTCTAGAGGTAATAACTATAACCTAGCTCGAGCCGAGCCCGATATATTGATTTATGGTTGGTATCTCTAGAGGCAAAGTCCTAGCTCGAGCTGATCTCAACATAACAATATATTATGTTAAGACCTACTGATCAGTTGGGTCCCGGGTATGATATGATATGAGCGATGAGGAATAAATAATAAAGAGAAGAACTTAATTTATGTAAGCTACATGGTTCCACATATGCAGATCGATGGGTTATTCATATTGACTATCCTATTACATTTTGATTCTATTGACGTATTTGTGACAGTTTCATATGGCCTTACATACTCAGTACATTCTCCGTATTGACCTCTCTTGGGGGATTTACCTTACTTGCTGCAGGCGCAGGCACTAGTAGACCTCCACAGTAGGTTGCAGATCTTTTGTAGACTTTTGGTGAGCTCCAGTTGGTTCGGGGCTTTCTGAGTTGCTATGTACATGTATTTTGGTATGGTATATGTGTATAGAGCGGGGTGTTGTCCCGACTCTAGGTTTGTCATAGCTATGTATCTGTAGAGGCTTTGTAGACTTATGTGGGAACAGAATGTAAGATATGTATGCTCATTTTGGTTTGATGGCCCTAACGGTCGAGTCTCTTATATGTATATAATGTTCCATGATTTCCACGCTTAGCCTCTTATGTCTTTACGAGTTGGTGATGATTCTTACGGTATGAATACGATTGGGCATGAGCAAAGATTAGTTCTCTCGGTCCTTATCAGCTTTGGGTCCCAGTCCGGCCCGAATGTTAGTTCGGGTCGTGACAAAAGTGGTATCAGAGTAGGTCGGTCTAAGGGTGTCTATAAAGCCATGTCTGAGTAGAGTCATACTTATCGATGTGTTGTGCACCACATTTATAAGTAGGATTATGGGACATTTAAGATGTTGTTCCTTTTCTTCATTCCTAGATCGTGCAGTAGAGCCTGTGTTGTAAGTTAGATTATATCTGACCATGGTGATTGGTTTTCTTTGATATAGAAACTGCCGATGACAAAGAGAGGTAAAGGCAAGGGTAAGCAGGTTATTACGCTTGTCGGAGAAGGATCGAGTAGACCACCACCTGACCAAGCTAGTCAAGGTGGAGATGATACTGAATTTGGATCACGTGCTTCTTCTACTTTCCCATCCCTGGGAGAGCTGAGAAGAAGAGAAGTATCTTCAGAACTGCCCGTTAATACTATTGAGCAGGATTTGATAAGTGCGGTACAAATATTGACCCGTGTGGTTGCTGCAAAAGCTCAAACACAAGCTCTTGTGCAGCAAAAGGAGGGACAGAGACAAAGGAGAAAGATGCAGGAATTGGAAGTAAGATCGTCAAAAAGAGTTAAACCCATGGGACAGGTTATGGCATCCATAGAAGGATTTGGGCCTCGGTTTTTATACAAACCACCTAGGCCATTATTTCCCTATTCCGCAGCAAATACTCCCCCTCTATTCCAAGGGTTAGAAGCAACCAGTTTAGGCAAGGAGGTGAGATTTAGGGTTTATGGACAGTGGGGTGTCAAGCAAGGAAGTATGAACCACCCGAGGTTTTATCGTCGGATGTGCCAGCGCTACGGGAGGTTTAATGCAGGTGAATGCCAATTGGGAACAAATGTTTGCTTTTAGTGTGGCGTGTCAGGGCACATGGTGAGAGAGTGCCCACAAAAAGGTATGGGTGGTGTGACATGGCCTATGGTAGCTGCTGTTGCATTATCATCGTCAAATGTACAATCTGATGGTCGTGGCATAGATGCTAGGAGAGCAGCTAGTTCTGGTAGCATTCAGGGTCGTACCCACACCATGGTAGATCGGCAGAAATTTGAGGCTTCTCCTGATGACGTGACAGGTATATTATCTGTCTTTTCACGTAACGTATTTACATTGATTGATTTTGGTTTTACCCTATCATATGTTAATCCATTGATGGTTGAAGAGAAAATTTTTGTGAAAGTACACTAGATTTTTAGTTAACCTATTTGGGGAATAGGTGAATTTATTGTAGCTAAAAGAGTGCATCATGATATTGTGGTAACCGCGTGTAGTCATTATACATTGGTTGATCTTATTGAATTGAAAATGGTAGATGTTGATATTATAATGGAGATGGATTGGTTGGTTTCCTGTTATGCCACGGTGAATTCTAGGGCTAAAAAGGTATATCTTCATTGTCCATAAGAACACGTTCCGGAGTGGTAGGGTAATATGGGGGCACCAAGAGGAAAATTTTATTTTCTATCTTAAAGCGACGAAATGGATAGCCATGGGGTATGTATGTCAGTTAGTCTGAGAGTAAGATACTGATGTGAAACCACCAAGTCCTCAATAGGTTCCGGTGGTCAATGAATTTCTTGATGCATTTCCATGCTTACCCCAGAAAGGGAAGTAGAGTATAGCATTGATGTGATTCCAGACATTCTGCCTATCTCTCTTCCTCTGTATAAAATGGCTCTAGCAGAGCTAGGGGAATTAAAAAAAAAAAAGAGAAAAAAAGAGAACACGTAAAAGGTTTGGTGGACAAGGGGTACATAAGATTTAGTATGCCTTTGGGATGTATCTGTGTGAGTGTGGAAAAAAAAAAGAAATGAAATGGTACTTGAGAATGTGTATTGACTATTGGCAACTGCATAAGGTAACGATCAAGAACAAATATTCCTTCCCTAGAATTGACGATCTAGTCAACCAATCACAAGGTGTCACATATTGACAAAGATTGACTTGAGATCGGGTTATCACCAAGTCAGAGTTAGAAAGAAAGATGTACCCAAGGCAGCCTTCCGAACACGGTATGACTCTTATGATTCTTAGTTGTGGCATTGGGACTAACAAAGGTACCAAATGTTGTTATGGATTGGATGAATAGGGTGTTCAAACTATTCTTGGATGTATTTGTGACCGTGTTCAGGGATAATATTCTGGTTTATTCAAGACCACAAGAGGACCACGCTAATCATGTGCAGTAAGTGCTATAGAAGGTTCCTAAATATGAATTTTGGTTATATCCATAGCGTTCTTGGGTTACATTGTATAGGATGAAGGAATATAGGTCGGTAAGCAAAAGATAGAAATGGAGAAAAAAAAGGGGAGAGAGTTTACACACAAGACAATTAAGTTTCAGTAGGACGATGCATGTGAGCAAAGTTTCCAAAAACTGACAGATAAATTAATTTCTACACCAGTTTTAGTATTTCAAGAAGGCACAAAAAGTTATGAAATTGTATTGTGATGCTCCCAGGGTTGACCTCGGATATGGGGTTAATGCAGCATGATAAGATAGCAGTGTATGCCTCACGACAGTTGCAGCCATATGAGAGGAATTATCCCACACATGATTTTGAGATAACAAGTTATGGTAGTTATTTAAAGATACGACACCACTACTTAAGGTTTATAATGATATATAAATATCGATCATAAGAGTTTGCATATATCTTAAAGTAGAGGGACTTAAATCTGAGGTAGGGAAGATGACTCAAATTAGTAAGAGATTAAGATAAGATACTGAGATCACATTTGGGAAGAGCAAATGCGGTGGTTGATGCGTTAAGCCGCAAAGCACTAGGAAGTACTAATGGTCGGTTCATGGGGACACAAGGTATGGTTGAGGATCTACATATTGATTAAATGGGTTGGTAGTGCATTTACTTGAAACTCCAGATCAAAGGGTTATAGCGCAAAATGCAATAAAGTCTTCATTCGTAGAGGTGAAGGAAAAGCAACATGCGAATCCTATTTTAGTTCGGCAAAAGAACGTACCACAAGGTTCGATGAAATTTGACCTTATGCAAGAGGGAATATTTCAATATCAAGGTGAATAGGGTATATCAAATATAGATGAACTAAGGAAATGATTTATAACCGAAGCACATCATTCACGGTATTCTATTTTATTCGGGGGAAACCAAAAGGTACCATGGTTTGGTAAGAAGGCATTGGTGAGGCAATAGTAAGAAGAAGCACATTATAGAATTTGTAGCTCCTTGACCAAATTGTCAATAGGTAATAGCGGAGCACCAGAAACCTGGAGGGTATAAGCCATGTATACATTTTCCAGTTTAAAATAAGACATGGTTAACATGGATTTTATCTCAAGTTTTCCTCATACACATAAGGGTTGTCTCATATATTTTAGGAATTTGATTCCACATGAGAGATAGCTGACAGGTTTACCTACACATCACACATGTTGCCTTTCAAGACCACCTACATGGCTGAAGAATATATGGGGTTGTATATTAGGAAAAAAGTACAACTATTTGGAGTTTCGAACTCTAGTACATTAGGAAGTAGGGCTCGATTTTCTACATATTTTCTTTGACGATTCTTTTCAGAGAAGGTTGGGTACATAAGAGAATTTGAGTATAGCTTTTCACCCTCGAACGAACGGGCAAACAGAGCATACTATCCAAACACTTGGAAGTATACTACGAGCCTGGGTGAGAGACTTAAAAGGGTGTTGAGAGGATCATCTACCCCTTATAGAATGTGCCTATAATAATAACTATTGTTAAAGTATCAATATGGTACCTTACGAAGGTTTATATTAAAGAAAGTTTATATCAACTATTGGGTGATTTGAACCGAGTGGAACTGCCTTATTTGGGGCTAGATTTTGTCACCACGCTATAGAGAAAGCTAAGATGGTACGATAGTAGCTACAAGCTAAAACAAGTCATATGCTGAGATCCATTATTTTATTAAATGTACAAGCTATGCGGGATGTCACTTATGAATTATAGCTTTGGTAAAAGTATAGGGGAGAAACCGAATCACATAGGGAGCCAAAGTAATGATGATATCAAAGTACCCGTGATTACTTCAATCGGGGTAGAAAGTTCAAGGTATGGAGTTAGAACAATAACAAGGAAGTATTCATAAGCATTGTGTGTATATGCATATGTAGGTTGAGATAGAGGTGCATGGGATGCACATGGGATGATATTATTAACATTCAAGGACGAATGTTCCTAAGGGGGGAAGAATGTAACACCCCGTACCTTCCTAACCCTACTTGACGATGTTGAACAATGTTTACTTAGGTGTCGAGAGCCATACGTATGTATTTTGTAATGCTATTGATGAGATAATTGAATTTGGACCTCGTATATGTGATTAAACCTTCGTAGGAGGTGTTTTATGATTTTCATGGAGTATTTGTGGGGTTCAAAACGAGGCTAAGAGGAACTCTAAACAAAGGATATTAAGGGTAAGAAGTAAGTTAAAGAATAGGACTTGAAGTATCTAACCAAACCCGCGAAGAAAAGTCGAAAAATGGAATTTTTTGAAAAACTAAGTGTGGGGCGCGCTAGAGGGCTTGCCACGCCGTTCTGGGCTAAAATTTTTAGCCCACAGGCAGCAAGCTGGCGCGCCCAAGGGCGTGCCAGGCTGGTTTTTCCATTTTTCGAAAGTTGAAAATTTTCTTAAGTCCCAAGGGTGCCCGGGGACGTACCGAGCCAATTTTTGCCACGTCTCTTCTACAACCATGAGTATATACATGAAATGAATGAAATATTATATTGGTATGATAAAATTACTCGTGAACGAATTTGGCATCAAAATGACGATTTTACCCTTGTGGTCAAAATAAGCCATACGTGGCTAGAATCGCTTGTTTTTGGAATTGAGGATACGAGTATGAATTTCATGAGTGGGAATATTGTTTTAACATATATGGAATGAATTAAACATGATAAATTATTGATTTTATTGGGTTAAGTGAATTGGGCTCAAAAAGGGCCCAAAATGAGAAAGAAAACATAGGCCAAGAATGGGTCAAATGACCCATTCTTCCATTGACTAAGCCTCACATTGCATTAAATGCCAAGAGTGTCTAAGGATGACCCAAAGGACTATAAAAAGGGGCCAAAATCAGATTTTTGTATCACCTAACACTCTCATGCCAAATCTAGAATTATCTACAAGCTTTTTCTCTCAACTTCAAACCCTAAGGCATTTCTTGGAGCAAGATCATCAATTTCCAAGCTTGGGTAAGTGATTATTCTTATGGATTAATATATTATATGCATGGGAGAGTATTTAAATCATGTTGTTCATGCTTGGAAGTGTTGAATATGGTGCTTTGTGTTTTTGGTAAAAGATGTGATATCCATGAGCTTCAAGCTTGAATTATGACATGTGACTTTGATGAAAGAGCATGGTATGGATAAAATATGAACATGTATGGTGTGATTTTGTTATTAAACTTGTTATTTTTCTATAAGTGTAAATTGTGGGATTTTGGCCGATATGTGCTATGAGGTGTATTAAGGTAATTTGATGGATTAGTTGTGATGTGGTGTGGATAAGAACGTGTAAAGGAGAAGTGTTGTGGTGAAATGTATTGAATATCATGTATTGGTCAATTTTGGGAATATTGTGAGATTTTTGGAATAATAATTTCATCAATGGTTTTGTCAAGGGGAAATGGCATGTTTAAAGGCAAACATGTAACTCATTAACGTTATATGCATTAGTAAGGTAGTTGGTGGTTAATGTGAATTCCGTTATCTATTTGTATTGTAGAGTGACACATAAATAAGGAGCGGTACTATTGTATGCACATCTAAGATTGTATATTCGTATTGAGAATACAAGGTATGTAAGGTTACTCTAAAGGTTACGTTCCAAAGTGCCAATAGTGGTTATACACATACCTCTTGTTCATTGACTTGTGTCTAATGGTTTCAATAATGTTATCTATTGTTAAGTCACATACTCCTCATTCATTAGTCATGGTTGTTCATGAGTTGCATAATGATGGACATGTTCCAAAAGTCCCAATAATGTTGTGTTCTTAAGCTTCCAATAATGTTGTGTTCTTAAGCTTCCAATAACATTGTGGCTATGTGTATATATACGTTAATCTATCATAACTGATTATACAAATCTCTCATAAGAGGATGAATCAATCTCTCGCAAGTACATCTCTCAAAAGTAAGAAATAAAGTAATTCATATTGGTTGGTGGTTAATGATTGAGTATGGGTGGTAGCTTTGGGGGAAAATTGCCTAGCTCAAGCTGATCCCGAGATTTTTGGATCAGGGGGCAGTCCTAGGGGCATAAGCCTAGCTCGAACGGATCCTGACAGGTGGTAGCTCTAGAGGTAATAACTATAACCTAGCTCGAGCCAAGCCCGATATATTGATTTATGGGTGGTAGCTCTAGAGGCAAAGTCCTAGATCGAGCCGATCCCAACATAACGTTATGTTATGTTAAGACCCACTGATCAGTTGGGGCCCGAGTACGATATGATATGAGCGATGAGGAATAAATAATAAAGAGAAGAACTTAATTTATGTAAGCTACATGGTTCCACATATGCAGATCGATGGGTTATTCATATTGACTATCCTATTACATTTTGACAGTTTCATATGGCCATACATACTCAGTACATTCTCCGTATTGACCCTTCTTGGGGGATTTACCTTACTTGATGCAGGCGCAGACACTAGTAGACCTCCACAGTAGGTTGCAGATCTTTTATAGATTTTTGGTGAGCTCCAGTTGGTTCGAGGCTTTCTGAGTTGCTATGTACATATATTTTGGTATGGTATATGAGTATAGAGCGGGGTGTTGTCCCGACTCTAGGTTTGTCATAGCTATGTATCTGTTGAGGCTTTATAGACTTATGTGGGAACAGAATGTAAGATATGTATGCTTATTTTGGTTTGATGGCCCTAACGGTCGAGTCTCTTATATGTATATAATGTTCCATGATTTTCGCACTTAGCCTCTTATGTCTTTACGAGTTGGTGATGATTCTTACGGTATGCATACGATTGGGCATGAGCAAAGATTGGTTCTCTCGAGCCTTATTGGCTTCGGGTGCCAGTCCGGCTCGAATGGGATTTCGGGTTGTGACACGACTGATCAGTGGGTCTTAACATAACATAACGTTATGTTGGGATCGACTCGAGCTAGGCTTATGCCTGTAGAGCTACCATCCATAAATCAATATATCGGGCTCGGCTTAAGGTAGGTTATCACCTCTAGAGCTGCCACCCATAAACTAACATATCGGGTTCGGTTCGAGCTAGGTTCTTACCTCTAGAGCTACCATTTGTCAGGATCGGTCCGAGCTAGGCTTATGCCTCTAGGACTACCCCCTGATCCAATAATCTCGGGATCGTCTTGATCTAGTCTTTCTCCCCCAAAGCTACCACCCATACTCAATCATTAACCACATGTGCATTACTTCATTCATTACTTTTGAGATTGATACAATGATAGTCATAACATTATTGGAAACATAACATTATTGGAACCATGGGATCTTTGGAACATTAGTCAAAGAACTCGAGACATGTGAATCACAATTGATCAATGAGTAGGAAACATGTGATAACAACAATTGGTAATTGGGAATAGGATACCTTAGAACATTTCTGAATGCAACAATTAAAATGTCAATATGACTACTATGTGCTGCAGAAGGATCCGGATAGAATAACCTTACATAACTTCACTTCCAAGTATGAATACAGAATCCTATATATGAACACAATAGTCCAGCTCCTTCCTTACGTTTCACTCTACAATACAAGTATATAACGGAGCTTACGTTAACAACTAGTTACCGTACAAGTATACAAGACGACAATGAGCTATATGACTGCCATATAATGTCATATCACCCTTCACAATACAATCCACCACATTATCATACCAATCAACACCATAACATTCCACACATAGACCAACAATATTTCACATCATGTTTACCCTTTACGCTTCCTCATTATCATTCCGTCACAATACCCTATAAAATGGCCTCATAACAACTTATGAACAACAATACATAGTTAATATAGTCCAACATGCCTTCATACGACCCCTTAAAGTCATTTAAAAGGCACCATAAGTTGATAATTACATTCAAAAAGGGTATAGGGGCCTTCGAGGATCAAAGAGAGACAAAACCATACAAAACGACTTTCTGGTGTGACATGTGAAGCCACCTGTGCCTGTAGGTGGCTGACATGCAGCCGTAGGTGTCCCTTGGCAGTGTCCAGGGGCACCTGTGTTGGCATCTGTGCCCGCAGGTGCCTTCGTCTGCGGGGGCGGATGCCTAAATCAGCCAAAATGGGTCCTTTTTGGGTCCTTTTGTGTAATAAATGGTTCAAGGCCATAAGTAAGCTTTTATTTACATATTTTTGGTCACTTGGATTCCAACAAACATTCATGGTTCCATAATTCACATAAACAACACCAAAACTACACTTCCCTTTTAATACGTCACCAAATCCATAACCAATTTTACAATAAAAATTCCAAACATTATACACAAGGGTAAAACAAGTTAAGACTATAATCACATCTCACATGTCAATATTGAATCCATCAAGTTTACTTCCTTCAAGACCACAAGTCCATTTTCAAGTTTATAAGGCAAAACCCTTCTCCGATTGCAAAAATAGACAGTTTTACACATAGCACACTGTCCAACACTTTGCCAACACAACCAACATGATTTATACACCATATTAAACATATCATATACTAAAACATGAGAATAAATACTTACCAAAGCTTGCAAGATGATGACCTTGGACAAAGAGACTAGTTGCTTAGGTTTTGTGTGAGGGAAGAGAAATATTTGGACAATTCTAGAAAATGGCATGAGAGTCTTTGTGAATAAAATCTGATTTTTAGTCCCTTTTATAGTCCCATGAAGTCTCATTCTTAGCCACATATTTAATGTGTTTACTTTTTCAATGAAAGAATGGGTCAAATTCCATTTTGGGCCATGTCTTTCTATGATTTTTGGGTCTCATTTGGGCCCAATGGCACAATACTCATTTAAGCCCAACAAATTTAATGCATAAATCACCAATACTCTAATGTTTAAATAATTCCATAAATGCTAACGCAGTCTTATAGTTTTGTAAATGTACGGGGTGTTACATCCTTCCCCCCTTAGAAACATTCGTCCTCAAATGTTAGTGACATTATTCAAATTAAACAATTGCAAGTCTAGGAGAATTCTTCATGTTATCATATATATATACTCAATGCTTAAAAATACTTACTTGTCATTGTTCCGATCTCATATCATGAGCTTGTTCTTCCCTTTGGAATAAATGAGGGTACTTGGATTTCATCATTTCTTCAGCTTCCCATGTGACCTCTTCTATTTGCTAATTTCTCCAAAGTACCTTTACAGAAGCTATGTCTTTATTGCTCAACCTCTTCACTTGTGTATCAAGAATGGCAATAGGTATCTCCTCATAGGTAATATCCTCCTTAACTTGCACATCTTCAATGGGAGTAAAATGAGATGGATCTCATATACACTTTCAAAGCATCGAAACATGAAATACTGGATGAAATGTGAAGAGTTCTTGGGGTAGTGCCAACTCATATGCAACTTGCCCAAATCTTCTAATAATTTCATATGGTCCTATATAACATGGACTCAATTTCCCTTTCTTTTTGAATCGCATTACCCCTTTCATCGGTGACACCTTCAAAATACCCAATCACCTATGGCGAATTTGAGCCCTCTTCTTCTAACATCAACATATGACTTGTGTCGAATTTGGGCCGTTTATAGCCGCTATTGGATCACTTTAACTTTCTTCATAGCCTAATGAACAAGATCTGGCCCAAGTAAAGCAGTTTCGCCTGCTTCAAACCATCCGATTGGTGATCTACATTTCCTCCCATACAAAGCTTCATAAGGTGCCATTTTAATACTTAAATGGTAGCTATTGTTGTAAGCAAATTCAACGAGAGACAAATGGTCAACCCAACTGCCTTGAAAATCTAACGTGCAAGCTCGTAGCATATCTTCAAGTGTCTGGATAATACGTTCTGCTTGTCCCTCTATCTGAGGATGGAAAGTCGTACTCAGATTCACCTGTGTACCCAAACTCTGCTGAAAAGATCTCCAAAAATGTACAGTAAATTGTGCTCCTCTATCTGATATGATGGAGATTGGAATCCCATGTAACCGCACTATTTCTTTAATATACAACCTTGCATAATCTTCTGTTGTATAGGTGGTCTTGACTAGTATGAAATGCGCTGACTTGGTAAGCCTGTCAACTATAACCCATATAGAATCAAATTTCCGCAGTGTACGAGGCAAACCTGTGATGAAATCCATATTAATCATATCCCATTTCCAGACTGGAAGAGTGATACATTGCATGTAACCTCCTGGTTTCTGATGCTCTACCTTTACTTGTTGACAATTCGGGCATTGACCAATAAAATCTGCAATGTTCTTCTTCATGTTTCCCCACCAATACACTTCTTTTAAATCACGGTACATTTTAGTAGCACCCGGGTGAATAGAATAGCGCGAATGATGCGCCTCTGTCATAATTCGTCTCCTCAGCTCATCTACATCCGGTACACATAATCTACCTTGGCATTGAAACACCCCTTCTTGTGTAAGACCAAATGCCTTTGTCAAATTCTGTTGTACATTTTCCTTTAGCTGCAATAACACAGGATCAGCAAACTACTTCTCTTTTACTTCAGCTATCAATAAGGATTCAACCGCATTTTGTACAATAACCCCTTCATCTGAGAATTCGAGAAGATGAACCCCCAAACTGGCTAATTGATGTAGACCTTTAACTAACTCTTTCTTTTTCGCCAATTGGCCACTAGTGACTCCTGTTGCCTTGCGGCTCAACTCATTTGCTTTTCCTGGATGGTATAGAATATCAATATCATAATCTTTCAATAGGTCAAGCCACCATCGTTGCCTCAAATTGAGTTTCTTCTGCTTAAAGATATACTGTAAACTTTTGTGATCTGTATAGATATCAACATGTACTCCATACAAATAATGACGCCATATATGTAAAGCAAATACCACCGCTGCTAGTTCAAGATCATGTGTGGGATAGGTTCTCTCATGTGGCAGCAACTGTCATGAGGCATATGCTATGACATTACCGTGTTGCATCAATACACACCCTAGGCCAATTCTGAAAGCATCACAATATACTGTGTAACCTTCGGTGCCTTCCAGAAGTACTAACACCGGTGTAGAAGTCAATTTATCTTTCAGTTCTTGAAAACTTTTCTCACATGCATCATTCCACTGAAAGTTGACTGCCTTGTGTGTAAGCTTCGTTAAAGGTGCAGCAATGGAAGAAAACCCTTCAACAAATCTTCGATAATAACCTGCCAACCCTAGGAAGCTACGAATTTCCGTGGGCATTGTAGGCCTTGGCCAATTTTTCACCGCCTCAATCTTTTGTGTATCAACTCGAATTCCTTCATCTGACATAATGTGACCCAAGAATGCTACGGATTTCAACCAAAATTCATATTTAGAGAACTTCGTATACAACTTATGCTCTCAAAGAATCTGTAGCCATAAGTGCTTAGCATGGTCCTCTTGTGACTTTGAATAAACCAGGATGTCATCTATAAATACCATCACGAACACGTCTATAAATGGCTTAAACACCTTATTCATCAAATCCATGAACACAGCTGGCGCATTTGTTTGTCCAAATGACATAACTAAAAATTCATATTGGCCATACCGTGTTCGGAAGGCAGTCTTGGGTACATCTTCTTCTCTAACTCTGACTTGATGGTAACCCGACCTCAAGTCAATCTTTGAAAAACACTTGGTACCCTGTAACTGATTAAACAAATCATCAATTTGAGGGAGGGGATATTTGTTCTTGATCTCTACCTTACTCAATTGCCGATAGTCGATGCACATTCTCAACGTGCCATCTTTCTTCCATACAAATAATATCGGTGCACCCCACGAGGACATACTAGGCCTGATGAAACCCTTGTCCAGCAAATCTTTCAACTGCTCCTTCAATTCATGCAATTCTGCTGGAGCCATCCTATACGGGGGAATAGAGATAGGCTGAGTGCCTGGAATCACATCAATACCAAATTCTATTTCCCGTTCTGGGGGCAAACCTGTAAGATCTTCTGTAAATACATCAAGATATTCATTAACCACTGGAACCGACTGAGGAGTTAGTGGTTCCACTTCCGTATCTTTCACTCGTACTAAGTGACATATATAACCCTTAGCAATCATTTTCCTGGCTTTCAGATAAGTAATAAATCTTCCTCTTGGTGCCCCTATATCACCTTTCCATTCAAGAACATTCGTTTGTGGAAAATTAAAATGTACCTTCTTGGTCCGGCAATCTACCATGGCATAACAAGAAGCCAATCAATCCATTGCCATTATCACATCAAAATCCACCATGTCTAGTTCGATGAGATCGACCAGTGTATCATGACCACACACAGTTACCACACAATTATGATATACTCTTTTTGCAACAATATATTCACCAACCAGTGTAGATACTTCAATTGACTTAGTTAATAATTCTGGTGCTTTTGGAAATTTCATAGTAATCAATGGAGTAACATAGGACAATGTAGAACCCGGGTCAATCAATGCATTTACATTATATGAAAATATGGATAATGTACCTGTGACGACATCAGGAGAAGCCTCCGAATTCTGTTGGTCCACTAGATCATAAGTGCGATTCTGGACCCCACTAGTACTGGATGCTCCTCTGGCACCTCTAACACGACCGACAGACTACACACCTCGGCCTAAAGAAGGAACCAATGATGATGACGCAACGACCGATCCCGCAGGTCGTGCTATACCACCCATTCTCCTCTGGGGACACTCTTTCATCATGTGTCCCATTATGCCGCACCAAAAGCAAGCATTTGTCCCCATTCGGTATGTACCTGAATGAATACGCCCGCAGTACTGACACTGCTGACGAGGAATTACTGCTGCCTGTGATTCATGAACTCCACCACTCTACCCAGATTGACCACCTCTAAATCCTCTGAATTGAGAGTGAGCGCCTGCTGTGGAATAAGAGAATGATGGTCTAGGTGGTCTATGAAAAATCCGAGGCCTAGATTTTCCTTGGGACATCATAGACTGTCCCATAGGTCTAGCTCTTCTGGACTGTCCTCTGTCAGATTCATGTACCCTTCTTCTCTGTCTTTGATATTCTATTTTCTGGGCGAAGGCCTGTATTCTGGCTATGTCCATATCTTTGTTCAAGGCAGCAATGGAGTAGTCCCTTACCAAATATGGCTCTAATCTGTCCACGTATCGATAGACTCTGTCTGTTATTGTGGCTACTACATTCGGAGCATATCGAGCCAAGGAATTAAACAAAAGACTATATTCTCTAACACTCATGTTCCTGTCATGCCCCGAATCCCATTCGGGACTGACTGGCACCCGAAGTCGATATAGCCCGAGAGAACCAATCTTTGCTCACGTATACACGTATGCATATCCTCATGCAATTATGCGGAAGTCATAAGCATGGAAACATATTCCATATCTATATATGTATTAAACTTGGCCGTTAGAGCCATCAAGTGGAAAAGATCATACATCCCTTACATCCACATACCCACATACGTCTACAAGAGCCTCTAACAGATGCATTTACAAGACCATCTAAAAGTTGGAACAATTCCCCGCTTTATACAACATCAAAACATCTGTACAACTGTGACTCGGAAAGTCTCAAAGCAACTGGGGCTCACCAAAAATCTGCAAATACTGTCAACCTACAGTGGAGGTCTACTAGTGCCTGCACATGCAACATGTAAAGCAAGTCCCCCGAGGGGGTCAGTACGAAAAATGTACTGAGTATATAAGGCCATAAGAAAACCGCATCAATACATAAGAACTTCAATGAAAATAATCATAAGAGAATACTCTATATGGATAAACATCATCTTATATGTGGAACCATGTACCTTTCTTCTGTTATTGTTATTTTCGATCATTCAATCGTCACCTTGTCTTTTCTATAATACCTTTCATAATTACTTTCGATCAAGAGAAGTACTTCCAAGAGATTGTCTTTATTCACGAGATTCCTCTATACAAGAGATTCTTTCTTTTGAGAGATTCTTAACATAAATCCACTCTTTGGTGGGTTAACATGCATCCACTCTTTGGTGGGTTAACATACATCCACTCTTTGGTGGGTTAACATACATCTACTCCATGGGTAGGATTAACATACATCCACTCTTTGGTGGGTTAATAACATACATCTACTCCATGGGTAGGATTAACATACATTACTTCCTTTTCTTTCATTACTCTTTCTTTCATTCAATGAGTAATTGAGATATTGAGGATCATAACCTTATTTGAAGCACACTCATATACACATTTCACTTCACACCTTTACTACACATCTTTACTTATGGGGAATAGATATATTAACTTGCATATTACTTTCTTTATTACTTTTGATGAGATTGGTACTTTTACTATGAGAAAGAGATTGGTACAAAGACAACCATAATCCCATTAGACTTTGGAACATAACATGATTGGAATAATGATATTCAAAATAAATAGATTCTCTTTACGTCATCACTCTCTTTCAGTATAGTTCTCTTAGGATCTACCACATCAAGACAACTTAGGTACTTCCGTCAATAAATAAGAGATAAGTGAATCATCATTCATCTAAGAGTAGGACACATGTGAATAGCAAGATATGTCAATCGTAGTTGGAATTCTATAGAACCCTTATGGAGTGTAACACTTTTGGAACCTTAGGATAATGATCCATATTAGCTAATGAACATGAGTCATGTGATTCACCATTGACCAATGAGTAAGGAACTTATGGGTAACACTAGTCAACTACCGGATACGGAATACCTTAGAGCATTTCAGAATCGAATGAGTACTATGACAATGTGAACACCATATGCTGCAGAAAGATACGGACAAAGTAACCTTACATACCTTTCCTTCCAAGTATGAGTACACAAGTCTATATATAAACACCACAGTCCATCTCCTTCCTTATGTTTCACTCTATAACACAAGTTCATAATGGAAATCTAGTTAACAACTATTTACCGTGCAAGTGTACAAAACGACAAGGAGCTATATGACCGCCACATAACCTCATTTAACTCTTTACAATACAACCCACTGCATTATCATACCAACAATACCACAACATACCGAACATTGACCAAGAGTTCATACTTCAATAGCATTTGACACCACACTTACCCTTTCTGCTTTATCGTTAGCATTCCGTCACAATCACCCTATCAAATTGCCTCATAAAAACTTATGAACAACAATAAATACTTAATACAGTCCAACATGCCTCCATACGACACTTTAAAGTCATTAAAACCACATCACAAGTTGCTAATTATATCCATAAAGGGTATAGGGGCCTTCGGGGATCAACTAGATGCGAAACATACAAAACCGGACCTGGGGGCTGACCTACATTGCCACCTGCGCCCACAGGTGGCTGACCTACGCCTGTAGATGCCCTTTGGAAGCAGCCAGAGGCATCTGCTCCCGCAGGTGCCTCCGTCTGCGGGGGCGGATGCCCGTTTTGGTCCGAAATGGTCTTTTTGGGGTCTTTTTATGCAATGAATGGTCCATGATCATAAACAAACTTATTTTGAAATATTTTTGAACATCTTGAATACCCACAATCAGCCATAGTCTCACAACACACAATAACATCACCAAAACGACACTTTACGGTCAATACGCCACCAAAACTATAACCAATTTCACAATAGAAATTCCAAACATTATATACCATGACAAAACAAGGGAATACTATAATAACATCTCACATGTCAATATTAACTCCATAAAGTTCACTTCCTTCAAAAATACAAGTACATATTCAAGATTACAAGGCAAAACCATCCTCCGATTTAACAAACACATACACTTCACACATAGTGAACTTATCAATACTCCACCAACACAACCAACATAATATAAACCACCTCTCATGTAAAATATATTAAACCATCATAATAAAAACTTACCAAAACTTTTACAAGGATGATCTTGGCCAAGGGGATGACTTAGGGTTCTTGAGAGCCAAAAAGGAAATGTTGAGATATTTCTAGAAAAAACATGAGAGTCCCATATGAATAAAAATCTTTTTTTACTTGTATATATAGGACCTCAAGTCACTCTTATCCTTTCTTAGCATTAATTGCATGGTTGATTGGTCAAATGGACCAATATTGGAAGAATGGGTCACATTTCATATTAGGCCATGTCTTCTTGTTTATTTTGGGCTTCATTTTTGGGCCCAATGGTGCAAGACTTATTAATTCCCACACAAATAAATGAATAATTCATAAAATTTCTCATGTTCAACTAATTTCATAATTGTACACGTAGTCGTATAGGTTCGAAAACATACGGGGTGTTACATTCTTCCCCCCTTAGGAACATTCGTCCTCGAATGTTAACGACATCATCTTATGTACAACACATGTATCCTTATATTAGCATCTCTATACATATAAACTCATAGATACTTACTTATTCTTTCCTCACTCCTAAACTGTGAAATCTTTCTTCCGTTTGGAACAATTATAGGTGCCTTGGTCTTCATCATTTTGTTTTCAGCTTCTAATTATTTCTTTACTACCCCTTGTACTTGTCGGTTTAGACTAGTCATAGGTATCTCTTCCTAGTGGGATCCTCCATAGCTTGTAAAATTTCAACGAAAGCAATGGATCTCGACGTATGACTTGTTTTAACTTGTAACTACGATTGCACCATCTTAACCTTCTCTATAGCTTAGTGAAAAAAAATCTAACCCCAAGTACGGCAGTTCCATTCGCTCTAAATCATCCAACTGATGATTTAAACTTTCTTCTATATACCTTTGTAAGATACCATTTTGATACTTGCATAATAGCTATTATTATAAACACATTCAATAAGAGGTAGATGATCATCCCAACTACTTTTGTAATATAATGTGTAAGCTGGTAACATAACCTATTTATGAATGAAAACACTGTACCCAAACTTTCTGTATTTTTTGACTGTTACCTCATCTGGTTGCCAATAATCAATACGCATTCTCAATGTGCCATTTCTCTTTTGTGTGCAACAACACTGGTGCACCCTACAGGGACATACTAAGTCTTACCAACTGAAATGTATATACCTTGGACATAGCTTTCCTTACGTCAGGATAGGAAACAAATTTACCTTTTCGCTCAAGGACGATCTTTTGTGGAAGAAAAAACTGGAAATATACTTTGTTAGCTTGGCAATCTTCGTGACATACAAGAAGCCAACCACTTCATACCCATTACAACATTAAAAATCCTTAATTTCCACCTCCATAAGATCAACGATCATAACATGATCAAAAACATCTACTATACCATTACGATATACCCTTTTAACTATACTACATTCACTGAAAGGTGGAAATATTTCAATTAACTTAGCTAATAACCCCGGTGTCCCATCATATTTCACAATAATCGATGGAGTAGCATATAATAGGGCAGAGCTCGGATCAATAAGTGTATATACTTCATGTGAAAATATGGTAATGTACCTGTACCATCATCAGGAGGTGCCTCCTTATTCTGTCGGTTCACGAGAGCGTAGGTGAGATTTTTGAGTTCCACTGGAACTGGCTGCTCCTCTGGCACCTCTACCACGACCAGCATACTGTACACCAGCCCCCGATGCCACAATGGATGATCCTGTAGGTCGTGTCATACTATCCGTGGGCCTCTGTGGGCACTCTTTCATCATGTGTCCTGGCCGACTACACACAAAGCAAACATTCGTATTAAACCGGTATTCTCCTGAATGAAATCTCCCATAATGCGGGCACAACTAACGAGACAATCTCATTGCCTGTGATCCATGAATCCCACTACTCTGTTCAGATCGACCACCTCTAGACCCTCAAAATTGAGAATGAACACCTGCTGGGGAATAAGAGGATGAGGGTCTAGGCGGTAACATTCGAGATCCAGTTTCTCCTGGGGATACCATAGACTGCTCCATAGATCTAGCCCTTTTCGATGGCCCTTCCTCAGCTTCCTGTGTCCTCCTTCTCTGTCTTTGATCTTCTATTTTTTGGGCAAAGGCCTGAATTCTCGCGATGTCCATATCTCTGTTCAATGTTGCAATGGTACAGTCTCGTACTAAATATGGCTCCAGTCTAGCCACATATCGATGGACTCTATCTTCCATGGTGGCTACTACATTTGGAGCATATCTAGCCAAGGAATTAAATTGGAAGCTGTATTCTCTAACACTCATATTTCCTTGACGCAAATTTAAAAATTGATCCGCGCAAGCCTCACGGATCTCATAGGTAAGATAGTGATCCAGAAATGCCATTTTAAATTCTTCCCAACTAGCTGGGAGTGCATCAATGCCTCTTGATCTTTTCCAGTCCTCATACCATAATATGGCCTCACCCTTCAATCTATAAGCTGCTAATTCAACTGTTTCTACACCTGTTACATGCATCACCTCTAGTGCTCTTTGAATTTTGTCCAAAAAATCCTGTGGATCTGCTTTCAGGTCTGACCTAGTGAATATAGGAGGGTCCAGTTTCAGGAAATCCTGTGTACGCCGACTAGCTGCTCTAGCCGCGTTTTCTTCATTTACCACTGGACCAGTGCGTCTTTGTTCTTGTGCAACCACTAACTGAGTCAGCATGTGTACTGCATTTCTAAGATCCTAATCTGTGGCGTTCATTGGTGGTGCTGTGGGTACTTTCCTACCAACCGGCTTTTTCGGAGCTGGAAAAGTAGAGGAAGACCGAGATGAAATTTCAGCATTGGCTCCACCTTGACTAGCTTGGTCAGGTGGTAATCTACTCATCCCTTCGTCAGCAGGCATATCCACCTGCTTACCTTTACCTCTACCTCTTCTCGGGATCGGCATGGTTACTATATCAAAGGGAAATATTTACCATGGTTAGATACAATTCAACTTACAACGCTGGCTCTATTGCACGATCTGGAATGAAGAAAAGAAACAACACCCTAAATGTCCCGTAGCCTCCTACTTATAAATGTGGTGCACAGCACATATATAAGTAAGACTCTACTCAGACACGGCTTTGTAGACACCCTTAGAACAAACTGCTCTGATACCACTTTTTTCACGCCCCGAATCCCATTCGGGACTGACTGGCACCCGAAGACAATATGGCCCAAGATAACCAATCTTTGCTCATGTATACTCGTATGCATATCCTCATGCAACTATGCGGAAGACATAAACATGGAAACATATGCCATATCTATATATGTATAAAACTTGGTCGTTAGAGCCATCAAGTCTAAAAGATTGTGCATCCCTTACATCCACATACCCACATACGTCTACAAAAGCATCTAACAAATGTTTTTACAAGACCATCTAAAAGTCGGGACAAGTCCCCGCTTTATACAACATTAAAACATCTGTACAACTGTGACTCGAAAAGTCCCGAAGGAATTGGGGTTCACCAAAAATCTGCAAATACTGTCAACCTACGGTGGAGGTCTACTAGTGCCTGCACCTGCAACATGTAAAGTAAGTCCCCCGAGGGGGTCAGTACGAAGAATGTACTGAGTATATAAGGCCATAAGAAAACCGCATCAATACATAAGAACTTCAATGAAAATAATCATAAGAGAATACTCTATATGGTTAAACATCATCTTATATGTGGAACCATGTACCTTTCTTCTGTTATTGTTATTTTTGATCATTCAATCGTCACCTTGTCTTTTCTATAATACCTTTCATAATTACTTTCGATCAAGAGAAGTACTTCCAAGAGATTGTCTTTATTCACGAGATTCCTCTATACAAGAGATTCTTTCTTTTGAGAGATTCTTAACATACATCCACTCTTTGGTGGGTTAACATGCATCCACTCTTTAGTGGGTTAACATACATCCACTCTTTGGTGGGTTAACATACATCCACTATTTGGTGGGTTAACATACATCTACTCCATGGGTAGGATTAACATACATCCACTCTTTGGTGGGTTAATAACATACATCTACTCCATGGGTAGGATTAACATACATTACTTTCTTTTCTTTCATTACTCTTTCTTTCATTCAATGAGTAATTGAGATATTGAGGATCATAACCTTATTTGAAGCACACTCATATACACATTTCACTTCACTCCTTTGCTACACATCTTTACTTATGGGGAATAGATATATTAACTTGCACATTACTTTCTTCATTACTTTTGATGAGATTGGTACTTTTACTATGAGAAAGAGATTGGTACAAAGACAACCATAATCCCATTAGACTTTGGAACATAACATGATTGGAATAATGCTATTTAAAATAAATAGATTCTCTTTACGTCACCACTTTCTTTCAGTATAGTTCTCTTAGGATCTACCACATCAAGACAACTTAGGAACTTCCGTCAATAAATAAGAGATAAGTGAATTATCATTCATCTAAGAGTAGGACACATGTGAATATCAAGATATGTCAATCGTAGTTGGAATTCTATAGAACCCTTATGGAGTTTAACACTTTTGGAACCTTAGCATAATGATCCATATTAGCTAATGAACATGAGTCATGTGATTCACCATTGACCAATGAGTAAGGAACTTATGGGTAACACTAGTCAACTACCGGATATGGAATAACTTAGAGCATTTCAGAATCGAATGAGTACTATGACAATGTGAACACCATATGCTGCAGAAAGATACGGACAAAGTAACCTTACATACCTTTGCTTCCAAGTATGAGTACACAAGTCTATATATAAACACCACAGTCCATCTCCTTCCTTATGTTTCACTCTATAACACAAGTTCATAATGGAAATCTAGTTAACAACTATTTACCGTGCAAGTGTACAAAACGACAAGGAGCTATATGACCGCCACATAACCTCATTTCACTCTTTGCAATACAACTCACTGCATTATCATACCAACAATACCACAACATACCCAACATTGACCAAGAGTTCATACATCAATAGCATTTGACACCACACTTACCCTTTGTTCTTTCTCGTTAGCATTCCGTCACAATCACCCTATCAACTTGCCTTGTAACAACTTATGAACAACAATAAATACTTAATACAGTCCAACATGCCTCCATACGACACTTTAAAGTCATTAAAACCACATCACAAGTTGCTAATTATATCCATCAATGGTATAGGGGCCTTCGGGGATCAACTAGATGCAAAAACATACAAAACCAGACCTGGGGGCTGACCTACGTTGCCACCTGCACCCACAAATGCCCTTTGGCAGCAGCCAGAGGCATCTGCATTGGCATCTTCGCCCGCAGGTGCCTCCGTCTGCGGGGGCGGATGCCCGTTTTGGTATGAAATGGTCTTCTTGGGGTCTTTTTATGAAATGAATGGTACATGATCATAACCAAACTTATTTTGACATATTTTTGAAGATCTTGAATACCCACAATCAGCCATGGTCTCACAACACACAATAACATCACCAAAACGACACTTTACGACCAATACGCCACCAAAACTATAACCAATTTCACAATAGAAATTCCAAACATTATATACCATGAAAAAACAATGGAAGACTATAATAACATCTCACAGTCAATATTAACTCCATAAAGTTCACTTCCTTCAAAACCACAAGTACATATTCAAGATTACAAGGCAAAACCATCCTCCGATTTAACAAACACATACACTTCAGACATAGTGAACTTCTCAATACTCCACCAACACAACTAACATAATATACGCCAACTCTCATGTAAAATATATTAAACCATCATAATAAACACTTACCAAAACTTTTACAAGGATGGTCTTGACCAAGGGGATGACTTAGGGTTCTTGAGAGACAAAAAGGAAATGTTGAGATATTTCTAGAAAAAGCATGAGAGTCCCATATGAATAAAAATCTGATTTTTCCTTGTATATATAGTCCCTCAAGTCACTCTTATCCTTTCTTAGAATTAATTGCATGGTTGCTTGGTCAAATGGACCAATATTGGAAGAATGGGTCACATTTCATATTGGGCCATGTCTTCTTGTTTATTTTGGGCTTCATTTTTGGGCTCAATGGTGCAAGACTTATTAATTCCCACACAAATAAATGAATAATTCATAAAATTTCTCATGTTCAACTAATTTTATAATTGTACACGTAGTCGTATAGGTTCAGAAACGTAGGGGGTGTTACAGTTTCCTTATCGTGAATTTAGAAACTAATCTGTACGTGTCTCTTGGATCTCATAGGGAAGGTAGTGATCAAGGAATGCCTCTTTAAATTCTTCCCAATTAGGTGATATTGCACCGATACCACGAGACTTCTTCAAATCTTCATACAACAATATCGCCTCTCCTTTCAATCTATATGCCGCAAGTTCAACTGTTTCAATACCAGTTACGTGCATAACCTCTAAAGCCATTTGAATTTGATCCACAAAGTCCTGTGGATATGCTTTTGAATCTGACCTAGTGAATATAGGAGGGTCTAGTTTCAGAAAATCCTGTGTCCTGCGACTCGCCACTCTAGCCGAATCATCCTCATTTGTCGTTGGACCAACTCGTCCTTGACTTTGTGCTGCTACTAAATGAGTCAACATATGAACTACATTTCTTAGATCCTGGTCAGTGGCATTCATTGGTGGTTCTGCGAGTACTTCTCTACCGATTGGCTCTTCCGGAGCTGGAAAAGTAGAAGAAGACTGTGACACAATTTCAGTATTTGCTCCACCTTGACTAGCTTGGTCAGGTGGTGATTTACTCATTCCTTCACCGACAAGCATATCTACCTGCTTACCCTTGCCTATACCTCTTCTTGTCATTAGCATTTTACTATATCAAAGAAAATCAATTCCAATGATTAGATACGATTCCACTTACCACATTGGCTCTATTGCATGATCTAGAAGTGAAGAAAAGAAACAACATCCTAAATGGCCCGTAGCCTCCTACTTATAAATGTGGTGCACAACACATCTATAAGCAAGACTCTACTCAGACACGGCTTTGTAGACACCCTTAGAACGACCTGCTCTGATACCCCTTTTGTCAAGCCCCGTATCCCAACGGAGTGGACTGGCACCCGAAGCCGACAAGGCCCGAGAGAACCAATCTTTGCTCAAGTCCATTCATATGCATTCCATAAGAAACATCACTATCACGTAAGAACATAAAATGCTAATAATGAAAATCATGGAACATGTGATATATATATACGTGAAACTTGGCCGTTAGGGCCATTAAGTCAAAAAGGACATACATCTCTTACGTTCATGTACCTACATATGTCTACAAAAGACTCTAACAGATGTATTTACAAGACCAACTAAAAGTCGGGACAAGTCCCCGCTTTATACAACATGTACAATACCAAAACACATGTACAACTGTGACTCGAAAAGCCCCGAACCAACTGGAGCTCACCAAAGATCCGCAAATAACTGACAATATACTGTGGAGGTCTACTAACACCTATGCCTGCAGCAAGTAAGGTAAGTCCCCAAGGGACGTCAGTACGAAGAATGTACTGAGTATGTAAGGGTCATAAGAAACTGTATGATACATAAATATGTCAATGAACTCAAATACAAATGAATAACCAATATGGATAAGTTAACAATCTGTATGTTGGGAACCATGTACATTGCTTTCATTACTTTCTTTGCTTCTTTACTTCCATGCTTATTCATCATCACTTGTATCACAATGTACCAGGGCCCCGACTGATTAGTGGGTCTTAGCATAACATAACGTTATGTTGGGATCAGCTCGAGCTAGGCTTATGCCTCTAGAGATACCACCCATAAATCAATATATCAGGCTCAACTCGAGCTAGGTTATCACCTCTAGAGCTGCCTCCCATGAACCAACATATCGGGTTTGGCTCGAGCTAGGTTCTTACCTCTAGAGCTACCCCCTGTCAGGTTCGGTCCGAGCTAGGCTTATGCTTCTAGGACTAGCCCCTGATCCAATAATCTCGGGATCGGCTTGATCTAGGCTTTCACCCCCAAAGCTACCACCCATACTCAATCATTAACCACATGTGCATTACTTCATTCATTACTTTTGAGATTGATACAATGATAGTCATAACATTATTGGAAACATAACATTATTGGAACCATGGGATCTTTGTAACATTAGTCAAAGAAACCGATACATGTGAATCACAATTGATCAATGAGTAGGAAACATGTGATAACAACAATTGGTAACCGGGAATAGGATACCTTAGAACATTTCAGAATGGAACAATTAAAATGTCAATGTGACTACTATGTGCTGTAGAAGGATACGAATAGAATAACCTTACATACCTTCACTTCCAAGTATGAATACACAAGCCTATATATGAACACAATAGTCCATCTCCTTCCTTACGTTTCACTCTACAATACAAGTACATAACGGAGCTTACGCTAACAACTAGTTACCGTACAAGTATACAAGACGACAATGAGCTATATGACTGCCATATAACATTATCTCACACTTCACAATACAATCCAATGCATTATCATACCAATCAACACCATACCATTCCACACATTGTTCAAGACATCATAGACCAACAATATTTCATATCATGTTTACCCTTTACGTTTCCTTATTATCATTCAGTCACAATACCCTATCAAATGGCCTCATAGTAACTTATGAACAACAATACATAGTTAATATAGTCCAACATTCCTTCATACTACCCCTTAAAGTCATTAAAAAGGCACCATAAGTTGATAATTACATTCAAAAAGGGTATAGGGGCCTTCGGGGATCAAAGAGAGACAAAACCATACAAAATGACTTTCTGGTGTGACATGAGAAGCCACCTGCGCCTGTAGGTGGCTGACATGCAGTCGTAGGTGGCCCTTGGCGGTGTCCAGGGGCACCTACGCCCGCAGGTACCTTCTTCTGCGGGGGCAGATGCCTAAATCAGCCAAAATGGGTCCTTTTTGGGTCCTTTTGTGAAATAAATGGTTCAAGGCCATAAGTAAGATTTTATTTACATATTTTTTGGTCACTTGTATGCCAACGAACATTCATGGTTCCATAACGCAGCACATAAACAACACCAAAACTACACTTCCCTTTCAATACGTCACCAAATCCATAACCAATTTTACAATAACAATTCCAAACATTATACACAAGGGTAAAACAAGTTAAGACTATAATAACATCTCACATTTCAATATTGAATCCATCAAGTTCACTTTCTTCAAGACCACAAGTCCATTTTCAAGTTTATAAGGCAAAACCCTTCTCCGATTGCAAAAATAGACAGTTTTACACATAACACACTGTCCAACACTTTGCCAACACAACCAACATGATTTATACACCATATTAAACATATAATATACTAAACCATGAGAATAAATACTTACCAAAGCTTGCAAGATGATGACCTTGGACAAAGAGACTAGTTGCTTAGGGTTTGTGTGAGAGAAGAAAAATATTTGGACAATTCTAGAAAATGGCATGAGAGTATTTGTGAATAAAATCTGATTTTTAGTCCCTTTTATAGTCCCATGAAGTCTCATTCTTAGCCACATATTTAATGTGTTTACTTGGTCAATGAAAGAATGGGTCAAATTCCATTTTGGGCCATGTCTTTCTATGATTTTTGGGTCTCATTTGGGCCCAATGGCACAAGAATCATTTAAGCCCAACAAATTTAATGCATAAATCACCAATACTCTCATGTTTAAATAATTCCATAAGTGTTAACGCAGTCTTATAGGCTCAAAAATGTACGGGGTGTTACACTTGCCTGGCTATTGGTTATTGTCCTTGGTTAGGATGTTTCCTTGGTGGATTTTTGTATTGAATTATACTTGTTTGATTTGTTGATATTGATGAAAATAAAGTAAATTAAAGGTGTTATTGACTTGTTATTCGATGGTTATGTGTTCCTATGATGCATAGGTGCCTCTATAGGTAGGTATTTTTGAGAAACATGATAATTGTTGAGGTCTTTGAATGGGTATTAAGGGCTGGGATTCTCCATGGTCATTGTCGTTGAGTCCTTAATGAAGTGGTGTGCTTTCATATTTAGTCTAGGTCGGAGATCTAAAGGATGGTATATTTGAGGAAAAAATGGAAGTTACTCATATTAAGTGATTATATGAACTATAGACCGAGGAAAGTTAAATTATCACATTATATGTATATGGTTTATCTTGAATTTTTTTATTATATGTTATATGCTTTAACGTCGATGGCTGATGATGCCTTCTAGTATGTGTTGTTTGTACTGATGCTACACTTGCTTTACCCTTTTTGGGGTATAGTCTGGTTGCAGGATCAGTTGATGTTTCTCAGGTGACATGGATAGTGATCTCCGACGGCTTCTACTCTTTTCATTCCTACAGTGGAAGCTGTATCCTTTGTGTTGTCAATTACTTATTAGAGATTTTGTGCATTCTCTAGACTTTGTCCTCGGGGAAGGATGTTTTCTTTCATGTATTTAAGAAGGAGTTTCTAATAAGTTATTATAGTATTGTGAAGAGTTTTATGATATTTCGTTGTGACTTCCAAATTTCTTAATTGGGTGGTAAGGGTTCTCCTAGCTAGGTGGATTAGAGTAGGTGCTCTCACGATCCGGTTAGTTGAGTCATGACAAAAAGCTTTCTTGTTTACATGAAAAAAATAAATCCATTTTGTAGTAGAACAGCTGATTTACATTTTAATGTCAAATTGTAGTGTCAACAGAGAATATCTTAGCACTCGAGCATTTGGTGAATACATCAATGATGAAAAAAAACCCGCTTAACTTTCACCATCATCAGTCTTTGACTTGTTTCCAGCAAGTCTCGTCATCCATTTTTTCTGTGATGTAGTAAGACGGAATATTGGTTGACGAGATGGAGTATCTGATGATGCTCTCACAGTTGTGGATGGATGTTCAGCAGGTTTTGCAGATGCAGTGCTGGTGAAGGCATTCAAACAAGAAATGCCAATACGTGTGAAAGATCCAGAGTCCCTCCAAGTGGTGGAATAATCCCATGGTATATGTTCAAGTATGGGTCACGTACAACGCTGAAAAGGAATACAATATTTTTAACAATGTATGCATTTCACACACAATCTATCTATCTATCTATCTATCTATCTATACTATTCTAAAAATGGAAAGACCCAAAATTGAAATGTTAAATTACCAAAATATCCATTAAATATTGAAAGACCATTTTACCCTTCACTGAAACACTAATTGTACCAAAAAATAAAAATACAATTAGATAAATGCTATTACTCTATCAAATTTTTTTTAGTAATGTACATGAATCAACCACTATAAAGTCTCTTGAATATATCACATATAATGTTTAATGCATTTGATATTCTTTGTATTAATTCCTAGCTGCAGTAAATTCATGAAATTTTTGTTCTGTTCATATTCCAATTGGTAATATGAAAGGTTATGTTTGCCCTTCAAAAAAAAATAAGAAAATAAACATATGAATCTCAAATGCTAGCTAGAAGGAATTTAATTGAACCTACCTATATATTTATCTTCTAAAAATTGTCTTATCGGCGTGAATTCATTAGCCTGCTTATGGATTTCAGTTACATAATTTGAAGTGGCTTCTGAGTTAAAAAGTAATCAAGAATATATACTCATGATATCAACAATTTTGGGGAGAAGGCTCATTTATTGGGGACGTTGATGGCAAAAAAATGAGCATGAGCATTTGATTCTTTTTACTCTGATGATTGTCTGAATGAGCCAAGCTTTACTTGGATATCAAAACATACGACTATAAATATTAGGTAATTTATGTATAAATGATGTACATATCTTCTGGGTTTATTTGATGATTTTTATTTTTGGTGGTTATGATATTTCTCTGTCTTATACGCTTTTTATTGATATTATTTGGAGTTATTTTGCTGAAATTTTCCTTTTTTTAAGGAAAATTCATGCTTTGTTTTCTTAATTTGTATTTTATGATCTGTTTTTGTGTATTGTTGCAATTAATTTTGCTGTTGATTGGCATCTGGTGATATTCTTTTGAATTATCTTTGCCAAAAGATTTTGCATTGTAAGTTTATGATTTGAGGGAGAGGATTTGGATTAGATTCTGAGATGAAATCTTTTTTATATTGAAGGTATGAACGCTTGAAGATGTGTTGGATGATGAGAAAGCCTGCACAATTGGACGTTGCTAATTTTCCATATGAGTTCTCAATGGAAATAATAGTTAAATATTATTTCATTTGTTTTTAATATTTATGCTAGGCCCTTTGTGCATATTATTGAGGACAGGGGAGTAGTTTACTTAAATAATGGTTAGAGGTCATGCAAAGAGTGTCCAGTTTCTATAAACACACATAACTTTTGACTAGCAATTTAGTTACATAGTTAAGGAGTTAATTAGAGTTTGTTGGTAAGGAGTAAAGTCGGTGGAAGTAGTATATAATGTAGATGTGAGGTCTGTAATCTACATGGTTCATAGAATCAGTAGATCAGTTCCCCTTTTTAGTTTTCTTTCTTCTTCCAGTTTCCTTTCTTCTCAATTACTAGCACATATTGTTTGTATATTTTACTATCCTAGATTATGATATTTTAATTTTATCATTCAAATATTATTTTTATAATTTAATCCAGTATGTTATTTAGATTTTATGGAAAGCGAGTATTGATATCTTTAATTTTCTTTTTAATTAGAAGGTATCCATGATTTCTGGCAAGTCTAATTTCGTAATTTTCAATTTACTTATTATTTATATGTTTTAGTATCTTTTATATTGTTTTAAAAAGTTTGTGAACGGATAGACGTGGGATACATGTGCAACACATATGTCCAGAGACTAGTATATATATATATATATATATATATATATATATATATATATATATATATTGACTCTGCAATACTCAACCGACTGACACCAGGTTCCGAAGTGGTTTTCGTTTAGATAAAATTAAAATAATAAAGGTAATCAAGTCCTGAAAGCTACACTGTCCCCAGTTTATAACTTGCGTGAATGCTCAAATTCTAGAATAACAAATGAGAAGAATACAGAACAACTCAGCTTTTCTAAATACTTTCCACGATGTTGACCCATATTATTATAACAAAAAGAAACAGGTCAATGAAGCTCTAGTAATGGAGTTGATTTACTTGTAGAAGTTCATATTCTTGCCACTTCCACTCAGCATGAAGTACACACAATCTACCCAACGATTCCAGTGGATTACAATTATTGTTTTCTTTTAATAAGGTTCAAGAGGACTAGTTATATAACACTAAAAGTCTTAATCCCCAATCTGATTCCTCAATGCAAAGCCACAAACAGAAAACAAACACATCTTGATATTATCTCAAAAGTAAAATAAACTAACAATAAAAGAATTTGTGAATTAAAGTGAAGAAAAACACACTCGAGCTGCAAATAAAATTTGGTTATTAGTATATTTTCTTTTCCCGCTTTCTTTATGGATATCCATTTCATTAAAGTAAGAGGAGGATACCATTTCGATGCTTGAATTTTGAGGACTGTCTTGAATCACTAATTAAAACTTTATCAATTTATTTCCTCAGCATATATGTCCCTAGTATGCAAGTTGTCGTTGCTTTAATTGATTATAAAGCATGTCATTTGAATCATAGACATTGTTAAACTATAAAGCATACCTGAGGGTAGGGTGGGCATAAAAACTGAAGAGACGAAAAATTGAACCGAACCAAACTAATTTGATTCTTCGATTTGGTTTTGATTTTTTTTTTTTTGAAACTTCGATTCTTCAATTCAGTTCTAAGTTTTGGGATTTTCGTACTTTGGTGCACCGAAGAATCAAATTTTAATTAATTGATTTTTTAAAAATTATTTATTTTACGTGGCCCAGTATATAATTACAATGATAGTCTTATACCCTATCAGACAATTCAGTCCCTTCAGTCCCTAATTCCTACAAGGCCCTATCAGTGATCAGACAATCCAACCTACAAGGCCCAAGCCCCTAATTCCTAAGCTAATGCGCTAAATATCCTACCAGACGATTCAGTCCCTTTAGTCCTTCACTCTTCACTGCTCACTGGATCACTGGTAGTGGGTTGCCATTGCCAACCTTGTGAAATTGTGGTAGTGGCCACTGTTAACTGGTAGTGTTTTCATAAACACTACAACATTTTAGGCTTTTGGCCACACTAATTCTGAACCCCGCTTAAAAAGTGTTGCTACAAAAATCTATGAGAACGCTTTCAAAGTGTGGCCTTTACATAGAACTTTTGTCCACGATAACATTGGCAAAACTTATAAAGCGTGCTCTTTAGTTGTATAGGCTGCACTTTATAAGTGTTGCCAAATCATAATACAACCAGCAACACTTAATTATACATATGACTATGCTTTTAAAATGAACTACTCCCTTCGCTTAAAAAAGAATGACCTACTTTCCTTTCTATTCTGTTTCAAAAAGAATAACCCTTTCCTTTTTTTGCAATACTTTAATTCCAACTTTCCACATGACATGTTTAAGACCACAAGATTAAAGGGCATTTTGGTACATTTGACACAACTTTAATTTATAACCACAAGATTCAAAAGTCTTATTTATTTTCGTAAACTCTGTGCCAAGTCAAAGTAAGTCATTCTTTTTAAAACAGAGGGTGTATATTTATAATTACTAAAACAACACTTCATAAGTGTGCTCTAATAATTTTCATAAAATTTTGACTAAAATATTTATGTTCCCTCCATATATTTAGCTCTCCACCCAATTTCTAATTGTCAAAAGGCTAGTATACATATTAAACCCATTTTTCCACTAATTCTCTATTTGTCCAAATCGTAAAAAGGTTTTTTTGCCCAATTTCGTTAGAGGGTTTATCGTGTATTATAGAGGATCGGCAAAATTGTTGCAGTATTTTTCTATACCTCGATGGTACATTATGTTGTTCTTGGTACTGCTTTTGTTAATAGATTGATTTTTCTTGGTTATAATCTTCATTTGTTTATTGGGTTTTTTGGGAGGGATGAATTCTCCAGAAAGGTCAACGGGCGGGTGCGGGGTTTGTAATTTTTGTTGATGACCTTAGAACAAGGTTTACTCTGTGTTTGATTCTTGTTACTGGGGCTATTGTTGTGAATTTGGATGTATTTTCCTAGTTTGGTTGTGTATTAGTGTGTTCTTACTGATAGTTTAGGCCATACTTTTCAAGGGTGTTTGAAGGCCTAAAATGTTATAGTAAAAGTAAACAAAGTAATGTTTGTCACGAAGTCTAACTAAACAAAGTATGTTCACTACCTCATTGGTAGTGTTTTCTCTCTACTGGAAAGTGGAAACAAGTCCCTTGTATAATTTGATGGCATATTTCATGGGTCACTGGTAGTGATTTCTATAGGCAGACATCAGTGATTTCCGAAACATATGTATATTATATATGTGACCGAACTACAAGAAAGAACCGATTTAGAAACACCGAATTAAATTGAACTGAAGTTTAAAAAATTTAATTGAACTGAATTAGTTTGGTTAGGTGTTTGGTTCTCAATTTTTCAAAACCAAAAATTACAGAACCAAACCGAACTTTGATGAAACCGTAGCGAAGAACCGAACGTCCACCCCCTACTTGAGGGGACTGATAATGGCAGGAGGAGCATTTGTGGACCAGGTTAAAACAAGCTTGACATTCAGAAATGAATTGTAGATGTTCATGAAATTTATAACTCCATTTGCAACAACGATTCCTGCAACTGATTCACCAGGCAAGACAACTGAAAATTTGTGATGAGACAGATTACCTAAGTTCTAGTAAGTCTTGCACTGTACCTAGAAGTAAATTCAGTTGAGGATACTCAAATTATTACACAGATGAAATAATAAAAGGCAATAAAACAAGACGAGAAACTTGTCATTCTCGAATAAGTCAAGAGAACAATTGTTATGTAAGAAAAAGAAGGGATACGGGAAGATTAAAGAATTAGAATATTTGCATGAAGAAAATGTAGAAACTTCAAGAACCATAAATACGTTTCGTTAGAGAAGTTAGCGACTCTGCCATGCATTTCACATGTATTCACATGAGGAATTGGCTAGGAGTTGAGAATTTGCAATTGAGGGGAACTTGCAACAAGTCTAGCATTTCAAGTTTCAATTACAATTTTTCTAAAATTTGGGGTGGTTGCCAGGTTAGCCAAAAGCTTATGTATCAATAATTTTTACCTATTTCTCCATTAATATTTGGATACCAGTAAGAACTTTTGGATTTGTCCTAAAGATACTTGGAGAAATAAGTATATTTTTCATCAAGAGCATCTAAAAATGAAATTAAGTCACACAACTGCATAATCAATCTGAACAACCTTCAATGTTTCCTAGTCAATTCTCATATTTTCTTCTTTTTTTTCTTGATGATGATGGCGATGGTGGTGTTTGTGCTAGCTTGCACATACCTGATACATGCCACAATCATAGGTATTAGGTAACTCTGACCACCAAGGTTTAGGAAGATTGGAGAAACCAACTAGTGTTTTTATTTTTGTTGGATTGTGATTCAAAACTTCATGGTTTTCACCCACTTCATTGAACATTGGACCACACCCGTGGGTGATTTTCAATTCACAATTTAGTTTCTCTCTCTCTCTCAAGCCGCTAACCTTGTTTTCAAAAAGCAATCAACTTGTGATGTAAACAGGTGGTTGTATATATCCAGTGGCCTGATAGTTCTTAGTGTTGAACAACAAAAGGTTTCTTAGATGTATACAAAATCCACACTAGCCATTATAACCTTCTTTTACTTTGAAAGGAGAACTGAAAATTTCTCTGACACAGAAACAGATGGAAATGTCGAACAAGGCCAACAAAACCACTGAGAGAATGGGCATTTAACAAAATATTCCTCATAATTCCTGTAGCCAAACTAAGGAATTTCCTCATTTTTTTTTGTTAAACAAATGTAACATTCACAGTAAGAGTGAGTCTATACTGGTCAATATTAATTCCTTACAATCCCTTGAGGTATATCACCCAAATATAGAACCCAACTAGGTTGGGGTCGATCCCACAGGGAATAGGTCGAAGTGTGAGTAGAATACCGGATGGAACAATCGGAAAGTAAATAAAACTGGGGGGTTTTATGAATAAAAAGTGACAATAATAGTTGCTGGTCGAATCAAGTTTGTAGACAATAAGAGAAATTCACTAGGACTGTGATCCCCAATGATTCCTTAACTCCACCGGTTACTTGTGTTAACAAGATTGTCCCGCTACGCTGCATGCAGAATCTAACAAGTTAGGTTCATCTAACTGTCTCTCGACCTTCATTAGAAGAATTTCACTCTTTTCCTCTAGGACTCCGAGTGTTTCACTACTAACCCTTGTCCTGGATCTCAGATAACCATACCCGCTAAGGCTCCGGTTATTAGATAAAGGTTGATAGCTTCAAATCTCTGTTGTTATCTCCTTTTACCAATCTCTACCTCTCTCTCGAGAAAGTCTAGAATACAGGCGAATTTCCAACGTTTGCAACCATTAGAAGAGCAATCACAATGAAGGAAACAACAAGACATGTATACACAGCGGTACGAAAATGCTTAGCACTTAACCAGTTTTGTTAATTCCTCATGGTTCACACAACCCTAGTTGATGGGTTTAGCTGCTCATAATTGTAAGAACACAAGAAGAATTCAAAGATGAAAGCATAATTATGATCTCACAACAATGAAGAAAATCCAAAATCTCAATTATCAATAAAACTCAAATTAGGGTTTGTGACTACAAAACCAAGAATATGTCTGAAATAGTATGAAATAACTCTCAAAATAATATATTGTCTAACTCTCGCACCTAGGACTATACAGGGGTATTTATAGATACAAAACTAGTCCTATCCAAAACAAAATAGGAGAACAGAGTCGGCAGCTTCCACGGTATCGTGACTTGGTGTCGTGGAACCAAGTCACGCCACGTAGGTTGTTGTCATGGAAATAAGGCTCAATTAGACGTCTTTAGAAGTTGGATCACGACACGCTTCCACGTCACGTGGGTGGTAGTCATGCCACGTGACTCCTGTCGTAGAAATCAGACAATTATTTCAGTCTCTGTAGTGGACACACGCCAGCCACTCACGTCACGTGACTTGTGTTGTGGGTCCCTGTCTTGTGCAGGTTCTTGTTCTTTATTCTTCTGACACTTGATTCTTCCTTCTTGATAATTTTGCCTTTAAAACCTGTTTTCCTACAAAGTAGGACAGAAACCACATCATACCAACAAAACACACCCAAGTCATTGCATATTTTCCTTGTTTTAAGCCTCAAAACTGTCACGTAACCATGACACATCAACACCCTCAACTTAGAACGTTTGCATGTCCTCAGGCAAACAAAATAAAAATACACAGACATAATGCTTAACTAAGAGAAACCTAAGGGACCTATGGCAGTCTACTCGTTGCCTTTGGCACAAAACTTTTTTTGACCCGTTCTATTTTCAAAGCAAAACCCAAGTGTGTATACAAGAAGCATAGTATCATAACACAGAAGAGAGCAAGTGATGGCACCAGATTATGCACGACCAACTTAGCATATATGCAATTGACATTTCTCGAACAACTAGCAGCTAATAATGCAACCCATGTGCTCTCACAATCAAAGAAGTCCCATGCACTCACAGTATACTAATGAATATCAACATAGGGACGAGGTCAAAACACTCACGCTCACAAAGAAGTCAAAACAGTGTACCTGAAATACCATAGGCTTGCCCTTATTTTCTACGCCTTCGTTTTCGGACAGTTGGACTAGGATCACTATAGGACTTTACTCGGCTTGTAATGTAGGCTTAGGGACGGGTATGGTATATATGGGTATGGTGACTCAACCCTCCTTGACACTACACTATTTTTGGCTCCAACTTTCAACTTTTCTCATTTTTATTCTTTCTTATTCTCCTTTCTTTTATTTTCAGATTTTGGGTGTCATTTTTCTCACACTTCACAGCACAACAACTTTCTTTTTTTTTTCTTTTCTCTTTTTACCTTTTTTTTTACTTTTTTATTTCTTCACACCCAAAACTGTTTTCCCTTTTTCTTTTACTTAACCACTTCTTCATACCCAACTAAATCTACGCACCCCTATAATAGCCACTCTCAACTTAGGCGATTTTTCTTAGTTGAGGTACACAGTGTCCAAGGAGGGACCAGGGCCAAGACAGGTTCATTGTATTTAAATTGGGAAGGTGAATAGGCTAATGAAAGAATTAGGACAATTATGGCTCAAAGTCGGGATCAAGGGATACTTCTTCATTTGGTTTGGCATTTAGGCTAAAAGTGGACTTTATTCAAAAATGGCTTATGATCCTTTCCTAATCCCTATCCTCTAACTTAGGCAAGACTAACCGGGCAAGTTCTGGATCGTACACACACAGTTAACTAAGTAGTGACCTCACACACACACAGCACAGGGTTGTATTATCAACTACTACCTATCCGGTTTATGCAATGCTAGCTACAGTTATTTTCCTATAATCCTAGTGCCATAACAAGATCCAACAGCTGTCACACACAAGCATGCTATTCACACAATTCAAAAATAAAAATTTTTAGGAGGGGTATCCTTAACATTCAAAACACATAAAAATCTTTCAAAACTGGACTGCACTACAGTTCCCTTATTTTTCTCCTAATTTAGCAAGAAACACAAAAACATCATCAATAACATCCTAAACATGCCGGTTCTACTATGATAGCACACTCGGGGGAAAAGAAACACAGCAACAAAAACCCCAAGTGGTGGTACACCCCCCCAACTAAACATGGTGCAATGCCCTCAATGCACCGATATCAATCAAATACAAGGGAGTGAAGACGTACCTGTGGTGCCCTAAGCGCTGAAAGTGGGCCCGCCAACAACGGGATTATCAGACTGAGCAGTAGTAGGTGCATCCGGTTGAGGGACAGCCTGACTGGAAGATGCACCATGCGCCCTTTGCTCCGGCTCAATCTGACTCGCATGGTACTCTACTCGGGAGGATTTAGCCGCCCTCCGTAGATCACTCTCGTACTCAGCATAACTATCACCCCGATCCTCCGGACTGCGGGGTCTCTTGCCTCTATCCATCGGAGGCTCCTCATCAGCAAACAAATCAACCTCAATGCTGGTCGCACGAAGATCTGGGAAGGCATAGGTGGTATAATAGGAGTGCTACTCAATGCCAATTCCCGAACCTCCTCTCTCAAAGTGGCTACCTTCTGGGTCAAGCCGATCATATCAGGGCTAGGTGCAGCACTCAATCGGGAGGCCATACGTGCCTCATAACTATCAATCCTCCCATGCAATCCCCTCATAAACTAGTCCATCGCCGCAGTCATCCGACCCTCCACCCTAGTCTCCACAGCCTCTACAGTGGTCCTAACCCAAGGCTTAAGCTAGGATACCAACTTAGCCATCTGAGTCTCAGTGTGAGCCTAGCGCTCAAACATCTCCGTCTTCCTGTTAATCAACTGCTATAGAAAGTCCCTCAATACTAAAACCATCCTAGTAGGAGGCGGTGGAGTACTAGTACTGGGTACCTCATCATCAATAGGGCCAGCGCCCTCAGTCTGTACAGGAATAGTCATAGGTACCCTAACCGATGCAAGAACAGGCAAAGGGGCACTACTCGGCTCATCCAGGGCTGCACTCGACTACTCAGACGGCTGTGACCCTAGTGGAAGAATGGGTGTGAACCCCTCTGCTCCATCAGTCCAATATCTACAATATGGGTCACCTAGATATAATGGTCGAGGGTAGGTATCCTGGCCACCCCGCCCTATCACACAACCCCTGGATCAGGCATGGGAAGGGTATACTCGTGTGATCTCTGAAATCCCGCTCGTGGATCTCCGAGATGATGTACCTCGCAAAATAAATCTCATAACCAACTAAGAGGCTGGCTACTACCACAGCTCGGTCCAATATGAGTGAGTTATCAGCATTGGTTGGACCCGACCGATGTCGAACCACAGACCACCAGAATCTACCAGCAAAATGAAGCGTGGACTTTTTGATGTCCAGCTTCCCAGTCACCCAACTAGCCGCCACACCATCTTCGGCTATGTACCCCGCAATCCATTTAAGCAACTCCAATTTCTGCTCCGCATCTCGCATCTTAACTCACGTGGCGTGAGTACAGTCACGTGGCGTGAGTGCCAGTCACGCCATCTCTCACATCACGTGGCGTGAGTGCAGTCACGTGATGTGAGAGATGGCATGACTGGCACTGAACCACTTTAGATAAATTTTGCGACTTTCAGCTACTGCTCCTCTGATAATCAGATCTCCACATAACAATATCTTAGGTTGCCTCCCAATCAACACTTGATTTAACGTCGCGACACGACGCGACTAACTTGGATACTCAGACTTCACCAACTAGCCCATGGTTGCCTCCCACGAAGTGCCTGATTTAACGTCGCGGTACGACATGGCTAGCTTGACTACTTAGACTTCATCAAGCTCAAGTTCCTCAATTGACTTTATCTCTTCCGTAATTCCCACATAATGCTTAACACGCTGTCCGTTGACTTTGAATAAAACATTATCTGCTCCTTTTAGCTCAATAGCACCATGTGAAAATACCCTAACTACCGTGAATGGGCCAGACCATTTGGACTTTAATTTCCCAGCAAACAAACGAAGCTTGGAATTATACAGTAAAACCAAATCTCCTGGGTGAAACTCCCAGTTCTCAATTCGACGATCATGATACAATTTCATCTTCTCTTTATATAATGCTGAACTTTCGTAAGCCCGGAGACGAAATTCATCCATCTCATTCATCTGCTCAAGTCTCAATTGAGCCGCTTCACTCCAGTCTAAATTCACCCTTTTCAACGCCCACAAAGAAATTCACCCTTTTCAACGCCCACAAAGCCTTATGTTCCAGTTCAACGGGCAAATGGAAAGATTTTACAAAAACCAACTGATATGGTGATGCACTAATTGGTGTTTTAAAAGCAGTCCGATACACCCATAACGTATCATCCAATCTTCGAGCCCAATCAGTCCTATTTGCATTAACTGTTTTCGCCAAAATGGACTTGATCTCGCGATTTGACACCTCAACCTGCCCGCTTGTCTGAGGATGGTAACGTGTTGCCACCTTATGTTTGACACCATATTTTTCAAGCAGGGCTTTGAACAGACGGTTGCAAAAGTGGGATCCTCCATCACTAATAATAACTCGGGGTGTCCCAAATCGTGAGAATATGTTCTTTTTCAAGAAAGCTGTGACACTTCTCCCTTCGTTATTAGGAAGCGCAATTGCCTCTACCCACTTAGAAACATAGTCAACGGCTACCAAGATGTATTTCATTCCATGCGAACTCACAAAAGGACCCATAAAGTCAACTCCACACACATCGAACAATTCAAGCTCAAGTATAGTTGTCATGGGAAGTTCGTGTCTGCGTGAAATATTCCCTTGCATTTGACATTGGACACAAGCGCGAGCATAATCATGAGCATCTTTGTAAATACTGGGCCAGTAGTACCCACATTGCAAGATTTTATGGGTAGTCCACGCACCTCCATGATGACCCCCAATTTGAGATGAGTGACATGCCTCCAAAATACTTATCATCTCGGCCTCTGAGATACATCTTCAAATTATGCCATCAACACATATCCTGAACAGATACGGCTCATCCCACAAGAATTTTCTTACCTCATGCATGAATTTCCTTCTCTGCTGATATGACATGTCTTTCAAAACTAGATCACTTGCTAAGAAGTTGGCAAAATCAGCAAACCATGGGATTAAGTCCTGGGATGCTGCCAGTACTTGCTCATCTGGAAAAATGTCATCAATCTCAAGATCATCCTTCAATTTGAGCATGGATTCCTCCTCAAGGCGTGAAAGATGGTTAGCCACTTGATTTTCGGTCCCTTTACTATCTTTGACTTCAAAGTCAAATTCTTGCAACAGAAGTACCCACCAAATCAGTCTTGGCTTAACATCCTTTTTTGACATAAGATACCGAAGATCTGCATGGTCTGTATGCACAATCACTTTTGTACCTATCAGGTAAGATCTGAATTTCTCAAAAGCGAATACAATGACCAACAACTCCTGCTCAGTCACAGTGTAATTCTTTTGAGCTATATTAAGCAATTTGTTAGCATAGTAAATCGGATGTAATATCTTCTCATGTCTTTGGCCAAGGACTGCACCCAAAGCCACTCCACTAGCATCGCACATAACCTCAAAAGGCTTGGTCCAATCCGGTGATACAATAATAGGGTCTGAAACCAACTTCTCCTTAAGACACTCAAATGCTTTAAGACATGCTTCATCAAACACAAACTTCACCTCTTTCTCTAAAAGTTTGGACAAGGGATGTGCAATCTTGGAGAAATCCTTGATGAATCTTCTATAAAAACCAGCATGACCTAAGAAACTTCGAATACCTTTTACAGAGATAGGTGGGGGTAGCTTCTCAATTACTTCAATCTTTGCCTTATCCACCTCAATGCCATTCTTCGAAATCTGATGCCCCAATACGATACCCTCATTGACCATAAAGTGACATTTTTCCCAATTCAGCACTAGGTTGCACTCCTCGCATCTTTGTAGCACATTGGAAAGGTGTACCAAACAACCATCAAACGAGTCTCCCATAATAGAAAAATCATCCATAAAAACCTCAATAGTATCTTCCACCATGTCGGAGAAAATAGACATCATATAGTGTTGGAAGGTGGCCGGTGCATTACACAAACCGAAAGGCATCCTCTTGAATGCGAACGTCCCGTATGGACAAGTGAAAGTGGTCTTCTCTTGGTCTTCGGGGGATATGAAGATCTGATTATACCCCGAATAACCATCAAGAAAACAATACCATCCTCTACCAGCAAGACGGTCTAATATTTGGTCCATGAAGGGCATAGGAAAATGATCCTTCTCAGTCCAAGAATTCAGCTTTCGATAGTCCATGCAAACTCTCTATCCAGTCACCGGCCTCATTGGAATCAACTCATTTTTTTCGTTTGGAACCACAATGATTCCTCCCTTTTTTGGCACACACTGAACTGGGCTCACCCACTTGCTATCAGCAATAGGGTAAACCACACCTGTATCTAACCACTTAATGATCTCTTTCTTCACAACCTCTTGCATAGGTGGGTTCAGATGACGCTGGTGCTCAATGCTAGGTATGCACTCAGGAACAAGCTGGATCTTATGAGTGCAAATATCGGGTAGGATACCTATGATATCAACAATGGACCAACCAATGGCCCTCTTAAATCTTCTCAATACTGAAACCAAAGCCTCTACTTTCCAATCCACCAATTTAGCAAAAATAATCACTGGCAAGGTATTGTTGGCTCCCAAGAATGTGTAGCGAAGGTGGGCCGAAAGAGCCTTAAGCTCTAAAATTGGAGGCTCCTCAATAGACGGACAAGCTGGTGGAGTTACCCTATTCTTCAAATCAAGATCCAGTTTTTTGGGAGCATAAGTGTATTCTCCTTTACCAGCGAGTGCACCTACCATCTCATCATAATCTTTAATACCGTTGTCTTCAAAATTCATGATCATGACAGCCAGAGGTTCTACTCCCAACCTTTCTTCAAGGGACACAACAACCTCACTATCATCAACCACAGCTATCACTGAAATCACCTGCTTATCTCTTGGCTGCTTTATTGAACGACAGACATTGAAAGTAACCTGTTCATCATTCAATCTAAATTTCAGCTGCCCTATTTCCATATCAACCAATGCACGTCCAGTGGCAAGGAATGGTCTTCTCAATATGATGGGAACCTCAAAGTCAACTTCACAATCGAGAATCACAAAATCAGTCGAAAAAAATGAAAGTTGCAACCTTTACCAAAACATCGTACATAATGCCCACCGATTTTTTCACAGTTCTATCAACCATGAGAAGTCTCATAGAGGTTGGTTTTGGTTCTCCCAACCCTAACTGCTTGGAAACGGCTAATGGCATTAGGTTGATGCTAGCACCCAAATCACACAGTGCTTTAGCAAAGTCGTAGGACCCAATAATACAAGGAATTATGAAAGCTCCTGGATCTTCCTTCTTTTCAACTAGGGAACGCGAAGCAACTGCACTAAAATGATGTATGTTATCTGCTGGCTCAAAACTGACCGTTCTCTTCTTTGTCACCAAGTCTTTCATGAACTTTGCATAACCTGGCATCTGCTCCAATGCCTCTACAAGAGGGATGTTTACTGACAGCTCCTTCAACATGGTGATGAACTTCTGATACTTGCCTTCCTCAGCTTTCTTCTTCAATCTTTGAGGATAGGGAGGAGGAGGTCGTGGGATAGTTTTGAGCACTTGCGGTACCTCTTTTCAGATTTTGCATTATCACTATCATCATGATGATTTAAAATTGTGTCACCCTTTGAATTATCTGGCTCTAACTCAGCTTCTACATCAATAACCACTGGATCATTAGTCATACTACTGTCGGCAGGCATAGGTGGGTCTATCGTGCACTTCCCACTTCTAGTAGTAATGGCGAGACAATGACTATCATTTTTTGGATTTTGGACGGTATTGCTTGGAAGGGTGCCTGGCTGACGTTGATTTAGTGCCAATGAAATCTGCCCAAATTGTTGCTCCAACTATTTAATGGCAGTTGAATGAGACTCCACTTTCTGACTTATGCCCGAAATGTCAGTCCTAATCTCTTTCAAGCAATTTTCCTGGCTTTCTGCTCTTTTGACCAGTTTATTAAAAAGGGCCTCCATCCTTGAATTTCCAGACTCCTCATCACGTCTTCCTGGTGGTATATAAAGGTCATTCTTCTATCTATTATCATCTTTTCGCCTCCAATCACCGTCACGGTCCCATTCTCGATCTCTGTATCCCGATTTGTTGTAGTTGTCTCCATAATAGGTCCGACCTTGATTCCCTTGCCTTGAGTTCCAAGAGTCTTGATTAGACCCTTGGACCTTGGCTCGAAAACCCGCCACTTCGTGATCTAGATACTTTGCCTCTTCATCAGACTCACTATCATCATGTCTAGCCGATTTACTTTGTGGACCACTTGAGCCACAGATTCATCCAAATCCCTTTGAGCTGTTGAAGCTCCGATAGCATATGTGCCAGCAGGCGTATCTGCCTCCCGAGTATGCCATCCTTGGTTGGTCTTAGTGACACGATCTAATATCTCAGAAGCTTGGTCCCATCTCAGACTTATGAATGCTCCACCAGTGATCGTATCTACTACGGCCTTTGTGTTAAAATTCAATGCCCTGTAGAAGATTTTAAGTAAATTCCTACCACTCATCCTGTGATTTGGCACATTCTACAGCTTTTTCTTGAACCTCAGCCATGTCACGTAAAGTGCTTCAGAATGAAGTTGTCTGAAATTATAAATCTCGTCTTTCAACTGTAGTATCTTGGATGGTGGGAAAACTCTTTCCAAAAATTGATTTCTCAATTCTTGCCAAGTAGTGATGGAACCTCGTGGCAGCTTAGCCAACCACAAAGTGGCTTCTCCTGTAAGGGAAAATGGGAACAACCTCAACCGAATCGCCTCTTGGTTAACTCCAGGCAGATTGTACGACGTGCAGACCCCCACAAAATTCATTACGCTCATGTTTGGATCATCAGTAGGAAGACCCGCAAACACACCCTTCAAGTTTAGCAGATGGGTCATGGCACTAGTAATGTCAAACTTACTGCCCGGAGGTAACTCTGGTGGAATGATGGCACCATTCTCTATTGGCTCAAACTAGGCCACATATTCTTCTTCAGGATCATCATAAACAGGCACATGTGGTCTTGGTTGTTCTCTTAGTCGTCTTTGTCACTCTTCAGCATCAGCCAGATGCTGTGCTGCTTCCTGCATAACTCGATTATCTCTTTCTGCTTGTCTAAGAGCAGCCTGTCTAGCATGTTCTTCTCGTGTCAATCGAGCAGTAGTTTGATCCGCTGTTTCCTGAACAACTGTATGAATTGGCTGGTTGTGAATGTCTCCCACAGCTGCGGGATTCTGAACTCCTTCAGTATTCACCATTCTCCGATTAGCTCTTAGAGTCCTTTCGATTTCAAGATCAAGTGGAATCAGGGGATTGCCTTGACTCCTAGTATTTGGCATACACCGGCGTATGCCCTCAAAAGTATGTAAAAACACAACCAATCAACTCCAACCAGTAATAATCAACTCCATAACCGTATTCCCCAGCAACGATGCCAAAATTTGATGTCGCCCAAAATATACCTCCAAAAAAGTATAATGCGGTCGCTGAATCAACTATAGAACCCAACTAGGTTGGGGTCGATCCCACAGGGAATAGGTCAAAGTGTGAGTAGAATACTGGATGGAACAATCGGAAAGTAAATAAAACTAGGGGTTTTTATGAATAAAAAGTGACAATAACAGTTGCTGGTCGAATCAAGTTTGTAGACAATAAGAGAAATTCACTAGGACTGTGATCCTCAATGATTCCTTAACTCCACCGCTTACTTGTCCTAACAAGATTGTCCCACTAAGATGCATGCAAAATCTAACAAGTTAGGTTCATCTAACTGTCTCTCGACCTTCATTAGACAAATTTCACTCTTTTCCTCTCGGACTCCGAGTGTCGCACTACTAACCCTTGTCCTGGATCTCAGATAACCATACCCGCTAAGGCTCTGGTTATTAGATGAAGGTTGATAGCTTCAAATCTCTGTTGTTATCTCCTTTTCCCAATCTCTACCTCTCTCTTGAGCAAGTCTAGAATACAGGCGAGTTTCCAACATTTGCAACCGTTAGAAGAGCAATCACAATGAAGGAAACAACAATACATGCATACACAGCGGTATGGAATTACTTTACACTTAACCGGTTTTGTTAATTCCTCATGGTTCACACAACCCTAGTTGATGGGTTTAGCTGCTCATAATTGTAAGAACATAAGAAGAATTCAAAGAAGAAAGCATAATTATGATCTCACAACAATGAAGAAAATTTGAAATCTCAATTATCAATAAAACTCAAATTAGGGTTTGTGACTATAAAACCAAGAATATGTCTGAAACAGTATGAAATAACTCTCAAAATAATATATTGTCTAACTCTCAAACCTAGGACTATACAGGGGTATTTATAGATACAAAACTAGTCCTATCCAAAACAAAATAGGAGAACAGAGTCGGCAGCTTCCACGGTATCGTGACTTGGTGTCGTGGAACCAAGTCATGCTATGTAGGTTGTTGTCGTGGAAATCAGGCTCAATTAGACGCCTTCAGAAGTTGTATCACGGCATGCTTCCATGTCACGTGGGTGGTAGTCATGCCACGTGACTCCTGTCGTAGAAATCAGATAATTATTTTAGTCTCTGTAGTGGACCCACGCCATCCACTCACGTGACGTTTGGCTGTCATGCCATGTGACTTGTGTCGTGGGTCCTTGTCTTGTGCAGGTTCTTATTCTTTCTCTTCTGACACTTCGTTCTCAGGCTTGATTCTTCCTTTTTGATCAGTTTGCCTTTAAAACCTATTTTCCTGCAAAGTAGGACAGAAACCACATCATACCAACAAAACACACCCAAGTCATTGCATATTTTCCTTGTTTTAAGCATCAAAAGTGTCACGTAACCACGACACATCATTAGGCTGCTGCTCAGCTGCTGATGTGGTAGTTGTTGACTGCTGACGTGGCAACCACATGGAAATAAAATAATTTTTTTAAAAAATTTCACTAGTGGACCACAAACACCTTTGATCAACTTTGACTTGGGAAAATTGGATCAAATGTACCTTTTCTCTCCTTCTTCTTCAAAAACAACTTGATGAACTCCAAGAGCACCAAGAATAGACACCAATTCCCGAAACCCTCAAATCAATTCGAAATTAGTTCAAAATTTAGGATTAGCTTTCCCTCAACTTAGGGAATAAACCCCAATGATTTTTAAGCTCCAATTCCTTGTCAATTAATAGACTCAAAAGTTTGCAAAGTTTGAAAGCTCCAAAACCCTTTAATGGCAACTTCTCTTCTACAACTCCAAATCTAACGAAATTTAAAATCTAGACTCACAAGACACTAGAGAATCAAGATCTAGCGTCAAAAACAATAAATCAAAACAAAAGAAAAGTTTCAATTTTTTGGGGGGTTTTCTTTTGGACAAAAGTTTAGGATTTTTTTTTTGGAATTTTGAAAAGATCAAAATCCCAAGATTTAGATTTGTAAAAACAAACCTACACCTAGGCTCTTGATACCAAAATGATAATAATCAAAGAACTAGAATGGAAATAAAGAAAAAGGAATATGTGGATTAACAACTAGGAATTGAAATTATGGACTACAAGAGGCAAAAACCCTCACCTCCCAATTGATTTCAACACCAAGAAATTATCCCTACTCTAATAATCGAAGAAAACCAACTATACCACAAATAGATGACACTTCGATTAATTAAGCAAAAGAAGTTAACTAACAATTCCAAGAGTTCACACTAATCACTTACTAATTTCCTTAAGGGAATTCGCTAAGCACTAAATTAGCAACTAAGCTTTAAGAGTATTCAAAATTCAACATAAACTAAAGTCTTCAAAAATAAGAAAGACTAATATTTATACTGAGGGAAATAAAGAAGACATTAGCTTTTACAATTTTTTCCTCAATGAGACAAGACCTTGTTTGGTTGCCTTCTTTTGTGAATTCTAGAATTATTGAATTTATGAGATGACCATTTGCATACATGGACTCATTACTCTCTCCTCTTCACTTTGATGAACCTTCCATACATTGTATGCCTTCCCTTGGTATCCTTCAAGATCCTCCAAAGCTTCATTTTTTATGAACATCACTTGTAAGTCTTGGAGATCTTTTGCTTGACTATGTGTGAATGGCCTTGAAGGGTAATCCATGCCATCCACGCTATCCATGCTAGTATCAAGATTGAGAAACCATTTTTAATTTATTGGGTAGGCTATAGCTTAGTAATGAACATAAGAAAATTGCTGCTTTAGTTTTATTTATTTGATTTGTTATTATTTTTCAATTACTTGTCGGTTTCTAATCTGGTTATCACAAATAAAAATTACAACAATTAGTGCAGATATATATATAGGGGTGTTACAAAAGATATATGACAATGTCCTTTCTCTTTCTTTTTAGCTGAACTACTATGTTTCTTATTCAAACTTTTCACAAGTCAACATACATGTAAAATTTCCTCATAAGAGAAATATCTAAAATCGGAAAAACTTCTTCCACCATCAAAAAATTATGGTGCCAGCGCTATCCAGAAATATAAATGCACCTGCGATTACAATGGCATAAAGTCAAAGCATGACTCTCAAGATACATCAAAATCAAACCAAAAGGAAGATATTACCAAGGACAAACAAATTGTAACACCCCGTACCTTCCCAACCCTATGTGAAGACGTTGAACAATGGTTAATTGGGTGTCGAGATGCCATGAGTATGTATTTTGTAATGATTTTGATGAGAAAATTGAAATTCGGCTTCATACATGTGATTAGCCCTTCGTAAGAGGTGTTTTGTGATTTTCGTGGAGCACTTGTGGGGTTCAAAATGAGGCTAAGAGGACCTCTAAACAAATTGTGTTAAGTATAATAAGTAATTTAAAGAATAGCACTTGAAGTATCTAACCAAATCCGCGAAGAAAAGTGGAAAAAACAAATTTTTTTGAAAAACTAAGTGTGGGGGGCGCTAGAGGGCGTGTCATGCCGCTCTGGGCTAAAATTTTTAGCCCACAGGAAGCAAGCTGGCGTGCCCAAGGGAGTGCCAGGCTAGTTTTGCCACTTTTTCAAAGTTGGAAATTTTCTTAAGTCCCAAGGGTCCCCGGGGACGTACCGAGCCAATTTTTGCCACGTTTCTTCTACAACCATGAGCATATACATGAAATGAATGAAATATTATATTGGTATAATAAAATTTCTCGAGAATGAATTTGGCATCAAAATGACAGTTTTGCCCTTATGGTCAAAATGGGCCATACGTGGCTAAAATCGCTTGTTTTTGGGATTGAGGCTACGAATATGAATCGCGGGAGTGGGAATATTGTTGTAAAACATATGAGATGATTTAAACATGAGAAATTATTGATTTTATTGGGTTAAGTGAATTGGGCTCAAAAAAGGGCCCAAAATGAAGAAGAAAATATGGGCCAAGAATGGGTCAAATGACCTATTCTTCCATTTGACCAAGCCAAACATAGCATTTAATGCTAGGAAATGGCTAAGTATGACTTGGGGATTATATAAAGACCCAAAAATAAGATTTTTATTCACTTGGAAGTCTCATGCTAAATCTAGAATTTTCTACAAGTCTCTTCTCTCAACTTCAAACCCTAAGCCAACTTTTGGAGCAAGATCATCATTTTTCAAGCTTGGGAATGGATTAATATACTATATGCATGGGAGAGTATGTAAATCATGTTGGTTATGCTTGGAAGTGTTGAACATGGTGTCTTGTGTTTTTGGTAAAAGACTTGTGATCCATGGGATTTAAGCTTGAAATATGACTTGTGACTTTGATGAAAGAGCATGATATGGATAAAATATAAACATGTATGGTGTGATTTTGTTATGAAACTTGTTATTTTTCAATTAGTGTAAATTATGAGATTTTGGCCGATATGTGCTATGAAGTGTATTAAGGTGAATTGATGGATTATATGTGGTATGGTGTGGATGAGAAAGTGTAAAGGAGAAGTGCTGTGGTGAAATGTTATTGATTATAATGTATTGGTCAATGTATAGAATATTGTGGTATTATTGGTATGATAATTTCATCAATGGTTTTTTCAAGGGGGGAAATGACATTTTAAAGGCAAAAATGTAACTCATTGACGTTATATGCATTTATAAGGTAGTTGATGGTTAATGTCAATTCAGTTATGTATTTGTGTTGTAGAGTGAAACATAAAGAAGGAGCGGGACCATTGTATGCACATCTAAGGTTGTATATTCGTATTGAGAATACAAGGTATGTAAGGTTACTCTGTCCGTATCTTTTTGCGACAAATAGTATCCACATTGACATTATGCTTGTCCTATTCCGAAATGTGCTAAGGTATCCTATATCCAGTTATCAATGGTCATTATCACATAGTTCCTACTCATTGATCAATTGTGAATCACATGTCTCATATTCATGGTTAATGTTTTAAAAGCTCAATACGGTTATGTTCCAATGTTCCAATAGTGATTATACACATTGTAACACCCCGTATACACCCAACCCTATGTGAAGACGTTGAAAAATGTTTTCTTAGGTTTCGAGATATATAAGTATGTATTTGGTAAGGCTAATGATGAGAAAATTGAAATTTGGCCCCGTACATGTAATTAGACCTTTGTAGGAGGTGTTTTGTGATTTGGTGGAGCATTTGTGTAATACCCCGTACACATTCTAAACTCATTTGGTGACTTGGATTCATGTTTACTTGATGATTAAGATCACTAAGTAAGTATTTTGTAGTGTTTTGATAAGGTATTGGACGATATGCAAGTATTGAAGTAGTGGCCGAAAAATTAAGCAATGTGCTGAAACTTGTGCCACTCCCTGTTTCAGGGGGTATGGCACAAGCCACTGATTCATATAGGGTGCATTTCTTTCGCCACTGCCTTGCTTTGCAGCAGTGGCGCAAGGCACAAAGATTTTGCCTTCCCGGGCTCGTTTCGCAACGCAATTCTACATCGATTCTTAGATGGTTTCTTTTGGTTCTTGGGAGTTCTTTGAGTGTTTTTAATGATTAAAATACCTAAATACATTCCTACATAATCCTACATGATCAAATCATGAAATATAAATAGTTATCCAAAATGTTCAATGAAACCATGGGCGACTAGAATTCCTATTTTGGCGATTGAGACTACAAATGAGAATCTCGTAAGAGACTATTGTCGTGACATTATGGAATTATTTAAACATGAGATATATGGTGAATTATACATGAAATGTGATGGGCTAAGCTACATGTGCAATTGGGCCCAAAAGGGGATAAAAGGCATGGCCCAAAGGGAAAAATGATCCATTCTTCCACTTTGACCACATTTAATGCCAAGGAATGGATAAGTATGACTTGGGGTCTATATAAAGGACCCAATATCAGATTTTTATTCATAGAACACTCTCATTCCTTTTAAAGATATTTCTCAAACATTTCTCTAGTTCCAAACCCTAAAGCAAATATTTCCTTTGGACTCTTTGGTGAAGATCATCCTATTCCAAGACTTGGTAAGTATTTATTCTCATGGATTAACATATTATATGCATGGTAAATTATGTATATCATGATAGTTAATTGGCAAGGTGGTGAATAGTGTATTTGTGCTTTTGGTGAAAGATGTGCCATCTTTGTGATTTGAATTTAAAAAGAGACTTGATGTCTTAATGAAAGAGCATGGTATGGATAAAATATAAACATGTATGGTGTGATTTTGTTATTAAACTTGTTATTTTTCTAAAAGTGTAAATTGTGGAATTTTGGCCGATATGTGCTATGAGGTGTATTAAGGTAATTTGATGGATTATTTGTGATGTGGTGTGGATAAGAAAGTGTAAAGGAGAAGTGTTGTGGTGAAATGTAGCGATTATCATGTATTGGTCAATGTATGGAATATTGGGGGATTTTTGGAATAATAATTTCATCAATGGTTTTGTTAAGGGGAAGTGGCATGTTTAAAGGCAAACATGTAACTCATTGATGTTATATGCATTTGTAAGGTAGTTGATGGTTAATGTGAATCCCGTTATATATTTGTGTTGTAGAGTGACACTTAAAGAAGGAGCGGGACTATTGTATGCACCTCTAGGATTGTATATTCGTATTGAGAGTACAAGGTATGTAAGGTTACTCTGTCCGTATCTTTCTGCGGCAAATAGTATTCACATTGACATTATGCTTGTTCCATCCCAAAATGTGCTAAGGTATCCCATATCCGGTTATCCATGGTCATTGTCATATATTTCCTACTCATTGATCATTGGTGAATCTCATGTCTCATATTCATGGTTAATGTTCCAAAAGCTCAAATAAGGTTATATTCCAATGTTTCAATACTGATTATACTCATGTATCTTGTTCATTGATTATAGTTCAATGGTTCCAATAGTGTCATGTTTCCAAGAATGTTATATTGCCAAGTTATTCATATGTCTCTCACTCATTGATTATTGATCCAAAGCTTCAAGTAAAGTTATGACTATCAAAAGTATCAATCCCTCACAAGTGCTTGTACCGATCTCTCATAAGCAAAAGTATCAATCTCTCACAAGTAAAGGTATCAATCTCAAAAGTAAAGAAATGAAGTAAGAATAAAGTAATGCATATTGGTTGTGTTCATGGGTGTTATCCATGGGGTACAAATACCCGCATGATGATATGATCTTATCCATGAGGTAAAAAGAATACCTGCATGATGATGATACTTTATCCATGGGGTGAGAAGAACACCTGTATGAGGAGGTCCCAGACAGTATATGAGTGATGTAAAAGTAAAGTAAAGTAAAGGCAAGAGAAAGAAAGAACGTAATGTAGATAGTTTCCAAAGTTCAGTAAAGTGACTTATCCATATTGATCATTTATTGTATTTGAATTCATTCACATATTTACTTATCACACAAGTTTCATATGGCCTTACATACTCAGTACTTTCTTCGTACTGACCCCTCTTAGGGAATTTACCTTACTTGCTGCAGGCGCAGGTACTAGTAGGCCTCCCCAGTAGATTGCCAGTTGTGTGCGGATCATTGGTGAGCTCCAGTTAGTTCGGGGCTTCTTCGAGTAACAGTTGTTCATATGTTTTGGCGTTGTACATGTTGTATAAAGCGGGGACTTGTCCCGACTTTTAGTTCATTTTGGTCAATGCATTTGTTAGAGGCTTTTGTAGATGGATGTGGGTGTATAAATGTGAAGATACATGTCGTTTTGACTTTATGGCTCAAACGGCCAAGTTTTACATATATAGCTATGACATATTTTTCCATGTCTATGACTTTCGTATAGTTGCATGAGAAATAATGAGATTTACACGAGGACATGCATACGAATGTTCATGAGCAAAGGTTGGTTCCCTCGGGCCATATCGGCTTTGGGTGCCAATTACGCCTCGTTGGGATTCGGGGCGTGAGACTCATGTCTCTTGTTCATGGATTCTTGTCCAATGGTTCCAATGGTGTTATGTTTCCAATAAGGCTATGTTTCCAACAATGTTTGTTCACATGTCGCTCACTCATTGGTTAATGATCAAAAGCTTCAAGTAAAGTATAACTATCATTGTATCAATCTCAAAGTAAAGAATAAAGTAATGCATATGTCATTAATGATTGAGTACGGGTGGCAGCTTTGGGGGCATACGCCTAGCTCAAGACGATCCCAAGATTATTGGATCAGGGGGATGTCCTGAAGGAATAAGCCTAGCTCAGACCGAACCTGACAGGGGGCAGCTCTGGGGGTAATAACCTAGCTCGAGCCGAACCTGACACATTGATTTATGGGTGGCAGCTCTAGGGGTAAAAACCTAGCTTGAGCCGATCCCGATATATTGATTCATAGGGTGGCAGCTCTAGGGGCATAAGCCTAGCTCGAGCCGATCCCAACATAACGTTATGTTATGTAAACCCACTGATCAGTCGGGGCCCGGGTGTCACAGGTCACATGCAAAGATGAATAATCATAGAAGCAACGATACAAAGAAAGTAATGAAAGCAATATACATGGTTTCCAAAGTTCAGTATCGTGACTTATCCATATTGATCATTCATTTTTATTTGAGTTCATTGACATATTTACTTATCATACAGTTTCATATGGCCTTACATACTCATTACATTCTTCGTACTGACCCCTCTTGGGGGATTTACCTTACTTGTTGCAGGAGCAGGTACTAGTATGCCTTCACAGTAGGTTGCCAGTTGTTGCGGATCATTGGTGAGCTCCAGTTAGTTCGGGGCTTTTCCTAGTCACAATTGTACATATGTTTTGGTGTTGTACATGTTGTATAAAGCGGGGACTTGTACCAACTTTTAGTTCATTTTGGTCAATGCACTTGTTAGAGGCTTTTGTAGACATATGTGTGTATGGGAATGTAAGATGTATGTTCAGTTTGACGTGATGGCCCCAACGGCCAAGTTTTATATTTATATATATGACATATGTTTCTATGTTCATGACTACCACATAGTTGCATGAGCTATAATCAGATTCATATGAGGATATGCATATGAATGTTTGTGAGCAAAGATTGGTTCTCTCGGGCCATATCGGCTTCGGGTGCCAATCACGTCTCGATAGGATTCGGGGCGTGACAAAAATGCTCCTAAAAACTTTAAAAAAAGAAAAAGAAAAAGAAAAAGACAATTATAACAAGAAGTGAGGACATTACAAAAGAAGAAACAAAAAATGGTGCATAATTCAGGTTAAGATCAACTTCTATAAAATCAAGTATAATAAATAGTAAAGCTTTCAACCATCAATACAACCTCCCCAAACAAGTTCTTTCAATTCTGACCAACTCAAAATCTTCTTTAAACAATCTCAAATTTTAGCGATGAGCTCTTCTCAATATTTTAAGTTTTTTGATATGTTATTCACTTAAAATGGTCCATGTTTGCGGCACGTCATATTTTAAAATTGAGCTTTAAAAAAACTTTAATGGTTGAAAGCAATAAAGAAGAAGGAAGAAAAGAGAGAAAGCAATGAAGAAGAAGAGAAGAAAAAAGGAATAAGTAGTAGTAGGATGAGGAGGATGAGCAGTTGTTTATGGAAATAGCATAAGTTGAATGGCTTTTTTAAGAAATAAGAGGAGGAAGTGAAGGAGGAGGAGGAGGTAGAAGAAGAAGAAGAAGTAGTAGAAGAAGAAGGAGGAGGAGGAGGAGAAGTTTTGGGAAACAACATAAGTCAAGCAAATGTTTTAAGAAATAAAATAGGGAATAGGAGGAGGAAGAACAGAAGTAGAAGTAGAAAGAGAAGGTAGAAGAAGAAGCAATAATAATAATAATAATAATAATAATAATAATAATAATAATAATAATAAGAAGAAGAAGAAGAAGAAGAAGAATAAAAAGAAGAAGAAGAAGAAGAAGAAGGAGGAGGAGGAGAAGAGGAGGATAAAAAGGAGAAAAAGGGGATAATAATAATAATAATAATAATAATAAGCAGAAGGAGGAGAAGTTTTAGGCAACAACATAAGCCAAATAACTATTTTATGAAATAAAATAGGGAGGTAGGGAAGTTTTGAGCAACAACATAAGTCGAACGACTATTTTAAGAAATAAAACGGGCCGAATGGCTATTTAGAGAAATAACAAATAAGGGGGGGTTATTTTTTGGGTAAGAAATTTAACTCAATGGATATTTTATTTAATTTTTCCAATTTTTTTCAGAAGTCCAAACCGTGCTACATGGGGTTTAGGTATTTGACTCCGACCTAGGGCTTTCAAAATAAAATCGTAATCAATATTCAAATAAGAAAATGTTATTGAATTATTGATACTGGATTGAAAGTTTGAGAGTGATTTAGAATTTTATAAGTAATGGGTTATTAATTCAAGGATGAATTTTCTAATTTTTATATCGAATAAATCAATTAATTGATAATTGTTAAGTCAAACTAAATCAACCAATATCTTAATAATGGTAGCGGTTTAACATATATAAAAATTGATAACCACTAAGTCAAACTATTACACAATAAAATAACCAAATCATCCGATAAGCACCAAAAGATTGGAAGAGAACACATCATAGCCTTCGTACCAAAGTGATGAGTCTTCTTGATCATTCTTTTATTGAGAAAATATAATATTTGATTTGAGATATATTTCCATAGCATATTGAAAGTGAACACACACACACACACACACATGTGTATGTGTATATATATATATATGTATGTATATATATATTATAATATAATGACCCTCCAGGTCATTTTCTATTTTTTCATGCTTTTTTTACATTTAGAGATTTCCTATAGCTGCCCTAAGTCATTTATGACTTGGTGGGACTGACAGTTTGGTTATCGGATAGTTCATTTGCTTTTTATAGCCATTTTCCTAATTTGGAGCTTTTGAAGTTGAGAAAATGGTCTCGAGCCAAAACTTTAGATAAATAGCCTCGGATGAAAATTTTGACAATTCCATTGGCTTTGGAATGTTTATTTTAGGCTATGAGAACCGTTGGTCAGGGTCTCGAGGCTTCTGGGCTCATTTTGGGCTATTGGATGGATTTTGGTAAAAACGAAACCTTGGGTGTTGGATGGATATTTTTTCAAAACGACCTCTAATGGAAATTTTGATGGTTCTATTGAGTAAGAAATGCTGAATTGGGTAGGTAGCATAGTTCATTTGTGTGCACAGGGTTCTGGATGAATCCCAGGCACCCGGTCGGAGTCTGTTGGGACTTGGAATTTTGCTAGTGCATCAATACCTGGTGCAGGACAAAATTGGCCTTTGAGTTCCTGATGCCTTGGTCGTGTTCACAAAGGTCAAGGATTTTTGTCTTTGCATTCGTGAGGCCTTGGCCACTTTTGCGAGGGCCAAGGAATCTTAACCTCCACGTTCGTGAGCTAGTCGTCGCGTTCGCAAAGAGGAAGCTGGCCTGACCGTTCTAGGTTCCTTCTCCGCATTCATAGTGGACCAGTTACGTATACAAAGGCCTATCCTGGTCTGCTCCCACTTTCACGACAGGGTTCCCCCATTCATGAAGAAGGGACCCCTAGCAAAATATATAACACCCCCTTTATTTTTAGCCATTAGTTTTCTAAGTATAAACGCCATATTTGATCTTGAGAGCTGAAGAAAGTGTGGGGAATCATAAATTGGAGCTGGGAATAGCTATGGGGCATGTTAGTAATCAATTCTTCATCTTCATCTCGTAAGTTTCCGATCTAAATTTTGTTAAATTCATAGCTTAATTTCTTGCTTTTACTCGAGCTTTACAGACTATTTTGGGCTCGAAATTAAGGGCAGGTCATGCCCAATTTTTTGTCACAAGATCATTATACCTTGAAGGACGTAGTTTTGATTTTAATTTTTGAATTTCGCAAGCTGGGCCCATGGGTGATTTTTAGCTTAATTTCTGAACTGGAGTGTAAATTTGCAATATGGGTGTTGTTGTTCTCATTTTGATGCCTAGAATATTATTTTGATTGAATGGTAGAGGTCGGAGGCTTCTCGGAAGGGAAAAAATCTAGTATTCCATGCTTTCGGTGGCGTCCAGCTAGGCTAGGCTTGCCTTTCTTTATACTTTGTTCTGTTATTGTATTAGTGTGGTATTGTGCTAGTTGTGGGTGGTTTATTTTGGTTCAAATATTTGTTTGGTAAATTCTTATTATTTTAGATGGTTAGGGGGCCATAGTAAAGATTTTGGGCCTTGTTTCCCTTAAGTTAGTGGTTAATCCTATTTTAAGATTAGACTTAGACTTTTTAGGGCCCTGGGTTCAGATTTAAAAGCCTTAGCCTAGGTTTGGGTAGTCGCTTGCCTTAGGTTGGGTTCTCAAAACTAGTAGTTAGCCTTATCACCCTTTCTAGGGTAGGTTGCTGTAACACCCTGTACGCTTCTGAACCTATTTTATTACTATAACATTTATGGAATTAATTGAACATGGGAGTTTTGAGGTATTATACATTAAATTTTGGTGGGATAAAGTAGTCTTGAGCCATTGGGCTCAATTGAGGCCCGATAATTGAGCAAAAGACATGGCCCAAATGAAGGGGAAATGATCCATTCTTCCTTTGACTAAGTAACATAGCAATTATTGACCAAAAGTATTGGCTAAGGATGACTTTAAAGGGTTTATATAAGGTGAAAATCAGATTTTTATTCACCATTTTCACACATGTACAATTCTAGAATTTTCTCAAAAAGATATTTTCTCTCTACACTCAAACCCTAAGCCACCTTCCTCTTGGGACAAGATCATCCTTTTTCAAGCCTTGGTAAGTGTTTATTTTTATGGTTTAATATATTATATGCATGGAATATGTTATAGATCAGGTTGGTTATGTTGGTGAAGTGTGAAAAGTTCACTATGTGTGAAACAATTTATGTTTGCTTAATCGGTGAAGGTTTATGCCTTGTAAACTTGAAAATGGACTTGTGGTCTTGAAGGAAGTGAAATTTATGGGTTCAATATTGACATGTGAGATGTGATTATATCCTTAACTTGTTTTATTCTTGTACATAATGTTTGGAATTGTTATTACAAAATTGGGCATGAAATTGGTGACGTACTGAAAGAAAAATGTAGTTTTGTGATGTTTATGTGCGTTGTGAAACCATGGATGTTCTTTGGAATCTAAGATGATCTAAAATATTTTAAGAGAAGGTTAGTTATGATCATGTACCATTTATTACAAAAAAGACCCAAAAGAGACCCTTTTTGGCCGAAACGGGCACCCGCCCTCGCAGACGAAGCACCTGCGGGCGCAGGTGACTTCGCAGGTGCCCCTGGACACTGCCAAGGGTCACCTTCGGATGCAGGTCAGACACCTGTGGGTGCAGGTGGCTTCGCAGGTCAGGCCAGAACCCCATTTCGGTTGTTTTTGCATCTCTTTGACCCCCCCAAAGCCCCTATACCCTTTATAGATGCAATTATCAACTTATGGTACCTTTTAAATGACTATAAAGGAGTATCCCGGAGGTATTTTGGAATGGTATAACATATTTATTGTTGTTAAAGTGTTATTGTGAAAGCTATCGAGTGACTTGACGGAGAAAAGGTAACGTAGTGTTAATGAGGAAGTGTAAAGGGTAAACTTGGTGTGAAATGTTATTGGTTTATGATGTCTTGGTCAATGTGTGAAATGTGATGATGTTGTCATGGTAATGCAGTGGATTGTATTGTAAAGGACGAAATGACGCTATATAGCAGTCACGTAACTCATTGTCATCCTATGCACTTGTAAGGTAACTAGTTGTTAACGTGAGCTCCGTTATGAACTTGTGTTGTAGAGTTACATGTAAGGAAGGAACTGGATTGTTGTATTCACATATAGGACGGTATATTCATATTGAGATCATAAGGTATGTAAGTTTACTCTTTCCGTATCCTTCTGCAGCATATAGTGTTCATATTGTCATTGTACTTATTCTATTCCGAAATGTTCTAAGGTATCCCATTTACGGTTATTGAATAGTGTTACTCACATATTCCTTATTCATTGGTCAATTGTGATTCACATGACTCATGTCCATTGGTTGACCCATTTTCAATAGCTAATATGTCAAAAGTTCCAAAATGTTCTAATGTATCGCATTTCAGGTTGGTTAACAGTTGCTAACCACATGTGTCTTATTCATTGAATATTGTTCCAAGGTTTCAAAAGTGTTATGTTCTAAAGTACCAATAATGTTATGTTTCAAAGTTCCAACAATGTTATAACTAATGTATCAATTTCTCACAATCTCTCTCGCAAGTAAAGGAATGAAGATGTTATAACTACCAATGTCTCAATCTCATGAAAGTAAAGGAATGAAGTAATGTATATATGTGTTCCCAGTAATGTTTCAATCACCAAGGTATCACTCTCATAACCAATGTAAAGGAAAGCAGTAAGCAAAGAAGAAATATATACATGGTTACTTTATGTTTCATTGAGTATGGATCACAAATCAAAAGGGCATAAGCTCAGATGGATTAATCCCAATATTATGCTATGTTATTATATTATAGCCCACCAATCGGTGGATGACGGTTATTATATTATAGCCCACCAATGGTGGATGACGGTTATTATGTTATGGCCCACCAATAGGTGGATGACTGTTATTATATTATGGCCCACCAACAAGTGGATGACTGTTATTATCTTATGGCATACTAATAAGTGGATGAATAATAATAATGATGAGCGTAAAGCCAAAGTAAGCATGTCAAGTAATTGAAAGTATGAAGGAAAGTTATTTCACGTAAGATAATTATAAGAAGGAATGATCAAACAATGAAAGTGATGAAAGTAACGTACATGGTTCCACATTCAGAATGGTGACTGATCTAAAATGTTTATTTCACATGTATTTAATCCCATATGAGATCCTATGGTTCATACAATTTCGTTTCTTATAGCCTTACATACTCAGTACATTATTCGTACTGACCCCCTTGGGGGACTTACCTTACTTGCTGCAGGCACAGGTGCTAGTAGATCTCCACAGTAGGTTGTAAGTCATTTGCGGATCATTGGTGAGCTCCAATTGGTTCGAGGCTTTCTGAGTCACATGTGTACATTGTTTTGATACTATGTAAATATTGTATAAGCATGGTCATGTATCTATTAGAGGCTTTGTAGACGTATGTGGGAAGATGAACGTGAAAGATGTATGTCTATTTTGACTTGATGGCCCTAACGACCAAGTTTCATATATATTGTACATGTTTGCCATGACTTCCGCCATTAGTATGTTATATTTTATAAGTTACATGAGATAGAATGCTATTCTTATAGAGACATGCATATGAAGGTACATGAGTAAAGATTGGTTCTCTCGGGCCTCAATGGCTTCGGGTGCCAGTCCGTCCCGAATGGGATTTGGGATGTGACAAAAGTGGTTTCAGAGCAGGTCGTTCTAAGGGTGTCTACAAAGTTGTGTCTGAGTAAAGTCTTGCTTATGGAGGTGTTTCACGCCACATTTATAAGTAGGAGGCTACGAGACATTTAGGAGTTGTTTCTTTTCTTCATTTCTAGATCGTGCAATAGAGCTATTATCGTAGGTGGAATTATATCTGACCATTGTAATTGGTTTTCTTTGATATAGTAAAATACCGATGACAAGACAAGATAGGGGTAAAGATAAGCAGGTAGACATACCTGCCGGAGAAGGAACGAGTAAAACACCACCGGACCAAGTTAGTCAGGGCGGGGCTGAAACTGAGTTTGCGACGCAGGCTTCCCCCATATTTCCAGCTCCAGAAGAGCTGGGAGGGAGAGAAGAACCTGCCGAAACACCTGTTAATGATACTGAGCAGAATCTAAGAAATGCAGTGCAAATGTTAACTCATATAGTTACTGGTATAGTTGATGTATTGAATCAAAGGCAAGTTGGTCCAATGACAAGTAGTGACGGTGTGGATAGGGCAGCTAGTCGGAGGACACAGGATTTTCTGAAATTAGACCCTCCCACGTTCACCGGGTCAGATTTGAATGAAGATCCACAGGATTTTGTGGACCAAATTAAAAGGGCTATGGATGTTATGCATGTGACTGGTACAGAAACAGTAGAACTTGCAGTATATAGACTAAAACGCCAGGCTATATTATGGTACGAAGATTGGAAACGAGCTAGGGGTATAGGTGCACTTCCAGCTAGTTGGGAGGAATTCAAAATGGCATTCCTTGATCATTATCTCCCATATGAGATCCGAGAGGCACGTGTAGACCAATTTCTAAATCTCTATCAGAGGGATATGAGTGTTCGAGAATACAGTTTACAGTTTTACTCTTTGGCTCGATATGCTCCAAATGTAGTAGCCACTATAGCCGACAGAGTCCATCGGTATGTGAGCAGATTGGAGTCATATTTGGTGAGGGACTGTACTATTGTTGCGTTAAAAAAATAAATGGACATAGTCAGAATACAGGCCTTTGCACAAAAGATGGAAGATCAGACGCAACGAAGGAGGGTACATGAATTTGAAAGAGGGCCTTCAAAGAGGGCTAGACCTATAAGACAATTTATGGTATCTCAAGGAGGATCTGGACCTTAGAGTTCTTCTCGACCACCTAGACCATTATTTTCTTCCCCTACAGTAGATACTTCATCATAATTTTGAGGGTTTAGAGGCAGTCAAGCTGGGCAGAGTAGTGGAATACGAGGTTCACAGACAGCGGGATCTTTTCGTCAGCTGTGCTAGCACTGCAGGAAGTTTCATTTAGGTGAATGCTGGTTTGGAACGAATGTTTGTTTTTGGTGTGGTGAGTCAGGCACATGATGAGAGAGTGCCCACAGAGGACCACGGGTAGTATGACACGACCCACGGGATCAGCCGTTGCATTATCATTGTCAGGTGTACAACCTGCTGGTCGTGGTAGAGGTGCTAGAGGAGCATCTAGTTCCAGTGGAGCACAGAATCGCACCAATGCACTAGTCGACCAATAGAATTTAGAGATTTCTCCTGATGGGGGTACAGGTATAATATCTGTCTTTTCACTGAATGTATCTGCATTGATTAATTTAGACTATACCTTATCATATGTTATTCTATTGCTTGCTGTGAAGTTTGAAAAACACCAAAAATATTAGCGAAGCCAAGTGAAGTAGCTATACTAGTTGGTGAATTTATTATAGTTAAAAAAAAAATATAGATCGTAATGGTACGGTAAATGTTTGTGATCATGTTACGATTGGCTGATCTTATCGGGATGGAAATGATAGATTTTAATGTGGTAATTGGTATGAATTGGTTGGTTATTATAGGAGAATTACAAAAAAAAAAATTCTTCTATTCCTGCACCCTTAACGAAGCCTACATACAAGGCAATCAAGTTCCAGCAGATTGATGCCTGTGAAAAAAAAAAATTCAAGAAATGAAAGATAAATTAACTTCCACACCAGTTTTAAGTGATGCCCGAGGGCACAGACTGTTATACAGTATATTGTGATGCTATCGGGGTTGGCCTCAGATGCGTATTGATGTAGCAGGGTAAGGTAATAGCGTGTGCCTCACGATAGTTGCGACCACATGAGAGAAATTACCCAACACATGACCCTGAACTAGTAGCTGTTATATTTGCTTAAATATATGGTGTCACTATTTGTAAGGGATTCATGTTGACATATATACTGAGCATAAGAGTTTGCAGTATATCCTTAAGATGAAGGACTTAAATCTAAGGTAGCGAAGGTGGCTTGAACCATTAAAAGATTATGACGTTGGTATCTTGTAACATTCGGGAAGAGCAAACGTGGTAGCTGATTCATTAAGCTGCAAAGAAGTAGGAAGTACTAATGGCCAGTTCACAGAAAAGAAAGATGTAGTCAGGAAATCTACATCAATTAACCAGTATGGGGTTTCGTCTTCTTGAGACTCCAGATGAAAAGAATTAGCATGAACAATGCAGTAGAATCTTCATCTGTAGTTGAAAGAGAGAAAAGCGATATGCAAACCCTATTTTCTTTCAGTTGAAAAAGAATGTACAATGAAGTTCGGCAAAAAAGTACATGAACTTACATAAGGGAGGAATACTTCAATATCAAGGTAGATTATGTATACCAAATATATTTGAGTTAAGAAAATGAATTATGACCAATGCACATTATTTACGGTATTCTGTTTATTCTGGAGCAATCAAAGTGTACCATGTCATGAAATAAATGTGTTAGTGAAGCAATATAAAGAAAAAGAACATTGCAGAATTAGTAGCTCATTGTCCGAATTGTCAACAGGTAATAGTAGAGAATTAGAAATCTAGAGGTTATGTGCCGATACTGGAAGGAAAGAATTTGAATTTTCCATAGGTGATTGGGAATGTTTGAAAGTACCACAAATGAAAGGGGTAATGAGACTTAGGAAGAAGGAAAGGTGACCCTAAATAGGTCCATATGAAATTATCCGAAGGTTTGAGCAAATTGCGTATGAATTGGTACTATTCCAAGAACTCTCCATAGTTCATTCATTGTTTCATATTTCGATGCTTCGAAAACGCATAGGAGATCCATCTCAAATGTCTCCTATTGAAGATGTGCGGTTTACGGAAGATCTCACATATGAAAAATGCTCATTGCTATTTTGGGGTTATCACGTGATGAGGGTAAGGAATAAAGAAGAATCTTACATAAAAGTACTTTGAAAAAAAAAGCAATAAGTAGAAGAAGTCACTCGGGGAATCAGAGAAATGATAAAGTCAAAGTATCTGTATTTGTTTCAAATGGAAGAAAAAGTTCAAAGCACGGAATTAGAGAAATAGTAAGTATATATGAGTGTTATGTATCTATATGATAACATGAAGAATGATCCATCTGTATACATTGGATGATGTCACTAACATTCGAGGATGAATGTTCCTAAGGGGGGAAGGATGTAACACCCCGTACGATTCTGAACCTAATTTATTACCATAAAATTTATGGAATTAATTGAACATGGGAGTTTTGAGGTATTATACATTAAATTTTGGTGGGATAAAGTAGTCTTGATCCATTGGGCTCAATTGAGGCCCAATAATTGAGCAAAAGACATGGCCCAAATGAAGGGGAAATGATCCATTCTTCCTTTGACTAAGTAACATAGCAATTATTGACCAAAAGTATTGGCTAAGGATGAATTTAAAGGGTTTATATAAGGTGAAAATCAGATTTTTATTCACCATTTTCACACATGTACAATTTTAGTATTTTCTCAAAAAGATATTTTCTCTCTACACTCAAACCCTAAGCCACCTTCCTCTTGGGACAAGATCATCCTTTTTCAAGACTTGGTAAGTGTTTATTTTTATGTTTTAATATGTTATATGCATGTAATATTTTATAGATCAGTTTGGTTATGTTGGTGAAGTGTGAGAAGCTCACTATGTGTGAAACAATTTATGTTTGCTTAATCGATGAAGGTTTTTGCCTTGTAAACTTGAAAATAGACTTGTGGTCCTGAAGGAAGTGAACTTTATGGGTTCAATATTGAAATGTGAGATGTGATTATAGCCTTAACTTGTTTTATTCTTGTACATAATGTTTGGAATTGTTATTACAAAATAGGGCATGGAATTGGTGACGTATTGAAAGAAAAATGTAGTTTGGTGATGTTTATGTGCGTTGCGAAACCAAGGATGTTCGTTGGCATCTAAGATGATCTAAAATATGTTAATATAAGGTTATTTAATATCATGGACCATTTATTACAAAAAGACCCAAAAGAGACCCTTTTTGGCCGAAACGGGCACCCGCCCTCGCAGACGAAGCACCTGCGGGCGTAGGTGACTTCGCAAGTGCCCCTGAACAATGTCAAGGGTCACCTTCGGGTTTTGGTGGCTTTTCAGGTCAGTACAGAAACCCATTTCAGTTCTTTTTGCATCTCTTTGACCCCCCAAAGTCCCTATACCCTTTATGGATATAATTATCAACTTATGGTACCTTTCAAATGACTATAAAGGAGTATCCCAGAGGTATTTTGGAATGGTATAACATATGTATTGTTGTTAAAGTGTTATTGTGAAAGCTATCGAGTGACTTGATGGGGAAAAGTTAACGTAGTGTTAATGAGGAAGTGTAAAGGGTAAACTTGGTGTGAAATGTTATTGGTTTATGATGTCTTGGTCAATGTGTGAAATTTGATGATGTTGTTGTCATGGTAATGCAGTGGATTGTATTGTAAAGGAAGCAATGACGCTATATAGCAGTCACGTAACTCATTGTCATCTTATGCACTTGTAAGGTAACTAGTTGTTAACGTGAGCTCCGTTATGAACTTGTGTTGTAGAATGACATGTAAGGAAGGAACTGGATTGTTGTATTCACATCTAGTATGGTATATTCATATTGATATCATAAGGTATGTAAGGTTACACTTTTCGTATCTTTCTGCAGCATATAGTGTTCACATTGTCATTGTACTTATTCTATTCCGAAATGTTCTAAGGTATCCCATTTCCGGTTATTGAATAGTGTTACTCACATGTTACTTATTCATTGGTCAATTGTGATTCACTTGACTCATGTCCATTGGTTGACCCATGTTCATTGGCTAATATGTCAAAAGTTCAAAAATGTTCTAAAGTATCGCATCTCAGGTTGGTTAACAGTTGATATCTACATGTGTCTTATTCATTGAATATTGTTCCAAGGTTCCAAAAGGGTTACGTTCTAAAGCCCCAATAATGTTATGTTTCAAAGTTCCAACAATGTTATAACTAATGTATCAATTTCTCACAATCTCTCTTACAAGTAAAGGAATGAAGATGTTATAACTACCAATGTCTCAGTCTCATGAAAGTAAAGGAATGAAGTAATGTATATATGTGTTCCCAGTAATGTTTCAATCACCAAGGTATCACTCTCATAACAAATTTAAATGAAACAAGTATGCAAAGAAGTAATATATACATGGTTACTTTATGTTTCATTGAGTATGGATCACAAATCAAAAGGGCATAAGCTCGGATGGAACAATCCCAATATTATGCTATGTTATTATATTATAGCCCACCAATCGGTGAATGACGGTTATTATATTATAGCCCACCAATGGTGGATGACGGTTATTATATTATGGCCCACCAATCGGTGGATGACGGTTATTATGTTATGGTCCACCAATGGTGGATGACGGTTATTATATTATGGCCCACCAATAGGTGGATGACTGTTATTATATTATGGCCCACCAACAGGTGGATGACTGTTATTATCTTATGTCCTACTAATAAGTAGATGAATAATAATAATAATGAGCATAAAGCCAAAGGAAGCATGTTAAGTAATTGAAAGTATGAAGGAAAGTTATTGCACATAAGATAATGATAAGAAGGAATGATCAAACAATGAAAGTGATGAAAGTAATGTACATGGTTCCAGATTCAGAATGGTGACTGATCTAAAATGTTTATTTCACATGTATTTAATCCCATATGAGATCCTATGGTTCATACAGTTTCATCTCTTATAGCCTTACATACTTAGTACATTATTTGTACTGACCCCCTTGGGGGAGTTTCCTTAATTGTTGCAAGCACAAGTGCTAGTAGACCTCCACAGTAGGTTGCAAGTCATTTGCGGATCATTGGTGAGCTCCAATTGGTTCGGGGCTTTCCGAGTCACATGTGTATATTGTTTTGATACTATGTAAATATTGTATAGGCATGGTCATGTATCTATTAGAGGCTTTGTAGACATATGTGGGAAGATGAACGTAAAAGATGTATGTCTATTTTGACTTGATGGCCTTAACGACCAAGTTTCATATATATTGTACATGTTTGCCATGACTTCTGCCATTGGTATGTTATATTTTATAAGTTACACGAGATAGAATGCTATTCTTATAGAGACATGCATATGAAGGTACATGAGTAAAGATTGGTTCTCTCGGGCCTCAACAGCTTCGGGTGCCAGTCCATCCCGAATGGGATTCGGGATGTGACAGTTGCTTTAGGATAGCATTCCTTTTTGACCTACATGATTATGGAACCACTTCGTTAGACAATTACTTGGGATTGGGTTGTCTTAATTGCTATATTAGGCTTGTTAGCTTTAGTATCCTTGTCAAAGTTATCATTTCAACCTTAAATTACGCTTTCTAACTTAATAAATAGTATCCGACACTCCTTTAATGATTTAACCTTATAAAATGGAAATAATGACTAGATGTACTTGAGATGAATTACAACACTGGGATATTATTATGTTTTGCTTACTTATGAGCTCCGGTTTGAGTCCGACTCGAGGTTTACTATTTAGCACCTATTATTTCCGATTCTAGTTCGGCATCTGGCATATTATTTATTATCTATTAGTTCTGGTTCAAGTCCAGAATTTTCTATGATTATAGATCCTTGGTTGTAAATTTTGGTTTGAAATCGGTAAGATTATGGTTATGACTGGAGGAGGATTTATGATACGCATATCGCATATCTTGGCTCGCTTTTACTTTACTACCGTCATATTTGGCCTTGTATTAGTATTATTCTTTGCTTGTGTCCACCGTGTTTATGGGGGCTTGGTTGGGTTTATTTCTCCTTGTATGTACCTTCTAGGCTTATAGGGGTCCAATTAGGTTATAGATAGGCATTTATTTCTACGTTTGAGTTATTTACATTCGATTTACCGCATCTACTTAGCATAGCCTATTATTCCATTTTCTAACCCTTATTTATTTCCTTTAGTGTAGATTTGCACTTTATTTATGCTTTTACTATAATTGAACTTAGTCGACCTATGATGCCTACTGAGTATCCCATGTTTTGGTACTCATACTATACTTTTGCATCTTTTTCCCTGATGCAGATCCTAGTACGAGTCATCGCCATTGATGCTGACCTTGGGCTCTGCTGTTGATCAAAGATTTGGGTGAGCTTTCAGAGTCCGAATATGATCCTTCTCCTTCTACTTTCATGATAGTATTATTTTGTATATCTTGAGGCTACGATGTATATTTTGGCACTATCTAGTACTATTTTTGGTATAATGGCTCTTGTACTGACCTTACTAGGTCTTGAGGGATTCTTTTTGATGCATTTGGTCCTCTCCCCTCTCTTGTATGGCATACTTGTATATATATTTCCTGCTTGTCGCTTATTATTACTATTTGTATTATTATATCTCTCTTTTCCACTTTTTAGCCCATTACTCGCTGTTTTGGGCTATGATTTGACTTATCTGCTGGTGGGTTAAGGTAGGTGCCATCATGACTTGAGAAATTGGAAAGTGACAGTTTTTTATCAGAGCGTAGGTTTACCGTTCTCATCGGTACACAAACAAGTGTCTAGCAGAGTCTCGGGATCAATATAATGACGTCCGTATCCTATTTTTGGGAGGCTATAAGGCATTCTTAGGAAAATTCCATCTTTTTATTTGTGTTTATGTATTGTGTCTATAATGGTTTCTAAATTCTCATCTTTTTCACTCTTTCACAGATGGCTAGGATGAGGGCTACTGTGGTCGAGGGTGAGGCCCCTGATCATATTGCTAGGGCTCTAATTAGAGGTAGAGGTCGAGCTAAAGCTACAACACTGGTTCGTGGCCAGGCCAAGGAGCCTTTACCAAGGATTATTATTGATCTAGATCCAGGGTTTACACTTGAGGTAGCACCAGAGGATCTGCCACAATAGCAGTCGGTGGGCCAGGGGCAAGCCTATGCTCTACCCAGATTAATATCTTCATATGTTCTTTGTGATGCTCTGATTTAGTTATTGGGTATGGTTGGACCAACCGATGGATGAGGCCCAGACATTCGCTTAGGGGGAAACTCAGGGTGGATTAGGTATAGGGGTGTAGATGCAGCTACGACTCCTAGAGTAGAGATTCCACCAGCACCAATAGTTTCACAGCATGTAGCAACCCAGCCAACCATGACTTTTGAGGAGCAGAAGATGCTGAGTTGATTTCTTAGATTGTCTCTACCTAGGTTTATAGGAGCCCGAGGAGATGATGCATTTGAGTTCCTTACTAGCTATGAGGAGGGGTTGCACAATTTGGGTGTGGTTGACTCGCATGGTGTGGATTACACCACATTTCAATTTGATAGAGCAACTGTAATAATCCTTATTGTGACTTTTGGAATTTTCTATGTTTTGACCATTTTTCCCTTTTCCACTATTAATATATATCATTTATGTATTATGAGAATGGTTTTCACGGTCCCCGATGCATTCAGGAGTATTTTTATGAGTTTGTGATTTTGAATATCCTTAAAAGGGCCTAGTTTGACTTTGGTTAACATTTTGTGATCCAAGCTTCAGATGGTGATTCTGCCGGCTCCATGAGATCAGGAATATTGATTTTGGGTTAGTAGCATAGTTAGTTCAGGTCCTAAGCCTTTGTTTTGCCTTTTAACCTCTTAAACAAAAACTAGTTAATTTTTAGACAAAAAGGGGGTCCGAAGGGTTAATTTGTTGTAAACGACCTCTTTTTGTATATCTGATGATTCCATTAGATTCGAAATATGTTTTATGATCAATTTTCACTATTGGTTCATGTTTATAGAGTTCCAGATGAGTTTCGAGGGTCAAAAATAAGTTTTGGAAGTTGCTGGTGCACACCTTTAGCAATGGAAAAATAAACTCTTAGCTACGGAAAATGGGTTTTAGCTACAGAAATCACACCTGAACATTTTATAAATTTTAGACTTCATCCTATTTCGTATTTTTGACATTTTAGGAGTTAAGAACCTCTATTTTAGGCCATTCTCGATGTGTTTTTCTGGTATAATCATTTTGTATGTGATTCTACCTTTATTTTATTTATTTTCCAAGATTATCCATCTCGTTTTTTGTAATTTTGATCTACAAAGTTGAGTTTTGAAATTCAAATTTATGAATTCAAAAAATCTTGATTTGAAGGTCTATTTGGAATGGGTTTTCATTGATTTTTGAGATATAAGGTCCTTGTATCATGTGTAAATGGATTTTGACAAAAGTTTCCTAAAATATCTCGTTTTAAACCGCGTTTGATAATGAATTTTGGAGTTTTTACCTAGTAAAGTACAAAATTAGTTTCTCTTTAATTTCATGTTCGATTTCAACTCTTTTTTTAGTTGCGTTTTCAGATTTAGAACCCTAAAAATATGGGGAACATGATTCTTAAATAAAATTCTAATTTTATCCTTTTTCCTTTAGGGTCAGTTTTTAAACTATTTTTGAATCCGGAACAAATATAATCGATATAGTATCATTGGATAGTTTGAGTAAATTTCACTACATTTTCTTATTGGGATCCAGTGCCTCTTATTAGAACATATTATTTACTAGTGTAGTTCTCCTTTTAGTTATTTAGTCTAATGATGCTTTCTTTGGGAAATATGAGACTATCATATGGGTAAAGCTAGGTTTGAGTAAATTTTACTACATATTGTTGTTTGAGAAATACTGATTTTTTAATAAAATGAGACACTTTATAAAATGCCTATACCGAGGGGTGCCGGTAAGGTTGATTGAGATATTAGATTGAGATTATAAAAGTATATGGATTGCGAACCCCCCATGGGTCTTGTCCTGGAAGAGTTGAGGCTCAAAATATGTATACGAAAAGTCATGCATTGGCTTACATTATCATTATACCACCATTATTGCATTTCATTGCTTTACATTGCATTGCACCATTATACCTTCCTTATGTGATTATTGTTGTGTGCTTCGTCCCCTTATAATGCATTTGATTATTGACTATTTACTTTCATATTGAAATATCATGATTGAACCTTATTTGTGATATTGTGTATTGGGAATTCATCTCACTACATTACATCATATTATACTGCCTCTTAGGTGATTTTGGAGTTGAGATATTTATGAGACGTAGGGTATGGCTATGACTTAGTTAGTGAGACTTGTAGTGTCGCACCTAGTGGTAGCATGATATACGCATAATGATACTTCCTCACTATTTTATCCCAGATAATTAGTGGAATATGATTGATTGAGCCTGATATACCGTGTTAGTGAGTCTCCCTCATAAATGGATTCTTTGACTTGTTGATCATAAAATGACTAGGGTTGACTCACCCGCTTTATTTTTTCCCTACCTTGTATATTGATTTTACTATGACATTTGTGTTGGGATATCCTGTTAGGATGAAGTGGTGTATCTTACTGGTTGTATATTGATGGGGAACCTTGCGTAGTTGAGGTAGTGGTCCTCTCCATTGCTTTGGATTAGGGTCGGTTATCATGATGCTTGCCGAGTACACGTGTTTCGTACTCACTCTTGTTTTTCTGTCCTTTTTCTTTTCTTCTGCACCTCGTTCAGTTATTGGATCGAGTAGCAGATAGTAGATTGAGTTTCTTTAGTATTAGCATTGCGAGATTGAGGTAGTGGCGGATGAATTTTAGAGTTACCTGATCTCTCCTTTTGTATCTTGTGCTTTTTTTTGCATTTAAGATACTTTAGAATAGTTGATATCATTCCTTATTAGAGGCTTGTAATAGTGACAACCAGACTTGGGATGTATTTTTAAATTATTGCTTCTTATTTATATATTTTGGGGATTATTTTATTCTTCTTCTTCCACTTTTGATTTATGTTAATTATTGAGTTTGGGTTAGGATAGGCTTACCTATATCTGAGGGTGTGACAGAAGCAAGGTAATGATGGAGGAGATATCTTGATTGTAGGCCAGCTGGATCTCTTCCAATGACATGGGATCTGTTCTTTAAGACCTTCTTGGAGTAGTACATGCCTCACAGCATGCGCGACCTCCTGAGAGATAAGTTCACAAGGTTGTAGCAGGGTTCTATGACCATGGAAGAGTATGAGGCCAGGTTCTATGATTTGGACAGACATGCCACCATGATTCTACCTACTAAGCATGAGAAAGTGCGGTGCTTTGTCAGAGGGATAAGACTCCCGATCCGTATGGCTACTCAGAGTCTGGTATCTGCAGGGAGATTATTTATTGAAATTACCTATTATGCTCACACTATAGAGGAGATACATCACGAGACCCGTGGGGGCAACGATAACATGCCTTATCAACAAAGCAGTTACAGTAGGAGCCATAGTGGCTTACAATTTAGGTGTAGAGGTTTTTAGGAAAGATATCCACAACAACAACTGTATTAGCATCAGGGTCAGTCTAGTAGGCCTATTTATGCATCATTACAGATCTCAGATGAGGGGTAAGCCTGGGTATAGTGATTTCAGTGAGCGGGTAATAGTCACTCATCAATGGGTATTCAGTAAGAGTCTTCTAGACGAGATGGACATTATGGGTCAGCCGGACCTTTTCTTCAAGTTAGTGTGCTCAGGGTATGGTTTGATTATGGGATTGTTGGTCACTTCACCAGAAAGTGTCCCTGGCGTAGGATGATTGAGCCATCTTTATAGAGTGTCCCACCTATTAGGTCAGTACTTCCCCTATCGAGGAGTGGTACACAAGGTCACAAAGGTGGTCTTCAGGTTCTCATGGAGTTTCTCAGATATGTTGGCAAGGTGGTCGAGTAGGCACCCAGTTTAGAGGTGGGCGGGGTCATCTATATGATGTTATCAGTGGGCTGGTGGCTAAGGTTTCGGACAGTATTATTATAGGTACGATCTAGGTGTGCCATCAACCAACTTCTGCTTTATTTGATCCAGGCTCCAAGTATTCCTATATTTCTATTTATTATGCATCTCGATTGGGATTGTCGTGTGAGCTATTTTCTTATGCATGCAGCTACTCCCATGGGTAATTCTTTAGTAATGGATCATGCATAGATCTTGTATTGTGACTATTCAGGAGTATGCCACTCAGACTGATCTTATTATGCTTAACATGATTGATTTTGATGTGATTCTGGGCATGAACTGATTATCCCCCTATCATGCGATCTTGGATTACTTTGCCAAGACCGTTATATTAGCCATGCCTGGTATACCCCCTATTGTGTGGTAGGGTACTTATAGCCACATACTAATGGGGATTATTTCTTATATTCAGGCTAGGAGACTACTATCAAGAGGGTGTATGGCTTATCTTACATATGTTTGTGTTGTTAGTATAGAGAGTCCTTTGCTTGACTCTGTTCCTATAGTCTGTGAGTTCCCTGATGTTTTTCCTACAAGCCTACCGTTCCTTCCTCCTCAGTGTGATATAGAATTTGCTATTGATCTTGAGTTAAGCGCTCGACCTATTTCTATTGCACCTTACTATATGGCTCCTGTCAATCTAACAGAGCTAAATATTAAGCTTTAGGATCTTTTGGGTAAGAGGTTTATTAGACCGAGTGTCTCACCTTGGGGTGCTCCCATTCTGTTGGTGAAGAAGAAGGATGGTTCTATGCGTATGTGTATCTATTACAGGCAGCTAAATAAGGTGACAGTAAAGAATAAGTATCCAATGCCTTATATTGATGTCTGTTTGACCAGTTACAGGGTGCATCCATGTTTTCTAAGATTAACTTAAGATCTAGCTACCATCAGTTGAGGATTCAGGCGGAGGACATCCCTAAGATAGCCTTCAAGACTCGTTACGGCTATTATGAGCTCCTGGTAATGTCTTTTTGGTTAACCAATGCCCCTGCAATATTTATGGACTTGATGAACTGTGTATTCGGTCCTTATTTGGACTCTTTTGTGATTGTATTTATTAATGAGAATCTTGTGTACTCGAGGAGTAAGGAGGGGCATGAGCAATATTTGAGAATTGTGCTCCACACTTTAAGAGATCATCAGATCTATGCAAAATTCTTAAAGTGAAATTTTGGCTTGAGTCTATAGCATTCTTAGGGCACGTGGTGTCCAAGGATGGGATTAGGGTAGAACCGAAAAAGATAAAGGCCATTCGTGATTGGGCTAGGCCTATATCTCTGACCAAGGTTTGCATCTTTATTGGGGTTAGCAGGCAATTACAGATGGTTTGTCAAGGGATTTACCTCTATAGCAACACCTATGACTAGATTGACTAGGTAGGCGGTTCCATTTTAGTGGTCCGACTGGTGTGAGGTGAGCTTTCTAAAGCTCAAGGACTTTCTCACTTCAGCTCCAATTCTGACTCTTCTAGTTAAAGGTGAGGGGTTTATAGTATATTATAATTCTTTGGGTGTTCTTTTGGGTTGTGTTGTGATGCAACAGGTCTGTGTTATAGCATATGCTTTGAGACAGTTGAAGGTAGATGAGTACAACTACCCCACTCATGACTTGGAGTTAGCGGTGGTAGTTTTCGTGCTTAAGATTTAGAGGCAGTACCTGTATGGTATTCGTTATGAGATATTCAATAACCACCGTAGTCTTTAGTACATTATGACTTAGAATGAACTTAATTCGAGGCAACATAGGTTGACTGAGTTGCTAAAAGACTATGATCTCTCTATACGTACCATCCGAGCAAGGCGAATATGGTAAAAGATGCCTTGAGTTGAAAGGAAATGAGTAACCCCAGGAGGATTTTTGAGAGTATTGAGTCCAGGTCTACTTTGTTGGTGCAGATTTGAGTCGACAGTTTGAGGATAAGAAGTTGTATGGTATTTGAGATTAGGTGTAGAGGGGAAATTCCAGGAGGGCTACCTTAGATCCTAAGGGTATATTGAGGTTTGATGGTCTCATTTGTGTTTTGATGGTAGAAGGCTTGATTTAGTTGATACTGCTGAAGGGTCATAGCTCCAGATACTCTATTCACCCTAGGACAACTAAAATGTTTAAAGATTTGAGGCAACATTACTGGTGGAGCAGAGTGAGGGGAGATATTACAAATTTTGTGGCTTGGTGTTTGTGTTGTTGGCAGGTGAAAGCCAGGCATTTGATACCAAGTGGTTTGCTTCAGAGGCTACCCATTCCTGAGTGGAAATGGGAGTGTATTACTATGGATTTCATGGGTGGTTTTCCTTGTGCTTCTTGTGGTTTTGATAGAATTTGGGACATCATAGATCGATTGACCAAGTGTACTCATTTCCTTCCTATTCAATCTTCCTACAACATTGAGAGGTTGGCTCAGATCTATGTTCGAGAAGTGGTTCTCCTTCACTGGGTGCCCATGTCTATTATTTTAGATAGAGGCTCTCAGTTCACCTCTATCTTTTGGAGGGCATTTTAGGAGGAGTTGGGTTCCCAGGTCGACCTTAGCACAACTTTTCATCCCTAAATCGACGGGCAGTCAGAGTGGACTATTCAGGTTTTGATGGATATGCTCTGAGCTTGTGTCATTTACTTTGAAGGTCAGCGGGAGCAATTTTTAGCCTTAGCAGATTTTACCTATAATAATAGCTAACATTCGACTAGTCAGATAGGACTATTCGAGGCACTATATGGTAGGCGGTGTCGATCTTTGGTTGGTTGGTTTGAGACTTCAGAGGCTAGGCAAAGAGGTACTAATTTGCTTTGAGAGTCATTGGACAGAGGTCGGGTTATTAATGATAGGCTTTGGGTAGCCTAGAGCAGGCAGAAGAGTTATGTCGACCGTAGGCTTTATGCTTTGAGGTTTGGAGTTGGTGATTGGGTTTTCCTTCATATGTCACCCATGAGGGGTGTGATAGAGTTTGAGAAGATGGGTAAGCTCAGCTCTAGGTATATCGGGCCGTTTGAGATTTTTTAGAGGGTAAAGGAGGTAACTTATACGTTAGCCTTGCCTCCAGCCTTTCAAGCTATCCAGCCTACCTTTCATGTGTCGATTCTTTGGTGACATATTTTTGATGATTCGTATATTCTCCAGGGGACTCAGTTCAATTTGATGATAGGTTAACCTTTGTGGAGGAGCCAGTCTCTATTCTAGCCAGAGATGTTAGACAGTTGCGTTCTAGAGATATTACTGTGGTTAAGGTTAAGTGGAGATACCGTTCGGTCATGGAGGCTACCTGGGAGATTGAGCATTATATGGGACTCAGTATCCTCACCTGTTCAAACCTCCAGGTACTTCTCAACTCTTTACTTTTGCGGACGAATGTCCTTTTAGTAGTGAATGTTGTAATGACCCTCCAGGTCATTTTATTCCTATTTTTGGTTTTTCTGCATCAAGAGCTTTCCTATAGCTTCCCCAAGTCATTTATGACTTGTCGGGACTCACAGTTCGGTTACCGGGTAGGTCATTTGGTTTTTATAGCCTTTTTCCTATTTTAGAGCTTTTGAAGTTGAGAAAATGGTCTTGGGTCAAAACTTTGGGTAAATGGCCTTGGATGGAAATTCTGTGTAACACCCCGTACATTCCCAACCCTACTTGACGACATTAAATAATGGTTACTTAGGTGTCGAGAGCTATAAGTATGTATTGGGTAATGCTATTGATGAGATAATTGAAGTTGGCCCTCATATATGTGATTAAACCTTCGTAGGAGGTGTTTTGTGATTTCGTGGAGCATTTGTGTAATACCCTGTACACATTCTAACCTCATTTGGTGACTTGGAGTCATGTTTACTTGATGATTAAGATCACTAAGTAAGTATTTTGTAGTGTTTTGATAAGGTATTGGACGATATGCAAGTGTTGGAAAAATGGCCGAAAAATTCAGCAAAGCATGGAAACTTGTGCCACTCCCTGTTTCAGGGGGTGTGGTGCAAGCCACCTGATTCAGAGGGGGTGCATTTCTTACGCCACTGCCTTGCTTTGTAGCAGTGGTGCAAGGCACAAAGATTGTGCCCTTTCGGACTCGTTTCGCAACGCAATTCTACGTCGATTCTTAGATGGTTTCTTTTGGTTCTTTGGAGTTCTTTGAGCATTGTTAAAGCTTCAAATACTTCAATACACTTCTACATACCCCTACATGATCAAATCATGAAATATAAATAGTTATCCAAAATGTTCAATGAAGCCATGGACGACTAGAATTTCTATTTTTGCGATTGAGACGACGAATGAGAATCTCCTAAGAGAATATTGTCGTGACATTATGGACTTATTTAAACACGATATATATGATGGATTATGCATCAATAATGGTGGGCTAAGTTGAAATGTGTTATTAGGCCCAAATTAAGGCCCAAAAGTGGAAGAAATACATGGCCCAAATGGGTCAAATGACCCATTCTTCCATTTGACCTTCTAGATATAACATTTAATGCAAAAGAGTGTCTAAGGATTGAAATTGAGGGCCTATATAAAGGGGTAAAAATCTGATTTTTATCCATTATAAACACACATGTATTTCTATGTTTTTCTAAAACATTTCAAGAGAACCCTTTTTGCTCTCAAAACCCTAAGTAACTTTTGGAGAAGATCATCACTTTTCAAGCTTGGGTAAGTGTTTATTATTATGGTTTAACATATTATATGCATGGGAGATTATGTATATCACGTTGGTTATGCTTGGAAATGGTGGACATGGTACTTTGTGTTTTTATATAAGATCTGTGATCCATGAGATTCAAGCTTGAATTATGACTTGTGCCTTTGATGGAAGAGCATGGTATGGATAAAATATGAACATGTATGGTGTGATTTTGTTATTAAACTTGTTATTTTTCTAAAAGTGTAAATTGTGGAATTTTGGCCGATATGTGCTATGAGGTGTATTAAGGTAATTTGATGGATTATTTGTGATGTGGTGTGGATAAGAAAGTGTAAAGGAGAAGTGTTGTGGTGAAATGTAGCGATTATCATGTATTGGTCAATGTATGGAATATTGGGGGATTTTTGGAATAATAATTTCATCAATGGTTTTGTTAAGGGGAAGTGGCATGTTTAAAGGCAAACATGTAACTCATTGATGTTATATGCATTTGTAAGGTAGTTGATAGTTAATGTGAATCCCGTTATATATTTGTGTTGTAGAGTGACACATAAAGAAGGAGCGGGACTATTTATGCACCTCTAGGATTGTATATTCGTATTGAGAGTACAAGGTATGTAAGGTTACTCTGTCTATATCTTTCTGCAGCAAATAGTATTCACATTGACATTACGCTTGTCCCATCCCGAAATGTGCTAAGGTATTCTATATTAGGTTATCAATGGTCATTATCATATATTTCCTACTCGTTGATCAATTGTGAATCTCATGTCTCATATTCATGAATAATGTTCCAAAAGCTCAAAAATGTTATGTTCCAAAGTTCCACTAGTAGTTATACTCATGTATATTGTTCATTGATTATTGTCTAATGGTTTCAATGGTGATGTGTTTCCAATAAGGCTATGTTTCCAACAATGTTTATTCACATGTCCCTCACTCATTGGTTAATGGTCCAAAGCTTCAAGTAAAGTTGTGACTATCATGGTATCAATCTCAAAGTAATAAACAAAGTAATGCATATGTGGTCAATGATCAAGTATGGGTGGCAGCTTTGGGGGCAAAATGCCTAGCTCAAGCCGCTCCCGAAGTTGTTGGCAGGGGGCAGTCCTAGGGGCATAAGCATAGCTCGGACCGATCCTGATAGGGTGCAGCTCTAGGGGTAATAACCTAGCTCGAGCCAAACATGAAATGTTGTATGGGTGGCAGCTCTAGAGGTACTAACCTAGCTCGAGCCGATCCCGATATATATATTGATTCATAGGGTGGCAGCTCTAGGGGCATAAGCCTAGCTCGAGCCGATCCCAACATAACGCTATGTTATGTTTAAAACTCACTGTTCAGTTGGGGCCCGGGTATCACAGGTCAAAGGCAAAGATGAATAATCATGGAAGCAAAGATACAAGGAAAGTAATGAAAGCAAAATACATGGTTTCCAAAGTACAGAATAGTGACTCATCTACATTGCGACTTATCTATATTGGTTATGCATTTGAACTTGAGTTCTTGACATATTTTCATATCTTACAAGTTTTGTATGGCCTTACATACTTAGTACATTCTTCGTACTGACCCCTCTTGGGGAATTTACCTTACTTGCTGCAGGCGCAGGTACTAGTAGGCCTCCACAGTAGGTTGCCAGTGTTGCAGATCTTTGGTGAGCTCCAGTTAGTTCGGGGCTCCTTCGAGTCACAGTTGTACATATGTTTTTGTGCTGTACATATTGTATAAAGCGGGGACTTGTCCCGACTTTTAGTTCATTTTGGTCAATGCATCTGTTAGAGGCTTTTGTAGATGGATGTGGGTGTATAAATGTATAAGGGATATGTCGTTCTTGACTTGGTGGCCTCAACGGCCAAGTTTCGCATATGTATATATATATCATGTTCCATGAATTCCATTGTTGGTATCTATAGCTATTATGTTATTATGGTTTTTCTTATGGCATGCATATGATTGAATAAAGACAAAGCTTGGTTCTCTCGGGCCTTGTCGGCTACGAGTGCCAAACCGTCCCGATGGGATTTGGGGCGTGACATTCTGATGGTTTTGTTAGCTCCAAAATATTGATTATAGGCTAGAAGGACCCTAGGTCTGGGTCTCAAGGCTTCTGAGCTCATTTTGAACTATTGGGTGGATTATGGTAAAAATAGAACCTTGGGTGTGGGACCCACATTTTGTCGAAACGACCTCTAATGTTAATTTTGATGGTTCCATTGAGTCTTGAATGCCAAATTTAATTGGTAGCCTAGTTTGTTTGCACGGGCTTCCAAACGAATCTCAAGCACCCAATCAGAGTCCATTGGGACTTGAAATTTTGCAGATGCGTCTGCACCTGGTGCAGGACAAAATTGGCCTTTGCGTTCATGAGGCCTTGGCCGCATTCGCGAAGGTCAAGGATTCGGGTCTTCGTATTCACGAGCTAGCTACCATATTTTCAAATAGTAAGTCAGACTAGCTGGTCTAGGCTCTTTTTTTGCATTCATGGTAGACTGGCCGTGTCTGCAAAGGCCTGGCCCGACTTGCTCCCGCTTTCGCAAGAGAGATCCCCTATTCATGAAGAAGGGACCCCTAGCAGTATAAATAGTACCCCCTTCATTTTCAGCCATTAGTTTTCTAAGTATAAATGCCATATTTAATCTTGGGAGCTCAATAAAGTGTGGGGAAACATAAATTGGAACCGGGAATAGCTAGGGGGCATGTTAGTGATCAATTCTTCATCATTTTGTCGTAAGTTTTAGGTCTAAATTCCGTTAAATTCATAGCTTAATTTCTTACTTTTACTCAAGCTTTGTGGGTTGTTTTGGGCATAAAATTAAGGGCTGGTCATGCCTAATTTTTGGGAAAAAGCTCATTATACCTTGAGGGACATAGGTGCTGTTTTTAATTTTTGAATTCCGCAAGCAGGGCCTATGGGTGATTTTTAGCTTAATTTCTAAATCGGAGAATAAATTCACATTATGGGTATTGTTTTTCTCGTCTTGACAGCTAGAATATTATTTGTTATAGAGTGGCAAAGGTCGGAGGCTTTTGGAAAAGGAAAAGCTCTGGTATATGAGATTTTGCATGCTTTCGACGGCTTCCAGGTAGGCTAGGCTTGCCTTTTTTTATACTTTGCTCTGTTATGGTATTAGTGTGGTATTTTTCTAGTTATGAGTGGGTTATTATGGTTCAGTTATCTGTTTGGTAAATTCTTATTGTTTTAGCCAATTAGGAGGCCTTAGTAAAGATTGTAGGCCTCGTTTCACTTATGTTAGTGGTTGCTCCTATTTTAAAATTAGACTTAGAATCTTTAGATCCTTGGATTTAGATTTAGATGCCTTATCCTAGGTTTGGGTAGTTTCTTTCCTTAGGTTGGGTTCTCGAAACTTGTATTTAGCCTTATCGCCCTTTCTAGGGTAGGTTGCTTTAGGATAGCATTCCTTTTTGACCTACATGATTATGGAACCACTTCATTAGACTATTACTTGGGATTGGGTTGTCTTAATCACTATATTAGGCTTGTTAGCTTCGGTATCCTTGTCAAAGTTAGCATTTCGACCTTAAATTGCACTTTCTAACTTAATAAATGGTGTCCGACACTCCTTTAATGATTTGGCCTTACAAAATGGTTATAATGACTAGATGGACTTGAGATGAATTATAACGCTGGGATATTATTATGTTTTCCTTACTCGAGTCCGGCTTGTGGTTTACTGTTTAACACCTATTAGTTCTGGTATATTATTTATTATCTATTAGTTTTGGTTTGAGTCCGGAATTCGCTATGATTATAGATCCTTGGTTGTAAATTTTGGCTTGAGACCAGTAAGATTATAGCTATGACTAGAGGGAGGATATATGATATGCATATCGCACATCTTGGCTCGCTTTTACTTTACTACTGTCATTTTTGGCCTTGTATTAGTATTATTCTTTGCTTGTGCCCACCATGCTTATGGAGGCTCGATTGGGTTTATTTCTCCTTGTATGTACCTTCTAGGCTTATAGGGGTCCAGTTAGGTTATAACTAGGCATTTCTTTCTACTTTTGAGTCATTTTCATTTGATTTACTGCATCTGCTTATCATAGCCTATTATTCTATTTTCTAACCCTCATTTATTGCTTTTAGTGTAGATTCACACTTTATTTATGCTTTTACTATAATTGAGCTCAGTTGGCTTATGATTCCTATTGAGTATCCTATATTTTTATACTCATACTACACTGCTGCATCTTTTTTCTAAATGCAGATCCTAGTACGAGTCATTGCCATTGATGCTGACCTATAACTGTGTTGCTGATTGGAGATTTGGGTGAGCTTTCAGAGTCCAGAGATGATCCTTCTCTTTCTACTTTCATGATAGTCTTATTTTGTATATCCTGAGACTACGATGTATATTTTGGCACTATGTACTTTTTTTTGGTATAGTTGCTCTTGTACTGACCTTACCAGGTCTGGGGGATTCTTTTTGATGCATTTTGTCCTCTCCCCTCTCTTGTAAGGCATACTTGTATATATATTTCCTACTTGTTGCTTATTATTACTGTTTCTGTTCTAATATTTATCTCTTTCGCCTATTAGCCCGTTACTCGCTATTCTGGGCTATGGTTTGTCTTACTTGCTGGTGGATAAAGGTAGGCTCCATCATGATCTGAGAAATTGGGTTGTGACATAAATTTATATATATATATATATATATATATATATATGTGTGTATATATGTATGTATTACCCTATCATATAAGCCAACAAAGCTATGGATGAACACTGTATTGTCAAATGATATATTATCCTATACCCTATTATACAAGCCAACAAGACTAAGGACGAACACTGTATTGGCAAATTGTACAAAAATTAATGTGAGTGGTACTTTTATCTTGATATATTCTAACATGTGCATTGGACGAGCCATTGCCAAACCATTTTCTCCTTTAGTGACATGTAGATTCCACCTTCTCTATTTCGCTGATTTCCACTAGCTTCCATACCCATTTCTTCCCTTTTCTAATACTTATAGTGGAAGAGACACTAATATGCATAGTTTTGGATTTCATGGTTGTCTATCAACTAGGACTCCGAAATGCCGCCAAAACTATAACTAGTAGTGAAGGTCGCCGTAGAGTCTATGATGGTGAAAGACCGCCATGAGTTTCAATCGGAATTGGTATCATCCATGATCCAATTATCCTGTTTCTTGATGAATTCATCTCTGGTTTAGATTTCACCAGTTACTGCCTCCATTTTCAAGGTACATATATATATATGCTACTTCCTCTTTTAGGTATTTGTTAATTTATCAGTTCTCTTGAGCTTTTTTTTGTGGGTTTCTGATTATTTTATATGCATGCAGATGATTTTATCTTGATTTTCCAATAAATCCTTGATGATGCATCATAGATGTAGTAGTGTATAACTTGCTCTGTGCATTCGCAATCCTCCAATTCATACCAACCACTTCAATCATAAATTTTTGACTAATATTCTTTTTTCAAGTTCCTCCTTAATTGTAAGATGCCTTCATAGTAGCAGTTATAAAAGTAAACATTAACAATAATGTCAAATAGAAGCAAGCAGTTATAAAAGTAAACATTAACAATAATGTCAAATAGAAGAATGCTATCTAATCCTTATCCTACCACCAAGGCTCTTTTCAACACACTTGTAATTGTGATTTTTTTATTTTTATTTCATTGCACATGGAGTTTTATTGAAACACAGCATGGGGGAGTGAATTTTTCAGAAATCAGCACCACCATTCTCGAGAATAGAGAATATTTCATTTTGGAGGTAATTATATCTTGATTTCTTTTCCTTGTAACCATCACATTTGAAACTCAAGTTGGTTTTCCCTCTTTTAATTCTTAAGCAATGTAGAGGTGTTTTTTTCTCAAACAATTTTTTTGCCAGAAAGGAGCATGTCATTCCATTGTTTAATCCTACCTAACATTTATTTTACTCACGACTAATTTATTTATATGATGTTATATTTGGTTATGTGATATTAGAAAATGGGTGATTTGATGATGCAGAATGTATGAGTTTAATTCATTTCGGTTTATCTTGTTAATTTCTTAATATTGTTTCACGACCCAAGTCTACATCCTGAATGTAACCAACACTTAGAACCACAAGTAACCCAAGCGAATCACTTGACATGGAATAAAACCAGAACATGTACTGAAAAATAATGCATAAGCTATGAGATCTAAAGTATAAGCTTAACTTTTGTAATAAATTAAAATAAAATACTTATTTAATAGCTGAAACATGACATGTAGTCATTTAAAACTATTAAAACTAATATGACTAAACATCTATAAAGCCTCTACTAACATACTGGATACTATCCATCGAGACAAGGCCATGAGCTACCTTTATGCAAATAAAGTGACTAAGTACTGAACTGAAAATTGATGATTATATCTGTCACGCCCCGAATCCCATCGGGACGGTTTGGCACTCGTAGCCGACAAGGCCTGAGAGAACCAAGCTTTGTCTCTATTCAATTATATGCATGCCATAAGAAACCCATAATCACATAATAGCTATAGATACCAACAATGGAATTCATAGAACATGATATATATACATATGCGAAACTTGGCCGTTGAGGCCACCAAGTCAAGAACGACATATCCCTTTTACATTTATACACCCACATCCATCTACAAAAGCCTCTAACAAATGCATTGACCAAATGAACTTAAAGTCGGGACAAGTCCCCATTTTATACATGTATAACACCAAAACATATGTACAACTGCGACTCGGAGAAGCCCCGAACTAACTGGAGCTCACCAAAGATCTACAACACTGGCAACCTACTGTGGAGGCCTACTAGTACCTGCGCCTGCAGCAAGTAAGGTAAATTCCCCAAGAGGGGTCAGTACGAAGAATGTACTGAGTATGTAAGGCCATATGAAACTTGTAAGATATGAAAATATATCAAGAACTCAAGTTCAAATGCATAGCCAATATAGATAAGTCACAATGTAGATGAGTCACTATTTTGTACTGTGGAAACCATGTTTTTTGCTTTTATTACTTTCTTTGTATCTTTGCTTCCATGATTATTCATCTTTGCCTTTGACCTGTGATACCCGGGCCCTAACTGAACAGTGGCTTTTAATCATAACATAGCATTATGTTGGGATCGGCTCGATCTAGGCTTATGCCCCTAGAGCTGCCACCCTATGAATCAATGTATATATCGGGATCGGCTCGAGCTAGGTTAGTACCTCTAGAGCTGCCACCCATACAACATTTCAGGTTTGGCTCGAGCTAGGTTATTACCCCTAGAGCTGCCCCCTGTCAGGATCGGTCCGAGCTAGGCTTATGCCCCTAGGACTGCCCCCTGATCCAACAACCTCGGGATCGGCTTGAGCTAGGCATTTTGCCCCCAAAGCTGCCACCCATACTTGATCATTGACCACATATGCATTACTTTGTTTATTACTTTGAGATTGATACCATGATAGTCACAACTTTACTTGAATCTTTGGATTATTAACGAAAGAGTGAGAGACATATAATTAAACATTATTAGAACCATAACATCTTTGGAACCATTGGTCAATAATCCATGAACAAGAGACATGAGTATAATCACTATGGAACATTGGAACATAATCTTGTTGGGCTTTTGGAACATTATTCATGAATATGAGACATAAGATTCACAATTGCTCATTGAGTAGGAAATATATGATAATGACCATTGATAACCGGATATAGAATACCTTAACACATTTCGGGATGGGACAAGCATAATGTCAATGTGAATACTATTTGCCGCAGAAAGATACGGACAGAGTAACCTTACATACCTTGTATTCTTAATACGAATATACAATCCTAGAGGTGCATACAATAGTCCCGCTCCTTCTTTATGTGTCACTCTACAACACAAATATATAACGGGATTCACATTAACCATCAACTACTTTACAAATGCATATAACATCAATGAGTTACATGTTTGTCTTTAAACATGCCATTTCCCCTTGACAAAACCATTGATGAAATTATTATTCCAAAAATCCCCCAATATTCCATACATTGACCAATACATTATAATCGATATATTTCACCACAACACTTCTCCTTTACACTTTCTTATCCACACCACATCACAAATAATCCATCAAATTACCTTAATACACCTCATAGCACATATCGGCCAAAATCCCACAATTTACACTTTTAGAAAAGTAACAAGTTTAATAACAAAATCACACCATACATGTTCATATTTTATCCATACCATGCTCTTCCATCAAAGTCACAAGTCATAATTCAAGCTTGAATCTCATAGATCACAAATCTTATATAAAAACACAAAGTACCATATCCACCATTTCCAAGCATAACCAACATGATATACATAATCTCCCATGCATATAATATGTTAAACCATAATAATAAATACTTACCCAAGCTTGAAAAATGATGATCTTCTCCAAAAGTTGACTTAGGGTTCTTAGGGTTTTAAGAGAAAAATGTTTAAGAAATATCAAAAAGGCATGAGATTTCCAAATGAACAAAAATCAGATTTTTGGACCTTTATATAGGCCCTCCAATCCATCCTTAGCCACTCTATGGCATTAAATGTTATATCTAGAAGGTCAAATGGAAGAATGGGTCATTTGACCCATTTGGGCCATGTATTTCTTCCACTTTTGGGCCTTAAATTGGGTCCAATAATACCTTTCAACTTAGACCACCAATATTCATCCATAATCCATCATATATCTCGTTTTTAATTAATTCCATAATGTCGCAACAATATTCTCTTACGAGATTCTCATTCGTAGTCTCAATCGCAAAAATAGGAATTCTAGTCGCCCATGGCTTCATTGAACATTTTGGATAACTATTTATGTTTCATGATTTGATCATGTAGGAGTATGTAGGAGTGTATTGAAGTATTTGATGCTTTAACAATGCTCAGAGAACTCCAAAGAACCCAAAGAAACCATATAAGAATCGACGTAGAATTGCGTTGCGAAACGAGCCCGGAAGGGTACATTTTTTGTGCCTTGCGCCACTGCTGCAAAGCAAGGCAGTGGCGCAAGAAATCACTTCCCTCTGAATCAGGGTCTTGCGCCACACCTCCTGAAACAGGGAGTGGCGCAAGTTTCCATGTTTTTCTGAATTTTTTGGCCATTTTTCCAACACTTGCATATCGTCCAATACCTTATCAAAACACTACAAAATACTTACTTTTTACTCCCAACACTAAGTAAATATGACTCCGAGGTACTAAGTGAGGTTAGAAAAGTACGGGGTGTTACAATATCTAAGTCCTCTGTATGCAAGGAGGACCCACCACAAGCTGAGTGTCCGAGGATAATAAAATGTTTGACCGTAAGCCTAAGTCTGAGCACTAGGATCTATATCATGAAACGATGTAGCGCAAAAGAAGTGTCAATACAATTAAATGTATTGCTATGTAATGTAAGGATTGAATATCATAAATACACAATAGATAAAAGACTGTAAAGATGAACATGAACAATATATAAACAGAATCTCAAATAGGAGAGCCAAAGTTGTGACATAATAAATAACCATTTAAAATTCTAGAATAAATGGATAGTATAAAATAAGATATTAATTGAAAAGGTGGAACATGTACTAAAACTGATTAGTTGATATATAGTAACAAAGTAACTGAAACTAAGAAATACATAAAATGGTTTACAAATCATCATAAAAAATATTCAGAAAATAACCGGTGGCCTGGAACCATAAATCATTCTTTAAAAGTTTACTTAGAACTGAAAATTGAGTAGTTAGAAATATGTATAACTAAAAATGAATAACTGAATAGCTAACTAACTGAATCATAAGCTGATCTAAATATCTGAAACCATAAGCTGAATATGAAATCTGAAAGTATAACACTGTAAACAAAACTAATTTTAAAATTGAAGATTTTATACCAAAATAATCTTTCTTGAATATTATTAAATTTTTCTAATTTGGGGAGTTCCTTACAATCAACATACACCATGCGAGCTAATGAGGACCAACCTCTAACCCGTTTAGGATATATACTCTATACCTTGCTAGAGTATAGAACCAGATAAACTATGAATCTAAAACTGAGCCTTTTGGGCTAAAGGAGTCACACTAACTAGCGGTGCAATTCTAATCTACAGTGACAACGTAGTTCTGGGGTATGTTTTGTATAAAACCACACCTTCTTGGTGCTAAATAGTCCTCTAAAAACTAAATATGCTCATAATATATCATGAAAAAAAAAAACTAAAATCATACTGTGAGTCTTTGATCAAAATCTGATCTACAAAACTGTACTGCTTTGAGCGTATGCTTAATTTATGAATCATAATCAAGTTTTACACTTTCAAGCAAACTAAGCTTTCTTTTAAATACACTTTTCAAAATAAATGTGAGGTAAATCAGTAAATATATGATATATTCTCTAAAGAAAACACAAAGTTTGTAAAACTATCCAAAATATGTATTTTAAATTGATGATGAAGTATAACCACAATTTTCATGAAAATTCTATAACCTCCATAGTAAATTCTCCATAAATAAGTAAAAGAAGTATAGAAATGGAATTGAATATTTGGGGTTTGAAACCCTACTTTAATTTTAACTAATATAATACTTTAAAATCATGGATGTGAGAATGAGTGAATTTCCCTCACTGAATTCCTACATACCAGGATGAAGACAAGAACTTGAAGAGGAACTTGAAAGGGTTGGTTGAAGCCCTACTCTTGAATATTTGGAGAAGACTTCTATGTTTTGAAACTTAATAAGAATGGATGAGAAAAGAATCAGTGTTAACTGACTATAAAGTGATATAAAGGACCTTAAAAATTATGCAAAGGGATTTTGTGAGGGTAAAAGGACCAAAACACCCTTATTTAAATGCAGGAGGGAAAAGTTTTATGCTTGGAGAGGTTGAGTTTCCCAATGCGCCTCCCCAGCCTCGTGGCACGCTTCCTGCCACCCGTTGTGGCCTCCATGCCATGCCTCCAACACGCCAAGCTATAGGAATGGATCAGGGTTACACTTGTAGTTCCTGCAGTACATCATCCAGGAGTGCAATATGCTGCTGTAGAATCCTGAATGGATGAGGATTTAGAGATAGAAATCTTCCAGAGGTAGGTAACAGTTTTGGTGATGACTAGAGATGAGCACAATTTGTTCTGTAAGTTCATCAAGATGAAGCTTCCAGTTTTTGTGGTCTTAAGACTAAGGATGCTTATGAGTTCATTATTAACTGTCATCAGAGAATCTATAAGATAGGAGTAGTTGAGTGGTATGGAGTTGAGTTTGTCACTTTTAATCTTCAAGGTGATGCTAAGTTGTAGTGGAGGGCCTATGTGGAGTGTTGGGCTACTGGGTCTCCTCTACTAACATAGAATCAATTTTATTCGATCTTCTTAGAGAAGTATGTTACTCGTACTTTAAGGGAAATGAGCAGAGATGAGTTTACCAACATTGAGCAAGGAAATTCATCAGTTACAACCTTTGAGGCTCAGTTCCGTTCACTCTCTTATTATTTGTTATAGTTGTTACATACTGATAAGGAGAGGATTCACTATTTCATTAAGGGTTGAACACAAGCCTCCAGATTTTAGCTGTTCAGTTGGTATCTTCTAGTAGGTCTTTTCAGGAGGTGATTCAATTTGTCAAGAGTGAAAAAGGTGTAAAATATGTAGGGTATGTAAAGCAAGTAGTGAATAAGGCCCGAAAAGGGGACAATTATAGTGGATCATTCTCTAGGGGTCAGAGTTCTCAGGGATACTCTGCATGCCCAATTTAGTCAGCTCTATGCTATCAGCTGGAGGTATATGAGGGGCCAGTCAACCTTATTCAAATTTTATAGATATCCATCTTCTTCTACTCTAGCTTAGCGGCCCACCTTAGACTAGACTTGCTATGTGTAGTGATGTTGGTTATATTCGAAAGAACTGTCCCAGATATAGACAAGATGGTCAGTCAGGATAGCAACGGGCTCCCCAAGCTCTAACTTAATCAGGTAGAAGAGGCAGTGTTAATGGTAGAGGCCGTCTTTAGGGTGGCTTTGTGGTCATATAGAAGGTATAGGTGGAAACTAGCTTAACAAAGATGGTGGGCATGATGATATGAGTAGTACTTAGCCCAGTACGGGTAGTGCATAGATAGGTGATAAAGCCTATTTCTATGTTTTTATAGATAGGTAGAGGCATCAGATGTGGTGATCTAAGGTACTATTCTTGTCTAAAACTGGATGGCTACAATCTTATTTGATCTTGGTTCTACTTTCATTTATGTACCTGTTGGTTTTACTGTAGGGATGGATATGGTGTGTGATTTACTTGGTGCTCCTATTCATGTATCCATTCCTGTTGGTGATTTGGTGGTGGTTGATAGGTTTTATTATTCTTGTCCTGTTATGTTTATGGGACCGGGGTGGATTTAGTGATATTGAACATGGTATATTTGATATTTTCCTCTAGGGATGAGTTGGTTGTCTCTTTATTATGCTAAGACAATAACTGTGGCTATGCGGGGGAAGGATAGACTTGAGTGGGAGGGTGATTATGTCCCTGGTCCTATAAAACTGGTATCCTTCATTTGTGCCAAGAGATTGATAGGAAAGGGGTGTTTGACATTCTTAGCACATCATCAGGACGCTATTGTAGAGGTCCCATCCATTGAGTCAGTTCTCGTGGTATGTGAGTTACTAGAGGTATTTCCTATGGATTTACCTGGAATGACACTAGACTGCGACATTGATTTTTGCATTGACTTAGAGCCGAATGCTCACCCCATTTCTATTCCTTTCTATTGGATAGCACCGACCGAGTTAATGGAGTTGAAGGCTCAGTTGTAAAAATTTCTTAGTAAAGGGTTTATCCATTCGAGTGCCTCTCTGTGGGGTGCTCCATTATTGTTTGTAAAGAAGAAGGATGGTAGTGTACATATGTGTATAGATTATCACGTCACGACTCAATTTCTCGTGTCCTGATGGCACCTACTTTAACCCACCAGTAGGTATGCCAAACTATAGCTCGGAACGACAAGTAACGGGCTAATCGACGGAAGTTAAGAAAATAAAGGAAATAGGCATACAATGGAAATACTAAGCAATGAAATATAGCAATTTATAAATATGAACATGCTGTACAATAGAGGAAAGAGGACAAAATATAAAAATGAGTTTCCCCCATGACCTTGTAAGGTCGGTACAAGAGCCACTATATCAAAAGAGAGTACTAGATAGTGTCAAATATACATCATGGTTTCAGAATATACAAACAATACTATCAAAAATCACAGAAGGAGGAGGATCAGCACCGAACTCTAAGAGCTCACCCTAATTCATTACAGCAGCATGACCTGAACGTATCATCAGTAGTGGTGACTCGTATTGGGATCTACATCAGGGAAAAGATACAAAAGTGTAGTATGAGTACCAAAACAATGGGTATTCAGTAGGAATAATAGGTCGACTAAGATAAATTACAGTAAAAACATAAATAAAGTGCGAGAATGTAAACTAAAGTCAGAAATAAAGGAGCAGAAATTAAATAGTAGATCATGCTGGGCGTATGTGATAGATATATATGATAAATAACTAGAAAGGAAAAACAATGTCTAACTATAACCTAACTGGGCCCCCATAAGCCTGAAGGCACATAGAAAGAAGAATAACCCAATTGAGCTCCCATAAGCACGATAAGTACAAATAAAGGACAATTCTAAAGTAGAAATGGGGTACATCAGTAATGAATGTAAAATGATCAAGAAAATGCCCAGCGTACCATATACTCCCCCTAGTTGTGACCTCTATTCTATCAATATTCACCAGTTTCCCGACCCCAGATTAGTAATGAATGTGATAATAAATGCTGGACTCAAACTGGAACTCAAAATAAAAGTCAATATATGTATGCCATACTCAAATCGAAACTTATAAATAATAATAATACAAAAATTGCCAGACTCGAATCGAAACTCATAAGTAAAAAGTAGCAGATATATATCGGAACGACATAGTTCAAGATCAAATGGTACTCTACCCATGTAGTGAGGCTAAAGAGGCGTAAAACAGTGTCTAAGTCCCCCCCCCGGACCCAGGTAATAGACTAAGGAAGAAGCTAAGTGATTATTAATGTCAAAAGGGGTTATTCTAGACATTCTATCTTAGCAAAGGTAATGGGGTACACTACCACACCCAGAAGACCCATCCTAAGGCATGTACCTACCCAAACCTAGGCACTAAAAGAGTTAAGTATAATCCTAAAGGATAATTGTATACTAACATAAGGGAGAATGGGTCCGAATTCTATCGAGAAGGTCCTCTATACGGCTAAATAAGAAAATAAATGCTAAAATAACAACCATTCCATAAATACACACCCATAGATAGTATAACATCACACTAATACTACAATAAAGCACAATCTAGGAAAAAGGTAAGCCTAGGCTACCTAGACTCCACTGAAATCACATATAATCCTTTACTACGGAGCTTTTCCCTTCTGAGAAGTCTCCAACCGCTTCCATACTATCAAAACAATGTTCTATACATAAATATGAGAATATTGATACCCATATTGTGTATTAATGCTTCGAGTCAGAAATCAGACTAAAAATCCTACATAGGGCCCGCTTGTAGAATCACAAAATTGAAACCGTCACAGCATCCATCTTAGCTCAAGGATCATTTTGTAACACCCCGTACCCTCCCAATCCAATGTGATGACGTTGAACAATGGATACTTAGGTGTTGAGATGCCCTGAGTATGCAATTTGTAATGTTAGTGATGAGAAAATTAAAATTTGGCCTTGTACATGTGATTAAACTTGCATAGGAGGTGTTTTGTGATTTTCGTGGAGCATTTGTGGGGTTAAAAATGAGGCTAAGAGGAACTCTAAACAAAGTATATTAAGGGTAAGACGTAAGTTAAAGAATGGGACTTGAAGTATCCAACCAAACCCGCGAAGAAAAGTCGAAAAACAAAATTTTCAGAAAAACTAAGTAAGGGGCGCGCTAGGGGGCGTGACAAGCCGCTCTGGGCCAAATTTTTGTGCCCAGAGGCATCAAGATGGTGCACCCAAGGGCGTGCCAGGATGGATTTTTCAATTTTTCGAAAGTTGGAAATTTCCTAAGTCCCAAGGGTACCCGGGGATGTATCGAGCCGATTTTTGCCACGTTTCTTCTACAACCATGAGCATATACATGAAATGAGTGAAGTATTATGTTGGTATGATAAAATTACTCGAGAACGAATTTGGTATCAAAATGAAGATTTAACCCTTTTGGTCAAACTAGGCCATACGTGGCTAGAATCTCTTGCTTTTGGGAGTGAGGCTACGGATATAAATATCGTGAGTGGGAATATCATTGTAACGCGTATATTATGGATTACACATTGATTTTAGTGGGCCAAGATAATATATGTGTTAATGGGCCAAAAGGTAGCCCAAATACATGACCCATTCTTTCATTGACTAAAGCCACACTTAGCATTAAATGCAAAGAGTGACCTCCCAAGGCTTATAAAAGGGGCCAAAATCAGATTTTTATCACATAAAAATCTCATACCAATCTAGAAATTTCCCAAAAGCCTTTTCTTTCAACTTCAAACCCTAAGAGCTCAAAGCCAAATTTTGGAGCAAGGTCATCATCTTCCAAGCTTGGGTAAGTGATTATTATTGTACTTTAACATATTATAAGCATGATATATTATGTATATCATGTTGTTTATGGTTAGAAGTGTTGGACATGGCACTTTTGGTTTTGTGAAAAAGATGTGTTATCCATGGGATTGTAACTTGAATTATGACTTGTGGTTTTGATGAAAGAGCATGGTATGGATGAAATAACAACATGTATGGTGTTATTATGGTCCTAAACTTGTTATTTTTCTATAAGTGTAAATCATGGGATTTTGGCCGATTTGTTATGGTGAAGTGTATTGAAGTGAATTGATGGTATAATTATGATGTTGTGATGATGGTGAGTGGAAAGTATGAACTTGGTGTGACATACTAGTGGTTTATGATACTTTGGTCAATGTTGGGCATGTTGTGGTATTATTGATATGACCATGCCGTAAATGGTATTGTAGAGAAAGAAATAACATGTTAAAGCCAAACATGTGACTTATTGTTATTGTATGCATTGGTAAAGTAGTTGGTGGTTAATGTAAATCCCGTTATATATTTGTGTTGTAGAGTGACACATAAAGAAGGAGCGGGACATTGTATGCACATCTAAATTGTGTATTCGTATTGAGAATACAAGGTATGTAAGGCTACTCTTTCCGTATCCTTCTACAACATATTGTTCCTATTGACATTGGACTTGTTTCAATTCCGAGAGGATTGAAGTATATCAATTCAGGTTGACGTATATTGTTATTCATATGTGTCCTATGCTTAGATGAATGATGATTCACTTATCTCTTATTTATTGACTGAAGTTCTAAAGATGTCATAACATGGCAATTTTGAAAAGCACTATCCCAAGAGAGTAAGATGCAAGAGAATATATTTAATCTTGAATAGCATTTTTTCCCCAATCATGTAATGTTCCAAAAGTCCTTTAATATGATGATTATCTTTGTACCAATATTTTACAAGTAAAAGTACCAATCTCATAACATCTCATAAGAGTAATAAGAGAGGTGATGTGCAAGTTAATATATCTATCCCTCATAAGTAAACATGACAATCTCACAAGAGTAAAGACGTGAAGTAATGTATCCTTGATGAGTGCCAATAATGTTATGTTCCAAAGCTTCCAATAATGTTACAACTACAAAAGTATCAATCTCACGGAGTAAAGGAGTGAAGTAATATGTATGTGTGCTTCAAATAATGCCATGATCCTCAATGTATCAATATCTCAAAAGATGAAGTATGTATCACTCATTGAATAAAAGAAAGAATAACAAGAGAAAGAAGTAATGTTTAATGGGTGGTATCCCAGGGGTTAAATACCTAGCATGGGTCAATCTCAATAACACGGGTGGTATCCCAGGGGCGACAGAAAAGCCTAGCATGGGTCGATCCCTATACATCCCAGGGGCAATAGAAAAGCCTAGCATGGGTTATGACGGTACATCCCAGGGGCGACACGAAAGCCTAGCATGGGTTACGATAATATCCCAGGGGTCACAGTACCTAGCATAGGTTAATGACATCCCAGGGGCGACACGAAAGCCTAGCGTGAGTTCACATAACATCCCAGGGGTCAAAGTACCTAGCATGGGTTAATCTCATCCCAGGGGCGACAGAACAGCCTAGCATGGGTAGAACAGTAAAGATGAATAAACCTGAAGACAAGAGGAGTAAAGAACGTAATGTACATGGTTCCCCACATACAAAAAGAGAGTTCATTCACATTCGCTATTTCTCTTATATTGACTCCATTGTTGTTGTTATTATGTATGATGAATTTTTATGAGCCTTACATACTCAGTACATTCCTCGTACTGACCCCCTCGGGGGAATTACCTTGCATGTTGTAGGTGCAGGCACTAGTATACCTCCATTGTAGGTTGATAGTTGATTGCGGAACTTTGGTGAGCCCCAGTTGCTTCGGGACTTTCCGAGTCATAGTTGTACAGCTGTATTGATGTTGTAAATATTGTATAAAGCGAGGACTTGTCCCGACTGCTAGTTGGTCTTGTAAATGCATCTGTTAGAGGCTTTTGTAGACATGTGTGGGTTATGAATGTAAGAGATAAATGTTCGTTTTGACGTGATGGCCCCAACGACCAAATTTCCTATATCCACATATAGCATATGTTTCCATGTTCATGTTTTCCGCATAGTGCATTAGGTTTACTAAGATTCATATGAGGATATGCATACATAGGTTCATAAGCAAAGATTGGTTCTCTCGGGCCATATCGGGTTCGGGTGCCAGTCCGGCCCGAACGAGATTTCAGGTCGTGAAAAAAGTGGTATCAGAGCAGGTCATTCTAAGGGTGTCTACAAAGCCGTGTTTGAGTAGAGTCTTACTTATCGATGCGTTATGCTCCACATTTATAAGTAGGAGGCTATGGGACATTTAGGATGTTGTTTCTTTTCTTCATTCTAGATCGTGCAATAGAGCCAGTGTTGTAAGTTGAATTATATCTGACCATTGGAATTGGTTTTCCTTGTTATAGTAAAATTCCGATTTCAAGGCAAGGTATGGACAGAGGTTAACAAGTAGATATGCCTGCCGAAGGGGAGTTATTATAGTTAAGAAGACTAGATCGTAGTGGTCGAGTAAATGTTTGTGATCATGATACGTTGGCTGATCTTATGGAGATGGAAATGAAAGACTTTTAATGTTGTAATGGGTATGAAGTGGTTGTCTTCTTGTTATGTCATGTAGATCACCGAGCTAAGAAAGTGTATGTCCCTTTGCTGCAAAAGACTATTTTTTTAATGAAAGGATCTAAACTAAGGATAGGAAAGGTGGCTGGGAATATTAAAAGGCTACAAAGTTGATACATGACAACCTCCCGGGAAAGCATATGTGATAAGAGGTGCATTAAGTCGCAAAGCAATAGGAAACACTAAGGGGTTAGGTTACGGAAAAGAAAGATATAGTCAGGGTGGCTAGTTCGTCTTCTTGAGACTCTAGATGAAAGAAATATAGTGTACAATGCGGCAGAATCTTCATTTGTAATTGAGAGAAGGGAAAGCAATATACAAATTCTACTTCCTTTCAGTTGAAGGGAAAAAACATCACGGTAGATTTTGTGTACTACATATAAACGAGCTAAGGAAATGAGTTATAATAGGAGCACATTATTCACAGTATTGTATCCATTCAGGAGCAACCAAAATGTACCATGGTCTAGAAGAAATGTATTGGTAAGGCAATATAAAGAAGAAAAATATTTTTGTCCATATTGTCAACAGATAATAGTAGAGCATGCCATAAATGATTGAGTATTCTTGGAAGTGTCATCAATGGAAAGGGTAACGAGATTTGAAAAGAAAGGAAAATTGAATCCATGTTAGATAGATCATATGAAATTATCACAAGGATTCTAGGTCGACAAGTAAAGAGGCTGAGGAATAAAGATGTAGCGTCCGTAAAAGTCCTTTGGAGAAATCAATGAGTAGAAGGGATTACATGGTAAGCTGGGGAAAGTGATGAAATCGACGTACCCATACTTGTGTCATACAGAATAAAAAGGTGAAACGTGCGCGATACCAAGTAAGCATCTACGAGTATTAAGCGTCTATGTCTACGTATGCTAATATAGAGATGCATTGGTTGTAATTAAAGCGACATCGCGAACATTTGAGGACGAATGTTTCTAAGGGGGGGAGAATGTAACACCCCGTACCCTCCCAACCCAATGTGAATACGTTGAACAATGGATACTTAGGTGTTGAGATGCCCTGAGTATGTAATTTGTAATGTTAGTGATGAGAAAATTGAAATTTGGCCTTGTACATGTGATTAAACTTGCATAGGAGGTGTTTTGTGATTTTCGTGGAGCATTTGTGGGGTTCAAAATGAGGATAATAGGACCTCTAAACAAATTATATTAAGGGTAAGAAGTAAGTTAAAGAATGGGACTTGAAGTATCTAACCAAACCCGCGAAGAAAAGTCGAAAAACAAAATTTTCAGAAAAACTAAGTAAGGGGTGCGCTGGGGGGCGTGCCAGGCCACTCTGGGCCAAATTTTTGTGCCCAAAGTCAGCAAACTAGCGCGCCCAAGGGCGTGCCAGGATGGATTTTTCAATTTTTCAAAAGTTGGAAATTTCCTAAGTCCCAAGGGTACCCGCGGACGTATCGAGCCGATTTTTGCCACGTTTCTTATACAACCATGAGCATATACATGAAATGAGTGAATTATTATGTTGGTATGATAAAATTACTCGAGAAAAAATTTGGCATCAAAATGACGATTTTACCCTTTTGGTCAAAATAGGCTATATGTGGCTAGAATCGCTTGCTTTTGGGATTGAGGCTACGAATATAAATCTCGTGAGTGGTAATATTGTTGTAACGTGTATATGATGGATTACACATTGGTTTTAGTGGGCCAAGATAATATATTTGTTAATGGGCCAAAAGGTAGCCAAAATGCATGACCCATTCTTCCATTGACTAAAGCCACACTTAGCATTAAATGCAAAGAGTGACCCCCAAGGCTTATAAAAAGGGGACAAAATCAGATTTTTATCACATAAAAATCTCATGCCAATCTATAAATTTTCCAAAAGCCTTTTCTTTCAACTTCAAACCCTAAGAGCTCAAAGCCAAATTTTGGAGCAAGGTCATCATCTTCCAAGCTTGGGTAAGTGATTATTATTGTACTTTAACATATTATAAGCATGATATATTATGTATATCATGTTGTTTATGGTTAGAAGTGTTGGACATGGCACTTTTGGTTTTGTGAAAAAGATGTGTTATCCATGGGATTGTAACATGAATTATGACTTGTGGTTTTGATGAAAGAGCATGGTATGGATGAAATAACAACATGTATGGTGTTATTATGGTCCTAAACTTGTTATTTTTATATAAGTGTAAATCATGGGATTTTGGCCGATTTGTTATGGTGAAGTGTATTGAAGTGAATTGATGGTATAATTATGATGTTGTGATGATGGTGAGTGGAAAGTATGAACTTGGTGTGACATACTAGTGGTTTATGATACTTTGGTCAATGTTGGGCATGTTGTGGTATTATTGATATAACCATGCCGTAAATGGTATTGTAGAGAAAGAAATAACATGTTAAAGCCAAACATGTGACTTATTGTTATTGTATGTATTGGTACAGTAGTTGGTGGTTAATGTAAATCCCGTTATATATTTGTGTTGTAGAGTGACACATAAGGAAGGAGTGGGACATTGTATGCACATCTAAGATTGTGTATTTGTATTGAGAATACAAGGTATGTAAGGTTACTCTTTCCGTATCCTTCTACAACATATTGTTCCTATTGACATTGGACTTGTTTCAATTCCGAGAGGATTGAAGTATATCAATTCAGGTTGACGTATATTGTTATTCATATGTGTCCTATGCTTAGATGAATGATGATTCACTTATCTCTTATTTATTGACTGAAGTTCCAAAGATGTCATAACATGGTAATTTCTAAAAGCACTATCCCAAGAGAGTAAGATGCAAGAGAATCTATGTAATCTTGAATAGCATTTTTTTTCCCAATCATGTCATGTTCCAAAAGTCCTTTAATATGATGATTATCTTTGTACCAATCTATTACAAGTAAAAGTACCAATCTCATAAGAATAATAAGAGATGTGATGTGCAAGTTAATATATCTATCCCTCACAAGTAAACATGTCAATCTCACAAGAGTAAAGACGTGAAGTAATGTATCCTTGATGAGTGCCAATAATGTTATGTTCCAAAGCTTCCAATAATGTTACTACAAAAGTATCAATCTCACGGAGTAAAGGAGTGAAGTAATATGTATGTGTGCTTCAAATAATGCCTTGATCCTCAATGTATCAATATCTCAAAAGATGAAGTATGTATCACTCATTGAATAAAAGAAAGAGTAACAAGAGAAATAAGTAATGTTTAATGGGTGGTATCCCAGGGGTTAAATACCTAGCATGGGTCAATCCTAATAACATAGGTGGTATCCCAGGGGCGACAGAAAAGCCTAGCATGGGTCGATCCCGATACATCCCAGGGGCGATAGAAAAGCCTAGCATGGGTTATGACGGTACATCCCAGGGGCGACACGAAATCCTAGCATGGGTTACGATAAAATCCCAGGGGTCACAGTACCTAGCATGGGTTAATGACATCCCAGGGGTGACACGAAAGCCTAGCATGGGTTCACATAACATCAGCCTAGCATGGGTTCACATAACATCCCAGGGGTCAAAGTACCTAGCATGGGTTAATCTCATCCCAGGGGCGACAGAACAGCCTAGCATGAGTAGAACAATAAAGATGAATAAACCTAAAGACAAGAGGAGTAAAGAACGTAATGTACATGGTTCCCCATATACAAAAAGAGAGTTTATTCACATTCGCTATTTCTCTTATATTGACTCCATTGTTGTTGTTATTATGTATAATGAATTTTTATGAGCCTTACATACTCAGTACATTCCTCGTACTGACCCCCTCGGGGGAATTACCTTACATATTGCAGGTGCAGGGACTAGTATACCTCCATTGTAGGTTGATAGTTGATTGCGGAACTTTGGTGAGCCCCAGTTGCTTCGGGACTTTCCGAGTCATAGTTGTACAGTTGTATTGATATTGTAAATATTTTATAAAGCAGGGACTTGTCCTGACTGCTAGTTGGTCTTGTAAATGCATCTGTTAGAGGCTTTTGTAGACATGTGTGGGTTATGAATGTAAGAGATAAATGTCTGTTTTGATGTGATGGCCCCAACGGCCAAATTTCCTAAATCCACATATAGCATATGTTTCCATGTTCATGTTTTCCATATAGTGCATCAGGTTTACTAAGATTTTTATGAGGATATGCATACAAAGGTTCATAAGAAAAGATTGGTTCTCTCGGGCCATATCGGCTTCGGGTGCCAGTCCTGCCCGAATGGGATTTCGGGTCGTGACATATTTTCCCCTAAAAATGAGCATAATTTGAACCCCGATCAGTCCCAAAAAAGTACCACAAAGCTTAGAGAAACAAGAGTTTTAACTACTATTTTGAACGTAAAAGAATAAGATATTTACGAAATTAACGACAAAGGGGTGATCACGATAATAATCTCGAACTAATTCTAGCTCCAATTATATGCTTCAGACACTAATTTTTAAGCTCCCAAGATTTTAATGGTTGATTTATACTAATTCAAACAACCTGCAAAATAAACAAAGACATATATATATATATATACATATATATATATATATATTACTACCAATGATAGGTAAATGACTTCTTAAGTAGGCACCACTTAAGCGCCAAGAGGGCTGCTTTAGTGGAGCCTGCCAAGATATCTAGCCTCCACTTAAGCGGATGCTTAGATACTTCCACTAAAAGAGCTGCCCCAGCAATTTGGCACCAGCCAAGTTAGCCAAGTCCCAATGGACTCCAATCGGGTGCTCGAAATTCATTCAATACCCAGTGCATGCAAAAAAAACTATGCTGCCTTACCAAATTTGGCCTTCCAAACTCAACAGAACTATCAAAATTTTCATTCAATATCGTTTAAATAGAATGTGGGTCCCACACCCAAGGGTTCTTTTTTACCAAAATCCAACAAATAGCCCAAAATGAGTCTGAAAGCCTCAAAACCTGGACCAAGGGTCACCCTAACCTAAAATCAATATTCCATGAAACTGTCATAATTTTCATTCAAGGATGTTAACCTGAAGTTTCAAACTAAGACCCATTTCTCAACTTTATCATCTCCAAAATAGGAAAATGGGTCTAAAGAATAAATGAACTTCTGCATATCTGGAGGGTCATTACAACATATACTATTAAAAGAAATTTCATCCACGAAAGTAAAGTTTTAAGAAATATCTGAAGGCTCAAACAAGTGAGGATACTGAGTACGCATATCACGCTTGGTATCCCAGGTAGCTCCTTGATCGAACGGTGTCTCCACTGAACCTTAACCATAGGAATATCTCTGGAATGCAACCGTGTGACATCTCTGGCTAGGATTTTTTTCTTTTCTCTTTTTTTAATTTGAATTAGCCTACTTTATTTTTGTGATTTGAATAAGTTCACTTTTTTTTTGCATTTGAATTGGTATAGAAAATTGTAGTAGCAAGTTTCTATGTGTAACTTCGTGTTGCTTTCCTTCTCGTGGAAATATTTCAAAATGGGAAGCATGATGATTGGAACCTTGAAGAAGATAGGAAGGATCTTCAACTGTTGAAGATATTTAGCATCTATATTTTTTTATTTTTTTTTAAAATGTACTTTTTGTGATATGGGATGACGTCGTACTTTTTATATACTCGTATAATGCTTTCTTGAAATGATAAGTTATATCTTGGTTAATGGAACTTTTTTCATGCTAAAGTTACACCTAGATCGCCTGAGTGATTAGAAATAGCTTATGTATATATGTTGCACTAGAGGATAGATGACTATAAATTATGTAGTTTTACATGTCTTTCTTTGGGGTCTTGTATTCTCTTGCTCTTTGCCGCTCCAAAATGAACCATAGTTGTAATTTACTATGTAGCATATAATTTTTTTGGCTATTGTGTCCCATATGCACTTCTACAAGTGTTTTTAGTTGGAAGGACAATAAACATGACTAACAAAATTAATTCGTATAAAACAAAGATAGTCTGATAAAAATTGAGGGGAAGTATCTATGTACTTGATTTATTTTGGTACTTGATGATTAGCAATTGCTGCTAACGTTTTCCTCTTAACGGTGCATATGCTTTGGATAGGACTTAATTTTACATATAATTTCAGTTCATTGTTTGAGAATATTTTGAGAAATGAAGATCTAAGCGTTGCTTCAAAGTTCCTAACACTAGTTCTTCTCCATTCTTCTTTGGTGTGTTATTACCTACTAGTATGTGATTAATAACTTCTAGTTGAGCCTTAAACATAGTTTTGCGGAATGATTTCTATTACTTATCAAATAACTAGTGTAGGCATAAAACATAACTACGAGAGACAGTGAAGTACAAGCTTCATTATCCATTGGATGCATACACAACTATTGTATTATTTCAACTATTATTTTTATTCATCAGCCAAGTTGAATTGAAAGAATTATTAGTGATGATGCATGCAAGCTACTGCTAGTTTGTCTATTGTGTCCGCGTGGTGAGTAAAATAAAAAGTGGTGATGAGGAGTTTGTCTATTTCACTTGTTGACAAAGTTGCTAACTTCTGGCAAATAGATTCTATTCTTTTCTTTTATTTACTAACTTGTGGTAGTTGATTGATTCTTTCAGCATGGTGGTTGATGTCACCCAAAATATACCTCCGGAAAAGTATAATGCGGTCGCTGTATCAAATATAGAACCCAACTAGGTTGGGGTCGATCCCACAGGGAATAGGACAGAAGTAGGTTAAGCTCTTGTTCGATTAATTGGCTAATAAGTAAAAACTAGGAGTTTTTGTAAGTAAATAGTGACAGTAACGATTGCTGGTTGTATTGAGTTTGTAGACAATAAGAGAAGTACACTAGGACTGTGATCCCCAATGATTCCTTAACTCCACCAGTTACATGTGCTAACAGAACCGTCCCGCTATCTTGCATGCAAAATCTGACAAGATATGTTCATCTAAACGTCTCTCGACCTTGGTTAGACGAATTTCACTCTTCTCCTCTCGGTCTCCGAGTGTCGCACTACTAACCCTTGTCCTGGATCTCAGATAACTAATTCCGCTAAGGCTCAAGTTATTAGATGAAGGTTGATAGTTTCAAATCTCTGTTGTTATCTCCTTTTCCAAATCTATACCTCTCTCTCGAGCACGTCTAGAATACAGGCGAGTTTTTAACGTTTGCAACCGTTAGAAAATCAATCACAACGAAGAAATACCAATACATGCGTTCACAGCGGTTCAGAGTTGCTTTGCACTTAACCTATTTTGTTAATTCCTCATGGTTCACACAACCCTAGTTAATGAGTTTAGCTACTCATAATTGCAAGAACACAAGAAGAATTCAAAGATGAAAACATAATTGTAAACTCACAATAATGAAGAAGAACTGAAATCTCAATTATCAATAAAACTCCAATTAGGGTTTGTAACTACAAAACCAAGAATACGTTTATAAGCTCAAAAGCAGTAGAAAATATATCTCAAAACAATGTAATGACTAACTCTCGCACATAGGACTATACAGAGGTATTTATAGATACAAAGCAAATCCTATCATAATCAGAACAGGAGAACAGAGTTGACAACTTCCACGGTATCGTGACTTGGTGTCGTGGAACCAAGTCACGCCACGTAGATGAGCGTCGTGGAAATCAGGCTCAAATCAACATCTTTAGAACTCAACCCACACTACCTAGTCACACCACGTGAATGCCTGGCGTGGAAATCAGGAAGCTTTCAATCATATCTGAAGATGAGTCACGGCAGCCACTCACGTCACATGAGTGGATTTCACGGCACGTGGGTGGTGTCGTGACTCCCTCTCTGGTGCAGATTCTTGTTATTTCATCTTCAGACACTTCGTTCTCGGGCTTGATACTTCCTTTTTGATCATTTTGCCTTCAAAACCTGTCTTCCTGCAAAGTAGGATAGAAACCACATCATACCAACCAAATACACCCAAGTTATTGCATATTTTCCTTGTTTTAAGCATCGATAGTGCCATGTAACCATGGCATATCAACACCCTCAACTTAGAACATTTGCATGTCCTCAGGCGAACAAACCAAAAATAGACATATACGATGCTTAACTAAGAGAAACCTAGGGGACCTATGGCAGTCAACTTATTGTCTTTGGCACAAAAACCTTTCCGACCCCTCCTATGTGCAAATCAAAACCATAGTGTGTATACAGGTAGCATATTATCATGACACAGAAGGGATCAAGTGATGGCACCAGATTATGAAGAAACAACTAAGCATTTATGCAAATGACATTGTTCGAACAAATAGCAGCTAATAATGCAACCCATGTACTCTCACAACAAAGAAGTCCCCTACACTCACAGTATACTAATGAATATCAAAGTAGGGACTAGGTCAAAACACTCACTCTCACAAAGAAGTTCAAACAGTATGCATGAAATACAATAGGCTTGCCCCTATTTTCTATGCCTTAAGTTTTCGGACAGTTGGACTAGGATCACTATAGGACTTTACTCGGCTTGTAATGTAGGCTTGGGGACGGGTATGGTACATATGGATATGGTGAATCAACCCTCCTTGACACTACACTATTTTTGGCTCCAACTTCCAACCTTTCTCCTTTTTATTCTCCCTCATTCTCCTTTCTTTTATTTTCAGATTTTGGGTGTGATTTTTCTCAAACTTCACAACACAAACAAATATATATATATATATATATTTTTCTTTACTCATTATTTTTTTTTCTTTTTCTTCACACCCAAATCTGTTTTTTTTTCTTTTTTTACTGCCCCCTTCTTCATACCCAAATCAATCTACGCACCCCGATAATAGCCACCCTCAACTTAGGCTATTTGCCTGAGTTGAGGTACACAATGTCCAAGGAGGGACCAGGGCCAAGACAGGTTCATTATAATTAAAATAGAAAGGTGAATAGGCTAATGAACGAAATAGGTCAATTAGGACTCAAAATCGAGATCAAGGGATATTTAATTCATTTGGTCAGGCATTTAGGGTAAAAGTGGACTTATTCAAAAACGAACTATGATCCTTTCCTAACCACTATCCTCTAACCTAGGAAAGACTAACCGGGCAAGTTCTGGATCGCACATACAAAGTTGACTAAGTAATGGCCTCACACTCACATAGCACAAAGTTACATTATCAACTGCTATCTATTCGATTCATGCGATGCTAGCTACAATTATTTTGTCTATAATCCTAGTGCCATAAAAAGATCCAACAACTGTCACACATAAACATGCTACACACACATCCTTCAAAATAAAAAATTTTCAGGAGGGGTATCCTTAACATTCAAAAAGCATAATAATTTTTTTTTTTCAAAACTGGACTGCACTACAGTTCCCTTATGTTTCTCCTAATTCAACACATAAACACATAATAATATAAATAACACCCTAAACATGCCGGTTCTACTATGATAGCATACTCGGGGGAAAAAAAACACGGCAACTAAAACCACTAAGTGGTGGTACACCCCCACCCCCAACTAACAATGGTACACTGCCCTCAATGCAAAGATATCAATAAAATAAAAGAGAGTGAAGACATACCTGTGGCGCCCTAAGCACCAAAAGTGGGCCCACCCATAGTGGGATCATCAGTCTGCCCTCTGGGCTCTCTTCTCTGTGCATCCTGTGGAGGTGGTGCCTGACTGGAGAATGCACCATGTGCCCTCTGCTCCTCTGCTATCTGGATAGCATGATACTCCATCCTAGAGGCCTTAACGGCTCTCCGGAGATCACCCTCATACTCATCACCACTGTCAACCTGGTCTTCCAGACTGCGGGGCTTCTTGCCTCTATCTATCGGAGGCTCCTCGTCTGCAAACAGATCCACCTCAAAGGCCGGCCTCATCGGGGCCGGAACAGGTATAGGTGGTATAATAGGGGCACTGCTTGGTGCCAATACTCTAACCTCCTCTCTCAATACTGCCACCTCCTGTTTCAAGTTCGTCATATCAGGACCCTGGACGGAACTCATCCGGGAGGCCATCCGTGCCTCAAAGCTGTCAATCCTCCCATGCAGCTCCCTCATAAACTGATCCATCGTTGCAGTCATCCTGGCCTCCACCATAGCCCCCGCAGCCTCTATCATGGTCCTAACCCATGGCTTAAGCTGGGATACCAACTTAGCCATCTGTGCCTCGGTGTGAGCCTATCGCTCAAACATCTCCGTTTGCCGATCAACCAACTGCCGCAGGAAGTCCTTAGAAACTGAAACCATACCAGAGGGAGGCGGTGGAGCTGTAGTAGTAGGTACTGCATCATCAATAAGGCCAATGCCCTCAGTCAGTACATGAATAGTCTCGGGTACCCAAATCGGTACTGGAATAGGCATAGGTGCACTACCTGGCTCATCTCGATCTCCAGGCCCTTCAAAAAGGGCTGATCCTGACGACTCAGACGGCTGTGACCCCCGTGGAAGAATGGGGTGAGATCCCCGCTGCTGCATCAGACCAATATCCGTTATAGAGGTCGCCTCTATATAATGATCGAGGGTAGGTAGCCGAGCCACACCCACCATATCACATAGACCCTGGATCAAGAAAGAGAATGGTATACTGGTATGATCACGAAAGCCCGCTCATGAATCTCCCGTATGATGTATCAGTCAATATGAATCTCATAACCTGCAAGGATACTAGCCACCACCACTGCCCAGTCCAATGTCAGTGAATTGTCAGCATTAGTTGGACCCAACCGATGCCGAACCACGAACCACCAAAATTTGCCTGCAAAATAAGCGTGGATTTATTAATATCCAGCTTACCAGTCACCCAACTCGCAGCTACACCATCCTCCACTATATACCCCATAATCTACTTCAACAGCTCCAATTTCTGATCCGCATCCTGCATCTTAACCCTATCTCTGACAATGTCCATCCGATGATCAAATTCAGCAGTTGAAACTAAAAGTGGATGGTCTGCCCCAAACAAGAAGCGGTGGATGGTCTGCTTCAATATATCCACTCGGGTACTGCGAACCAAAATATGCGTCAATAAGGGCTGATTACTGAACCTCTGCCCCACAGGAGTACTCAAGTCAACTGACGCAGCATAAGAGGCAGGAAATTCTCGAACCAACTCCGACCTATAGCGACCAGAAGGCTGCGCCATCCAACCAAATCCATACCGTTCAAACACAGCCCAAATATCAGCCAAAGCCTTCAACTCCTCAAACCTATACTGGGGCTCCTCTATAATGCTCCTCATACATACACCCCGCTCTGTCGTCTTGGCATCCCTATCATAAAAAGTACATATGCCCTGTACACACCACAGCTGAACCTCCCTACTCTGTGCGGGAGTCGGAGCACTCTGGGCACCAGTACCTGAAATAGAGGTTGTAGCCTCCGCTGTTGAGGTACCCTGACCTGTAGCATCATCCGCAGAGCCCAACTCTGAAGTACCCTCCCCCTCTTCATACTGGGGGACAAACTCGAAAGACTGATCCAGAATACCTGGCACGATAGGAGGTAGAACGAGCTAAAGTGCCGCCCGGGCAGCAGCTTGGTCCCGATTCTATACCCTCGTGGTCCGAGGTACTAAAGCAGTATCATCATATCCAATGTCAAACTCCTCCACGGACCCACTTTTTTCAGATTCAGTTGGTTCATCACGCAGACGGGTTGGTAATTCTAAATTTTTGGTGCGAATTCTGGATGAAGAATCAAGATGGTCGCTTTTGGGGTTTTATTTGGGAGGCATGGTAACGGGTTTAGAATCATATTTTGGGTATTTGGGTTGGGTTGGGACAAAGTTCAAATCTGGGGGTCGGGTTGGGTAGTGGGTGAGTCGGATTTTTGAATATAGGTCTGTGGGGATCGGATTTTGGGGTGGTGGGGTCAGATTTATAAATAGGAGGGTCGGGTTTGTGGTGTATTTTGTGGTGGTTTTTGGATTTTGTAAGGAAGATGGAGTTGGAAGATGAAATTTAGGGTTTATGTGAAGGCTTTGAATTGGAGAAGGAATGGGGTGGGTTTGGATTGTGTATCGGGTGAGGAAGAAGGGTATCAATTTTATTTAAAAAATGGGTCGGGTCGGGTCGGGTCGGCTTGGGTCATCAGAGTTTTTCTGATTTTCATGATACAACCCATGTGATATAGGTTGAACTACATCACGTGGGTCCTCTGCCATAGGTATGATTCTGAAACATGAACTTGCCTCTAATTTTCACGATACAACCCACGTGATATGGGTTGACCTACGTCACGTGGGTCCTCTGCCATAGGTATGATTTTGAAACCTGAAACTTGACTCTGATTTTTACGGCACCATCCACGTCTCGTGAGTATACTCACATGACGTGAGTTGTGGCATGAGTAGTACTGAACCTATTCAGGTAAATTTTGTGAATTTCAGCTAACTACTCCTCCAATGCTCAAATCACAACATAATAAAATCTTGGGTTGCCTCCCAATCAACGCTTGATTTAATGTCGCGGCACGACACGGCTAACTTGGATACTCAAACTTCACCAACTAGCCCATGGGTTGCCTCCCATGAAGCTCCTGATTTAACGTCGTGACACGACATGGCTAGCTTGACTACTTAGATCTCATCAAGCTCAAGTTCCTCACATGTCTTTATTTCTTTCGTGATTCCCACATAATGCTTAATACTCTGCCTATTGACCTTGAATAGAACATTATCGGCTCCTTTTAGCTCAATTGCTCCATGTGGGAATAGCCTAACCACCGTGAATGGTCTGGACCAGTTGGACTTTAATTTTCCAGCAAACAAGCGCAACTTGGAGTTATAAAGGAGCACCAAATCTCTCGGGTGAAACTCTTGGTTCTCAATTCGACGATCATGATATAATTTCATCTTCTCTTTATATATTGCTGAACTTTCATGAGCCCGGAGATGAAATTCATCCATCTCATTCATCTTCTCAAGTCTCAATTTAGCCACTTCACTCCAATCTAAATTCAACCTTTTCAACGCCCACAAAGCCTTATGTTCAAGTTCGATAGGCAAATGGCAAGATTTTCCAAAAACCAACTGACATGGTGATGCACCAATTGGCATTTTAAATGCAGTTCGATATGCCCATAATGCATCATCCAATCTGCGAGCCCAATCAGTTCTATTGGCATTAACTGTTTTTGCCAAAATAGACTTGATCTCACGATTTGACACCTCAACTTGCCCGCTTGTCTGAGGATGTTAAGGTGTTTCCACCTTATGTTTAACACCATATTTTTCAAACAGGGCCTTGAACAGACGATTGCAGAAGTGGGATCCTCCATCACTAATAATAACTCGGGGTGTACCGAATCGTGAAAATATATTCTTTTTCAAGAATGTTGTGACACTTCTTCCTTCGTTATTAGGAAGCGCAATTGCCTCCACCCACTTAGAAACATAGTCAACAGCTACCAAGATGTATTTCATTCCATGCGAGCTCACTAAAGGATCCATAAAATCAATTCCCCACACATCGAACAATTCAAGCTCAAGTATAGTTGTCATGGGAAGTCCGTGTCTGCCTGAAATATTCCCTTGCCTTTGACATTAGTCACAAGCACGAGCATAATCATGAGCATCTTTGTAAATACTGGTCCAGTAGTACCCACATTGCAAGATTTTATGGGCAGTCCGCGCACCTCCATGATGACCCCCAACTGGGGATGAATGACATGCTTCCAAGATACTCATCATCTCGACCTCTGGAACACATCTTCGAATTATGCCATCAGCATACACCCTAAAAAAATACGGCATATCCCAGAAGAATTTTCTTACCTCATGGATGAACTTTTTTCTCTGCTGATATGACATATCTTCCAAAACTAGATCACTTGCCAAAAAGTTGGCAAAATCAGCAAACCAAGGGATTAAGTCTTAAGATACTGCTAGTACTTGCTCATCTGGAATAGTATCATCAATCTTAAGATCATCCCTTAATTTAAGCATGCCCTCCTCCTCAAGGCGTGATAGATGGTCAACAACTTGATTTTCGCTTTCCTTACGATCCTTGACTTCAAAGTCAAATTCTTGCAATAGAAGTACCCACCGAATCAATCTTGGCTTCGCATCCTTTTTTGACATAAGATACCGAAGAGCTGCATGGTCTGTATGCATAATCACCTTCGTACCTATCAAGTAAGATCTGAATTTCTCAAAAGTGAATACTACTGCCAACAATTCCTGCTCAGTCACAGTATAATTCTTTTGAGCTGGATTAAGCACTTTACTAGCGTAGTAAATTGGATGCAACATCTTCTCACGTCTTTGGCCAAGGACTGCACCCAAAGCCACTCCGCTAGCATCGCACATAACCTCAAAAGGCATAGTCCAATCTTGTGACACAATAATAGGGGATGAAATCAAATTCTCCTTAAGACACTCAAATGCTTTTAGACATACCTCATCGAACACGAACTTCACCTCTTTCTCCAAAAGTTTACATAAAGGATGTGCAATCTTAGAGAAATCCTTGATGAATCTTCTATAAAAACCAGCATGACCTAAGAAACTTCGAATACCTTTCACGAAGATAGGTAGAGGTAGCTTTTCAATTACCTCAAGCTTCGCCTTATCCACTTCAATTCCTTTCTTTGAAATCTGATGCCCCAATACGATACCCTCATTGACCATAAAGTGACATTTTTCCCAATTCAGCACTAAGTTACACTTCTTGCATTGTTGCAGCACATTAGCCAAGTGTTCCAAACAACTATCAAATGAGTCTCCCACAATAGAAAAATCATCCATAAAAACCGTAATAGTGTCTTCCACCATGTCGGAGAAAATAGACATCATGTATCGTTGAAAAGTGGCCGGTGCATTACGCAAATCGAAAGGCATCCTTTTAAATGTGAATGTCCCGTATGGACAAGTGAAAGTGGTCTTCTCTTGGTATTCGAGGGATATGAAGATATGATTATACCCCGAATAACCATCAAGAAAACAATACCATCCTCTACCAGCAAGACGGTCTAACATCTGATCCATGAAGGGCATAGGAAAATGATCTTTTTCTGCCCAAGAATTCAGCTTTCGATAATCCATGCAAACTCTCCATCCAGTAACTGACCTCATTGGAATCAACTCATTTTTGTTGTTTGGAACTACAGTGATTCCCCCCTTTTTCGGCACACACAGAACTGGACTCACCCACTTGCTATCAGTAATAGGGTAAACCACTCCTGCATCTAACCACTTCATGAACTCTTTTTTCATAACCTCTTGCATAGGTGGGTTTAGACGACGTTGGTGCTCAATTCTCGGTACACACTCAGGAGTAAGTTGAATTTTGTGAGTCCAAAGACCGGGTGGAATTCCTATAATATCAGCAATGGACCAACCAATGGCCCTCTCAAATCTTCTCAATACCAAAACCAGAGCCTCTACTTGCCACTCCACCAATTTAGCAGAAATAATCACAGGCAAGGTGTTGTTGGCTCCCAAAAATATGTAGCAAAGGTGAGCCGGAAGATCCTTAAACTCCAAAGCTGGAGGCTCCTCAATAGACGGACGAGCCAGTGGGGTCACCCTATTATTCAAATCAAGATCAAGTTTCTTTGGAGCATAAAAGTCTTGCCAAGTCTTGCCAAGTTTCTTTGGAGCATAAAAATCTTTCTAGAAATTGATTCCTCAAGTCTTACCAAGTTGTGATGGAACCTCCTGGTAATTCTACCAACCACAATTTCGTTTCTCCTGTTAGGGATAATGGGAACAATCTCAATTGAATTGCCTCTTGGTTAACTCCAGGCAGATTATAGGAAGTGCAAGACAAAACCATCCTCCGATTTAGCAAACATGTCACCTTACAGACATAGTGAATTCTCACTACATCACCAACATAAACAACATCATATAAGCACCCTCTCATGCACATAATATATTAAATCATAAGCATAACCACTTACCAAAGTGTGAAAGATGATGATCTTGGCCAAAAGGATGAAGGCCTAGGGTTTGTGTGAGAGAGAAAGGCCTGAGAAAATTCTAGAAAAAGCATGGGTGTACAAGTGAATTAAAAATCTGATTTTCTTTTCTTATATATACCCTTTAAGGTCATCCTTATCCCATAACTTTGGTCAATAACTAATTTGTGGACTTGGTCTTGCAAGGTCTTGCAAGAATGGGTTAATTACCCATTTTGGGCCATGTCTTGCATATCTTTTTGGGCCTCATTTAGTTCATTACAACTTGTTAATTGAGCCCACCAATTGAATGAATAATTACTCATATATATATATCCCACAAGTCACTCTTATCCATCTCTTGGCATTAAATGCATGGTTGATTTGGTAAAATGGAAGATTGGATCATTTTGCCCCATTGGGCCTAGTCTTTTGTTCATGTTTTGGGCCTCATTTGGCCCAATGACTCATGACTCATTAATACCCAACAATTTAATGTATGATTCAACAAGTCTCTCATATTTTACTAATTCCACAAATGTAAACTTAGTCGTATAGGTTCGAAAACGTACGGCGTGTTACAGAAGGTTTTTTCAATTTGAAATCCTTGACTTCTGGAGGTGGTTGAATAGTAGGAGCAGCCATAACTACTCTATGATCTCTATCCTTTTTTAATCTAAGGTCAATAATATCTTTTCTGACCCTATCAATTTCATCATGTAAGGAAAATATATGGTCTCCTAAAACACTCATGTAGAAATTAGCATAATTTTGTCGTTGAAGCATCATATTTATGTGCTTAACAGTTATATCCATAGTATCATCTTCCAATAACTTAGAAAATACTGAAAAATAGACAATGTTTTCATCTTTCGTTATTTGAAATGATTGTTGGGGTGGGAGTGCAGATCTAGTAGTTTTTGTACTACTAAGTCTATACTCTTTTCCCAACACTGAAAGATATTTGTCCTCATATTTAGCTATAAACCATGGGACAAATGAAATGACTTTATTAAAGTTGAAAGATCTTTATAAAAATCATTTTGAAAGAAATCAATTTCTTTTTTATTGAAATTAGCAAAAAAACAATTTCTGAAGTGGTCCCATTTGGGTTTTTTAAATTCTTCAAAAAAAAATTTCCTTGTAAATGAATCCGGTCTAAAATCAATTTTCGTACTAGTCATTTAAACCAGTTGGAAAATTCATTTCTGAGGCTGTAGGATCCTTATCAGTGACTGGAACAACAATATTATTCTTTCCAATTAAAATATTATTAACCTTGTTCTCTTCTCTAATTTGTGAAGTTGAAGCCCTAGAAGGATAATCAACAGGAGATACATATGAAGGCACAGATCTAGTCAATGAATTAGATCTATTTATTTTATTCAAAGATCTGATATTATCAGTTTCCAAATTATGGTCTGTAAATTTAATTTTTACAGTACCATCTGCAGACTGTTCAACCTCAGTGATTTCACTAGTTGAATCAGATCTGGGAGGGGCAACCTCCTCTATTATCCATTCTTTTAGAAAATTAATTTCATCCCATTTAATGGGTCTACGAGTAGTAACTTTTGATTTACCAAAATTTGTTTCTATAAGAATAGTTTCATTTTAAAAATCCATCATTTTACACATAGGATTCAAGGTATACAATGGTTTATAATAAATCCTATAACAGATACACATAACTTCAGTACCTGGTGCATAATCATAGCCATGAAGTTTAATAATTAACATTAAAGCATTCAAAGAGTTGTCATCTGACAAGGAAATTTGCAAATTAGGATATGCATTTAAATAGACTGGTCCATAAGCTAAACTAGTCTGAATTGTCCCTATAAGAAACTTTCTCCAATTCTGATTTCTACCATCCCTTAAAGCCGCTATAAAGCTTTCAGGTAGACCTCTTAAAGTTAATGGATTAAAAGCTACTTGAATTAAACCAATATGCGTAAACTTATGTGTTTCCCTATAAGGGACTAAGTCATTTTCCAATAATAACCTATAAGTAACATGATCACTATTAACAGTCAAAGTTTCTTCGGTTGTCTTAACAATTTGTTTCAAATCAAGTTTCTCAAAAGTACCTAACCGGCACATTACCTTAGGTTGAATCCTAGGGATACTCCATCTATTTAGGAGATCTAGGTGTTGAGGCATATCATATTCCTTTTTTCTACTGTTTTTCACAGTAGACCTTCTCTTGATGATATTCATCTAGCAGAGAAGTGTTAGACTAGACTTATCTTGATCTGCTATGAAACATGGCTCTGATACCTAAACAATCAAGACCTTTCACCGGGATAACCGCACGGGGGACCATTTTATTGGAATAGACCCTCAGACTGGATGATACAGTACACCACGATCCAAAACATCCCTAAACGCCATCCTCTCGGCTAATCGGGTGCAACAGGACCACCGTTATGTTACCACAACACCGTATCATCGAACCGACTATCTCATCCTTACTTAACCATTATCCTAGATCTAGATCTAATCATCTTAACATAGGACCCTTCTTCATTGCAGACCAGTCCGTTATAGTCTAACACTTAAGGATTTAGCCTGTCATTTAGGCTAAATGAATATAAAAGTTTATTAAAATTTGAAAAAAAAAAAATCACTTTTAGATAAAGGTTGTCACTAGAGAGAATCGAAGTTTTAAGAGAAAATTTAAACTCTTATTTAAGAACGTATTTTTACAAGATAGAGAGAGAGAAGGTTCTAAAACTTGTTCCCTACCTATGCTTATGGAATCCTTATATAATGGATTCACTAGACTATCAAACAAACTATAAAAGTAAAGGGTCCAAAGGTGGTTGACAAAGAAAATTAAAAGTCGTGCTCATATGACCGACAAAACAAAAGATAAAAAGATAAAAAGTCGGTCATATTTGGCCGACGAAGAAAATGTGACCATATGGTCCACAACTTCATTAAAGTTATTTGTCTTGTTATCCCAATAATTTCCTCATGGGGTAGGGGCCTTCATCTAGACTTTTTCTTTTCCTCAATTATTTTTTGGGGACCTGGAAGATTCGCCAGTCCTATCTCTAAAATTTTAAAGGAGTAGGTTAAGGTTGTCCAAATCAATTTCACTAGTGTTGTGATCACTTTGCCCTTCTCCTGCGAGTTGATCTTCACCACCATCTTTCTCAGTATTACTGATAGAAGCCATATATATATCATCTGGTGGTTCAACATCCAAATTCTTCTGCAGATAATTTTTTATTTCATCCATGCATGAGGCTAGGATATCTGCTTTAGTCATGGTACCTTTCTTCATTTGCAGTTTTCTGGAAATTTGTTTAAATGGACTATTTTTGTCTTGTCTAGCAGTTGATTCCTGTAAAGTAGCATATTCTTGGACAGTCTTTTGGATATTATCATAAGTTTGTTGTCCATGAATCTTGCTATCATTGTCTTTTTGGACCATTTTAGTCCAGAACTTTGTATAAAAAGTTCTCTCAAGACACGAAAATTCTGCAGTATCATCAATCTCCAAAGACCACTTCATTATCCATGGAATTAAAAATTCAATGAAGAAATACATTGTTGACATTTCTTTAAAGAAAATATTTTCTTTCTGTAACTCCATTATTTTAGGAGAAACGTCAACCCATTTAACATAAAGATCCTTATAAGAATCTGATAAAATATTTACAGTAGGACCATATAATGTCCTCCATTTACAAAACCAAATAGGAATGTTTTGCAAAAATACTTGATTACAAATTTTTATGAACCAAGAATGTTTCCTGTTAGGATTTTCATATAAAAGAGTTTCATTAAAACTATCAACATAATCCCAGTAATTAAATTTGAATGAGACTTTATTATCAGGATTTATGTATCCTTTTTTTTGAAAAGTATTTAAACCCCAGTTTTTTGGATTTAAAATCTCTTTTACAATAATTTTTGAAAAACTGAAATCAGTTCTACTATTAGTAGAATAAAAATGCTGAAATTCAGGTGATTTTTTTTCTGAGAGTATATTCCCATAATGCTTCCTGTATTTATAAGTAGAAGCAGCATATGATGATGTATTCAAATACCTTGACATTAATTTCCAAGGATTATCTTTCCATTTAAGGTCAGATTGTTCTAGAAGAAGTATAACTTCTCTGTTTTCCTTCAATTCATATACCTCAGTAGTTTCATTATTGTCATCTGTCAGCGCTGAGGCATAACTTGGGGGTATATTATGCTCCTTTTCTTTTTTGGTTTTCATGAATTCCATAAATTCCTCATACATAAGATGGTCCTTATTTGGCCCAGATGTTCCTGTAATGTTTGAAGCTATAAGCTTCTGATTTTTGATTTGGGCTAGGATATTTCCTCTGCCTTTTCCATGGCCTCTACCTCTGTTAGAAGTGCCTATGAGCCTGAAAATCTTGGTCTGACCCCTGACTTCATCCTAAAATAATTAAAAGAAAGAGCTATGAGCTCAAATGTTCTCGTGTTAGAAAATCAGGAAGACTATTCACCGATCCTTTTAAATATTGAATTTCAAAATCAAAGGGGGCTAATAAATCTTGCCACCTTTCAAATATTTGTTTAGAAACATCATATTTAATATCTTTAGTAAAGATAAATTTTGCTGCTTGGCAATCTGTTCTTAGCAAGAACTTTTGATTATATAAATCACCCTGGAATTTAATAATGCTTTTTACTATAGCTAGGATTTCCTTAGCCACACTAGTGTAATTCTTTTGACTATTAGTCCATTCCTAGTGTAAAATTGAACAAGATATTCTTGTTTCCTATTTTCAGGAGAATACTGTATTAAGATCCCTCCATAGCCAATATCCGAAGCATCTATCTGAACTATTTTAGTCCAGTTTGGATTGGCTAAAGTAAGGCATGGGAAGTTATTAACTTTAGCCTTAATATTATTTACTGCTTGGGTATGACCATCAGTCCATGCCACAGGATTTTTCTTTAACCTGTGATAAAGAATAACAGTATCTTTTGCCAAGTCTTTAATAAAAGGAGAAATATAATTCAAACTTCCTAAAAATCTTTGGAGTTGAGTTTTATCAGTAATAATATTAGGGAATTTTGAAGCAAATTCAATACTTCGATTGATAGGAACAATTTTTCCTTTTTCAAAAAAGTGTCCTAAAAATCGGATTTTTGCTTGAAATAAAAGCATTTTAGGTTTGGTTATAACTAAACGATTTTGGATAATAATTTTTTTAAATAAATTCAAATGTTTAAAATGTGTTTCAATATTTTTTTAATATACCAATATATCATCAATGTAAACTATTATGAAGTTAATGTAGGTATTGAATATCATTCATAATTTTCTGAAATTCAGAAGGAGCATTTTTTAATCCAAAGGGCATAACGTTCCATTCGTATTGCCCTGCAGGTACATGAAAAGCAGTTTTATGCTTCTCTTGCTCCTTGATTTGAATCTGCCAATAACCAGATTTTAAATCAAATTTAGAAAATATAATTGAATCATGAAGTCTATCCAATAAGTCTTTTTATTAGGGATTGGATAGCGAATCCATTTTAAAATCTTATTCAGGGGTTTGTAATTAATTACAAGTTTAAGAATTCCTCTTTCTTGTTCTGCATGCTTATTAACATAAAAAGTAGTACAAGACCAAGGATATTTTGAAGGCCTTATGAAACCTTTGCTTAAAAGTGATTGAATTTCATTTTTGCATAATTGCAAATACTCAGAATTCATTTGGCAAGGTCTTGGCTTTGTGGGGATATTATATTCTATAAAATCATCTTCATATGGTAAATTTACCACATGTTTTTTCCTTTCCCAAAATATATTTGGATGATCACCACATATCTGTACAGTAAGCTGATTTATTAAAAGATCTATTTTCTCCTTTAATTTTGGAGTTTGCAAACTAGTTTCAATTGACAAACAATTTATTTCATTTTTTATTTAATCTGCTTGTCTAATTTTTAACAATATTTTGTCTTTTATCTGATTCAGATATTTATCAAAAGGTTGAGTTATAAAATTCAATCGAATTTTTTTATTACCATAAGTTCCCGTAATACCAGTTGTATCCCATCTGGTAATAGGGAAAAATATTCATAAAAATTGGTACACCTAAGATGATTTCATCTGAAATATCTTTGACTAATACAAAAGTTTCAGGCATACAGACTTTGTTATTGCAAATATAAGCTTTTGGTAATTTAAAATTAATTTTCATTTTACTTCCGCTAGCATTATGGAGACTGGGTAGTTTTATGAAAATACCTAGAAGGTATAAGTCCCTCCTTTATACAATTTAAATCTGCTCCGCTATCAACTAGGGCAGTAAAATCTTTTTTAAAATTTTAGTTAAATAGAAGAGTGACTTTTGCATAAAATTTTTGTGAAGTTATCAACTCCAAAACTTGAAGAAATTCTTCTCTTTCTTGATCCTTTAAGGATCCCAAAAATAAATATTTTATTTTCGAGGTTTCAGTTTCATCAATAAAATCCTCATGTTGATTCTTCAAATCTTCATTCAATTCCTGACTTCTGTTATCATCAATATGAGACATTTCTAAGCTCAGAATCCTTTCATCCAGAACTCTATTACTATGCTTGAGATGCTCTATTTCACCCTTAAGGTTATTAACTTCTTTGATAAGATCCTGCAGAGTAGTCAGAGTATATTCTGATCTTTGTCTCTCCTTCAACATCTGTTTTACCTCTACCATTGAATAAAATCCTTTCTGGAGATTTTGTGTTTGATTTTTGGTTGAACTATCTCCAGGTCCTTCCAGTTTGTCAATGATTTGGGACCTGATTTCTAGATCTTTGATAATTTTGAGAAGTTCTATTAACTTGTCATCTTTAAGAACCTTGATAGTAAGATCCTTGAATTGGGAATATATTCCATAAAACTCATTAGCTTCTTAGTCTGCACAGGGTGGTCCTATTTGACACGGAATACAATCTTTTTTTAAAGATGATGGGATATAATCTGTCATGCCCCGTATCCCAACGGGGTGGACTGGCACCCGAAGCCGATAAGGCCCGAGAGAACCAATCGTTGCTCACGTCCATTCATATGCATTCCATAAGAAATATCACCATCACGTAAGGACATAAAATGCTAATAGCGGAAACCATGGATCATGTGATACATACATACGTGAAACTTGGCCGTCAGAGCCATCAAGTCATAATAGACGTACATCTCTTACATTCATATACCCACCTATGTCTACAAAAGTCTCTAATAGAAGCACATACATAACCATCCTAAATTCGGGACAAGTCCCTGTTTTACACAACATTTACAATACCAAAACCAATGTACAACTGTGACTCGGAAATCAACGAACCAACTGGAGCTCACCAAAGATCAGTAGATGACCCGCAACTTACTGTGGAGGTTTACTAGTACATGTGCCTGTAGCAAGTAAGGTAAGTCCCACAAGGGATGTCAGTACGAAGAATGTATTGAGTATGTAAGGCCATAAGAAACAATATGATACATAAATACTTTAATGGAATCAAATGTAAGTGAATAACCAATATGGATAAGTCACCATTCTGTATATATGGAAGTATGTACATTACGTGGATTACTTTCTTTACTTTTATGTTCATTCATTCGTTCATCACTCACTTCTTCACTCACTACTCATCCTTCCATTCTTACAATGCCCGGGACCCAAGCTGATCAGTGGGTAATAAATAGTTTTTGGGATCGACCCATGCTAGGCTTTTCTTTTACCCCTGGGATACCACCCGTAGTAGCGGGATTGACCTATGCTAGGTGTTCTTTTCACCCCTGGGATACCACCCGAGATATTGGGATTGACCCATGCTAGGTATTTTAACCCCTGGGATACCACCCAAGAATAGAGATGTTATTACCTCACTTTCTCAATCTCAGAAATAGTTCATTCGGTGGTTATGTCATGACCCGAAGTCCCATTCGGGCCGGACTGGCACCCGAAGCCACATGGCCCGAGAACCAATCTTTTCTCATGAAACATTCGTATGCGTAACCTCATATGAATCTTATTATACCTCATGCAACAATGCGGAAGTCAAGGACATGGAACATATGCTATATAAATATATATTTATGAAACTTGGCCGTTGGGGCCATCAAGTCAAAATGGACAATTGTCTCTTACATCCATATACCCACATATGTCTACAAAAGCCTCTAACAGATGCATCTACAAGACCAACTTAAAGTCGGGACATGTCCCCGCTTTATAAAACTTTTACAACATCAAAACAAATATACAACTATGACTCAGAAAGCTCCGAACCAACTGGAGCTCACCAAAAATCTGCAAATGATCCACAGCCTACAGAGGAGGTCTACTAGCACCTGTTCCTACAACATTTAAAGTGAATCCCCCAAGAGGGGTCAGTACGAATAATATACTGAGTATGTAAGGCTCATAAGAAATTCATCATACATAATAATGAACAACAATGGAGTCAATATAAGAGAAATAGTGAATATGAATAAACTCTCTTTCTGTATGTGGGGAAACATGTATTTTATGTTCTTTACTCCTCTTGTCTTTACATACGTTCATCTTTATTGTTCTACCCATGCTAGGCTGTTATGTTTCCTCTGGGATGAGATTAACCCATGCTAGGTACTTTGACCCCTGGGATGTCATATTAACCCATGCTAGGCTTTCGTGTCACCCTGGGATGTTATTAACCCATGCTAGGTACTGTGACCCCTGGGATGTTATCGTAACCCATGCTAGGCTTTTGTGTCGCCCCTGGAATGTACCGTGATAACCCATGCTAGGCTTTATATCGCCCCTGGGATGTATCGGGATTGACCCATGCTAGGCTTTTCTGTCGCCCCTGGGATACCACCCATGTTATTGGGATCAACCCATGCTAGGTATTTTAACCCCTGGGATACCACCCATGAATACTCATTAATTATACATTACTTCTTTCTCATGTTATTCTTACTTCCATTCTTAAGAGTGATACATTGAGGATCATGACATTATTGGAAACATACTCATATACACATTTCACTTCACTCCTTAACTTCATGAGATTGACATCTTCACTTGTGAGGAATAGATCTATTAGCTTGCACATTACTTTCTTCATTACTCTTAAGAGATTGGTACTTTTACTTGTGAAAGATTGGTCCAAAGATAATCATAATATTATTGGACTTTGAAACATGACATAATTGGAACAATGCTATTCAAGAATAAATAGATTCTCTTAAATTACTACTCTCTTGAGATAGGTCTCTTGGAATTTACAACATTATGACAACTTCGGAACTTCAGTCAATGAAAAGTCAATGAATAAGAGATAAAGGAATCATAATTCATCTAAGAATAGGACACTTGTGAATAACAATATATATCAACCTGGAATTACTATACTCAAAGACCCTCGGAATTGAAACAAGCCCAATGTCAAATATAAACGATATACTGCAGAAGGATACGAAAAGGGTAACCTTACATACCTTCACTTCCAAGTATGAATACACAAGCCTATATATGAACACAATAGTCCAGATCCTTCCTTATGTTTCACTCTACAACACAAGTAAATAACGGAATTTACATTAACCACCAACTACCTTACAATGGCATATAACGACAATGAGTTACATGTTTGGCTTTAAAAATGTCATTTCCTACTTGACAATACCATTTATAAAATTATCATACCAATAATCCCACAATATTCCATACATTTACCAATACATGATAACCAACAACATGTCACACCAAGTTCATACTTTCCACTCTTCACCACCACAACATCACAATTATTCCATCAAATCACCTCAATACACCTCATATCAATGAATCGACCAAAATTCCATAATTTACACTTATAGAAAAATAACAAGTTTATAACATAATCACACCATACATGTTGATATTTCATACATACCATGCTCTTTCATCAAAGCCACAAGTCATATTTCAAGTTTAAATCCTATGGATAACACATCTTTTACAAAAACACAAAGTGCCATATTCAACACTTCCAAGCATAACCAACATGATCTACATACTCTCCCATGCATATAATATACTAATCCATAATAATAATCACTTACCCAATCTTGAAAAATGATGATCTTGCTCCAAGAAGTGCCTTGGGGTTTGAAGTTGAGAGAAAAAGGCTTTGGGAAATTTCTAGATTGGCATGAGACTTTTTATGTGATAAAAATATTATTTTGGCCCCTTTATATAAGCCTTGGGGTCATCCTTAGCCACTCTTGGCATTTAATGTTATGTGCTGGCTTGGTCAATGGAAGAATGGGTCATTTGACCCATTCTTGGCCCATGTCTTTTGTCTCATTTTAGGCCCTTTTTGAGCCCAATTCACTTAACCTAATAAAATCAATAATTTCTCATGTTTAATTCATTTCATAAGTGTTACAACAATATTCCCACTCACGCAATTCATATTCTTAGCCTCAATTCCAAAAACAAGCGATTCTAGCCACGTATGGCTTATTTTGACCACAAGGGTAAAACCATCATTTTGATGCCAAATTCGTTCACGGGTATTTTTACCACACCAATATAATACTTCAATTATTTCATGTATATGCTCATGGTTGTAGAAGAAACGTGTCAAAAATCGGCCCGGTACATCCCCGGGCACCCTTAGGACTTGAGAAAAATTTCCAACATTGAAAGGTGGACAAAACCAGCCTGGCACGCCCTTGGGCGCGCCACCTTGCTGCCTGTGGGATAAATATTTTAGCCCATAGTGGCCTGGAATGCCCCTGGTCACGCCCCACCCCTTATTTTAAAAAAAAATTTCGTTTTGGACTTTTCTTTGCAGGTTCGGTTAGATACTTCAAGTTCTATTCTTTAGCTTACTTCTTACCTTTAATATCCTTTGTTTGGAGGCCCTCCATGCCACGTTTTTAACCCCTCAAATTCTCCACAAAGTCACAAAACACCTCCTACGCAAGTCTAATCACATGTACGAGGCCCAATTTCAATTTTCTCATCACTAACCTTACAAAATACATACTCATGGCATCTCGACACCTAATTAACCATTGTTCAACGTCGTCACATAGGGTTGGGAAGGTATGGGGTGTTACAGTCATTATGGGAACTTTTGAATATAACACTTTTGGAACTTGGAACCATGTTCATAATTATGTGACACATGATTGACAAAAGATCAAGAATAAAGTCTATATGATTAAGAATAGATGATAACCTGAAATGAGATACCTTAGAGCATTTCGAAAATGAGTAAGTACCATAACAAGGTGATTACTATATGCTGCAGAAAGATACGGAAAGAGTAACCTTACATACCTTATCTTATCAATATGAACACTCAATCCTATACGTGAATACAATAGTCCATCTCCTTTCTTACGTCTTAATCTATAATACAAGTACATATCGGAGCTTACATTAACAACAAGTTACCATACAAATGTACAAGACGACAATGAGCTATATGACTGCTGTATAACATCATTTCACCTTTTAAAATACAATCCACTGCATTATCATACCAACAACACCATAACATTCCACACATTGACCAAGAAATCATACGTCCGTAGCATTTCACACCACGTTTACCCTTTATGCCTCCTTATTATCATTCTGTCACAATTACTCCATCAAATTGCCTCATAACAACATATGAAATACAATGCATAATTAATATCACCCAACATACCTCAATACGACCCCTTAAAGTCATTAAAATGGTATCATAAGTTGATAATTTCATCCAAAAAGGGTATAGGGGCCTTCGGGGATCAAAGAGAGACAAAACCATACAAAACAGACTTCTGGTGTGCCATACGAAGCCACATGCACCTGAATGTGGCTGAAATGTGGTCGCAGGTGGCCCTTGGTAGTGTCCATGGGCACCTGCATTGGCATCTGCGCCCGCAGGTGCCTTCATCTACGGGGGCGGATGCCCAAATCAGCCAAAAAGGGTCCTTTTTGGGTCCTTTTCTGTAATAAATAGTCCAAGGCCATAAATAAGCTTTCATTTACATATTTTTGGTCTCTTGTATGCCAACGAACATTCATGGTTCCACAACGCACAGAAACAACACAAAAACTACACTTTCCTTTCAATACATCACCAAATCCATGACCAATTTCACAATAACAATTCCAAACATTATACACAAGGATAAAACAAGTTAAGGCTATAATCACATCTCACATTTCAACATGTTCACTTCCTTCAAGACTACAAGTCCATTTTCAAGTTTACAAGGCAAAACTCGTCTCCGATTAAGCAAAAGTACACTGTTTTACACATAGTGACTGCCCAACACTGTGCTAGCATAACCAACATGATTTATACATCATATTAAGCGTATCATATAGTAAACCATGAGAATGAATACTTACCAAAGCTTTCAAGGTGATGATCTTTACCAAAGAGACTAGTTGCTTAGGGTTTGTGTGAGAGAGAATGTTGGAAAAAATTCTAGAAAATGACATGTGTATTGTGTTGAATAAAAATATGATTTTTATCTTGATTTATATGGTCCCCTTAAGTCATTATTATCCACATACACCATATTAAATGAGGTCCTTACTTGGTCAATTGAAAGAATAGGTCAAATGCCCTTTGGGCCATGTCTTTTGCTCCATCTTTGGGCCTCAATTGGGCCCAATGGCACAAGACTCATTTAAACCCAACAAATTAATGTATAAATTCACCAACACTCTCATGTTTAAATAATTCCATAAATGCTAACGCAGTCTTATAGGTTTGGAAATGTACGGGGTGTTACATCCTCCCCCCCTTAGAAACATTCGTCCTCGAATGTTAGTGACATTATGTAATTTAAACAATGGCAAGTCTAGGATCATTCATCATATTAGCATATATACATACTCAATGCTTATAAATACTTACTTGTCATTGTTCCGACCTCGTATCGTGAACTTGTTCTTCCCTTTGGAACAAATGAGGGTACTTGGACTTCATCATTTCTTCAGCTTCCCATGTGACTTCTTCTATTTGCTGATTTCTCCGAAGTACCTTTATGGAAGCTACATATTTACTCCTCAACCTCTTCACTTTTCTATATAGAATGGCAATAGGTATCTCCTCATAGGTAAGATCCTCCGTAACTTGCACATCTTCAATGGGAGTAAAACGAGATGGATCCCCTATACACTTTCGAAGCATCGAAACATGAAATACTGGATGAACTATGGAGAGTTCTTGGGGTAGTGCCAACTCATACAAAACTTGCCCAAATCTTTTAATAATTTAATATGGGCCTATATAACGTGGACTCAATTTTCCTTTCTTTCCGAATCGCATTACCCCTTTCATCGGTGACACCTTTAAAAATACCCAATCACCTATGGCGAATTCAAGCCCTCTTCTTCTAACATAAGCATAGGACTTGTGTCGACTTTGGGCCGTTTATAGCCGTTGTTGGATCACGTTAACTTTCTCCATAGCCTGATAAACAAGATCTGGCCCAAGTAAAGTAGTTTCGCCTGCTTCAAACCATCTGATTGGTGATCTACATTTCCTTCCATATAAAGCTTCATAAGGTTCCATTTTAATACTTGAATGATAGCTATTGTTGTAATAAACCTCAATAAGAGGCAAATGGTCATCCCAACTGCCTTGAAAATTTAACGTGCACGCTCGTAGCATATCTTCAAGCATTTGGATAGTACGTTCTGCTTGTCCATCTGTCTGAGGATGGAAAGTCGTACTCAAATTTACCTTTTGTACCCAGACTCTGCTGAAAAGATCTCCAAAAATGCACAGTAAATTGTGCTTCTCTATTTGATATGATAGAGATCGGAATCCCATGTAACCGCACTATTTCTTTAACATACAACCTTGCATAATCTTCTGCTGTATAGGTGGTCTTGACTGGTAGGAAATGCGCTGACTTAGTAAGCCTGTCAACTATAACCCATATAGAATCAAATTTCCGCAGTGTACGAGACAAACCTGTGATGAAATCTATATTAATCATATCCCATTTCCAGACTGGAAGAGTGATACATTGTATGTAACCTCCTGGTTTCTGATGCTCTACCTTTACTTGTTGATAGTTTGGGCATTGAGAGACAAATTCTGCAATGTTCTTCATATTTCCCCACCAATACACTTCTTTTAAATCATGGTATATTTTAGTAGCTGCCGGATGAATAGAATATCGTGAATGATGCGCCTCTGTCATAACTCGTCTCCTCAGTTCATCTACATCCGGTACACATAATCTACCTTGGCATTGAATCACCCCTTCTTGTGTAAGATTAAATGCCTTTGTCAAATTCTGTTGTACATTTTCCATTAGCTGGAATAACATAGGATCTGCAAACTGCTTCTCTTTCACCTCAGCTATCAATAAAGATTCAGCCGCATTTTGTACAATAACCCTTTCATCCGAGGATTCGAGAAGACGAATCCCCAAGCTGGCTAATTGATGTAGATCTTTGACTAAATCCTGCTTTTCTTTCAATTGGCTACTAGTGCCTCCGATTGACTTGTGGCTCAATGCATCGGCTACCACATTTGCTTTTCCTGGATGATATAGAATATCAATATCATAGTATTTTAAGAGCTCTAGCCACCTTCGTTGCCTCAAATTGAGTTCCTTCTGCTTAAAGATATATTGTAAACTTTTGTGATCAATATAGATATCAACATGAACTCCATACAAATAATGACGCCATATCTTTAAAGCAAATACCACAACTGCTAATTCAAGATCATGTGTTGGATAGTTTCTCTTGTGTGGCCACAACTGTCGTGAGACATAAGCTATTACATTACCGTGCTGCATCAATACACACCCTAGGCCAATTCCGGAAGCATCATAATACACTACGTAACCCTCGGTGCCTTTTGAAAGTACTAACACCGGTGTAGAAGTCAATTTATCTTTCAGCTCTTGAAAACTTTTCTCACATGCATCATTCCACTGAAATTTGACTGCCTTGTGTGTAAGCTTCGTTAAAGGTGCAACAATGGAAGAAAAACCTTCCACAAATCTTCTGTAATAACCTGCTAATCCAAGAAAACTATGAATCTCTGTAGGTGTCGTAGGTCTTGGCCAATTTTTGGTATCAACTTCTGTGTATCAACTCGAATTCCTTCATCTGACACAATGTGACCCAAGAAAGCAATGGATTTTAACCAAAAGTGAACTTCGCATACAACTTACGCTCTCGAAGAATCTGTAACACCTGTCATAAGTGCTTAGCATGGTTCTCTTGTGACTTTGAATAAACCAGGATGTTATCTATAAATACCATCACGAACACATCTAGAAATGGTTTAAACAGCCTATTCATCAAATCCATTAACACATCTGGGGAATTTGTTAGTCCAAATGACATAACTAAAAATTCATAATGGCCATACCGTGTTCGGAAGGCTGTCTTGGGTACATCTTCTTCTCTAAGTCTGACTTGATAGTAACCCGACCTCAAGTCAATCTTTGAAAAACACTTGGCACCCTGTAAATGATCAAACAAATCGTCAATTCGAGGGAGAGGATATTTGTTCTTAATCATTACCTTTTTTAATTACCGATAGTCAATGCACATTCTCAATGTGCCATCTTTCTTCCGTACAAATAATACTGGTGCACCCCACGGGGACATACTGGGCCTAATGAAGCCCTTGTCTAGCAAATCTTTCAATTTCTCCTTCAATTCACGCAATTTTACTGGAGCCATTCTATACAGGGGAATAGAGATAGGCTGAGTGCCTGGAATCACATCAATACCAAATTCTATTTCCCGCTCTGGGGGCAAACCTGTAAGATCTTCTGGAAATACATCAAGATACTCATTGACCACTAGAACTAATTGAGGAGTTGGTGGTTCCGCATCAATATCATGCACTCTCACTAAGTGGCATATAAACCCCTTGGATATCATTTTCCTAGCCTTAAGATAGGAAATAAATTTGCCTCTTGGTGCCCCTACATCACCCTTCCATTCAAGAACATTCGTTTGTGGAAAATGAAAATGTACTTTCTTAGCTCGGCAATCTATCATGGCATAACAAGAAGCCAACCAATCCATGCCCATTATGACATCAAAATCCACCATGTCCAATTTAATAAGATCGACTAGTGTATCATAACCACACACAGTTACCATACAATTATGATATACTCTTTTTGAAACAATATAGTCACCAACTGGTGTAGACACTTCAATTGACTTAGTTAGTACTTCCGGTGTTCTTTCAAATTTTACAGCAATCAATGGACTAACATATGACAATGTCGAACCCGGATCAATCAAGGCATATACATTATATTAAAAAATGGATAATGTACCTGTGACGACATCAGGAGAAGCCTCCAAATTTTACCGTTCCACTAGAGCATAAGTACGATTTTGAGTTCCACTGGAACTGGCTACTCCTTTGGCACCTCTACCACGACCCGCAGGATGTACACCTCTGCCTAGGGGAGGAACCGATGATGATGATGCAACGGTTGATCTTGCAGGTCATGCCACATTACCCAAGCCTCTTCATGGGCAGTCTCTCATCATATGCCCCATCATACCACACCAAAAGCAAACATTTGTCCCAAGCCGGCATTCACCTAAATAAAACCATCCACATTGCTGACATGGCTGATGAGAAAATCCCGCGGTCTGCAAACCTCGAGTCCCACTACTCGGCCGAACATTACTACCTCTAAACCCTCAAAATTGAGCTTGAGTGCCTGCTGTGGAATAAGAGAATGACGGTCTAGACGGTCTAGGAAATATCCGAGGTCTAGATTCTCCTTAGGACACCATAGACTGTCCCATAGCTCTAGCTCTTTTGGACTGTCCTCGTTCAGATTCATGTACTCTTCTTCTTTGCCTTTGGTCCTCCATCTTTTGTGCGAAGGCCTGAATTCTAGCTATATCCATATCTCAATTTAAAGCAGCAATAGTGCAGTCTCTTACAAAATATGGCTCCAATATGTCCACATATCGATGTACTCTGTCTGTCATTGTGGCCACCACATTCGGAGCATAACAAGCCAAAGAATTAAATTGCAGATTGTATTCTCTGACACTCAGATTCCCTTGACGAAGATTCAAGAATTGATCTGCACGAGCCTCTCGAATCTCATAAGGAAGGTAATGATCAAGGAAAGCCATTTTAAATTCTTCCCAATTAGGTGGATTTGCACCGATACCATGAGATTTCTTCCAATCTTCATAGCACAATATCACCTCTCCTTTCAATCTATATGCAGCAAGTTCAACTGTTTCTACCCTAGTCATATGCATAACATCTAAAGCCCTTTGAATTTGATCTATAAAGTCTTGCGGATCTTCATTCAAATCTAACCCCGTGAATGTGGGAGGGTCTAATTTCAGAAAATCCTGTGTCCGCCGACTAGCTGCCCTAGCCACACCATCATCACCTATTGTTGGACCAACTCGTCCTTGACTTTGTGCAGTAACTATCTGAGTCAACATTTGTATTGCATTTTTGAGATCTTGTTTAGTAGCATTAACAGGTACTTCTGCAGGTTCCTCTCTCCTTTTTGGCTCTTCTGGAGCTGGAAAAGTGGAAGAAGCCCGCGATGCAACCTCAGCGTTAGCCCCATCTTGACTATCTTGGTCAGGTGGTGATCTACTGGTCCCTTTTCCAGCAAGTATATCTACTTGCTTACCTTTACCTCCTTCTCATCTTGTAATCGACATTTTACTATACAAAAGAAAACCAAGTCTAATGGTTAGATATGATTCCACTACAATATTGGGTCTAATGCACGATCTAAGAATTGAAGAACAGAAACAACTCCTAAATGTTCCGTAGCCTCCTACTTATAAATGTGGTACACAACACATTGATAAGTAAGACTCTACTCAGACACGGATTTGTAGACACCCTTAGAACGACCTGATCTGATACCACTTTTGTCACGCCCCGTATCCCAATGGGGTGGACTAGCACCAGAAGCCAATAAGGCCCGAGAAAACCAATTATTGCTCACGTCCATTCATATGCATGCCATAAGAAATATCACCATCACCTAAGGACATAAAATGCTAATAGCGGAAACCATGGATCATGTGATATATACATACGTGAAACTTGGTCGTCAGGTCCATCAATTCATAATGGACATACATCTCTTATATTCATATACCCACCTATGTCTATAAAAGCCTCTAACAGAAGCACATACATAACAATCCTAAATTCGACACAAGTCCCCGCTTTACACAACATTTACGATACCAAAACCAATGTACAACTGTGACTCGAAAAGCCCCGAACCAACTGGAGCTCACCAAAGATCAGTAGATGACCCGCAGCTTACTGTGGAGGTATACTAGTACCTGTTCTTGCAGCAAGTAAGGTAAGTCCCACAAGGGACGTCAGTACGAAGAATGTACTGAGTATGTAAGGCCATAAGAAACAGTATAATACATAAATACTTTAATGGAATCAAATGTAAGTGAATAACCAATATGGATAAGTCACCATTCTGTATATATGGAAGTATGTACGTTATATGGATTAATTTCTTTACTTTTATGTTCATTCATTCGTTCATCACTCACTACTCATCCTTCCATTCTTACAATGCCCGGGCCCCAAGCTGATCAGTGGGTAATCAATAACTTTCGGGATCGACCCATGCTAGGCTTTTCTTTTACCCTTGGGATACCACCCGTAGTAGTGGGATTGGCCCATGCTAGGTGTTCTTTTCACCCCTAGGATACTACCCAAGGTATTGGGATTGACCCATGCTAGGTATTTTAACCCCTGGGATACCACCCAAGAATAGAGACGTTATTACCTCACTTCCTCAATCTCAAAAATAGTTCATTCGGTGATTATGTCATTATGGGAACTTTTGAATATAACACTTTTGGAAATTGGAACCATGTTCATAATTATGTGACACATGAATGACAGTAGATCAAGAATAAGGTCTATATGATTAACAATAGATGATAACCTGAAATGAGATACCATAGAACATTTCGAAAATGAGTAAGTACCATAACAAGGTGAATACTATATGCAGCAGAAAGATACGGAAAGAGTAACCTTACATACCTTATCTTGTCAATATGAACACTCAATCCTATACGTGAATACAATAGTCCATCTCCTTCCTTACGTCTTACTCTACAATACAAGTACATACCGGAGCTTACATTAACAACTAGTTACCATACAAATGTACAAGACGACAATGAGCTATATGACTGCCGTATAACATCATTTCACCTTTTAAAATACAATCCACTGCATTATCATACCAACAACACCATAACATTCCACACATTGACCAAGACATCATACATCCATAGCATTTCACACCACGTTTACCCTTTATGCCTCCTTATTATCATTCCGTCACAATTACTCCATCAAATTGCCTCATAACAACATATGAAATACAATAAATAATTAATATCACCCAACATTCCTCCATACGACCCCTTAAATTCATTAAAACGGTATCATAAGTGGATAATTTCATCCAAAAAGGGTATAGGGGCCTTCGGGGATCAAAGAGAGACAAAACCATACAAAACGTACTTTTGGTGTGACATACGAAGCCACCTGTGCCCAAATTTGGATGAAATTCTATCGCAGGTGGCCCTTGGCAGTGTCCAGGGGCACCTGCGTTGGCATATGCGCCCGCAGGTGCCTCTGTCTGCGGGGGCGGATGCCCAAATCAGCCAAAAAGGGTCCTTTTGGGGTCCTTTTGTGTAATAAATGGTCCTAGGCCATAAGTAAGCTTTAAATTACATATTTTTGGTCACTTTTATGCCAATTAACATTCATGGTTCCACAACACACAGAAACAACACAAAAACTACACTTTCCTTTCAATACGTCACCAAATCCATGACCAATTTCACAATAACAATTCCAAACATTATACACAAGGATAAAACAAGTTAAGGATATAATCACATCTCACATGTCAACATGGAATCCATCAATTTCAGTTCCTTCAAGACTACAAGTCCATTTTCAAGTTTACAAGGCAAAACCCATCTCCGATTAAGCAAAAGTACACTGTTTTACACATAGTCACTGCCCAACACTATGCCAACATAACCAACATGATTTATACATCATCTTAAGTGTATAATATAGTAAACCATGAGAATAAATACTTACCAAAGTTGCAAGGTGAAGATCTTGGCCAAAGAGACTAGTTGCTTAGGTTTTGTGTGAGAGAGAATGTTGGAGAAAATTCTAGAAAATGGCATGTGTATTGTGTTGAATAAAAATATTATTTTTCTATTGATTTATATGGTACCCTTTATTCATCCTTATCCACATACACCACATTAAATGAGGGGCTTACTTGGTCAATTGAAAGAATGGGTCAAATGCCCTTTGGGCCATGTCTTTTGCTCCATCTTTGGGCCTCAATTGGGCCCAATGGCACAAGACTCATTTAAACCCAACAAATTAATGTATAAATTCACCAACTCTCTCATGTTTAAATAATTTCATAAATGCTAACGCAGTCTTATAGGTTCAGAAATGTACGTGGTGTCACATAATCCTCATCTTGTAAAACTTTAAGTTCCTTTAGAGCTCTTAATTCTTCTTTTGTAGAAGAGTCTTCCACTTCATAGGTTCCGGACTATTTTCAGGAGATGATGATAAAAGAATATTAAATATATAATCCTTTAATTTATCATCTACATCTAGGAGCTTTATTTTCTCCTTCATTTTGAAATCCTTTGCATAATGCCCAATTCTTCCATATTTATAGCACGCATTAGGCTTGTCTGAAGATTTCACAAGCTCTTTTCATTTATTAAAGGCTTTTTTACTTTTAGCCCTTTTTTCCTGATGCTTATAATACTTATCAGGATTGAATACTCTTTTGGAAGATTTCTTCCCTTTTCTATGATCTTTGGATTTTCTGTGACTATTCCTAGGCATATCCATGCCAAACTGATCACAAAAATCACCAATCTGTCGTCTTTCATTAAGACTCTATTTCTTAATCTGCTGATTTAGCTTGATTTCATTACACAATGCTAAACCTTCCTGGGTGCACATGTTAATTAGCTTTCCATATGAAAATTTTTCATAATTAATACTATTAACACCATCCCTAAGAGTTTTCCTTACTCTTTCATCAAACAATACTGGAAGCCCATCTATAAATTTGGATTTCCAATGAGGACTATTGCATTCTGGCAATTCCATGACTCTTGACAAAAATGTGTCTTTATACCACCTAACAGATGAAAGAGTCTTGCATCTCAAATTCTGGAGGAGGGTTCAAATATTTTCACTATCATCCGACCATCTTCCTGTGAAATGTTCAATAATATTACAAATGAGAGTATAAACAACGTTTTCACTGAGAACTCCGCTCCCATTTTTTATACTTACGAGAATAACTCCACGTTGCTCTGGTGTGAGATAAATATCCCACCAGCCTTTAAGTTGCCCTGTAAATCCAGAGATCATCATTTGTGCAATATGTTTATCAGTATTGCCAGTTTGTTTGCAAATTGTACTATACTTCATCATGCGATGAACCAGGGTATAGATTTGCCTTTCTGTGAACCCATCTATGTTCCATTCATACATCTTTCCCATTATAACTATAATTTATAACATACTTTTGATCTTCCACCAAAACATCTTGGGGGGTAGGTCTGGGATAATAATATATACTTTGAACATGTTTATTCGCAAATTTGCAGTCAATTTATTAATCTTACTTTCTTCCTCCTTAAAACTAAAATCTTTAGTCAAAGGTGTAAGCTTAAGATCCTTAAACTTAGCTTTTATGACCTTTTCTAAATCAGAAGGTTTTTTCAATTTGAATCCTTGACTTCTGGAGGAGGTTGAATAGTAGGAGCAACCATAATTACTCTATGATCTCTATTCTTTTTTTATCTAAGGTCAGTAATATCTTTTCTGACCCTCTAAATTTTATCATGTAAGGACAAGATATGGTCTCCTAAAACACTCATGCAGAAATTAGCATAATTTTATTGTTGAAGCATCATATTTATGTGCTTAACAGTTATTTCCATAGTATCATCTTCCAATAATTTAGAAAATACTGAAAAATAGACAATTTTTTCATCTTTCTTTATTTGAAATGATTGTTGGGGTGGGAGTGCAGATCTAGTAGTTTTTGTACTACTAAGTCTATACTCTTTTTCCAACACCAAAAGATATTTGTTGACATATTTAGCTATAAACCATGGGACAAATGAAATGAGTTTATTAAAGTCTGAAAGATCTTTATAAAAATCATTTTGAAAGAAATCAATTTCTTTTTTATTGAAATTAGCAAAAAAACCAATTTTTGAAGCTGTCCCATCTGGGTTTTTTAAATTCTTCAGAAATCTCTTTCCTTCTCGGTGAATCCGGTCTAAAATCAATTTTCATACTAGTCATTTAAACTAGTTGGAAAATTCATTTTTGAGGCTGTAGGATCCTTATCAGTGACTAGAACAACAATATTATTCTTTCCAATTAAAATATTACTAACCCTGTTCTCTTCTCTGATTTGAGAAGTTGAAGCGCTAGAAGGATAATCAATAATATAATCAACTGGAGATATATATGAAGGCACAGATCTAGTCAATGAAGTAGATCTATTTATTTTATTCAAAGATCTGATATTATCAATTTCAAAATTATGGTCTGTAAATTTAATTTTTACAGTACCATCTGCAGACTGTTCAACCTCAGTGATTTCACTAGTTGAATCAGATATGGGAGGGGCAGCCTCCTCTATTATCCATTATTTTGGAAAATCAATTTCATCCCATTTAATGGGTCTATGAGTAGTAACTTTTGATTTACCAAAATTTGTTTCTATAAGAATAGTTTCATTTTAAAAATCCATCATTTTGCACATAGGATTCAAAGTATACAATGGTTTATAATAAATCCTATAACAGATACACATAACTTCAGTACCTGATGCATAATCATAGCCATGAAGTTTAATATTTAATATTAAAGCATTCAAAGAGTTGTCATCTGACAAGGAAATTTGCAAATTAGGATATGCATTAAAATAGACTGGTCCATAAGCTAAACTAGTCTGAATTGTCCCTATAAGAAACTTTCTCCAATTCTAATTTCTACCATCCCTTAAAGCCGCTATAAATCTTTCAGGTAGACCTCTTAAAGTTAATAGATTAAAAGCTACTTGAATTAAACCAATATGCATAAACTTATGTGTTTCCCTATAAGGGACTAAGTCATTTTTTTATAATAACCTATAAGTAGCATGATCACTATCAACAGTCAAAGTTTCTTCGGTGTCTTAACAATTTGTTTCAAATCGAGTTTCTCAAAAGTACCTAACAGGTATATTACCTTAGGTTGAATCCTAGGTATACTCCATCTATTTAGGAGACCTAGGTATTGATGCATATCATATTCCTCTTTTCTACTGTTTTTCACAGTAGATCTTCTCTTGATGATATTCATCTAGCAAAGAAGTGTTAGACTATAATTACCTGGATCTACTATGAAACATGGCTCTGATACCTAATCAATCAGGACCTTTCACCAGGATAACAACACTGGGACCACTTTACAGGAATAGACCCTCAGACTGGATGATATAGTAAACCTCGATCCAAAACATCCCTAAATGTCATCCTCTTGGCTAATCGGGTGCAACAGGACCACTGTTATGTTTCCATAACACTGCATCCTCAGACCGAGTATCTCATCCTTACCCAACAATTATCCTAGCTCTAGATCTAATCATCTTAACATAGGAGCCTTCTTCATTGCAGACCAGTCCGTCATAGTCTAACACTTAAGGATTTAGCCTGTCATTTAGGTTAAATGAATATAAAAGTTTATTAAAATTTGAAAAACAAAAATAAAAATTTCACATTTAGATAAAGGTTGTCACTAGAGAGAATCGAAGTTTTAAGATAAAATTTAAACTCTTATTTAAGAACGTAGTTTTACAAGAGATAGAGAGGGGGGGGGGGTTTCTAAAACCTGTCCCCTACCTATGCGTATAGAATCCTTATATAATGGATTCACTGGACTATCAAAAAAATATATAAGTAAAGGGCCCAAAGGTGGCTGACAAAGAAAATTAAAAGTCGTGCTCATATGGCTGACAAAACAAAAGATAAAAAGATAAAAATTCGGTCATATTTGGCCAACGAAGAAAATGTGACCATATGGTCCACAACTTTATTAAAGTTATTTGTATTGTTACCCCAATAATTTCCTCATGGGGTAGGGGCCTTCATCTAGACTTTTTCTTTTCCTCAATTGTTTTTTGTGGAGCTGGAAGATTCGCCAGTCCTATCTCTGAAATTTTGAAGGAGTAGGTCTAGTTTGTCCAAATCAATTTCGCTAGTGCTATGATCATTTTTCCATTCTCCTGTGAGTTGATCTTCACCACCATCTTCCTCAGTATTACTGATAGAAGCCATAGATATATCATCTGGTAGTTCAATATCCAAATTCTTCTACAGATCCTTTTTGATTTCATCCATGTATGAGGCTAGGATCTCTGCTTTAGTCATGGTACCTTTCTTCATTTGCAGTTTTCTGGAAATTTGTTTAAAGGGACTATTTTTGTCTTGTCTAGCAGTTGATTCCTGTAAAGTAGCATATTCTTGGACAATCTTTTGGATATTATCATAAGTTTGTTGTCCATGAATGTTGCCATCATTGTCTTTTTGGACCATTTTAGTCCAGAACTTTGTATAAAAAGTTCTCTCAAGACACGAAAATTCTGCAGTATCATCAATCTCCAAAGACCACTTCATTATCCATGGAATTAAAAATTCAATGAAGAAATACATTGTTGACATTTCTTAACTCCATTATTTTAGGAGAAACGTCAACCCATTTAACATAAAGATCCTTATAAGAATCTGATAAAATATTTACAGTAGGACCATATAATGTCCTCCATTTACAAAACCAAATAGGAATGTTTTGCAAAAATACTTGATTACAAATTTTTATGAACCAAGAATGTTTCCTGTTAGGGTTTTCATATAGAAGAGTTTCATTAAAACTATCAACATAATCCCAGTAATTAAATTTGAATGAGACTTTATTATCAGGATGTATGTATCTTTTTTCTTGAAAAGTATTTAATCCCCAGTCTTTTGGATTTAAAATCTCTTTTACAATAATTTTTGAAAAACTGAAATCAGTTCTACTATTAGTAGAATAAAAATGCTGAAATTCAGGTGATTTTTTTTCTGAGAGTATATTCCCATAATGCTTTCTGTATTTATAAGTAGAAGCAGTATATGATGATGTATTCAAGTACCTTGACATTAATTTCCAAGGATTATCTTTCCATTTAAGGTCAGATTGTTCTAGAAGAAGTATAACTTCTCTGTTTTCCTTCAATTCATATACCTCAGTAGTTTCATTATTGTCATCTGTCAGCGCTGAGGCATAACTTGGGGGTATATTATGCTCCTTTTATTTTTTGGTTTTCATGAATTCCAAAAATTCCTCATACATAGGATGGTCCTTATTTGGCCCAGATGTTCTTGTAATGTTTGAAGCTATAAGCTTCTGATTTTTGATTTGGGCTAGGATATTTCCTCTGCCTCGTCCATGGCATCTACCTCTGTTAGAGGTGCCTGAGCCTGAAAAGGTCGGTCTAACCCCTGAATGTATCCTGGAATAATTAAAAGAAAGAGCTATGAGCTCAAATGTTCTCTTGTTAGAAAATCAGGAAGACTATTAGCCGATCCTTTTAAATATTGAATTTTAAAATCAAAAGGGGATAATAAAGCTTGCCACCTTGCAAACATTTTTTTAGAAACAACATGTTTAATATCTTTAGTAAAGAAAAATTTTGCTGCTTGGCAATCTGTTCTTATCAAGAACTTTTGATGATATAAATCACCCTGGAATTTAATAGCGCTTTTTACTATAGCCAAGATTTCCTTAGACACAGTAGCGTAATTATTTTGACTATTAGTCCATTTACAAAAGTAAAATTGAACAAGATATTCTTGTTTTCTATTTTCAGGGGAATACTGTATTAAGATTCCTCCATAGCCAATATCCGAAGCATCTGTTTGAACTATTTTAGTCCAGTTTGGATTAGCTAAAGTAAGGCATGAAAACTTATTAACTTTAGCATTAATATTCTTGACTGCTTGGGTATGACCATCAGTCTATGCCACATGATTTTTCTTTAACTTTTCATAAAGAATAGCAATATATTTTGTCAAGTCTTTAATAAAAGGAGAAATATAATTCAAACTTCCTAAAAATCTTTGGAGTTGAGTTTTATCAGTAATAATATCAGGGAATTTTGAAGCAAATTCAAATCTTCGATTGATAGGAACAATTTTTCCTTCTTCAATAAAGTGTCCTAAAAATTGGACTTTTGTTTGAAATAAAAGCATTTTAGGCTTAGATATAACCAAACCATTTTGGATAATAATTTTTTAAAATATATTCAAATGTTTAAAATGTGTTTCAATATTTTTTGAATATACCAATATATCATCAATGTAAACTATTATGAAGTTACTGTAGGGTATGAAAATATCATTCATAATTTTCTGAAATTCTGAAGGAGCATTTTTTAATTCAAAGGGCATAACGTTCCATTCGTATTGCCCTACAGGTACATTAAAACCAGTTTTATACCTGTCTTGCTCCTAGATTTGAATCTACCAATAACCAGATTTTAAATCAAATTTAGAAAATATAATTGAATCATGAAGTCTATCCAATAAATCCTTTTTATTAGGGATTGGATAGTGAATCTATTTTAAAATCTTATTCAGGGGTTTGTAATTAATTACAAGTCTAGGAATTCCTCTTTCTTGTTCTACATGCTTGTTATCATAAAAAGCAGTACAATACCTAGGAGATTTTGAAGGCATTATTAAACCATTGCTTAAAAGTGATTGAATTTCATTTTTGCATAATTCATTTGGCAAGGTCTTGCCTTTGTAGGGATATTATCTTATACAAAATCATCTTCATATGGTAAATATGTGGACAAATATCTTTTGGTGTTGGAAAACGAGTATAGACTTTGTATTACAGAAACTACTAGATCTGCAGTCCCACCCCAACAATCATTTCAACTAAAGCAAGATGATAAAATTGTCTATTTTTCAACATTTTCTAAATTATTGGAAGATGATACTATGGATATAACTATTAAGCACATAAATATGATGCTTAAACAGCAAAATTATGCTAATTTCTACATGAGTGTTTTAGGAGACCATATCTTGTCCTTACATGATAAAATTGATAGGGTCGGAAAAGATATTATTGACCTTAGATTAAAAAAAATAGAGATCATAGAGTAATTATGCATGCTCCTACTATTCAACCTCCTCCAGAAGTCAAGGATTTCAAATTGAAAAAATCTTCTGATTTAGAAACTGTCATAGAAGCTAAATTTAAGGGTCTTAAGAGTACACCTTTGAATAAATATTTTAGTTTTAAGGAGGAAGAAAGTAAGATTAATAAATTTGACAGCAAATTTGTGAATAACCTGTTCAAAGTAGGTATTATTATCCCAGACCTACCTCCCAAGATGTTTTGGTGGAAGAACAGGAGTATGTTATAAATAATAGTTATAATGGGAAAAACATCTATGAATGGATCATAGATGGGTTCACAGAAAGGCAAATCTATACCCTGGATCATCGCATGATGAAGTATAGTACAATTTGCAAACAAGCTGGCAATACTGATAAAAATATTGCACAAATGATGATCTCTGGATTTACAGGCCAACTTAAAGGCTGGTGGGATAATTATCTCACACCAGAGCAACGTGGAGTATTTCTCGTAAGTATAAAAGATGAGAGAAAAGTTCTAAGTGAAAATGTTGTTTATACTCTCATTTGTAATATTATTGAACATTTCACAGGAAGATGGTCGGATGATAGTGAAACTATTAGAACCCTCCTCCAGATTTGAGATGCAAGACCCTTAAATCTTTTAGGTGGTATAAAGACACATTTTTTTCAAGAGTCATGGAATTTCCAGAATGCAATAGTCCTCATTGGAAATCCAAATTTATAGATGGGCTTCCAGTATTGTTTGCTGAAAGAGTAAGGAAAATTCTTAGGGCTGGTGCTAATAGTATTAATTATAAAAACTTTTCATATAGAAAGCTAATTAACATGTGCACCCAGGAAGGTTTAGCTTTGTGTAATGAAATCAAGCTAAATCAGTAGATTAAGAAATAGAGTCTTAATGAAAGACGACAGATTGGTAGTTTTTGTGAACAGTTTGGCATGGATATGCCTAGGAAGTCACAGAAAATCCAAAGATCATAGAAAAGGGAAGAAATCTTCCAAAAGAGTATTCAATCCTGATAAGTATTATAAGCGCCAGAAAAAAAGGGCTAAAAGGAAAAAAGCCTTTAAATGAAAAGAGCTTGTGAAATCTTCAGATAAGCCTAATGCGTGCTATAGATGTGGCATAGTTGGGCATTATGTAAAGGATTACAAAATGAAGGAGAAAATAAATCTCCTAGATGTAGATGATAATTTAAAGGATTCTTTTATTATCATCTCAAAAAATTAGTCCAAAACCTAGTGAAGTGGAAGACTCTTCTACAGAAGAAGAATTAAGAATTCTAACGGAACTTAAAGTTTTGCAAGATGAGGATTATATCCCATCATCTTCAGAAGAAGATTGTATTCCATGTCAAATAGGACAACCCTGTGCAGACCAAGAAGCTGATGAGTTTTATGGAATATATTCCCAATAGAAGGATCTTAATATCAAGGTTCTTAAAGATGACAAGTTAATAGAACTTCTCAAAATTATCAAAGATCCTAAAATCAGGTCCCAAATCATTGATAAGCTGGAAGGGCCTGGAGACAGTTCAACCAAAAATCAAACACTAGATCTCCAGAAAGGAGCTTATTCAATGGTAGAGGTAAAACAGATGTTGAAGGAGAGACAAAGATCGGAATATACTCTGACTACTCTCCAGGATCTTATCAAAGAAGTTAATAACCTTAAGGGTGAAATAGAGCATCTCAAGCAGAGTAATAGAGTTTTGGATGAAAGAATTCTGAGCTTAGAAATGTCTCATATTGATGACAATAGAAGTCAGGAATTGAATGAGGATTTGAAGAATCAATTTGAGGATTTTATTGATGAAGCTGAAACCTCAAAAACAAAAGATTTATTTTTGGGATCCTTAAAAGATCAAGAAAGAGAAGAATTTCTTCAAGTTTTGGAGTTGATAACTTCACAAAAATTTTATGCAAAATTCACTCTTCTAATTGACTACAATTTTAAAAAAAGATTTTACTGCCCTAGTTGATAGCGGAGCAGATTTAAATTGTATAAAGGAGGGACTTATACCTTCCAGGTATTTTCATAAAACTACCCACACTCTCCGTAATGCTAGCAGAAGTAAAATGAAAATTAATTTTAAAAAACCAAAAGCTTATATTTGCAATAACAAATTTGTATGCCTGTAACTTTTGTATTAGTCAAAGATATTTCAGATGAAATCATCTTAGGTGTACCATTTTATGCATATTTTCTCTATTTTCTCTATTAGAAAAGCAGATTTTATAAAAAATGAAATAAATTGTTTGTCAATTGAAACTAGTTTGCAAACTCCAAAATTAAAAGAGAAAATAGATATTTTAATAAATCAGTTTACTTTACATATATGGGGTAATCATCCAAATATATTTTGGGAAAGGAAAAAACATGTGGTAAATTTACCATATGAAGATGATTTTGTAGAAAATAATATCCCTACTAAGGCACGACCTTGCCAAATGAATTCTGAGTATTTGCAATTATGCAAAAATAAAATTCAATCACTTTTAAGCAAGGAGTAAGACAGGTATAAAACTGGTTTTAATGTACCTGTAGGGAAATATGAATGGAACGTTATGCCCTTTGGATTAAAAAATGCTCCTTCTAAATTTCAGAAAATTATGAATTATATTTTCATACCCTACAACAACTTCATAATAGTTTACATTGATGATATATTGGTATATTCAAAAAATATTGAAACACAATTTAAACATTTGTATTTATTTAAAAAAATTATTATCCAAAATGGCTTGGTTATATCTAAGCCTAAAATGCTTTTATTTCAAACAAAAGTCTAATTTTTAGGACACTTTATTGAAATAGGAAAAATTGTTCCTATCAATCGAAATATTGAATTTGCTTCAAAATTCCCTGATATTATTACTGATAAAACTCAACTCCGTAGATTTTTACGAAGTTTGAATTATATTTCTCCTTTTATTAAAGACTTGGCAAAACCTACTGCTATTCTTTATGACAGGTTAAAGAAAAATCCTGTGGCATGGACTGATGGTCATACCCTAGCAGTCAAGAATATTAAGGCTAAAGATAATAACTTGCCATGCCTTACTTTAGCCAATCCAAACTGGACTAAAATAGTTCAGACAGATGCTTCAGATATTGGCTATAGAGGAATCTTAATACAGTATTCCCTTGAAAATAGGAAACAAGAATATCTTGTTCAATTTTTCTCTGGTAAATGGACTAATAGTCAAAATAATTACTCTAATGTGGCTATGGAAATCCTGGCTATAGTAAAAAGCGTTATTAAATTCCAGGGTGATTTATATAATCAAAAGTTCTTGATAAGAAGATTGCAAAGCAGCAAAATTTATCTTTACTAATGATATTAAACATGATGTTTCTAATCAAATGTTTGCAAGTTGTAAAGCCTTATTAGCCCCTTTTGATTTTGAAATTCAACATTTAAAAGGATCGGCTAATAGTCTTCCTAATTTTCTAACAAGAGAACATTTGAGCTCATAGCTCTTTCTTTTAATTATTCCAGGATGCAGTTAGGGTTCAGAATGACCTTTTCATGCTAAGGCACCTCTAACAGAGGTAGAGGCCATGGACGAGGCAGAGGAAATATCCTAGCCCAAAGCAGAAATCAGAAGCTTATAGCTTCAAACATTACAGAAACATCTGGGTCAAATAAGGACCATCATATTTATGAGGAATTTCGGGAATTCATGAAAACCAGAAAAGCAAAGGAGCATAATATGCCCCCAAGTTATGCCTTAGCGCTGATAGATGACAACAATGAAACTACTGAGGTATATGAATTGAAGGAAAACAGAGAAGTTATACTTCTTCTAGAACAATCTAACCTTAAATGGAAAGATAATCCTTGGAAATTAATGTCAAGGTACTTGAATACAACATCATATGCTGTTTCTACTTATAAATACAGGAAGCATTATGAGAATATACTCTTAGAAAAAAAATCAGTTGAATTTCAGCATTTTTATTCTACTAGTAGTATAACTGATTTCAGTTTTTCAAAAATTATTATAAAAGAGATTTTAAATCCAGAAGACTGGGGTTTAAATACTTTTCAAGAAAAAGGATACATACATCCTGATAATAAAGTCTCAGTCAAATTTAATTACTGGGATTATGACTATAGTTTTAATAAAACTCTTTTATATGAAAATCCTAACAGGAAACATTCTTGGTTCATAAAATTTGTAATCAAGTATTTTTGCAAAACATTCCTATTTGGTTTTGTAAATGGTGGACATTATATGGTCCTACTGTAAATATTTTACCAGATTCTTATAAGGATCTTTATGTTAAATGGGTTGACGTTTCGCCTAAAATAATGGAGTTACAGAAAGAAAATATTTTCTTTAAAGAAATGTCAACAATGTATTTCTTCATTGAATTTTCAATTCCATGGATATTGAAGTGGTCAGTGGAGATTGATGATACTGCAGAATTTTTTCGTTTCTTGAGAGAACTTTTTATACAAAGTTCTGGACTAAAATGGTCCAAAAAGACAATGATGGCAAGATTCATGGACAACAAACTTATGATAATATCCAAAAGACTGTCGAAGAATATACTACTTTACAGGAATCAGCTATTAGACAAGACGAAAATGGTCCCTTTAAACAAATTTCCATAAAAATTCAAAAGAAAAGGGACTATGACTAAAACAGAGATCCTAGCCTCATACATGGATGAAATCAAAAAGGATCTGCTGAAGAATTTGGATATTGAACTACCAGATGATATATATATATGGCTTTTATTAGTAATACTGAGGAAGATGGTCGCAGGAGAAGAGCAAAGTGATCACAACACTAGTGAAATTGATTTGGACAAACTAGACCTACTCTTTCAAAATTTCAGAGATAGGACTGGCGAATCTTCCAGCTCCACAAAAAACAATCGAGGAAAAGAAAAAGTCTAGATGAAGGCCCCTGCCCCATGAGGAAATTATTGGGGTAATAAAACAAATAACTTTAATAAAGTTGTGGACCATATGGTCACATTTTCTTCGTCGTCCAAATATGAGCGACTTTTTAACTTTTTATCTTTTGTTTTGTTGGCTATATGAGCACGACTTTTAATTTTCTTTGTCAGCCACCTTTGGGCCCTTTACTTTTATATTTTGTTTGATAGTCTAGTGAATCTATTATATAAGGATTCCATAAGAATAGGTAGGGGACAGGTTTTAGAACACCCTCTCTCTATCTCAGTGAATCCATTATATAAGGATTCCATAAGCACAGGTTGGGGACAGGTTTTAGAACCCCCCTCTCTCTATCTCTTGTAAAAATACATTCTTAAATAAGAGTTTAAATTTTCTCTTAAAACATCGTTTCTCTCTAGTGACAACCTTATCTAAAGGTGATTTTTATTTTTGTTTTTCAAATTTTAATAAACTTTTATATTCATTTACCCTAAATGACAGGCTAAAATCCTTAAATGTTAGATTATGAGGGACTGGTCTACAATGAAGAAGGCTCCTATGTTAAGATGATTAGGTCTAGAGCTAGGATAATGGTTGGGTAAGGATGAGATACTCAGTCCGAGGATGCAGTGTTATGGTAACATAACAGTGGTCCTGTTGCACCCGATTGGCCGAGAAGATGGCGTTTAGGGATGTTTTGGATTGTGGTTTACTGTATCATCCAGTCTAAGGGTCTATTCCTGTAAAGTGGTCCCCAATGCTGTTATCCTAGTGAAACATCCTGATTGTTTTGGTATCAGAGCCATGTTTCATAGCAAATCCAGGTAAGTCTAGTCTAACACTTCTCTGCTAGATGAATATCATCAAGAGAAGATCTACTATGAAAAATAGTAGAAAAGAGGAATATGATATGCCTCAACACCTAGATCTCCGAAATAGATAGAGTATCCCTAGGATTCAACCTAAGGTAATATACCAGTTAGGTACTTTTGAGAAACTCGGTTTGAAATAAATTGTTAAGACAACCAAAGAAACTTTGACTGTTGATAGCGATTATGCTACTTATAGGTTATTATCGAAAAATGACAGCCCCTTATAGAGAAACACATAAGTTTATGCATATTGGTTTAATTCAAGTAGCTTTTAAACCATTAACTTTAAGAGGTCTACCCGAAAGCTTTACAACGGCTTTAAGGGATGGTAGAAATTAGAATTGGAGAAAGTCTCTTATAGGGACAATTCAGATTAGTTTAGCTTATGGACCAGTCTATTTTAATGCATATCCTAATTTGCAAAATTCCTTGTCAGATGACAATTCTTTGAATGCTTTAATGTTAAATATTAAACTTCATGACTATGATTATGCACCAGGTACTGAAGTTATGTGTATCTATTATGGGATTTATTATAAACCAATGTATACTTTGAATCCTATGTGCAAAATGATGGATTTTAAAAATGAAACAATTATTATAGAAACAAATTTTGGTAAATCAAAAGTTACTACTCGTAGACCCATTAAATGGGATGAAATTGATTTTCCAAAAGAATGGATCATAGAGGAGGCTGCCCCTCCCAGATCTGATTCAATTAGTGAAATCACTGAGGTTGAACAGTCTGCAGATGGTACTGTAAAAATTAAATTTACATACCATAATTTTGAAATTGATAATATCAGATCTTTGAATAAAATAAATAGATCTAATTCATTGACTAGATCTGTGCCTTCATATATATCTCCTGTTGATTATATTGTTGATTATCCTTCTAGGGCTTCAACTTATCAAATCAGAAAAGAGAACAGGGTTAATGGTATTTTAATTGGAAAGAATACTATTGTTGTTCCAGTCACTGATGAGGATCCTACAGCCTCAGAAATGAATTTTCCAACTGGTTTAAATGACTAGTATGAAAATTGAGTTTAGACTGGGTTCACCGGCAAGGAAAAATATTTTTGAAGAATTTAAAAAACCCATATGGGACTACTTCAGAAGTTGGTTTTATTGCTAATTTCAATAAAAAAGAAATTGATTTCTTTCAAAATGATTTTTATAAAGATCTTTCAAACTTTAATAAAGTCATTTCATTTGTCCCATGGTTTATGGCTAAATATGTGGACAAATATCTTTTGGTGTTGGAAAAAGAGTATAGACTTAGTAGTACAGAAACTATTAGATCTGCACTCCCACCCCAACAATCATTTCAAATAAAGAAAGATGACAAAATTGTCTATTTTTCAGCATTTTCTAAATTATTGGAAGATGATACAATGGATATAATTGTTAAGCACATAAATATGATGCTTAAACAACAAAATTATGCTAATTTCTACATGAGTGTTTTAGGAGACCATATATTGTCCTTACATGATAAAATTGATAGGGTCAGAAAAGATATTATTGACCTTAGATTAAAAAAGGATAGAGATCATAGAGTAATTATGGCTGCTCCTACTATTCAACCTCCTCCAAAAGTCAAGGATTTCAAATTAAAAAAAGCTTCAAATTTAGAAAAGGTCATAGAAGCTAAGTTTAAGCATCTTAAGCATACACCTTTGACTAAATATTTTAGTTTTAAGAAGGAAGAAAGTAAGATTAATAAATTTGACCGCAAATTTGCAAATAAACCTGTTCAAAGTATGTATTATTATCCTAGACCTACCCCCCAAGATGCTTTGGTGGAAGAACAGGAGTATGTTATAAATAATAGTTATAATGGGAAAAACATCTATGAATGGAACATCGATGGGTTCACAGAAAGACAAATCTATACCCTGTTCATCGCATGATGATGTATAGTACTTTGTAAACAAGCTGGCAATACTGATAAAAATATTACACAAATGATGATCTCTGGATATACAGGCCAACTTAAAGGCTGGTGGGATAATTATCTCACACCAGAGAAACGTAGAGTAATTCTCGTAAGTATAAAAAATGAGAGCGGAGTTCTCAGTGAAACACTGTTTATACTATCATCTGTAATATTAATAAACATTTCACAGGAAGATGGTCGAATGATAGTGAAACTATTAGAACCCTCCTCCAGAATTTGAGATGCAAGACTCTTTCATCTTTTAGGTGGTATAAAGACACATTTTTGTCAAGAGTCATGGAATTGCCAGAATGCAATAATGCAATAGTCCTCTTTGGAAATCCAAATTTATAGATGGGCTTCCAGTATTATTTGATTAAAGAGTAAGGAAAACTCATAGGGCTGGTGCTAATAGTATTAATTATGAAAACTTTTCATATGGAAAGCTAATTAATATGTGCACCCTGGAAGGTTTAGCTTTGTGTAATGAAATCAAGCTAAGTCAGCAGATTAAGAAACAAAGTCTTAATGAAAGACGACAGATTGGTGATTTTAGTGAACAGTTTGGAATGGATATGCCTAGGAATAGTCACAGAAAACCCAAAGATCATAGAAAAGCGAAGAAATCTTCGAAAAGAGTATTCAATCCTGATAAATATTATACGCGTCAAGAAAAAAGGGCTAAAAGAAAAAAAGCCTTTAATAAACGAAAAGAGCTTGTGAAATCTTCAGATAAGCCTAATGTGTGTTATAGATGTGGAAGAGTTGGGCATTATGCAAAGGATTGCAAAATGAAGGAGAAAATAAAGCTCCTAGATGTAGATGATAAATTAAAGGATTCTTTATGTAAGATTCTTTTATTATCATCTCCGGAAAATAGTCCGGAACCTAGTGAAGTGGAAAACTCTTCTACAGAAGAAGAATTAAGAGCTCTAAACAAACTTAAAGTTTTACAAGATGAGGATTATATCCCATCATCTTCAGAAGAAGATTGTATTCCGTGTCAAACAGGACAACCCTGTGCAAACCAAGAAGCTGATGAGTTTTATGGAATATATTCCTAATTCAAGGATCTTAATATCAAGGTTCTTAAAGATGACAAGTTAATAGAACTTCTCAAAATTATCAAAGATCCTAAAATCAGGTCCCAAATCATTGATAAGCTGGAAGGACCTGGAGATAGTTCAACCAAAAATCAAACACAAGATCTCCAAAAAGGAGCTTATTCAATGGTAGAGGTAAAACAGATGTTGAAGGAGAGACAAAGATCGGAATATACTCCGACTACTCTCTAGGATCTTATCAAAGAAGTTAATAACCTTAAGGGTGAAATAGAGCGTCTCAAGCAGAGTAATAGAGTTCTAGATGAAAGGATTCTGAGCTTAGAAATGTCTCATATTGATGACAACAGAAGTCAAGTATTGAATGAGGATACGAAGAATCAATACGGGGATTTTATTGATGAAGCTGAAACCTCGAAAACAAAAGATTTATTTTTGGGATCCTTAAAGGATAAAGAAAGTGAAGAATTTATTCAAGTTTTGGAGTTAATAACTTCTCAAAAATTTCATGCAAAAGTCCCTCTCCTAATTGACTACAATTTTAAAAAAAAATTACTGCCCTAGTTGATAGCGGAGCAGATTTAAATTGTATAAAGGAGGGACTTATACCTTCCAGGTATTTTCATAAAACTACCCACACTCTCCGTAATGCTAGCAGAAGTAAAATGAAAATTAATTTTAAAATACCAAAAGCTTATATTTGCAATAACAAATTTGTATGCCTGTAACTTTTGTATTAGTCAAAGATATTTCAGATGAAATCATCTTAGGTGTACCATTTTATGCATATTTTCTCTATTACGAGATGGGATACAACTGGAATTACGAAAACTTATAATAATAAGAAAATTCGATTGGATTTTATAACTCAACCTTTTGATAAATAGCTGAATTAGATAAAAGACAGAAATTGTCAAAAATCAGGCAAGCAGATTTTATAAAAATGAAATAAATTGTTTGTCAATTAAAAATAGTTTGCAAACTCCTAAATTAAAGGAGAAAATAGATCTTTTAATAAATCAGTTTACTTTACAGATATGTGGGGATCATCCAAATATATTTTGAGAAAGCAAAACACATGTGGTAAATTTACCATATGAAGATGATTTTGTAGAAGATAATATCCCTACAAAAGCAATACATTGCCAAGGGAATTCTGAGTATTTGCAATTATGCAAAAATGAAATTCAATCACTTTTAAGCAAAGGTTTAATAAGGCCTTCAAAATATCCTTGGTCTTGTACTGCTTTTTATGTTAATAAGCATGCAGAACAAGAAAGAGGAATTCCTAGACTTGTAATTAATTACAAACCCCTGAATAAGATTTTAAATGGACTCGCTATCCAATCCCTAATAAAAAGGATTTATTGGATAGACTTCATGATTCAATTATATTTTCTAAATATGATTTAAAATTTGGTTATTGGTAGATTCAAATCTAGGAGCAAGATAGGTATAAAACTGCTTTTAATGTACCTGTAGGGCAATACGAATGGAATGTTATACCCTTTGGATTAAAAAATGCTCCTTCTAAATTTCAGAAAATTATGAATGATATTTTCATACCCTACAACAACTTCATAATAGTTTACATTGATGATATATTGGTATATTCAAAAAATATTGAAACACATTTTAAACATTTGGATTTATTTAAAAAAAATTATTATCCAAAATGGCTTGGTTATATCTAAGCCTAAAATGCTTTTATTTCAAACAAAAGTCTGATTTTTAAGACACTTTATTGAAATAGGAAAAATTGTTCCTATCAATCGAAGTATTGAATTTGCTTCAAAATTCCCTGATATTATTACTGATAAAACTCAACTCCGTAGATTTTTACGAAGTTTGAATTGTACTTCTCCTTTTATTAAAGACTTGGCAAAACCTACTGCTATTCTTTATGATAGGTTAAAGAAAAATCCTGTGGCATGGACTGATGGTCATACCCTAGCAGTCAAGAATATTAAGGCTAAAGATAATAACTTGCCATGCCTTACTTTAGCCAATCCAAACTGGACTAAAATAGTTCAGACAGATGCTTCAGATATTGGCTATAGAGGAATCTTAATATAGTATTCCCTTGAAAATAGGAAACAAGAATATCTTGTTCAATTTTTCTCTGGTAAATGGACTAATAGTCAAAATAATTACGCTACTGTGGCTATGGAAATCCTGGCTATAGTAAAAAGCGTTATTAAATTCCAGGGTGATTTATATAATCAAAAGTTCTTGATAAGAATAGATTGCAAAGCAGCAAAATTTATCTTTACTAATGATATTAAACATGATGTTTCTAAACAATTGTTTGCAAGTTGTAAAGCTTTATTAGCCCCTTTTGATTTTGAAATTCAACATTTAAAAGGATCGGCTAATAGTCTACCTAATTTTCTAACAAGAGAACATTTGAGCTCATAGCTCTTTCTTTTAATTATTCCAGGATGTAGTTAGGGTTCAGACCGACCTTTTCATGCTAAGGCACCTCTAACTGAGGTAGAGGCCATGGACGAGGCAGAGGAAATATCCTAGCCCAAAGCAGAAATCAGAAGCTTATAGCTTCAAACATTACAAGAACATCTGGGTCAAATAAGGACCATCCTATTTATGAGGAATTTCTGGAATTCATGAAAACCAGAAAAGAAAAGGAGCATACTATGCCCCCAAGTTATGACTCAGCGCTGATAGATGACAACAATGAAACTACTGAGGTATATGAATTGAAGGAAAACAGAGAAGTTATACTTCTTCTAGAACAATCTAACCTTAAATGGAAAGATAATCCTTGGAAATTAATGTCAAGGTACTTGAATACAACATCATATGCTGCTTCTACTTATAAATACAGGAAGCATTATGAGAATATACTCTTAGAAAAAAAATCAGTTGAATTTCAGCATTTTTATTCTACTAGTAGTATAACTGATTTCAATTTTTCAAAAATTATTGTAAAAGAGATTTTAAATCCAGAAGACTGGGGTTTAAATACTTTTCAAGAAAAAGGATACATACATCCTGATAATAAAGTCTCAGTCAAATTTAATTACTGGGATTATGACTATAGTTTTAATAAAACTCTTTTATATGAAAATCCTACCAGGAAACATTCTTGGTTCATAAAATTTGTAATCAAGTATTTTTGCAAAACATTCCTATTTGGTTTTGTAAATGGTGGACATTATATGGTCCTACTGTAAATATTTTACCAGATTCTTATAAGGATCTTTATGTTAAATGGGTTGACGTTTCTCCTAAAATAATGGAGTTACAGAAAGAAAATATTTTCTTTAAAGAAATGTCAACAATGTATTTCTTCATTGAATTTTCAATTTCATGGATATTGAAGTGGTCTGTGGAGATTGATGATACTGCAGAATTTTTTCATTTCTTGAGAGAACTTTTTATACAAAGTTCTGGACTAAAATTGTCCAAAAAGACAATAATGGCAAGATTCATGGACAACAAACTTATGATAATATCCAAAAGACTGTCGAAGAATATACTACTTTACAGGAATCAGCTACTAGACAAGACGAAAATAGTCCCTTTAAACAAATTTCCAGAAAAATTCAAATGAGGAAAGGGACTATGACTAAAACAGAGATCCTAGCCTCATACATGGATGAAATCAAAAAGGATCTGCTGAAGAATTTGGATATTGAACTACCAGATGATATATATATGGCTTTTATCAGTAATACTGAGGAAGATGGTGGTGAAGATCAACTCACAGGAAACGGCAAAGTGATCATAGCACTAGTGAAATTGATTTGGACAACCTAGACCTACTCCTTCAAAATTTCAGAGATAGGACTGATGAATCTTCCAGCTCCACAAAAAGCAATCGAGGAAAAGAAAAAGTCTAGATGAAGGCCCCTTCCCCATGAGGAAATTATTAGGGTAACAAGACAAATAACTTTAATAAAGTTGTGGACCATATGATCACATTTTCTTCATTGTCCAAATATGACCGACTTTTTATCTTTTTATTTTTTATTTTGTCGGCCATATGAGCACGACTTTTAATTTCCTTTGTCAGCCACCTTTGGGCCCTTTAATTTTATAGTTTCTTTGATAGTCTAGTGAATCCATTATATAAGGATTCCATAAGCATAGGTAGGGGACAGGTTTTAGAACCCCCCTCTCTCTATCTCTTGTAAAAATACATTCTTAAATAAGAGTTTAAATTTTCTCTTAAAACTTTGATTCTCTCTGGTGACAACCTTTATAGAAAGGTAAAATTTTTATTTTTGTTTTTCAGATTTTAATAAACTTTTATATTCATTTAGCCAAAATTACAGGCTAAATCCTTAAGTATTAGACTATGACGGACTGGTCTGCAATGAAGAAGGCTCCTATGTTAAGATGATTAGATCTAGAGTTAGGATAATGGTTAGGTAAGGATGAGATACTCAGTCCGAGGATGCGGTGTTATGGTAACATAATGGTGGTCCTGTTGCACCCGATTAGCCGAGAAGATGGCATTTAGGGATGTTTTGGATTGTGGTTTACTGTATCATCCAGTCTGAGGGTCTATTCATGTAAAGTGGTCCCCAGTGTTGTTATCCCGATGAAAGGTCCTGATTCTGTTCCTTGTGTCACGCCCCGAATCCCATCGGGACGGATTGGCACCCGAAGTCGATATGGCCCGGAGAACCAATCTTTGCTTATAAACATTCGTATATCCTCGTATGATTCTTATGATACCTTATGCAACTACGCAGAAAACATGAACATGGAAACATACGCTATATAAATGTATTTAGGAAACTTGGTCGTTGGAGCCATCGAGTCAAACAGAACATTTGTCCCTCACATCCATAACCCACATTTGTCTACAAATCCTCTAACCGATACATGAACACAACAACCTATAGTCGGGAAAAGTCTCCGCTTTATACAATGATTACAAAACCAAAACAATATACACATGTGACTCGGAGAAGCCCCAAATTAACTGGAGCTCACCAATGATCCGCAGATGACTCGTAGCCTATTGTGGAGGTCTACTAAAACCTGTGCCTGCAGCAAATAGAGTAAGTTCCCAAAAAGAGGTCAGTACGAAGAATGTACTGAGTATGCAAGGCTATAGGAAACTTTATGAAACTTAAACACTTCAATGAACTTGATTTCAGGAGAATATTCAATGTGGATCAATCATCTTTTAGTATGTGGGGGATTATGTACCTTACGTTCATTGCCTTTCTTCTTCCTTTATGTCCATTACCATCCATATTCATAACCATCAATAGATAATCATCAATAATGTATAACCGTTAATATGCAACAGTCAATATGCAATGCAACCGTCAATATGCAATGCATCCGTCAATATGCAATGCAACCGTCAATATGCAATCGTCAATATGCAACCATCAATATGCAACCATCAATAATATAACCGTCTCAAGTTCAGCATCAAGCTAGGCTTTTGCCCCACTGAGCTTCCCCCCCTGCTACCACCCGAAAAACAAGGAAGCAGGTTCGGCATCAAGTTTGGCTTTTACCTCACTGAGCTTCCCCCTTGATCTAGTGAATATAATAAAGTTCGGCGTCAAGCTTGGCTTTTGCCCTACTGAGCTTTCCCCCTGCTACCACCCAAAAAACAAGGAAGTAGGTTCGGCATCAAGTTTGGCTTTTTCCCCCAAAGCTATCACCCGCACTCAAAGAACCATAAAGTAACCAGAAAGTAATGATAAAGTAATTATAAAGAAATTATAAAGTAATCATAAAGTAACCATGAGGGGAAAATATAAAGTAACCATGAGGGAAAATATAAAGTAACCATGAGGGGATTACTTCTTCCATTACTTCATTGCATTACTTCTCTCTTTTACTTTTATGAGATTGATACATTGGGTATCATAGCCTTATTGGAAACACATAGATGCATTACTTCAATCTTTTATGTTCATGAGATTGGTACTTTTGAAGTTGTAACATTATAGGAAGCCTTGGAACATAATATTATTGGAACTTGGAATCATGTCCATAATTATGTGATACATGAGAATAATAACATATGACAACTTTAAATGAGATACCTTTTAACATTTTGGAATGGAACAATGACAATGACAACATGAACAATATGTGCTGCAGAAGAATACGGACAAAGTAACCTTACATACCTTGTATTCTCAATACGAATATACAATCCTAGATGTGCATACAATAGTCCCGCTCCTTCTTTATTTGTCACTCTACAACACAAATATATAACGGAACCAATATTAACCACCAATTACCTTACAATGGCATACAATAACAATAAGTCACATGTTTGGCTTTAACATGTCATTTCCCTCTTGACAATACCATTTATGAAATTATTGTGCCAATAATCCCAAAATATTACATACATTTATCAATACATGATAACCAATAGCATGTCACACCAAGTCCATACCTTACACTTCTCTATCACCACCACATCACAATTATTCCATCAAATTACTTCCATACACCTCACAACAACAAATCGGCCAAAATCCCATAAGTTACACTTATAGAAAAATAACAAGTTTAGGACGATAATAACACCATACATGTTGTTATTTCACCCGCACCATGCTCTTTCATCAAAACCACAAGTCACTTTTCAAGTTTAATTCACAAAGATTTCACATCTTTTAGCCAAGAGCCAAGAGTGTAATATCTCACTTCCAAGCATAGACAACATGACACATATGAAGCATATAATATATTAATACATGATAATAATTACTTACCAAGGCTTGGAAAAGGATGGTCTTGTCCAAGGAAAATAGCTTAGGGCTCTTAGGGTTTGAGAGAAATGTTGTAGAAAATATCTTAGAAGGCTTGGGAGTTTTAATGAATAAAATTAGCTTTGTAACTTTATATAGCCATATAATTTCATCCTTAGCCAATTCTTGGCATTAAATATCATGTCTAGAAGGTCAAATGGAAGAATGGGTCATTTGACCCATTTGACCCATGCCTTTTGCCTCATTTTAGGCCTTCTTTGAGCCCAATTCATTTAACCCATAAAATCCATTCATAATCCACCAAATTCCTCTTGTGTAAATCATTTCATAAGTATTACGATAATATTCCAACTCACGACATTTATATTCATAGCCTCAATCACACAAACAAGTAATTCTAGCCACACCTAGCGTATTGTGACCAAAAGGGTAAAATCGTCATTTGAATGCCAAATTCGTCCACGAATAATCTTACCAGGATGGAATAATTGTATAATATCCCAAGAATCACATTTATACGCTCGTGGTTGGTGAAGAAATTTGGTAAAAAGCACCCCGGCACGGCCCCGTGCACCCCAAACACTTAGAAAAATTTCATCTTGTTGGCAGGTATGCAGGGGCGGCCTGGTACGCTGCCTGGCGCACCCCCCTACTTCCTTGTCCAACAAAATTTCATCCAGGATCGGCCTGGCATGCTCCTAGGCGCGCCTGACACCCTAAATTTGATATTTTTCCGTTCTTCGATTTGTCGTTGCGGGTTTGGTTAGATACTTCAAGTCTTATTCTTTAACTTACTTCTTAGACTTAATATACTTTATTTAGAGGCCCTCTTAGACTCATTTTGAACCCCACAAGTGCTCCACAAAAATCACAAAACACCTCCTATGAAAGGCTAATCACATGTACGAGGCCAAATTTAAATTTTCTCATCATTAATATTACAAAATACATGCGTATAGCTCTCGACACCTAAGTAAACATTCTTGAATGTCGTCAAGTAGGGTTAGGAAGGTATGGGGTGTTACATTCTACCCCCGTTAGAAACATTCATCCTGGAATGTTAACGATGTCGCTTCAATTACAACAAATGTATCCCGATATTAGAATACATAGACGTAGACGCTTAATACTCATAGATACTTAATTGTTATTGGTCCACTTCCGCATATTGAACTTTTTCATCCATTTGAAACAAACATGGGTACGCCGATTCCATCATTTTTCCAGTTTCCCATGTGATCTCCTCTACTTATTGATTCCTCCGAAGGACTTTTGCGGACGCTACATCTTTATTCCTCAACCTCTTTACTTGTCGATCTAGAATCCTTTTGATAATTTCATATGACCTTAACTCTGCAATCCACCGTAGCATGCTCATAAACAAGTTCTATACAGTTACGATATAATCTCTTAATTATAGTAAGCTCATCAACAGGTATAAATACTCCAGGTGGTTTAACTAATAATTCTGACGTTCTTTCAATTTTGTAGCGGTCAATGGAGTAACATATGATACTGTAGAACCCAGATCAATCAATGCATATATAGATACATTATGAAAACAACAGATCATATACCTGTAGCTACATCAGGATAGGCCTCCACATTCTGTTGACCTACTAGAGCATAAGTGTGGTCCTGTGTTCCACCAAAATTGGCTGCTCCTCGAGTACCGTTACCACGACCAAAAGGTTGCACATCTTGGCCTAACAAAGGAACCGATGATGATGGTGCAACGGTTGACCCCGTAGGTCGCATAATAACGCCCGTGCCCCTTCTTGGGCAATCTTTCACCATTTGCCCGGACATACCGCACCAAAAGCAAATATTGGTCCCAAACCGACATTCTTTTAAATGCAGCTTTCCACAGTGTGGACACGGCTGGCGAGGAAACCCCGATTGGTTCATACTTCCTTGCTCTAACCCCACTGGTTGTGAACCTCGAATTCCACTACTTTGCCCAATGTGACTGCCTATAGGATGAGAAAGTGATGGTCTCGGCGGTCTACTAAAATCCCGAGGCCCAAATTCTCCTTGGGACAACAGGTATTGTCCCATAGGTCTAGCTTTCTTTGATGGCACCCCTTCAGCTTTGTCCATCTTTCTTCTGTCCCTCTGATCTTCCATCTTCCTTGTAAAAGCCTGTATTCTGGCTATATCCATTTCTCTATTCAGAGCAGCAATGGTACAATCTCTGACCAATGATGGATCCAATCTATCCACGTACCGATGAACTCTATCAGCCATAGTGGCTACCATATGGGGAGCATATCTGGCCAAAGAATTAAACTGAAGATTGTACTCCCGAACACTCATATTCCCTTGACGAAGATTTAAGAACTGGTCTGCGCGTGCCTCCCGAATCTCATATGGAAGGTAGTGATCTAGGAATGCCATTTTAAATTCCTCCCAACTAGCTGGGGGTGCACCAACTCCCCTAGCTCGCTTCCAATCTTCATACCATAATATCGCCTCCCCTTTCAATCTATACGTCGCGAGTTCAACTGTTTCTTTACCAAATATATGCATAACATCCAAAGCCCTTCTGATTTGATCAATAAAATCTTGTGGGTCCTCATTAAGATCCGACCCAGTGAATATAGGAGGGTCTAATTTTAGGAAATCCTGCGTCCTTCGACTAGCTGCCCTAGCCTCACTGTCATTACTTGTCGTTGGACCAACTTGTCCTTGATTCTGTGCTGCAATTAGCTGAATCAACATATAGACTGCATTTCTCAAATACTGGTCAGTGACATTAACAGGTGGCTCAACAGGTTCTTCTCTCCTTCTCGGCTCTTCTGGTGCTAGAAAAGTAGAAGAAGCCCACGATGCAAACTCACTCTCAGCTTTATCTTGCTCAACCCGTTCGGGTGGTAAGTTACTAGGTCCTTCTCTGCCAATCTATCTAGCTTCTTTATTTTTCCCTTGCCTCTTCTTGTACCTGACATTTCTTACTATACCAAAGAAAAACAATTCCCATGGTCAGATACAATTCAACTTACAACTGGCTCTATTGCACGATCTAGAAGTGAAGAAAAGAAACAACATCCTAAATGCCCCATAGCCTCCTGCTCATAAATGTGGTGCACAACACATCCATGAGCAAGACTCTACTCGGACACGGCTTTGTAGACACCCTTAGAACGACCTGCTCTGATACCACTTTTGTCACGCCCCAAATCCCATTGGGACGGATTGGCACCCGAAGTCGATATGGACTGAGAGAACCAATCTTTGCTTATGAACCTTCGTATGCATATCCTCGTATGATTCTTATGATACCTTATGCAACTACGCAGAAAACATGAACATGGAAACATACGCTATATAAATGTATTTAGGAAACTTGGCCGTTGGAGCCATCGAGTCAAACAGAACATTTGTCCCTCACATCCATAACCCACATTTGTCTACAAATCCTCTAACCGATACATGAACACAAAAACCTGTAATCGGGACAAGTCCCCGCTTTATACAATGATTACAAAACCAAAACAATATACACATGTGACTCGGAGAAGCCCCGAATTAACTGGAGCTCACCAATGATCCGCGGATGACTAGTAGCCTATTGTGGAGGTCTACTAACACCTGTGCCTGCAGCAAATAAAGTAAGTTCCCCAAAAGGGGTCAGTACAAAGAATGTACTGAGTATGCAAGGCTATAGTAAACTTTATGAAACTTAAACACTTCAATGAACTTGATTTCAGGAGAATATTCAATGTGGATCAATCATGATTTAGTATGTATGGCATTATGTACCTTACGTTCATTGCCTTTCTTCTTCCTTTATGTCCATTACCATCCATAGTCATAACCATCAATAGATAATCGTCAATAATGTATAACCGTTAATATGCAACAGTCAATATGCAATGCAACCGTCAATATGTAATGCATCCGTCAATATGCAACCGTCAATATACAATGCAATAGTCAATATGCAACCGTCAATAATATAACCGTCTCAAGTTCGGCATCAAGCTAGGCTTTTGCCCCACTGAGCTTCCCCCCCTGCTACCACCCGAAAAACAAGGAAGCAGGTTCGGCATCAAGTTTGGCTTTTACCTCACTGAGCTTCCCCCTTGATCTAGTGAATATAATAAAGTTCGGCGTCAAGCTTGGATTTTTCCCCACTGAGCATTCCCCCTGCTACCACCCAGAAAACAAGGAAGCAGGTTCGGTATCAAGTTTGGCTTTTTCCCCCAAAGCTATCACCCGCACTCAAAGAACCATAAAGTAACCAGAAAGTAATGATAAAGTAATTATAAAGAAATTATAAAGTAATCATAAAGTAACCATGAGGGAAAATATAAAGTAACCATGAAGGGAAAATATAAAGTAACCATGAGGGGATTACTTCTTCCATTACTTCATTGCATTACTTCTCTCTTTTACTTTTATGAGATTGATACATTGGGTATCATAGCCTTATTGGAAACACATAGATGCATTACTTCAATCTTTTATGTTCATGAGATTGGTACTTTTGAAGTTGTAACATCATTGGAAGCCTTGGAACATAATATTATTGGAACTTGGAATCATGTCCATAATTATGTGATACATGAGAATAATAACATATGACAACTTTAAATGAGATACCTTTTAACATTTTGGAATGGAACAAGGACAATGACAACATGACAATATATGCAGCAGAAGAATACGTACAGAGTAACCCTACATACCTTGTATTCTCAATACGAATATACAATCCTAGATGTGCATACAATAGTCCTGCTCCTTCTTTATGTGTCACTCTACAACACAAATATATAACGGAACCAATATTAACCACCAATTACCTTACAATGGCATACAATAACAATAAGTCACATGTTTGGCTTTAACATGTCATTTCCCCCTTGACAATACCATTTATGAAACTATTGTACCAATAATCCCACAATATTCCATACATTTACCAATACATGATAACCAATATCATGTCACACCAAGTCCATACCTTACACTTCTCCATCACCACCACATCACAATTATTCCATCAAATTACTTCCATACACCTCACAACAACAAATCGGCCAAAATCCCATAAGTTACACTTATAGAAAAATAACAAGTTTAGGACCATAATAACACCATAAATGTTGTTATTTCACCCATACCATGCTCTTTCATCAAAACCACAAGTCACTTTTCAAGTTTAATTCACAAAGATTTCACATCTTTTAGCCAAGAGCCAAGAGTGTAATATCTCACTTCCAAGCATAGCCAACATGACATACACACCATATGAAGCATATAATATATTAATACATGAGAATAATTACTTACCAAGGCTTGGAAAAGGGTGATCTTGTCCAAGGAAAATAGCTTAGGGCTCTTAGGGTTTGAGAGAAATGTTGTAGAAAATATCTTAGAAGGCTTGAGAGTTTTAATGAATAAAATCAGATTTGTGCCTTTATATAGCCATATCATTTCATCCTTAGCCAATTCTTGGCATTAAATATCATGTCTAGAAGGTCAAATGGAAGAATGGGTCATTTGACCCATTTGACCCATGACTTTTGCCTCATTTTGGGCCTTCTTTGAGCCCAATTCATTTAACCCAATAAAATCCATTCATAATCCACCAAATTCCTCATGTGTAAATCATTTCATAAGTATTACGATAATATTCCAACTCACGACATTTATATTCGTAGCCTCAATCACACAAACAAGTAATTCTAGCCACACCTAGCGTATTGTGACCAAAAGGGTAAAATCGTCATTTGAATGCCAAATTCGTCCACGAATAATCTTACCAGGATGGAATAATTGTATAATATCCCAAGAATCACATTTATACGCTCGTGGTTGGTGAAGAAATTTGGCAAAAAGCACCCCGGCACGGCCCCGGGCGCCCCAAACACTTAGAAAAATTTCATCTTGTTGGCAGGTGTGCAGGGGCGGCCTGGCACACTTCCTGGCACGCCTACCTGCTGCCTTTTCCAAAAAAATTTCATCCAGGAGAGGCCTGGCATGCTCCTAGGCGTGCCTGACCCCTAAAATTTGATATTTTTTTGTTCTTCGACTTGTCTTTGCGGGTTTGGTTAGATACTTCAAGTCCTATTCTTTAACTTACTTCTTAGACTTAATATAATTTGTTTATAGGCCCTCTTAGCCTCATTTTGAACCCCACAAGTGCTCCACGAAAATCACAAAACACCTCCTATGAAAGGCTAATCACATGTACGAGGCCAAATTTAAATTTTCTCATCATTAATATTACAAAATACATGCGTATAGCTCTCGACACCTAAGTAAACATTCTTGAATGTCATCAAGTAGGGTTAGGAAGGTATGGGGTGTTACACCTTGAAGTAGAATTTTACATATTTTGAAACATACATGGATACGATATTATTGATGAAGCAGATGTACAATGGACATTTCTACAATTGAGGTACTAAAAAATTATAATATTTAGGTGTAAAGGAAGGATGTTATATCAACATAAAAAAAATAAAATGATATACTAATGAAAATAAATATAAAATGATTCATGTCATAGTAATCTTCTTTGATCATTTAAGCACATGCATGAAAAGTTTGATAACACTAAAAGAAAGAGCAAAAATTGTATGATCTTTTGAAGGAAATGAAAGGTGTAGCTTTTGAACTCTGCATAAAGGATTTGTTTTCTCATTTCAATGTTTCTATGGAAATTTCATTAGGAGCACAAACTATTGCACCACTAGATACACTAGATCTCCATCCGACGTAATAATCATAATGAAAAGATTAGATGAAATTGTAAATTTTCTTCTCTTTGACAAGTCTAATAATTCAAATATTTAAGAATTCTTTATTAATTTTATTCTCTCTTAAAATTTTATTAAAAACTATATTAGAAAAAGAAAGTCTCATCGGCTTTAGACTTTCTTCTATAATTCTATGTTACCCCAAGTCATAGTGTCCTTTCCTATTGCAACTTGTGCATTTGGTGGGCCTGATAATTTATTATAAATTTATTAAAAACTATTTTAAGTTTCTTCCCCCTCTCTGTCTATCCGTCTTGCTTTAGGATACCTATTATAAATAGTCAATCCGACGTGGTTCTTATTTTGTTCCATTGGTGAACAAGACTCTTAAGATAACAAAGAAATCAAAAGAGAAGTAGCACATGGAATAGTAGAATGAAGATAAACACCACTATTTAAGATATTATTTTTAATGAATTTTCTGAGTGATGCTTGACTATCAAGTTTGATTATATGATTCTCACGGTTTGCCTTGGAGCATCTTAAATTTCTTTTCTCTAAGAAAAGAAAAAATAATTGTTTGACATGCTAAAGTCTAACCTTTTCATTACATATGATTGAGAGTATGTAGAATAGATAAACCTAAATTTATCTACAAATGATAAGAACAACCTTTGAGGTCCGGGAACTTGCTTAAAGTTGGATCTTATAAAGGTAAGTTGTCATAGGGGTAGCCCTACTAGAGGATTTATCTTAGAAAAATGTGATTGAAAAGGCTCACCATACTTATTTTCACATTATGCATGCTATAGTAAACTATTTTACTTTTGTTAAATGCTTGAGCAAGAGGAAAGGAATATCAAAAATTGAACAATTATGAATCTGGTAGAGAAGGCTTCAATAGTATTTATAATTTGTGGCATTATGTGGGGTATCCAATGTCATGCAAAGTGGTTCTTTAGTGTAAACTGGAGTACTCTATTATAATATCTTTACTAGACATTAAGCATTTTTTATATATCAAATTTGCTAGTGTTAATCATTTTAGGATATAAGCTATGAAATTTTAATTTTATGTTTCTCCATCCATTACATTTTCATTCCTTTTATGTTTTTTACAACTATTTTTTATCACCATATGACTATGCAAAATATCATAAAATTAACTGCAGGTCAAAAATATAATGTTTGGCCTGTGCTTAGCATCAGTCATGCCCATCTAATATATATATATATACATATATATACAAATATATATATATATATATATATAATAAATATTTTACTTAGATATATATAGCTTTTTCTTCACTATTTTTATAAATATCTAATAAATATTGCAGAAAAATAAAAGAAGAAAAGAGAGATACAGAGATAAAGAAGAAGAGGATGTCATCCTTAGGAATCAATGTTTGAAAGATGCAAATGAAATATGCTAAGTTGACATCCTCAAACCAAGAATATCATCCTTGCAAGTCTACATGTGACATGAATAAAATTTAAGAGCCAAGAATGGCATCCCTAATCCAAGTATATCATCCTTGTAATTTGTCTTTGACAAATCTCATATAAATAAGAGATGAAATTTGTAATAATACTTATAGTAATTTTCTATTTTCTGTACATTTTTTACTATTTTATCCCTTCTAGTAGTTGCTTTATGGTATTTATATTTTGCATGTGTAGGTGGCATGGTTCGTAAGGTGGTTGGATGAGAATTATGCGAGTTAATCATTTTAGAAGCTAGTATAGTTGTCTAAATTCAACATTTGGTAATAATGAGGTTGTATGAGAATTTTGATAGTTCTGGTAACTCTAATATTTGATGTTTGATTAAGTAAGTCCTTTGATTGGGGTTCTGAGGCGTTCAGATGGATTTTGAGTAGTTGTTTGGAAAGTTAAAAGTTTAAGACTAAGGTTTGACTTTGATCAACATTTGATCAAGATGATATCTAACTGGTTTTACGATGGTTCCATTGAGTACATAATATTATTTTTTGTTGCGTAGTATATTTTGTTTGTGTTCATGGAGTTCTGAGTGAGTTTTGAAGGTCAATTTTGAGTTAGGGATTTGCTTTGTATGGCTAATAGTTGCTGGTATCTGGTGCACTAGCACTTGATGGCCTTGGCCATACCAATGGAGCTGCTCCTATGGTCAGGGCATCACTCTTGTGGGGCTGGGCCAGGTGGTGGGGTTGGTCCACTCCTGCGGTGAGTTGTCCGCTGCTGTGGGGTTGCGCCTATGAGCCTTCATCACTCCTACACCTCCACTATAGCGATTAAGGCTCTGCTCTGGCAAGATCCACTCCCTTAAGTGGCTTCCATCATTGTGAAAGTTTTGACCGTACGTGCGACATCAATCTTTAGACCAGATATCCGCATATGAGGAGATTATTGTAGGTTAAGTAGAAGATTTTTTCTAAATCCATCTTATCTTTCAAAATCTTAATTTTTGAAGTTTGGAAACTCTTCTTTTGGGAGTGATTTTTAAGTATTCTTCTGTGGAGGTTATTATTACAATATATTTACACATCCTCAATAATTTATTTATGATTTCATCTTCAAATTTTGATTTTCAAATTATGAAGTTAGTGGATTTTGGGGCTAAAGGTAAGAAATGATATTTTATTGATTTGAATGTCGATTTTAACTCCATTTTGATGAAATTTCATATTTGAGTTCCTTAAGTTATGGATAATGTGATTTTTGAATAAAATTTTAATTTTGCTTTTATGGGCCCGGGTTGAATTTTTTGACATGGAATTTAAATATAGCAATATATGGTCTATGGTTTAATATTATTATGTAAATTATGTATTTTATTAGATTGGGTTTGCTTGAAAGCTTTACGGAAGGGTAAAGCTTCAGTTTGACTTCTCGGAGTTACTTTAAGGTAAGTTGAGACTTTTTTTGACTCTTTTTTTGAGGTGTTTGTGTGTTAATTGATTCTAATGGAATTAATGGGGATATAAGGGTCCAGTATAAGTGATATGAAAAGTATCTATATGGTTACCGATGTTATGTGGAGGGTAAAATTAATAAATTGACTTGACCAGATTAATTCTTTAAAAGCTAGTATGAGTAGAGTCAGATATTAATTGTCTTATTGATTGTGACTTGTATATATGATGTGAGCATAGTAAGCTAATAAGCTATCTTTTGTTTGATGATATGATTCACCTGATAGGAAAGACGTATGATTTTTATGTTTCATGTACAATTTATATGTAACACCCCGTACCTTTCCGACCCTACTTGCTTGGTGATCTAGGGCGTATTTATATGCCTTATTGCCAACTTTGAACCATGTTTACCTTAGTTTTGAGAGCAATAAGTGCGTATTTTGTATTGGTTTTGATGGACTATTGATTTTGTGCTAATGTCCGCAATGAAAAGTCGAAGAAAGGAAGAAAATCAAAATTTTAGTGTCAAGCGCGCCCAGGGGCGTGCCAGTCCGCTTTTGACAGAATTTTTTTTTGGCACAGGCAGCATAGGGGCGCGCCAGGCAGCGTATCAGGCAACTTTTTGCCAAATTTCTTCTCTGACCACTAGTCTCTAAATAGGGCTCTTGGGTTAGTGTATCATTATTCCATCTTGGTGGGACTACTCTTGGACGATTTTAGCATCCAAATGAGGGTTAATTCTTCTTCCTTTTTATTTTATGTATTTTTTTATAATTTTTATCAATTTATGATAAATTAAGCCATGAATGGCTAAAAGCGCTTATTCGTAGGGATGAGGCTACGAACATGAATATCGTGAGTTGAATATTGTCTTCACAATTATGGAATTATTTAAGCATGAGAGAGTGGTGGATCATGTACTAATTTTGTTGGGCTAAATTACTCTTGCGCTATTGGGCTCAATTAAGGCCCAATAATTAGGCAAAAGGCATGGCCCAAAATGGAAAAATGACCCATTCTTCCTTTTGACCATGTAAACCATCCATTATTGATCAAAGGGTGACTAAGGATAAGATTAAAAGGACTATATAAGGTGAAAAATATCATGTTTTATTCACAAAAGGGCACATGTCATTCTAGACTTTTCCCAAAAAGATATTTTTCTCTCTACTCTCAAACCCTAAGGCAACCATCTCTTGTGGACAAGATCATCCCTTTGCAAGTTTGGGTAAGTGTTTATTCTTGTGATTTAATATATTATATGCATGAGGGGTTGTGTAGATCATGATGGTTATGTCTAAAGGTGTTGAGTGGTGCACTTTTGCTTTTTGCTAAAAGATGTGTCATCTATGTGATTTGAACTTGCAAGGAGACTTGAGGGTTTGATGGAAGTGAATGGTGTGGATGAAATATCAATATGTATGGTGTGTTTATGTCCTTAACTTGCTTTTTCTATATGTATAACTTATGGGATTGTTGTTATGAAACGTATTGAGGTGACTTGATGGAGTAATTGTGACGTAGTGTTAATGAGGAAGCGTAAAGGATAAACTTGGTGTGAAATGCTATTGGTTTATGATGTCTTGGTCAATGTGTGGAATGTTATAGTATTGTTGGTATGACAATGTCGTGAATGGTATTGTTAAGGGTGAAATGACGTTATAGGGCAATCATGTAACTCATTGTCGTCTTATGCACTTGTAAGGTAGCTAGTTGTTAACATGAGCTCAGTTATGTACTTGTGTTGTAGAGTAAAATGTAAGGAAGGAGCTGGATTATTGTATTCACATATAGGACTGTGTATTCATATTGGGAAGATAAGGTATGTAAGGTTACTCTTTCCATATCCTTCTACAGCATATAGTGTTCACATTGTCATTGTACTTGTTCCATTCCGAAATGTTCTAAGGTATCTCATTTCAGGTTATCATCTATTGTTATTCACATGTTCCTTATTCATTGATCAATTGTTATTCACGTGTCACATAATTGTGGACATGGTTCCAAAGTTCCAATAATGTTATGTTCCAAAGTTCCAATAATGTTTCGACCACCAATGTATCAATCTCACACAAGTAAAGGTATCAATCTCTCACAAGTAAGGAATGAAGTAATATATATATGTATATATTATGGCCCACCGATAAGGTGGATGATTGTTGATATTATATTATGTCCCACCGATAAGGTGGATGATTGTTGATATTATATTATGTCCCACCGATAAGGTGGATGATTGTTGATATTATATTATGGCCCACCGATAAGGTGGATGGTTGTTGATATAATATATTATATTATGTTATGGCCCACCGATAAGGTGGATGATTGTACTATAGCCCACTGATCAGCTGGATGAATGAAATATGGCCCACTGATCAGCTGGATGACTGGTAATAAGGATGAATGTAAAAGCAAAGAAAGTAAATCACTTGAATGAAAGTATATCACTTGAAGTAAAGTATTTATGAGCGATATCTTATATGAATGATAATGATATGAATGAATGATCGAAAATGAAAGTAATAAAAGTAATGTACATGTTTCCACATATATAGAATGGAGGTTTATCCATATTGATTATTTCACTTGTACTTGATATCATTGAAGTACTTATGTATCATGCAGTTTCTTACGGCCTTACATACTCAGTACATTCTTCGTACTGACGACCCTTGGGGGACTTACCTTACTTGCTGCAGGCACAGGTAGTAGTAGACCTCCACAGTAAGTTGCAGATCATTTGCAGATCTTTGGTGAGCTCCAGTTGATTCGGGGCTTTCCGAGTCACATGTGTACATTTGTTTTGGTATTGTAAATGTTGTATAAAGCGGGGACTTGTCCCTACTTTAGGTTGGTTATGTATATGCATCTGTTAGAGGCTTTGTAGACGTACTTGGTGAGATGAATGAAAGAATGTATGTCCATTTTGACTTGGTGGCCCTAACGGCCAAGTTTCATATTATCATATGTTTCCCATGACTTCTGCCATTAGCATCTTGTATCTATACGTGATAGTGATGTTCCTTGAGTGACATGCATATGAGTGTACGTGAATGAAAATTGATTCTCTCGGGCCTTAACGGCTTCGGGTGCCAGTCCGCCCCGTTGAAATTCGAGGAGTGACATTATAATTACTAGGCATCTCTATATTCAATTGTTGTGATAACTATTCAATTGTATTTGAGGCATTTCATTACATTTATATGAGTTCACATATATATTATTTGTTGAATAATATGGTTCTTCTCTAATGGCCTTCAGGCTGATTCAAAGGTTTTGAGATACATTTGAGACATGATGTCTTCTTTTATATTACCTTTGAGGACCAAAAGAGGTAGGATTCAGAGGGGGTATATGGACCTCAAGAGCCCCCATGTGTCCCAACTAGCTATATAGATTAGCGAGTGAAGCAGGTAGGATTCAGAGGGGTTATATGCACCTCATGAGTCCCCCATGTCTCTGAACTAGCTATACAAAACAATGAGTGTATATAGATTTTTCGGCCAGGTACATGCATATGCATCATATGAATATATCTCATTGTCTTTATTGACTTGACTTTCTTTGATCTTTGATATTGAAAAAGGTGATTAAGTGGATTGTTTCTTTACTCTGATTAGGGAATTATGAGAATCACTTATACTGAGTTACCTCTTAGTTGTTCTTGCTATTGACTGTTAGACTAGGTGTGGCTTTCTTTATTGATATGTATACATGAATAGTGTCAAATAGTGGTATTTTAGAGGTTCTCTCCATTACTTTGATTTAAGGTCAGTCAACAATGCTGATGAGTATATGTGGTGTAACAACTCAAAAATCTAAGCTAAGATCAGAACCGTACTTCAAGTATATTTAGAACCAAATTTAGTGATTTTGTAGTATTAGAAGTGATTTAGACATGAATTAAGGCAACAAGTAACTCCTAGCTCAGAGCCAAGTTAAAAGCTTTCTTACTGATCAAATTCTTGTATAAGATCTAACTGGGGTCAACTTCAAACTAGTATAACTCCTAGATTCTAAAGAGTTTTGTATATCAAGGCCTATAAAATGAAAGGTCTTTGAGTCTTCTTTCCAACACCACCGACTATTTGTCAATCCAATACTAGAGTAGGAAGTTATCCTCAGTTTACCGGAAAGTGTCTGTCTGCCAGAGTGTGATGACTCGGTGTGACGAACCGTCACACTTTTCATGGTACGTCAAGTAAAACCATTAAGCTTAACTAGTAAAACCAAAATTTGGTCATGTTTTGATAGTTTTGGAGTGACGATTTGTTAAGGGTTTGACGGTTAGTCACCTGAACCGTCAGACGAGAACTTTCTGTACTATTAAAATGTTTTTAAAGGTTTGTTTGGTCTTTTCCCACTCTTTTAACACTAAAACTACATCATTTTTGCTATTACAAGGCTAAATATTAAGCCTAAACTAACCCAAATCCCTCATTCCCTCAAAATCAATCGACACTTAGAGAAAAGTTAGAGAAACAGGCGATTTCTTCCTCTCCAAAGCAAGAAAACTAGTGTTCATCAATCTTCAAGTTTTAAGTTCAAGGTTTTCACTTTTAGGTATGTAGGATTTCATCAATGGGTATAATTTCACCCATTGAGTCCCTAAGTAAACCGAATTCCTCAATTTAATTCATCTTTCAGAGCCTAGGATTTCATGAAAAGTATGAATTCCTTGGTATTTCAGTTCCTCTTCAGGATGAAACTTGTACCCATGTTTCCCATGAAAATTCCATACCTTTACATATTTATAATTCATGATTTCTCATTGTATTGATAAATTCATGATTTTAGACTTGTACTATGTAATTTCATATCCCATTCAGATTATGGAAATTGTCATGAATAGTTGCATTCTTCAGAAATGGCGGGTTATGATCACCCGATGATGTAGATTCTCATGCATTGATAGTTGAATGTTTAGTCCTTCAGTCTCATATGTGTTTAGGATGATTTTAGATAAAGAGTCTATATTTCAATCTCAGCTATCAGTACTATATGTTTGTTAGTTATCCAGTACAATTCAGTTGGGAGTAGTACTTAGCATCGAGCGAACACAGGGATGAAGTCTCACCCATCAGTTAGGCTGAGACCTTTAGTAGAATTCTTTAAGTCCTAGAACTATGGTGCCACCGTAGGTTCTAAAGGGTCACCCTTCAGACCAGGATTGATACCTTAGTTTTTTTGGACATAAGTTAGTAGATCCACATTAGTCAGTATTCGTAACCTTGGCAAGGTACATAACACCCTTCTAACTTGGGTTACAGGTTTGGACCCATTTAGCTCAAATGGGGTTATGTAAGTTAACGGTATCTCCCACAGTTAAGATTAAGACACTGCATGAACTTGTATTTAGTTTATTGAACATATTATTATTTAGTTACATATTTATTAACTTGGCTATTGCATCAGTTACATTCCTCAGTTCCATGTTTAGTTTATCCTCTCATATTCAGTTATTTAGTGTGGTGCATATCTTACATGCTCAGTATATTCAAAGTACTGACTGTATACTTTCTTTTGTACTATATTGTCTTATAATATAGGTTCATATGTTCAACATCCAGCTCGTGGTTAGTATGATCCAGTATCACCTCAGCAACAAAGATTGGTGAGTCCTCATCTTTCGAGGATGAGATTTATGATTATGTTCTTATTCAGCCATATAGTTTTCAGACAGTTATTGTTAGCTCAGGGCTTGTCCCAACAACTCATCTTATTTAGAGTCTTTTAGATAGATAGATAGATAGACTATGTTTTCATCTTATGGTTTTGACATCAGTATTGAGTTATTTTGGATTTTATTTCTATATTATTCAGATTGTTAGCTTCCGCTTAGTGATTCCTAGTTTATTTTAGTATTCATAGTGTCATGCCAGTCTATGGGTTATCTTGGGGTTACTTTTGACTCTAAACATTGTGTTATGTCTAGGGGGTGGTCTCAGATCGTGACAAACTTAGTATCAGAGAATCACGTTTAAAGTATCCCAGGGTACCTGAAAGCTGCATTAAGTAGAGTCTTGTTCATGGGTGTGAAGCGCACCACACATATGAATGAGAGGCTATGAAATATTTTAGGAAAATTTTCACTTCTTTCATATTCATATCATGCATATAGTGTTAACTCTATTTAACCTCCTTCTAACTCGTACTCTTAACTCTATTTAACCTCCTTCTAACTCGTACTCTATGCATTTACAGAAAATACGTCCCAAAAGAGCTAACAGAAGGAGAAATGGAAATGGAAATGGTAATAAAAATGGAAACCAGTAAGCACCACTAATTTCAACAAACCCTTTGAAGGAACAAGTCTCACATTTTGAGTTCAGGGCTACTTTTAAGGTGATAGCTCAGGCCATGACCACCCAGGTTAATCAGTAGGCTATTGCACAGGTCAACCCAAATGGTGGTACTGTAGTGGCTAAAGTTTAAGATTTCACTCGAATGAATCCTCCCAAGTTCCATAGTTCTAAGGCTAAGAATGATCCACATGAGTTCCTTGATAACATTCAGAAGGTCACTCAGATCATAGGTGTGACTCCAATTGGGAGTGTAAATTTAGCTGCTTATCAGTTCAAAGGAGTGGATCATACATGGTGTAAGTAGTGAAAGGAAGATAAAGGTGTGGATGCAGGTTTGGTAGATTGGGATGAGTGTGTAGTTACATTTCTAGACAGGTTCTTCCTACTTGAGTTAAGGGAAATCAAGGTTCAGGAGTTTATTAACTTGAAGTAGGGCAACATGAGTGTGAGGAAGCATTCTGTCAAGTTTACTTAGCTTTCTAAGTATGCTCTGGTGAAGGTGGCTGATTACAAGTCTCGTATGAGCTAGTTCGTATTGGGCGTTTCCAAGGATATTGTTAAAGAGTGTAGAACTACTATGTTGGTCAAAGAGATGGACATCTCCAGGTTGATGACTCATGCCCAACAGATTGAGAAGGAAAAGATAAAGGAGAATAAAAGGGAGAATAAGAGAGCCAAACTAGGCAATTTTAATTTTCTCAGTAGAGGCCAGATGGTGGTACTCATTATTAGTTCTGTCAGAAGTCTTCAGTTCCACCACCATCCTCTGCTAGTTCCCCAGTGCCCAAGTTTAGACAGGACCATCAAGATTGGACACCAGGCTCTAAGTCCCAGGGCAGTGTGATGAGTGGGTGTCCTTATCTAGTTTGCAAGAAGTATGGCAAGAACCACCAAGGTAAGTGTATGGTTGGTAGTGGTAATTGTATTGGGTGGGGTAAGCCAAGACACAAATTGAGGGAGTGTTCAGCGGCCTTACAGAAGGGCAAGAATACTCGTCAACAAAATCAGTCTAACTCTTCAGCAACTCCAATAGGTTGCCCAACTCAGTAGTATACCTCATCTAGTTTAGGTATCGATCAATGTCATAGTAAATTTTATACACATCATACTCGATAGGATAAGGAGGGTTCCCCTGATATAGTCGCTGGTACGTTACATGTCTTTCATATTAATGTTTATGCCTTGTTAGATCCCGGAGCCACACTTTCTTTAGTGACTCCCTATATAGCAGTAGACTTTGGTGTCAGTATCAAAATCATTTCAAAACCTTTCTTAGTCTCTAGTTCTATTGGCGATTAATTCATATCCAGATGTATATACAAAAATTACCCAGTCATAGTTTCTTATAAAGTTACCTCAGTCGATCTTGTAGAGTTAGATATGACTGATTTTGATGTCATTCTTGGTATATATTGGCTACATTCTTTTTATGCCTCAGTCGATTGTAGAAACAGAATAGTTTAGCTTAAATTTCCAAATGAGCCAATCTTAGAGTGGAAGAGTAGTACCTCAACACCTATAGGTCGGTTTGTCTCTTATCTTAAGGCCATAAAACTGATTTCTAATGGGTGTATCTATCATATTTTTTGAGTTAAGTATTCAAAGTCTGTAACCCCAACTCTTCAGTCAGTTCCAGTGGTTAATAAATTTCTAGTGTTTCCAGAAGATTTGCCCGAAGTTCCTCCCGAGCAGGAAATTGACTTCAGAATAGATCTCCTTCCAGTTACCCAACCTATTTTAATTCCACCTTAAAGAATGGGTCCAATCGAGCTTAAGGAGTTGAAGGAATAGTTGGAAGATCTATTAGATAAAGGTTTTATGAGGACCAATATCTCTCTATAGAGTGCTCCAGTTCTTTTCATGCATAAAAAATGGTTCTCTCAGAATGTGCATTGACTACCGTCAGTTGAGCAAAGTCACAATCAAGAATAAGTATCCTATTCCTAGGATTGATGATTTGTTTGACTAGCTTCAGGGTGCTAGTTGCTTTTCTAAGATAGACCTCAGATCTGGATATCATCATCTCAAAGTCAGAGAACATGATATTCTGAAGACAGCCTTCAAAATATGGTATGGTGGCTTCAAATTTGTTTTTATGTATTTTGGACTAACGAATGCTCCTACAACTTTTATGGTCCTGATGGATAGTGTGTTCCAGTAGTACTCGGACATGTTCATTATTGTCTTTATAGATGACATCCTCGTTTATTCTTAGAGTGAGGATGAATATCAGAACTATTTGATGATTGTATTACAAACTCTCAAGGATCGCTAGTTATTTTACCAAGTTCAGCAAGTGTGAATTCTAGTTGAAATCAATAGCATTCCTTAGTCACATCATTTCTGGTGAGGGCATTCAGGATAAACCTTAAAAGATTGAAGTAGTTAAAAATTGGTCTAGACCTATATCTCCATCAGATATTAGGAGTTTCTTGGGTTTATCCTATTACTACAGACGGTATGTTGAAGGATTTTCATCTATCACTTTTCCTATGTCTAGATTGGCTCAGAAGAAAGTCAAGTTTCAATGATCCGATGCTTGTAAGAAGATTTTTCAGGAGTTGTAGACTCGACTCACCTCCACTCCAGTTTTGACTCTGCTGGAGGGTCTAAATTGGTTCATGGTTTATTATGATACTTCAGGAGTCGACCTTTGTTATGTGTTGATGAAGTATGGTAAGGTTATAGTATACGCCTCTAGACAACTCAAGCCTCATGAGAAAAAATACCCGACTCTGATCTTGAGTTGGTAGCAGTTTTTTTTGCCTTAAAGATTTGGAGGCATTATCTTTATAGGGTTTATGTGGAAATGTTCATAGATAACGAGAGCTTCAGTACGTGTTCAGTTAGAAAGACCTAAATCTTTGTCAGAAGAGATAGCTAGAGGTGTTAAAGGATTATGTTATGAGTGTTTTGTACTATCTGAGTAAAGAAAATGTATTGGTTGATGCTCTTAGCAGGTTATCTGTGGGAAGTGATGCTCATGTGGATAATGAGAAGAAAGATTTGGTTTGGGAGGTACACAGGCTTGCTAGATTGGGAGTTCGGTTGGTTGATTCAGCCGAAGGTAGTATCTTAGTTCAGAATGGTTTAGAATATTCTTTGATAGATAAGGTGAAAGCAAAGTAAGATATTGATTGTATTTTTCTTAAGTTGAAACAAGCCATACAAAGTTAGAAAGTTGAGATTTTCTCCCTTAGAGGAGATGGTATTCCTTGTTGTTAGGGCAGACTTTGTGTTCCAGATCTAGATGACTTGAGACAATGGATGCTGACAGAAGCTCATAGTTCTCAGTATTTTATTCACCCAGGATCCATTAAGATGTACCATGATCTATGGGAAGTCTATTGGTGGAATGATATGAAGAAAGATATCAAAGAATTTTTGGCTAAGTGTACAAATTGTCAGCAGGTTAAGGTTGAGCACTAGAGACCTGATAGTATAATTCATGATATCGGTATTCCTAACTGGAAATGAAAAGTGGTAAACATGGATTTCATTACAGGTTTGCCTCGTAATCACTAACAACATGATTTTATTTAGGTTATTGTGGACCAAATGACTAAGTCAACACATTTTCTACCTTTTAATACTTTAGATTCAACCGAGGATTATGATAGAATTTACCTTAGAGAGTTACTACAATAGCATGGAGTCCCTTTGTCTATCATCTACGATAGGGTTACTCATCTTACCTCTCAGTTTGAGAAAACATTTCAGAAGGGTCTTGGTACCCAAGTTTATCTCATCACAACTTTTCATCCACAGACAGATGGTTAGGAAGAGCGGACCATTCCACCTTAGAAATCATGTTTAGAGCTTGAGTGATTGATTTTAAGCGTAGTTGGGATGATCACTTGCCTTTAATTTAGTTTGCCTATAACAATGGCTATCACTCCAGTATTCAGATGGCTCCATTCAAATCACTTTATGGTAGGAGGTGTAGATCTCCTATTGGTTGTTTGAGGTTTGCAAAGCTACCTTGATAGGTCCTGATTCAGTCCATGAGACTATAGAGAAAGTTTAGCTGATTAGAGAAAGGCTAAAAACAACTCAAAGTTGTCAGAAATCATATGCAGATGTGAGGAGGAGGGAACTTGAGTTCTCGATTGGTGAATTGGTTTACTTGAAAGTTTCACCCACAAAAGGGGTGAAGAGTTTTGGTAAGAAAAAGAAACTCAACGCACGCTATTTTTGTCCTTATAAGATTTTGAGGTACATTGGCAATGTGGCTATGAGTTAGACTTGCCTTTAGACTTGGCATCAGTGCATCCAGTTTTTATGTGTCTTTGTTGAAGAAGTGCATTGGTGATCCAACTTTAATTATATCTTTAGAGAGTATGGGTGCAAAAGATAGTCTCCCTTATGAGGAGGTTTTAGTTGAAATTCTTAATCGTCAAGTTCGTAAGTTGAGAAATAAGGAAGCCTCTTCAGTGAAGGTTCTTTGGAGGAATTAGATAGTTGAGGGAGCTACTTAGAAAGCAGAAGCAGATATGATGACCAATTATCCCCATCTTTTCTCCTCAAATTCAGTTTCAACTTGAGGTAAAAGTTCCTTCTTTATTACTCCACTCAATCTCATAAGTTCAGTTTAGTCCATGTTTCAGTTATAGATTTAATTGTAATGTTAGTAGTTAGGTCTTAGAACTCAGTGTTGAGATTGCAGCTCTTTCCTCATCCTTCCCACTAAGTTCATTTTTATTTGGGGACAAAGGAACCCAAGGGGGAGATATTATAACACCCTAAAAATTCAAACTAATATCAGAACCATACTTCAAGAATATTTAGAACCAAACTTAGAGATTTGTTGGTAGTATGAGAAGTGATTTAGACATAAATTAAGGCCATAAGTAACTCCTAGATCATAGCTAAGTTGAAAGCTTTCTTACCAATCGAATTCTTGTATAAAACCTTACTAGCTTAAACTTTAAACGAGTATAACTCCTAGATTTTAAAGAGTTTTATTGCTCAAGGCACACCAAATGGAAGGTCTTTGAGTGTTCTTTCCAATGCAGCTACCCAGTCATCAATATAATGCCGAAGTAGAAATTTATACTCAGTTTACCAGAAAGTGTCTGTCAGCCAAAGTGTGACGACTCGATATGATGAACCGTCATACTAGTGATGGTATGTCAAGGTAAACCATCAAGATTAACCAGTAAGACCAATATTTGGTAACGTTTTTATGGTTAGTGGTGATAGTTCATCAAGGGTTTTATGGTTCGTCACTTGAACCGTCAGAAGGGAACTTTCTGCATTGTTAAAATGTTTTCAAATGGTTGTTTGGTCTTTTCCCCTTCTTTTAACACCAAAACTACGTCGTTTTGGCTATTCCAAGGATGAATATTAATCCAAAACTACCCCAAATCCCTCATTCCCTCAAAATCAATCAAATTTAGAGAAAAATTAGAGAAACATGCAATATTTTCCTCTACAAAGCAAGAAAGCTAGGGTTCATCAATCTTTAAGCTTTAAGTTTAAGGTTTTCACTTTCAGGTATGTGGGATTTCATCAATAGGTATCCTTTCACCCATTAAGTCCATAAGTAAACCTAATTCATCAATTTAATGCATCTTTCAAAGCTTCGAATTTCATGAAAAGTACTAATTCTTTGGTATTTTAGTTCCTCTTCAGGATGAACCTTGTACCCTTGTTTCCCATGAAAACTCAATACCTTTACATATTTATAATTCATGATTTTAGACTTGTGCTATGTAATTTCATATCCCATTCAGCTTATGGAAATTATAATGAATAGTTGTATTCTTTAGAGATGGCGAGTTGTGAACACCCGATGACTTAGGTTCTCATGCATTTATAGTTGAATGTTCAATCCTTCAGTTTCATATGTGTTTAGGATACTTTCAGATAAAGTGAATATATTTCAGTCTTAGATATCAGTACTATGAGCTTGTCAGTTATCCAGTATAATTTAATTGGGAGTAGTACTTAGCATCGAGCGAACACAGGGATAAAGGCTCACCCATCAGTTTGGCTGAGATCTTTAGTAGAAGTCCTTAAGCCCTAGAACTACGATCCAGCATAGGTTCTAAAGGGTCACTCATCAGACCAGGATTGATACCTTATTCATTTTGAACATCAGTTAGTGGATCTACATCAGTCAGTGTTCATACCCTTAGCAAGGTACAGAATACCCTTCCAGGTGGGGTTATAGGTTGGGCCCTATTTAGCTTAGATGGTGTTATGTCGGTTAACGATATCTCCCACAATTTAGATTTAGATATTATATGACCTTGTATTCAGTTTATTCAACATATTATTGTTCAGTTACATGTTTATTTACTTGGTCAATGCATCAGTTACATTCCTCAGTTCCATGTTCAATTTATCCTCTCACATTCAGTTATTTAGTGTGGTGCATATCTCACATGCTCAGTACATTCAAAGTACTGACCACATACTTTATTTTGTACTATATTGTCTTATAATATAGGTTCATATGTTCAACATCCTGCTCGTAGTTAGTACTATCCAGTGTCACCTCAACAACAGAGTTTGGTGAGTCCTCATCTTTTGAGGATGTGATTTATGATTACTTTCTTATTCAGTCATATAGTTTTAAGATAGTTAGAGTTATCTGGGGGCTTGTCCCAGTTATTCATCTTATTTAGAGGTTTTCAGACAAACAAATAGGCTATGTTTTTAGCTTATGGTTTTACATCAATATTGAGTTGTTTTGGATATTATTTCTATATTATTCAGATTGTTAGCTTTAGCTTAGTGATTTCTAGTTTATTTCAGTATTCATAGTGTCATGCCAGGCCCTGGGTTATCTTGGGGTCACTTATGAATCTTAATATTGTGTTTCAACTAGGGGGTAGTCTCAGGTCGTGACCTGTAGATTAGTACTCATACTTGTTTATTGTTTGCCTAACGTGCAGGTACTGAGCTGGCTACCCTAGGGAGTTGATTCAATTGTCATGCCTAAGATTTCTTATTTCGAAATTTGGGGTAGCTGCTTGTTGACCTGTGGCTTCATTTATTTTCTCTATCTATTTTTCATACTAATTTCTACATTTTTAATGTTGAGACCTTTTTAGTTGCATAATACTAATGTAAAGACTTGTACTTTGTGACTTCCAGATTTTTGATATTGTTGATGATTCTTGTACCTTCCTTACGAGCTGATTTATGTGGTTCAATTTTGAGACTTGTCATTACTACCTCTTTCGCGTATTTACCTTATTTATAATTATTTGTTAGTTGGTTTAGCTTACCTATCATGGGAATTTAATAGGTGCCATTGTAACTTTGAGTTTTGAGGTAGTGTAGGTGGATTGAGTTACTAAAGGACTATGATATCTCTATTCTATACCATATGAGCAAGCCAAATATGGCAGTGAATACCTTAAGCCGGAGGGTAGTAAGTATGGGTAGCTTTGCCTTTATTTGAGTTTGAGAGCAGCCATTGGCTTCGAACATCCATTTCTTATCTAACTTGATGGTTCGACTTGATATTTTTGACCCTAGGAGGATTCTAGCTAGTGTTGAGGCTAGATCTACCTTGTTGGAGCAGATTTGGGGTTATCAGTTTGAGGATTGCACGGTTAGTAGCATTCGAGATCAGGTGCTGAGAGGTGAGTTTAAGAGGACTACCTTAGATTCGAAAGGTATTCTGATGTTTGACTGTCGTAGCTATGTTCTGAGGGTTGGAGATTTGATATAGTTAATTCTTTAAAAGGCTCATAGATCCATTTATTCTATTCACCCTTTCACCTTTGGACACGAACAATATTCCATTCTCAGCGAAAACCCGCCTTAGACATATGTATAGGGATTTGAGGCACCATTACTAGTGGAGTGGTATGCAGAGAGATATAGTAGAGATTTTGGCTCAGTGCCTTTGTTGTCAGCAGGTAAAGGCCGAGCATCAGAGACCTAGTGGATTGCTTTAGAAATTACCCGTTCCCGAGTGGAAATAAGAGTGGGTCACTATGGACTTTGTAGGTGGTTGGACTCGTACTTCTAGTGGCTTTGATAGTATTTTGGTCATCGTGGATAGATTGAAAAAAATATGCCCATTTTACCCCTAATCATACTTCCTACAACGCTGAGAGGTTGGCTCGTATCTATATTCGGGAGGTGGTTCACCTTCACAGGGTGCTCATGTCTATTATTTCAGATCGATATTCTCCGTTCACTTCTAACTTTTGGAGGACATTTCAGGAGGAGTTGGGTACCCAAGTTGACCTTAGCACCGCCTTTCATCCCAAGACTGATGGGCAGTCTGAGTGGACTATTCAGATTCTAGAGGATATACTCTGCGCTTGTGTGTTGGATTTTGGGGTTCAGTGGGATTAGTTCTTAGATTTGGCCAAGTTTACATATAATTATAGCTTTCATTCGATTATTTAGATGACTCCACTCAAGGCACTATATGGTAGGCGATGTCGGTCTCCAATTGGTTGGTTTGAGACTTCTAAGGTTAGGCCCCGTGGTACAGATTTACTTCGTGAGTCATTGTATCGGGTTTGGATGATTCAAGATAGGCTTCGGGTAGCTCAGAGCAGGTAGAATATTTATCTTGACCATAGACTTCGTGCCTTGAAGTTTAGAGTTTGTGTCTGGGTCTTTCTATGAGTATCACCCATGAAGGGCGTGATGAGGTTCCGGAGGAGGACAAGCTTAGCCCCAGGTACATTGGACCATTTGAGATCATTCAAACAGTTGGGGAGGTTGATATGAGTTAGCTTTACCTCTAGCCTTTTCAGCTATCCACTCAGTGTTTCATGTGTCTATTCTACGATAGTATATCCTAGATGAGTCTCACGTGCTTCGGTGGGAATTGGTTTACTTAGATGAGAGGTTGACATTCGTTGAGGAGCCTGTGTCTATTTTGGCCAGAGATGTTAGGTAGTTGCGCTCCAGGGACATTTCTATAGTTAAGGTTCAGTGGCATCACCAGCTAGTTAAGGAGGCTACCTAGGAGACCGAGTGTGATATTCAGGCCTAGTATCCCTACCTATTTGAGCCTTCAGGTACTTCTTGATCCTTTACTTTTGCAGACAAAAGTCATTTTAGTAGTGGATGTCGTAATGACCCTCCAAGTCATTTTCCTTGTTTTTGTACTTTTTCTATGTTTAGAGCCTTCCTATAGCGGCCTCAGGTCATTTATGCATTGTTGGGACTAACAGTTCGGTTATCGGGAAGTTCATTTGGTTTATAGAGCTATTTCCCTAGTTTAGAGCTTCTGAAGTTGAAAAATGGGTCCTAAGCAAAAACCTCAGATAAACGGCCTCAAATTCCATTTCTGACAATCTCATCAGATCCAGAATATCGATTTTAGTCTAAGGGGACCCTTGGTCTGGGTCTCGAGGCTTTCGGCCTCATTTTGGGTTATTGGGTGGAATTTGGTTAAAACGACCTTTGGGGTGTAGGACCTAATTTATCGAAATGACCCCAGATGAAAATTTTAATGGTGCATTTGAGTCTAGAATGTTGAATTTGGTAGGGTAGAATAGTTATTTGCATTCACGAGATTCTAAACCAATCCTGAGGGTTCGGTCGGGATATTTGTAACTTGCCAAAGTTGTCGGTACATCAACACCTGGTGCAGGCCAAAAATGGCCTTCGCGTTCATGATGCCTTGACCGCGTTTGTGAGGGCATAGATTTTGGACATCCACATTCACCGTCCAGCCTTTGCATTTGTGAAGAGAAGGTCAATCCAACTTTATTTTTTGCGATCGCGGTGGACCAGTTGCTTCGCGAAGGTCTGTCTAGGATGGCACCCGCCTTTGCTATAGGGGTCCCGCGTTCGCAAAGAAGGGACCCCCTGGCAGTATATAAGACTTCGTCTTTATTTTTTCAGCCCATTTTTAAAGTCCCAAATGCCATTGTTAGCACTTTGGGCTCTGAAATTATGAGATAATTGTATTGTTGAGCCGAGATTAGCTAGGGGACTTGGTTGTGGGCTCTATATCTTTTAATTTTTGTAAGTTTCCACTTAATTTCCCCATTAATTCTCCATTTTAATTATTCATTTTGGGATTATTATTGGGACTGGTTCGGTACTAATTTGGTCTTGAAATTGGCTATATTTTGGTGGCTTTTGATCCTTGAGTTGTGTAAGACACTGTGAGGGTTTTAATTTCATGATTTTACATGTGGGTCCTACATGGAAAGTTTGATCCAATTTCTACCTTGGAGTTTTTATGCACAATATGGGTAGTAGTTTTCTTATCTTGATGCAAAGACTATTATTTTGATAGTGTGCCAGCTCTCGGAGACCTTTCGAAAGGGGAAAGCTTTGGTTTAGAGGATTCGGTGAGCGTTCTACGGCGTCCAGGTAGGCTATGCTTATCCAACTTTAACATTGAGCTTATTTATGGTATTAGTGTATTATTGTGCTAGTTTTGGGCAAATAGTTTTATCCCGAGTATTGTTTTGGCATTTTATGCCTTATTTAATCGGTTAGGGCCCCATTTCGGTAGGATTCGTACTCGTTCTTCCCTAGTATAGTTTGTTATCATCCTTTAAGGATAGTTTTAGTGCTATTAGTACCTTGAAATGGGAATGGGAAGCCTTAAACTAGACTCGGGTAAGTTCTGACCTAGGTTCGATTATCGAGACCCCATAGTGGGCCCCATTGCCCTTTTTAGATAACATCTTATGGTATGAAGACCCCTTTAGGCTCTGTTAGACTCTTGACTACCATTTTTGGCTATTTTCTTGGGATGGGTTGACTTAAACTTGATTTTGGCCTGTTTTAGCCTCTTTTTTTAAGGTAGAATAGTAACTGACCCTGTACCGCACCTCTAGATCGAGTATTTCGGACCCGTCCTATCTTAGTGGAATTATCTACCCGATATTTGTATTTATGACCTTAGGGTCTGTATATAGGCTTGGAACCTCGATTTTTCTCCATGTTAGCTTGTCATGCTTATTTTTATAAAAATGCATTTTAGTTTCTGTTCGAATCTGGCATATATTTTATTGTTACTATTACTATGCATTCTGGCACTATTCTAACACCGGTTATGGCTATAGTTACTATGTATGAGCTTCAGTATGGTTTTGGTATCAGTTTTATGGGTGAGATTGGCTACTTATGGTATCTCTTATTTCTGGACACGGTGTGGGTATTATGAGTTTCGGTTCGAGTCTGACATCTGTTTATGATACAATGTAGATGTTCTGGTGATGGTTATGGTTGTTCTGGGATTTTTGACAGTAGTATTGAGTTCTGTGATCCATGATTTATACATATGGCCTCTTGTTATTATCCACTATTTTTAGTTCGAATCCAGCGTCTGGCCTCTTGTTATTAACCATTGGTTTCGGTTCAAGCCCGGTACCTATCTAGATATTTCGTCATGTTTTGGGATTTGGAGGTTAATTGGGATCGGTTCAGGCACTAGATTGTTTATGTTTTTTGTCTTAGTCTCCTATTGTCTGCACCCACCGGCTTATAAGGGCTTGGAAGGGTTAATTGTTTTCTTATGTGTGCCTTCTGAGCATATAGGGGCCCAGTTAGGTTGTAGTTAGTGCATTTCCTTCATTTCAAAGTTATTTATCTCCTGTATTGCCCTTATTTATTTCCTTTATAGAACTTACCTAGTTTAGTAGATGTTTACTTTTTGCCCCTGTTACTGTTGACTTAGCTTATGCACTCGCATTATATTATGCTTTTGCTATATTTGAGCTCAGTCGACCGATGATGTCTAATGAGTATCCATTGCTTTGGTACTCATACTGCACTTTTGTATCTTTTTCCTGATGCAAATCTGAGTACGAGCCATCGAAATTGATGCTATCCTCAGGACCAGCTACTGATCCAGAGGCGGGGTGAGCTTTATATAGTCTGAGGCTGATCCACCTCCATCTATTTCAGATATAGTCTTTTGTATAGCGAGAATATTGTATATATGTATATTTTGTATACTGTAGTACTCTTGTTTTGGTTATAGTGGCTCTTGTATCGACCTTGCCAGGTCTTGGGCGGGATTGTTTTTTATATTTTGGTCCTCGTCCTTCTCTTGTACGGTATACTATGTATGTATATTCCTTCGTTTCCTCTTATATTATTGTCACTGTTGTTTTTCCTTCTTGTTTTTGTTCATCTTCCGTATGTTAGCCAGTTACTTGTCATTTCGAGCTATGGCTTGGCTTACCTACTGGTGGGTTGAAGTAGGTGCAATTATGACATGAAAAATTGGGTCATGACAATACCATCACACTCTCATCAATCAATCTTGCTGGCACATCCCTCGGTCAAGACATTTTATAAAGTGTTTCATTTTTTTCAAAAATAATGTTTCTTAGTTGTACCAGTTTCCATAGATATGGATGGATGAATGAGAATGTATGCTCATAACCAGTTAAACATCATATATTGAATCAACTTCATAATGGTATAAATGAGCTCAGGTCCCCTCAAATCTCAATAGATCATGATATAGGCCATCGCATGGCAACATAATAGTAGAGAGTCATATAACACATCAATAATATAAATCTAAGCCACCACTCGGGCATCACAATAATTATAAAGTAAAATAATGCTCAAACAAGACCAATACCAACCCCTGCACGGGCATGTCAATGATAATAAGCTCTCAAGTCAATAATAGTCAACTTAAGCCCCCAATCGGGTATCACAATAATAATAAGCTATCCAAACGGGATTTTGGAGTAAAAGGGACAAACAATTTTGTCAATTAAGTGGGGGTCCTTCAAGATTTTTAAATTAGGTAAAAGTGACAAAAAAAAATTCACTTTTTAATGCAGTTGTCGAACAACTATCTATAACTGTTCGAGCAACTTTTTTCTTTTTAACTTAATAATATTATGGGACCCATTTGTCCCTTTTATTTAATTGGAAACTTGAAAGGGACTTTGAGCTCATTTTTCTCTATCCAAACAATGTACGCATAGAGAATTTACCCAAATAATAGTTTGTTTTACATGATAAGTTTCCATCTTTCCCAAACATGACACCATTAGAATAAATTACAAAAAGAAGAACTATACTAGTTAACAACATGCCTCAAAGTTCACCTTCATTCACTTACCTAATAACTACGCCAAGATTCTTTTATTAACCACTTAACTATACTATCATCTATTATATCCTAAGAGATTACTAAACCCCAATGATTACATCAACTACTACAAATCTATTTATACCCTAAGAGGTCGTTTGGTAGGGTTATAAGAATAGTGCAAAATATGATGTATTAGTAATACTTGCATTAGTAATGCTTGCGTTAGTTGTGCTTGCATTAGTTGTGCTTGCATTAGTTGTGCTTGCATTTTTCTTATGCAGTGTTTAGTTTGGTGTATTAAAAATAACATGAACAACATATTTCCTATAAAAAAATATTTTTTTTTATAAAAATACCCTCCATAAATATGATGGAAAGGATGTGAAAAAGATTTTGAGGGATAATTGTGACTTTAATCATACTATAATGCATGCATTAGAATTCATTGCATTACTAATATCATGAATTTCCATGCATTTGTAATACACTACTTAATACCAAATAGAGTGTATAACTAATGCAAGTATTAGTAATACATAGGATGAAAAGTGTACCAAATATGGTATTGATAATACACAAAAATAATGCATTTTTTTTAATACACTCTACCAAATGACCCCTAAGTGTTTACTAAATCCTAATCATTTTATCGAATAACATAATAGCATAATTATCCCCTAAGTGGTTACTGGCCCCAATTATTACATCAATATCCACTAAATATGATTCAAGCTCTTAAATAGATACCCACTATCAATTTAGTCAAGATCCATAAGTCATTTATCCACAATTTACTATAAGCACATACATAAGTAGAGAGAACAATTAACATATCTATTTTTTTATTTCAACCCATCAATAGACTCTGATACCAGCAAAGATGCTCGTCACCTCATCTAAGTGGGAACCCCAAACTCTTAATGATTCACAAACACAAGCTATATGCACATAACACAGAAACATCTAAAAAAAGAGTCAAGGTACATCTTAATTTGTCATAAAGAAGATCCATACAGACAAAACACATCCCAAAGGACCAACCAAGGCTCTACTCCCTCGAATCACCACCAAATGGATTCATTCTAATCAAATATGACATCTACATGTAAATACAAGACCAATGATGTCCATATTGATATACTTTAGTTTTGGGTCCAAAATGGCTTTAAAAATTGACCCCAAAAATAAAAGTGTAAAGTGGAATTTTTGTAAAGAATCATATTTCCCATACTTTAAGAGTTCTAAATTTGAAAACCCAATAAAAATTAAGTATAAATTGAGTTATAAATCAAGGGAAAATATACTTTTCTCTTATAGGGTAAAACCCAAAATTCCATTACCAAACGCGATTTAAAACAAGAAATTTTAATAACTTTTTACCAATATCAATTTACCCACAATACAGTGTAATGACCCTCCATGTCATTTTCTGTGCTTTCATGCTTTTTCTATTTTTAGAGCATTCCTATAACCACCTCAAGTCATTTATGACTTGTTGGGGCTGATAGTTTGGTTACCAAGTGCAAACATTTGGTTTGTAGAGCCTTTTTCCTGTGTTGGAGCTTTTGAAGTTGACAAATGGGTCTCGGCCTAAACTTTAATTAAATAACCTCATATGCCACTACTGACAGTCTCATCAACTCCAAAATTTCAATTTTAGGATAGGGGGACCAAGGTCTGGGTCCCGAGCCTTCTGGGATCGTTTTGGGCTATTGGGTGGATTTTGGCTAAAACAGCTTCTTGGATGTGGGACCCACTTTTTATCAAAATTACCTCAAATAGAAATTTTAATGGCGCCATTGAGTCTTGAATGAAAAATTTGGTAGTGTAGCATAGTTTAATGCGTTCACAAGATTGCTAATGAAACCTGTGGGCCCGCTCAAAATATTCACAACTTACCAAAGTTGTTGGTGCTGATGCACTTGGTGCAGGCCAAAAATGGCCTTCGCATTCATGTGGCCTTGGCCATGATCACAATGTTTAAGGATTTTGACCTCTGTGTTTGCAAACAGCTCCTATGATCGTGACAAGGGTCGCGCATTCGCAAAAAAGGACCCCCGACAGTATATAAGTCTTCCCCTTCATTTTTTCAACTTATTTTCTTGAGTGTTGGACACCATTAAAGACTTAAGAGCTTAAAATCTGCATGGGAATTAGTATTTGGTGTTGGGATTAGCTTGGGAAGCTGATTTGAAGAATTATATCATCGATATCCTATAAGTTTCCAGTTATTTTTCTCGTGTAATTCTCTGATTTAGTTCATATTCTTTGAATTGCATTGGGACTGATAAAGGCTGACTTGATCTCGAATTATTGCCCAATTTTAGGATAAACTGATCCTTGAGCTGAGAGGGACGTTGTGATGGTTTTCTTTTTGTGATTCTGCAAACGGGCCTCATATAGGATTTTTATTCTGATTTTTGACCCGAAGTGTAATTATGAAATATGGTTATCGATATTCTCGCCTTGATTTATAGATTGTTGTTTTGATAGCATGGCAGCGGTTGGAGGGTTTTCAAAAGGGAAATGCTCTATTATAAAGGATTTGGCGAGCTTTCAACGACGTCCAGGAAGTCTAAGCTTACCTTTATTCTAAATTGTGCTTAATTATGGTATAGTATTATGCTAGCTATGGGTGGGTATTTATAGCTCATTTGTTGTGTTAGCATTTTCTGCCTTTTTAGCTGTTAGGCCCCTTTTCTATAGAATTTGGGCCCATTTCCCCTTAGATTAGTATACTGTCATCCTTTAGGTAGTGCGTTGAGTCGGGATTAAGAATTCTTAGCCTAGGTTTGGCTAGGTGCTTTCCTTATGTTGGGTTATCAGAGTCCAATAGTAGGCTCCACTACCCTTTTTAGATAGAATGCTTCCTTATGATTATGGCCTACTATTTATGAGTTCTAGTTTGAGTCCGACATCTTTTTATGGTTATGGTTCATTGTTTATAAGTTTCACTTCATGTCTGACATCAGGCCTCTTTTTACTATCCAATATTTCTAGTTTGAGCTTGGTATCAGGGCTCTCGTTATCATCCATTAGTTTTAGTTCATATTCGGTACATCTTTAGTGTTATGGATTTGGGATTTGAAATCAATTGGGAAGTGGTAAGGTTTATAGTTACATTTGGGAGATGAGTATTCGGTATGTATATCGTCTATCTAGTTTATTTTCTATTTAATATGATTACTCATGGTTCTTACCTTAGTTTTACACTTTTTTGCACCCACCGTGCTTATGGGGGCTTGGTGGGGTCATGTCTTCTTATGTATGCCTTCTAGGCTTATGGGGGCTCGGTTAGGTTACACATAGTCTTTCGCTTTCGTTCTAGAGCTACTTACTCCTTATTTACCGCACTTGCCTAGTATAGCCTATTATTTCTATTTTTGTCCCTTATTGTTGACTTTAGCTTACATTTTTGCACTTTATTTATAATTTTACTGTATTTGAGCTTAGTTGGTTGATGATGCCTACTGAGTAACCATTGTTTTGGTACTCATACTACATTTCTACATCTTTTCCCTGAAACAGATCCGAGTACGAGTCATTGCCGCTGACGTTATCCTTGAGTTTGGCTACTGATTCAGAGATAAGGTGAGCTTTCTAGAGTCCGGAGTTGATCCTACTCCTTCTGCTCCAGTGATAGTCTTTTTGTATATATTGAGACTACTATGTATATATATATTTTGGATATTGTCTAGTACTCTATGTTTTGGTTATAGTGGCTCTTATACCAACCTTACCAGGTCTTGGAAGGGATTAATTTGTATATTTTTTCTTCTTCCCTCTCCTATACAGTATGCCATATATGTATATCTCTTTTTCTTCCTCTTATTATTTATTATTGTTGATTCCATTCCCGCTTTCATTTATCTTCCTCCTATTAGCCTATAACTTATTGTTCCAGGCAACGACTTGGATTACCTACTGGTGGGGTAAAGTAGGAGCCATCATGACCTAAGAAATAAGTTTGTGACAGATTAGTATCAGAGCCTAGGTTCACCAAGTATCATTAGTACAAGAGTCAGTATTTAGTAGAGTCTTACAGATTTTTACGGAGAGGTTACGTAATTTGGGATTGATTAAGTCATGCAGAGTGGATTATACAACTTATCAGCTTGATAAAGCAGCGAGATAGTCATCGAGAGGTTATCTTGATTCCATCCCAGCTGAATCCCCTCCTATGACTTAGACTTAGTTCTCTGAGGCTTTCTTGGAGAAGTACATGTCTTGTAGCATGCGCGTGCACCTGAGGTATAAGTTTACTGCATTAAGGCAGGGTACTATGATGGTGGTTGAGTATGAGGCAAGGTTTCACAAGCTAGACTAGCATGACACCATGATTCTTCCTAAAGAGTATAAGAGGATTCAGTGTTTTGTCAAAGGGTTGAGACTATCACTCTACAGAGCTACTCATAGTTTTGTGACTTCAGAAAGGTCTTTTACTAAAATTATAGATCATGACGACAATATAGAGAAAATGGATCGCGAGGCCCAAAGGGGCAGCAATAAGAGACCCCGTTATCAGGGTAGTTACAGTGGGAGTTGGAGTGGTGCTCAGTTCAGGAGTAGGGGGTTTTAGGGTAGGTACCCCCAGTATCAGCCTTATTAGCACCAGGGTCAATCTAGTAGGCCTTTTCAAGTAGTGCTTTAGATTTTAGATTAGGATCAGCCTAGTTATAGTAGTTCTAGTGGTCAGAGCAGTATTCAACCATTGAGGGGTGTTCAATCAGGGTCATCAAGTTGAGGTGGTCATTTTGGGTTAGTCAGACCTTCTCATCAAGTTAGAGTGCCCAGGGCTTATTATAAGTGTAGGGTTGTTGGTCACTTTGCTAGAGAATGTCCCCACCGTGGGATGGTTGAGCCTACTATACAGAGTGTTCCATAGATTAGATCAGTGTTACTAGCTCAGGGTAGAGCATAGGATAGCAGGGGTTGTCCTCAGGGTTCTAAAGGATTTCCTCATGTAAGTCAAATAGGTGGTCTGGCAGGTATCGAGTTCGGAGGTGGATGAGGTCATTTGTTTATTGTTCTTGGTAGGTCGGAGGTTAAGGCTTTGGATGTTGTTATTACAGGTACAATTTCAGTATGCCATCAGCCAATTTTTAATTTGGGCTCCACATATTCATATGTTTTTACTTATTATGCCTCGCAGTTGGGTTTGTCTTTGGAGCCATTATTTGGTCTTTACGTGTAGCTACTCCCATGGGTGATTCCTTAGTAGCGGATCAGGTTTATAGATTGTGTATTGTGACTGTGCAGAAGTATGACACTTATGCTGACCTTATTAAGCTAGACATGGTTGATTTGGATGTGATTCTGGGCATGGACTAGTTATCACCCTATCATGTGGTCTTGGATTGCTTTGCCAAAACCGTTACCTTATCCATGCCTGGCATATCCTAATTGTATGGTAGGGTTCTTATAGCCACACACCAATATGGATTATTTCTTATATTCGAGCTAAGAGACTGGTATTAAGGGATTGTATGCCCTATTTAGTTTATGTTCGCGATGTCATTGCTGAGAGTCATTCCTTTGGCTCCGTTTCTATAGTCCATGAGTTTTCTAATATTTTCCCTATAAACTTACCTGGCCTTCCTCTTGAGCATGATATAGAGTTTGCTATTGACCTCGAGTGGGGCACCTGACCTATTTCTATGGCACCTTATTGTATGGCTCCTACTAAGATAAATGAGCTGAATTTTTAGCTTTAGGATCTTCTGGGTAAAGGATTCATTAGATTGAGTGTATCGCCTTAGGGTGCTCCAGTTCTACTTGTGAAGAAGAAGGATAGTTTTATGTGTATGTGTATCGACTATATACAGTTGAATAAGGTGACAGTGAAGAATAAGTATCCTATGCCTCGTATCAATGATTTATTGGACCAGCTTCAGGGTGCAGCCGTGTTTTCTTAAATTGATTTGAGGTCAGGTTACCATCAGTTAAGGATTAGGGCTGAGGACTTCCCTAAAACATCCTTCAGGACTAGTTACGACCATTATGAGTTCCTGCTGATGTCTTTTGGGTTGACCAATACCCCAGCAACATTTATAGACTTGATAACCCATGTTTTCAGGCCTTATTTGGACTCCTTTGTGATCATGTTCATTAATGATATTCTTGTCTACTCAAGGTGTAAAGAGGAGCATGAGCAACATTTAAGGACTGTGCTCCATACTTTGAGAGATCATCGGTTTTACGCCAAATTCTCAAAGTGCGATTTCTAGCTTGATTCTGTTTCTTTCTTGGGGCACGTGGTGTCCAAGGATGGAATTTTTGTAGACCCAGCAAAGATTGAGGCTATTTGATTCAGTTGATTCTTCAGGAGTCTCATAGCTCTAGGTATTCTATTCACCCCAGGATAGCTAAGATGTATAAGGATTTGAGGAAACACTATTGATAGAGGGGTATGAGGAGAGATATAGGAGACTTTGTGGCTTGGTGTTTGTGTTGTCAGCAGGTAAAGGTCAAGTATTTGAGACCTAGTGGATTGCTTTAGCGACTACCCATTCCTGAGTTGAAATGGGAGCGGGTTACTATCGATTTCGTAGGTGGTTTACCTCGCACTTCTTGTTGTTTTAACATTATTATCATAGATCGATTGACCAAGTCTAGCTATTTCTTCCTTGTTCATATGTCCTACAATGCTGAGAGATTGGCGCGAATATATATTCGAGAGGTGGTTCATCTTTATAGGGAGCCTGTGTCTTTTATTTCATATAGAGGGTCTCAGTTCACTTCTAGCTTCTACAGGGCATTTCAAGAGGAGGGTACTCAAGTTGACCTTAGCACCACTTTTCATCCTTATACTAATGGGTAGTCAGAGCAGATGATTCAGGTTTTTGAGGATATGTTCTATGCTTATATCTTGGACTTTGAAGGTCAGTGGGATCAGTTTTTAGCTTTAGCAAAGTTTGCCTAAAATAATAGCTACCATTTGAGTATTCAGATGGTACCATTTGAAGTGTTGTATGGTAGGCATTGTCAATCTTTAGTTGGTTAGTTTGAGACTATAGAGGTTAGGCCGCGTGGTACTGATTTGCTTCATGAGTCTTTGGATAGGGTTTGGGTGATTTAGGATAGGCTACGGGCATCTCAAAGCAAACAGAAGAGCTATGCTGACCATAGAAGATTCAGAGTTGGTGATCATGTATTCCTATGAGTATCACCCATAAAAGGCGTGATGAGGTTTGGGAAGAAGGTCAAGCCCATCCCCAGGTATATTAGGCCATTTAAGAACCTTCAAACAGTTGGGGAGATAGCCTATGAGTTGGCCATACCTCTAGCCTTTTCAGCCATCTATCCAATTTTCCATGTATCCTTAATGTAGTATTATATTCCAAATAAGTCTCACGTGCTTAGGTGGGACTCGATTCAGTTAGATGAGAGATTAACTTTTATTGAGTAGTCAGTATCTATTCTAGCTAGAGAAGTCAGGAGGTTGTGCTCCAGAGATATTCTAGTGATATTCTAGTGGTTAAGTTTCAATGGAGAAGCCATCTAGTTAAAGAGGCTACCTGGGAGACCAAGCATGAGATATGGACCCAATATCCATACCTAGTCGAGCCTTCAGGTACATCTTGATCCTTTACTTTCACAGACGAAAGTCCTTTTAGTAGTTGATGTTGTAATGACCCTTCAAGTCATTTTTTGTGTTTTTGTGATTTTTCTATGTTTAAAGCATTCCTATAGCTGCCTCAAGTTATTTATGACTTGCTGGGACTGGCAGTTTGGTTACCTTGCAGTTCATTTTATTTTTAGAGCCATTTCTCTGTTTTAGAGCTTTTCAAGTTGAGAAATGGGTCTCAAGCCTAAATTTTAGTTAAACAACCTTGAATGCCCATTTTGGCAGTCTCATCAGCTCTGGAATGTTGATTTTATGCTTGGGGGATCCTTTGTCTGGGTCCCAAGGCTACCGAACTCGGTTTGGGCTATTGGGTGGATTTTAGCTAAAATGGCCCCTGGTGTGTGGGACCCATTTTTTATCAAAACAACCTAAGATGGAATTTTTGATGGCTCCATTGAGTTTGGAATGTCAAATTGGTAGGGTAGTATAGTTTGTTTGCATTCACGAGATTCCAAATGAATCCTGACGGCCCCATCAAAATATTCGCAGCTTGCCAACGTTGTTGATACTAATGCACCTGGTGCAGGCCAAAAATGGCCTTTGCGTTCACATGGACTTGACTGCGATTGCGAGGGTTAAGTAATTTGACCTCCGCATTAGCGGACCAGTCTTCGCATTTGCAAAGAGGAGGCTGGCCTAGCCAATCCAGCCCTTTTTTGCGCGATCGCAATAGACCAATTGCGCTGACGAAGGTCTATCTAGGCCAGCTCCCACGATTGTGACAGGGGTCCTGCGTTCGTGAATAAAGGATCCCTAGTATTATGTAAGTCTCCCTCTTTGTTTTTCTAACATATTTTCTTAAGTGTTGGACACCATTAGAGACTTGAGAGCTTAAAATCAGCGTGGGAATTAATATTTGGTGTTGGGATTAGGTTTGGGACCTGATTAGAAGCATTATATTGTCGATATCCCATAAGTTTCTAGTTGTTTTTCTCGAGTAATTCTTTGATTTAGTTCATCTTCTTTGAATTGCGTTAGGACTGATTAAAAGCTAACTTGAGCTTAGATTTTTGCCTAATTTTAGGGCAAAATAATCATTGAGCTGAGAGGGACGCTGTGAAGGTTTCAATTTCATTATTTTGCAAGCAAACCCACATGTGATTTTAGTCCAATTTCTGACCTGGGGCATAATTACGCAATATGGGTATTGATATTCTCGTATTGATGCATAGATTGTTGTTTTGATAGCGTGGCAGCGGTGGATGCTTCTGAAAATGGAAAAGCTCCGGGATAGAGGATTTAACGAGCTTTCAGCGGCATCCAAGTAAGTTGTGCATACCTTTCTTCTAGAATGTGGTTAATTATGGTATTAGTATAGTATTGTGCTAGATATGGGTCAGTATTTATGGCTCCGTTGTTATTTTAGCATCTTGTGCCTTTTTAGTCGGTTAGGGTTGCTTTTCGATAGAATTTGAGCCCATTTTCCCGTACGTTAGTATACTATAATCCTTTAGGGTTAGACTTAGTGCCTTGAGTCAGGATTAAGAAGCCTTAGACTAGGTTTGGGTAGGAGCTTGCCTTAGGTTGGGTTATCAAGGTCTGATAGTGGGCCCTACTACCTTTTTTAGATAGAAAGCTTTGGATGGCTTACCTTTAGGCTTAATTAAGCTTATGACTTCTTCCTTAGGCTATTACCTTAGGTCTGGGTTGACTTAGACATGATTGAATGCCTATTTAGCTTTATTTCCCCTGAATAGGGCAGTAGCCGATCTTTAACTGCGTCTCCTTGACCTAGTAATAGAGACCTACCTGACCTTAGAGGAATTGACTATTCGAGATTGAATTTTATGAATAAAATGGATTGGAGATAGGTTAAACCCTTGGATTACCACTAGTTATTTCACGCTTATTGAGTTTCGAATCGAGTCTGGTGATTACCATATCATTATAATATATCAGTTCTGGTTTGAGTCTGGCATAAGCTTTATTGATATCATTATGAGTTTTGGTTTGAGTCCAACATATTTTATGATTATGGCATACTATTTATGAGTTCAGATTTGAGTCCGACATTGGTTTATGGTTATGGTTCATTGTTCATGAGTTTCGGTTCGAGTCCGACATCTGGCCTTTTGTTACTATCCACTATTTCCAATTCGATCCTGATATTTAGACTCTCGTTATCATCCATTAGTTCTAGTTCAAGTCTGGTACATCTTTAACATTATGGATTTGGGATTGGAAATTGGTTGGGAAATGGTAAGGATTACAGTTACAGTTGGGAGATGAGTATTCGGTATGCATATCGTCTATCATATATTATTTTCTATTTAATATGATTAATTATGGTTCTTACTTTAGTTTTACACTTGTTTGCACCCATCGTGCTTATGGGGGCTCAGTGGGGTTATGTCTTCTTATGTGTGCCTTCTGGGCTTATGGGGGTTCAATTAGGTTATAGCTAGGCTTTTACTTTCGTTCTCGAGCTACTTACTCCTTATTTATTGCACTTGCCTAGTATAGCCTAGTATTTCCATTTCTGCCCCTTATTATTGACTTTATCTTACATTCTCACACTTTAGCTATACTTTTACTGTATTTAAGCTTAGTCGGCCGATGATTCCTTCTGAGTACCCGTTGTTTGGTACTCATACTGCACTTCTACATCTTTTCCCTGATGTAGATTCAAGTACGAGTAACCGACATTAACGTTATCCTTAGGTTTTTCTACTGATTCGAAGACAGGGTGAGCTTTCTAGAGTTCGGAGTTATTCTCCTCCTTTTGCTTCAGTGATAGTCTTTTTATACATTTCGAGACTACTATGTATATATATATATATATATATATATATATATATATTGGATACTGTCTACTACTCATTGTTTTTGTTATAGTGGCTCTTGTACCAACCTTACCAGGTCTTGGGAGGGATTCTTTTGTTTATTATGTGTTCTTCCCTCTCTTACATAGTATGCCATATATGTATATCTCTTTTGCTTCCCTTATTAGTTATTGTTGTTGATTTTGTTCTCATTTCCCTTAATCTTCCGCTCGTTAGCCCGTCACTTTCAGTTCTGGGCAATGGGCTTACCTACTGCTGTGTTAAAGTAGGTTCCATCATGACTTGAAAAATCTGGTCGAGATATACAAGGACCTTAAATCCAAAAATTCAATAAAAACCCATTCCAAATCGACCTTCAAATCATTAACTTTTGATTTCATAACTTTGAGTTTTAAATCTCAATATTATGAATCAAAATAACAAAAAGTGAGATGGATATTCTTGAAAAATGAATGGAGAATCACATACCCAATGATTATACGAGAAAAATGCATCAGGAATCGCCTCAAATGGAGCTTCCTAGCTCACAAAAGTCAATTTTTAGTGAATAGAAGAAGTCTGAAATTTATAAGATGTTCAGGTGCGATTCCTTTTGCTAATGAACCTTTCCGGTCGTTAAAAGTCTATTTTCTGGTTGCTAAAGGTGTGAACCATGTCTCTTTTACATCATCACCTTTATTACACTAAAAAGGCCATAAATCCCTCATATGATAGAGAAATGCCCCGATTCTTTTTCCTATAATTCTTAAATAATGATATGAACATATTTGTCTAATCGGAATTCAATTTCATGCATGTTTTCCCAGTCAGATATTTTTTTAACTCATTAAGAATTATTTAATATTTTGTAATAAAAATTTGATCTGGACTTATCGAAATTACACCAAACTTTTCAAATCAATCCTATAATCCATGCTCAAAATTTTCGAAGTCTCAAAATGATTTTTTGATCTTTAAAACTAATAATGAACCTTTTTATCGACAGATTTTTCTTAAACAAGGCCAAAGCACCAAAAATGTTCAAAAACTCATCTGAAACTCATCCAGAACCTCCTGAACACAAATCAAAAATGCTAATAGCTTTGAAATAGAATTCCAGAATCAACAGTACAGTCAGAATTTCCAACAGAGGTCACTATCAACAAGTTACCCCCAAAACCAACTCTAGGCAACTTAAAACCAACTTCTCATCTAAAGAAAAAATTGAACCAAAAGCCTCAAAACCCAAACCAACCACACTACTAACCCATAATCAATACTCTATATCTAATGGAACTAACAAAACTCTCATTCGATGCTTTGTCCAAAGTCAACTATACCACTTTAAAGGCTACTCGAAACTGCACTCACATAAATCACTCCTAAATGCTTCAAAGACTGTGCAAACCATCCCCACAACTCATAAATGATATAAAGCAACTAAGGGGAAGGTCAAAATGGTCAAAATATATAAAAAAAATATGAAAATCACTACGAGGGTTGTTACAAAGCAACTTTATCTTCTCTACATTTTTTGTCAATTAATACTCAAAGGTACTCTTGGCAATCTTCCAAAACTGTTGTGTTTTTTGAAGACGTCTCCAGTCCTCAGCTCAGTTAGCTAAGATATGCCTAGCACACTTTTTATGTTTAGCTTGACGTAATAGTTCATCAATTGCTGCAAATAGTCAGTGTATTAGATGTTAGTTAGGTCATAATTACACATACAACATGAAAACTAAAAAATACATATACAAAAATTTAAAAAAAGTGCATATACCTTTTGCATATGTATAATCAAGGTGAGATCTCCATTATCTCCAAGTCCTTGATCATCTTTTAATAGTTCAAAAAACTATGTCCAAGTGTTTTTGTTCTATTTATCAACTACTGGCTACTGCCCAAGCAAGTGGCAATATCTGGTTATTACCATCCTTAGCCATATCAACTAACAACTGGCCTTTACAAACAACTTTAAGGAAACAACCATCAAAATCTATCCTTCTCCTACAATATACCCATGCCATCTTTAAAACATCAAATTAGATGAATAGCTCTGAAATACTGGTTTTCCAAGTGTATCAAGTTCACTAAGTTTACCAACACAAGTGATCCTTGAATTGGTCATCCATAGTTCATCCTTGTAGTCAAGAATTCATCCAAATTCCACGACATGATCACCCTTGATGTCTTTCAACACTTAACCACTTGCTCTTCTAATAGTAGTCTTGCCGACATGAACTTTAAACTCTTTTTAATTAGCTCTTGAAAATTAAAAATTTGTATGCTTGGTTGCTCAGCCATTCTTTCTCTAAAGACCTCAAATGAGTACTTTGCATTAGACAAGTAATTTTTAGCTTTCTTGTTGTAACTATGCTTTGGATTATAAGTCCTTATTATGAAATCATTTGTTGTACAGTCAATACATGCAAATAAAAGCCATCGACAACCATTCTTGCATCTAACTCTAACCTTTTTTAGCTCATTCACCCATTTCTCTACTTGAACCCTCTTTCAAACTGTTTATTTAGTTACTGCTCTTCTAAATTATTTCACATCTACAAATACCATACCAACTGCAATACAACTTTATTGATTGTGGGGTCATTAATGATTTTTTTATCCTTTTTTTTTATTGACAAATTTGCCTTTCCTACTGAATTTAGCCTACCAAATTCATCGTCTTCATGTTCATCTTCATCGTAACACTCATCTTCACCAATTTCAAAATTGTCCTTATCAAAACTTGGATTGTAAGGCTCGTCACTTCCTAACATTCCTACATGACTTATTTTACCTGTTTCAGTTTTATCAAAACCTAGAACTGGTTCAGCTTCACCTACTGGTACATATACGCTATCAACTAGTATTCTCTCCTTTGTTTTCTTCCTTATTAAAGTCCTATTTTCAGCCCTCAACTCCTGAACCTCCTCATGCACATCACTACCATAATACCCATCATCTTCTCCAACTAATCTACCTTCACACTAAACATTATTCTTAGTTGAGTAATAAGAACCCTTTTTTTCTATGAAATTAGATCCAACTGGACCAAGATGCATATCATCGTCATCTCCAGCAACAGGATTGTAACACCTAGAATTACATGAAATGTTTAAGTCATTTTGCATACTTCTTAGAGCTTTGAAATCAAGTTTTATGATCCTTAGATTGATTAGAAATCATTTAGAATGAGTTTCAGGACTTAAATTGAAGTTGGGCACGTGAAATGATCGAGGTGATGCGTTGGTAGGTTCTCACTATAGCCTACATGACACACCTATCACAGAACTCTAGAGAAGTAAAAATACCAAAGTATGCTATGAGGTTTGTGAGGCATACTTCAAAACACACAATGAGGTCCGTGAGGCACACATTAAACATGCGATAGAGTGTACGGTGAACACCTCCCATTTCGGATAGGAAAATTTTCCCACTTCATCCAATTAAGGGTGTTTTCATCCTATTCTTTTTAGGAAAGAAATTCCCATGACCTAAAACCCTTTAAAATATTCTTAAGCCTCATAAAATCACACCAACTCTTTTTTTCTCTCAATTACCCCTTACCCCAAGGGTTTTAAGAACAACTCTTCAAACTTTAGGGAAGAAATGTGCTCCAGTTTGCTTCATTTCCTTCCTGGCCTTAAGATATTTAAGGCTAGCCTTCAGTGTGAAAACCCTTTTTATTCATACAACCGTTTCTTAATTTCAGTTTAGTTCATAAATGAAAGCTAGGGTATTTGAATTGAAACACTAGAATCTAATTTCTTAATTTATTGACAATACTCCTTGAATCCTATATGAAATTATTATAAACCTAATAAATTGAATTCGTCCTTTAATTATATATCCTATTTCATATTCATGGAGTTTAGTTCAAATATTATGAATTTTGTCTCATGGTTCATAGAAGTTATCTCATGTTTTCTATGAACAACTAGTTTATGACTTTGAAAGTCTACGTCATGAAAGTTTAAAGATTTCTCTTATTCATGTTTGATAATTTTGAAAGAAAAATGTTTTATATTTGAAACTCAGACTAGCATGTTTTGAGAATATATAAAGACAAAGCTCACCACAAAAATATTTCAGATAATTGTGAGCAAAGGCTCATCAATAATATATTTTCATGATATAATTTTGCACTAGAGCTCACCTGCATGATTTCAGTATAGTATGAGAATATCTAAGTTTTGGACGGATTATTTGATAGGGAAAAGTGTATAAGTTCAGATAACACATGCCTCAAAACTAAGTTGGCCATTGTAGGATAGGATCGTACTGCAAGTTTTGATGATTCCTCTTTTATCCCATGAGGCTTTGTATGGATTGTCAATTCAGTTTTGTTCTATACCCCAGCAAGTAATAGGCTAACTTTCCCAACTAGGTTAGGGTTTGGACATCATGAGCTCACATGGTGTATATCTGCTATGAGAAACTCCGCAAATCTGAAACTTAATATTTTCAAGAAAGATGATTTATTTTTGGCATAAGGCCTTCAGTTTTAAGTAAAAAATTTGAAAGTATTGTACTTTTAGTTCCTTATAATTTCAGAGATTTAGTTCAATTTATGATCTAGTTTTCCAGTTGCTTATGATTTAGATACTCAGTATTTTATTTAAAATATGATTTATGGCACCAAGCCACCAGTTTTCTAAATATGTTTTATAATCTTTCGTATACGACTTTCTTATTACTCAATTTCAGTTATTCAGTTACTAATTTCAGTTACTCAGTTACTATGTGTCAGTCATTCAGTTTATCCTAATGATTCAACCTTTTAGTTGTAGTTATGATTCAGATAATCAGGGTACTTCTTTATCTTATTACTATGTTATTTCTTGATCATGATAACATATCATATTATGTCTCAATTATTCAGTTTATTAGATTTTATGTTGTTTCATCTCAGCTTTGTTACATACCATACATTTCATGTGCTAATGTTATTTGGTACTGCATCATTTCATGATACTTCAAGTACTGAAGTTCGTAATTAGACACTTAAGTAGGCTCCATCTCCTCAACTTTGGTTGAGTCCTCATCTTTTCTAGAGGACTTAGTTTGTAGTCTAGTTCAAGAGTTTGTTTGTTTACATAAAGGTAGACCAGTGGCCTTGTCCTAGTATATAATATTTAGTATGCCATTAGAGGCTTCATAAATAGTTTATTGGTCAGTCCAGTCTTATATTTAAGAATTCAGTTTGAATATAAATGTTATTTTATAAGAGCATTTTAATGAATTTAAGTAAGAATCTTATTACATGATTTTTCATAACTTTCGCTAATTTTTCTAGTGTCAGATATAGTAGTATTCTAGGCCAAGGGTACGCTCGGGCCATCATTGACATTCGGTGCCGGCCACGTTCACCATATAGACTCAGGGTGTGACAAAGATCTATAGTAGCACCATCTATAATAGGAGGATCTACAGTGGCATCATTTGTAGTAGCAAGAGTTATAGTAGTTAAAGGGGTTGTGGTAAAAGAAGCTCTAGCATAAACCAATTTAGTAAAAAGGTCCTCACCAACTCCAATGTTTTCACCCCCACTTTATACAGGCCCTTTATTAAAACATGAACTAGATTCCCCTATATTTCTGTAACTAACATTCTAATAACTGGGGACCATAATTGGTTCATCAATCAAATGCTTCACAAGTACCTCAACTTCATCCCCATCTTTCAAAGAATAACACATGTCTAAAATATCCATATCATTATCAATATCTTCCAAAATTTCACTATTAGGTGGTTAAATACTAAATGTTCAAGTTGGGGTGTATCCTCATTTTTTAATATAGTCTCTAAACTCCAAAATTTGGCATCTTATCTAAATCAACATCCAATTTTTTTGTAATTTCCCTACCATTATATATTTGTTTTCCACTACTTAAATCTAACACTCCGCCATGGTACCAACTTAAAGGAACAAAAATAAACCCTCTCATATCTTACTTGAATGCAATCAAACAACAGAGGATAACTAAATTAACTTTTACTAGACATTCCACATACTATAAATTAAACATAGTATTATTATGAACTAGGAAGGGAGCTATAACATTACACGATCTTAGATGAGAAAGCAAAAATATAATTTCATGATAATATATTCGTAAAATGATATAAATTGAACAATGAAACACCATAATATTAAGACACACATAAATCCAGCATTAGATGATATTAGAAAGAAAGGATAAACATAATTTCATGACAATATGAACATAATATGGTATATAACTGTAACATTGATAAAACCTAATCAAACACAAACTCAAATTAAAAGTTAAAGAACTAACCTTTACTCAGAGAAATAAGTCAATTACAAGTAAATAGACTTTTGAATAAAAGTTCAATCATTAGGTTGAAACTGAGCGTTCAATCGACCTTAGATCATGAATAAGAATGGGGGTGAATTTGGAAAGAAAGCAAGAAGTGTAGTTCTGACTTTAGAGAGAATAAGAATTGATTATGCTGAAAAGGTAAAGAAGTAGGGTCCAGTGTTTAGAAGATAAATTATAACCATCCACCTATTTAATCTTAACTTTTGATACAGTTTGACCATTTTAACCCTCCCTGTAGTTATATTATGGTATTTGTGGTACAAAAGTAGGTGGCATGGTTTCAAAGGTGGTTGGTTGAATCTTTCGAGAGTTTTTCATTTTGGAAGGTTTTAGAGTCAATAGGATTGACTTTGGCTAATATTTGGATATTTAGATGTCGTGTGAGAATTTTGTCAGTTTTGTTTGCTCTAGAATATTATTTTAAGGTTAGTAGGACTTCTAGTTCAGGTCTAGAGACGTTCAGATGGATTTTGAATAGTTGGTTGGAAAGTTGGATGTTTATGGTTTAGAGTTGACTTTGCTCAACATTCGTTGATAATGGACTAGATCTCAAACAAGTGGATAATTTTAACCACTTCAAATAAGAAAGAAGCTTATTTAGAAATCAAGAACCTGAGTAGGTGAAGGGAAAAGGACCATAGTACAACTACAGGCATCTAAAGTCCAATAGAGTACATGTTTTATAGCGAGAAAAATTGTAGAGCAGCGATGACCATATTTATAAAGTCATTTAAACTCATTAACTTAAGATATCAAATTGGCAACCTACAAAAAGAAACATATTCTTTTATAGAGAGCATAATATGCCTCATATTCATATAATTCAAGCAATAATTAATCACAGGCTTCTCTATGGTCAAATCTAACCAAACTTAAACCAATCTTAGGCTTTAAAAAAACTGTAGGTTTTAGCAACATCACAGACTAGCGGGGTTGCCCTATTCTTCAAATCTAAATCTAACTTCTTTGATGCAAACTTATAGGAACCCAAAGCAGTAAGTACACTCACCATCAATATCATTATCTTTGAAATTCATGATTACTGTCGTCAGTGCTTCCATACCAAATTTCTTCTCAACAGGAACTATCAATGTATCCTCATCGACTGTATCAATAACTGAGATCACACACGTCCTTTGGTTGTTTCATGGATTGACACATATTAAATGTTCTTCATGATTCAACTGAAACTTCAACTGGCCAATCTCCATATCAACCAATACCCTTCCCTTCTTAAGGAATGGTCTTTCCAAGATAATGGGAGCCTCAAAATCCACTTCACAGTTGAGGATGGAAAAATTATCTAGAAAGATTCAGGACTCAACCCTCACCAAAACATTTCATAAAAAACCCGCACAGGCTTCTTCACAGTATGATCCGCTATAAGAAGTCTCATCGAAGTTGGTTTGGGTGACACCAATACCAATTTTCTGTATACTGCTAGCGGCATCAGATTAATGCTAGCATCCAAGTCAAACAAAACTTTTGCAAAATTGAAAGACCCAATAGTACATGGAATCGTGAAAGCTCCAGGATTTTCCTTCTTCTCAACTAAAGATCGAGAAGTTATTGCACTACAATAGTGCATATTATAAACAGGTTCAAAACTCACGTTCCTCTTTTTAGTCACCAGATCCTTCATAAACTTTGCATAACTCGATATTTTCTCAAGTGCCTCAACCAAAAGGATGTTCACCGATAATTCTTTCAATATTGAGATAAACTTGTGATACTTTCTTTCTTCAGCTTTTTTCTTTATTTTTTATAGAAAAGAAGGGGAAGGTTGTGGAATGGAACTCAACACTTATGGGATCTCCTTTTCCTTTCTTTTTTTAAGCTTAGCCTCCTTTTCAACAATTGGAGGTGGCTTTTTAGAGTCCTTCTCACTATCAAATTGATTCTCATATTTGGCTACTTTCATCACATCAATTATCACTAGCTCAACATCATTATCAACAACTAGGGGCAAAGGCATATCGAAAGTCATCTTACCAATCCTAGTGGTGATCGCCAAGCAATGACCATCGTTTTTTAGATTTTGGATAGTGTTAGTTGGAACTGTACCCTTTTGGTGCTGATTCGTTGCGGCTAATATCTGACCAAACTGCTACTCGAACTACTTGATGGCGGTATCATGTGATTCGACTTTCTGACTCTACCCTGAAATATCAACTCAAATATCCTTAAGGTAATCATGCATCTTTTCTACCTTTTTCAACACTTTAGCAAGCATGTCTTCCATTCTATAGTAGCTTGAATCAGCATCATGTCTCCCTGGTGGAACATAAAGGCCACTTCTATCATTTTAATAATAATCTTTTCTCTTCCAATCACCATCTCTCCCTCAACTCCTACTTCTATACCTAGATCGATTATAGTTGTTATCCTTGTAATGTTCCAACCTTGATTCCTTTAACCAGAGCGCCAATTATCTTGATTAAACCATTGTCCTTTAGCTCAAAAATCTGCCATGTGATCATTTAAATACTTAGCCTTCTCTTCAAAATCAGAGAAATCATGTCTAGGTGTTTTACCTTGTGAACCAACTGCATTCACCTTTTTTTCCCCGCTGCTGCAAACTATTGTGAACAGGTCAAACTCAGTCCTCAATTGTGCTAACTCCTGGGTGATAGAATTGTCAACCATTCATTTTTCTACAGATGCTCCTATTATATAAGTGCTTACGGGCACGTCTGAATTTTGCATGTGCCAACCCTGGTTTGTTTTAGTGATCTTGTCAAGAATTGCAGAAGCTTGCTCTCAAAGTAGACTCATAAATGCTCCTCATGTCAGAGTGTCTGCTATGGCCTTATTATTAGCATTCAAACTTCTATAGAATATCTCAAGAAACTATGATTAGGGATCCTATTATTTAGGACTTGTTGCAACTTCTTCTTAAACCTCAACCATGTCTCATGCAATACCTCCGAATGTAGTTATCTAAAATTATAAATCTTGTCCTTTAACTACAACATTCTGGAAGGTGGGAAAAATCGGTCTAAAATTATGCCTTCAGCTCTTGCCAAGTATTTATTGATCCTCTTGGCAACTCAGTTAACCATAGAGTGGCTTCACTAGTCAGAGAAAAGGAAAACAACTGCGGTCTGATAGCATACTCACACCAGGTAAGTTGTAGGAAGTACAAATCTCTATAATATTCATCAGATAAAAATTTGCATCAGTAATAACAAGGCCTATGAACACTTTCTTCAAGTTTAACAGTTGTATCATTGTACTGGTGATATCGAACTTAGTCCCCGGTGGCAATGGGGGTGGAACAATAGCACCTATTTCCATTGTTTCTAGCAAATATGGATCATTATCTGCATCCTAAAACTGAGGAACATCAAGTTGAGGATGTTGTTGTCCCCTATTCATTCTTTGCCTATTTTTCTCCTCACGTGTGGCTAGATGGCTTACTTCTGCATGTCTAGCCCTTTCTTCTAGTACTACCTGTCTAGCAGCTTCTTGTCTTGCATTTCTTTAGTAATCATAAGGGAAGTCACTTGTTCTGCAGTCATCTAAAGTCCTTGGTCTTGAACTCCTTGGTTTAGAACTCCCTCATTATGAACTTTGTCGTTAACAATTTTCTTCTAGCTCTCAGAGTCCTTTCAATTTTAGGATTGAGTAGAATCAGGGGATTACCTTGAGTCTTGAGTGTTGGCCATGCACCGGTGTGCATCGTAGAAACAATAGAAAAAGTAAAATCAGGAAACAATAACCAACAGTTAGACAAACACAATCTATCAACTTCGTAACCGTGTTCCCTAAAAACAGCGCCAAAATTTGATGTCACTCAAATTACACCTCTAATAGAAGTATAAAGCGGTCACTATACCAAATATAGAACCCAACTAGGTTATGGTAGATCCCATGAGAAATAGGCCAAAATCCCATTCAAATTGTTTATCTAAACAATTAGTAAATAATCTCCAGTAAATGGGGGGGTGGGGTGGAATTAATATTTCAAATAGTAACAATTGCTAATTTTGTAGAGTTTGTAATTAATATGTGAGAGGCACTAGGACTGTGTTCCCCACAACTTCATAACTCCATAGGTTCTTCATACTAGTGATCACTCTTGGTGCTTGGCATGTAGAATCGATGGGTTATGTTCACCTAGCTAGATTTCTACATCTGTTAGATGACTATCCTCAAGTACTCTTTCTTGTCTCCTGAGTTTTGCACTACTAACCCCTACTTTGGACCCCAGATTAGTTTTCCCAAATTATCGACTCAAGCTATTAATTGAAGGTTGATATCTCCAAGTCTCCAGTGTTTATTCCCTTTTCCCATTTGTTACCCTTTATTTTATCGCGAGTAAATATAAGGTGAGTTCTAATGCGTGCACTCATTAGAAAGCAATCAAACCAAAGAGAACAATAATACACACCTAAACACCCTTTGAGAATCACTTCATACTATGAACCCTATTTTATTAATCTATTATGGTTCCAACAACCCTAGTTATGGTGTTTAGCTACTCATAATTATAAGAACACAATAGTAATTCTAGAAAGAAAACATAATCATGCTATTACAAAGAATAAGATGAAAAAACACGAATCTCAATTATGAATCAAAACCCTAGAAATCGATGTTTACAACTCTCAAGAACAACTATACATCTCAAAAGTAGTAATAGAATGTAAACTAAAACATAAAACCTGTTAGGAGTATTTATAGACATAAAAGAATCCTTTCCTAAGAAAAATAGGATTTGTAGAGTCGGCGCCTTGGAAGAAGGATAGGATGATCTTGGTGTGAACCCACAATCATTCCTTGTGCTCATTATTGGATGGGTACTTCTTGGTCAGCCTTCAGATGTTTGCTAGGATGATAGTCAGGATGAGTTCATTATTTCAAAGGACAACCATTGGGTTTCATCATTGGTTCCACCTTAAATTTTTCACTTTGCTAGAAAACCTTCCCATGATCTTTAGGATGAGGCTGTTGTTTTCTCTAATGATCATGGGATCACTCATCTATTGTTTTTCATACTTCACCCTCTCTGCTTAATCCAAATGGTTGCATGGGATGACCGTTGTTTTTCTGTACTTTACTTCTCCAAACTTATTTAACCTGTAAATACCATAAAAGCACATCAGAGATGACCTGAACCTACATTTGATTGAATTTATAAGTCTTATGAGCTACCTGGGGTTAGTAAAAATTCCATCTACTGGTGGTTATTTCCATTGTCATTATCTAGGGAATCAACCTTATGATTGACACAGCTTCCACATGATTTCATCATAAATTGGAGGGAGTTGAAAGGAGCTTTCCTAGAAAGATTCTTTCCATCCTCCAGAATTTTGTAATTGAGGGATGAGATTAGTAATTTCAGGAAGCTACCTAGAGAAGCATTGCATGAAGCATGGTTGCATTTTAAGAAGAAATTGAAACAATGTCCCAACCATAAGCTGGTGGATGAAAATTTTATGGAGACCTTTTACAGGTCCTTGAACTTGGTAACTATGTTAATTGCTGACAATGCCATTAGGGGATTTTTCATGTCCCAAACTTATGCAGATGCAGTTGTGAACTTAGACAGGCTCACTAAAACCAACAGGGATACGTACGGGGTGTTACATTCTTTCCCCTTAGGAACATTCGTCCTCGAATGTTAACAATACCGTTTCATTACACTCAATGCATCTCTACATTAGCATACATATACATAAACTTTTAAGGCTCATGGAGACTTACTTGTTATTGCTCCACTCCCGCACTTTGAACTTCTTGACCCACTTGGAATAGATGGGGATATTTGTATTTCATCATCTCTTTCGCTTCCCATGTGACCTCCTCTACTTGTTGATTTCGCCAAAGGACTTTCACGGAAGCTACGTCTTTATTCCTCAATCTTTTCACTTGTCGATCTAGGATAACAATGGGTACCTCTTCATAAGTAAGATCCTCTATAACTTGAACATCTTCAATGGGAACAATACGAGTTGGATCTCCTATGCATTTTCGAAGCATGGAAACATGAAATACCGGATGGACTGAAGAAAGTTCTTGAGGTAGTGCTAATTCATAAGCAACTTGCCCAAATCTTCTAATAACTTCATATGGGCCTATGTAACGTGGACTCAATTTCCCTTTCTTTCCGAACCGCATTACCCCTTTCATTGGTGACACCTTTAAAAACACCCAATCACCTATGGCGAATTCAAGACCTCTTCTTCTAACATCTGTATATGACTTATGACGACTTTAAGCCATTTGTAACCGCTGTTGGATTACCTTAACCTTTTCCATAGCCTGATGAACAATGTCTGGCCCAAGTAAAGCAGTTTCACCTGCTTCAAACCATCCTATTGGTGATCTACACTTCCTTCCGTACAAAGCTTCATAAGGTGCCATTTTAATACTCGAATGATAGCTATTGTTATACGCAAATTCAATAAGAGGCAAATGGTCATCCCAACTGCCTTGAAAATCTATCGTACAAGCTCGTAGCATATCTTCAAGTGTCTGAATAGTACGTTCTGCTTGGCCATCAGTCTGAGGATGGAAAGCTGTACTCAAATTCACCCGTGTACCCAAACTCTGCTGGAAAGACCTCCAAAAGTGCACTGTGAACTGTGCTCTTTTGTCTGATATAATGGAAAGTGGAATACCATGCAATCGTACTATCTCTTTCACATACAACTTCACATAATCCTCAGTTGTATAGGTCGTCTTGACCGGTAGAAAATACGCTGACTTGGTAAGCCTGTCCACTATAACCCATATAGAATCAAACTTCCGCAATGTACGAGGCAAACCCGTAATGAAATCCATGTTAATCATATCCCATTTCCAGACTGGAAGATTGATACATTGCATGTAACCTCCCGGTTTCTAATGCTCTACTTTCACTTGTTGACAATTCGGGCATTGAGCGACAAACTCTGCAATGTTCTTTTTCATGTTGGCCCACCAATACACTTCTTTCAATTCATGGTACATTTTAGTAGCACCCGGGTGAATATAATAGCACGAATGATGTGCCTCTGTCATAATTCGTGTCCTCAGCTCATCTACATCCGGTACGCATAGTCTTCCTTGACATTGAAGCACCCCTTCCAGTGTAATATCAAATGCCTTAGTCAAATTCTGCAGCACATTTTCCTTTAGCTGCAATAAAATAGAATCCGCAAATTGCTTCTCTTTCACTTCAGCTATTAAGGAGGATTCTGCTGCATTCTACACCATAACTCTATCGTCTGAGGTTTCAATAAGGCAAACTCCCAAGCTGGCTAATTGATTCAAATCTTTGATTATCTCAAGCTTTTCATTTAACTGACCACTAGTGTTTTCTCCTGCCTTATGGCTCAATGCATCGGCTACTACATTTGCTTTGCCTGGGTGATAAAGAATATCAATGTCATAATCTTTTAAAAGCTCTAACCACCTTCGTTGCCTCAAATTGAGTTCCTTCTGCTTAAAAAGTTATTGCAAGCTTTTGTGATCCGTATAGATGTCAACATGAACCCCATATAAATAATAACGCCATATCTTTAAAGCAAAAACTACCGCTGCCAATTCAAGATCATGTGTAGGATAGTTTTTCTCATGTGGCCACAACTGTCGTGAGGCATATGCTATCACCCTACCATGCTGCATCAACACACATCCGAGACCAATCCCGGAAGCATCACAATACACTGCATAGCCCTCTGTGCCTTCAGGAAGTACTAACACTGGTGTGGAAGTCAACTTATCTTTCAGTTTTTGGAACCACTGTTCACATGCATCATTCCATTGAAATTTAATTTCCTTGTGATTTAGCTTTGTTAATGGTGCTGCAATAGAAGCAAACCCTTCTACAAATCTCCGATAATAGCCTGCCAAACCCAAAAAACTGCGAATCTCTGTGGGTGTCGTAGGTCTTGGCCAGTTTATCACTGCTTCAATCTTTTGGGTATCAACCTGTATGTCTTCATCTGATACAATGTGACCCAAGAATGCAACTAATTTCAACCAAAACTCACACTTAGAGAATTTGGCATACAACTTCCGCTCACAAAGAATCTGTAACACCTGTCGTAAGTGATTAGCATGGTCCTCTGGTGATCTCGAATAAACTAGGATGTCATCTATAAATACCGTGACGAACACGTCCAAAAGTGGCTTAAACACCCTATTCATCAAATCCATGAACACAGCTGGAGCATTTGTTAGTCCAAATGACATAACTAAAAATTCATAATGGCCATACCGTGTTCGGAAAGCTGTCTTGGGTACATCTTCTTCTCTAACTCTGACGTGATGGTAACCCGACCTCAAGTCAATTTTTGAAAAACACCTGGCACCCTGTAACTGATCAAACAAATCATCAATGCGAGGGAGGGGATATTTGTTCTTGATCGTTACCTTATTCAATTGCCGATAGTCAATGCACATTCTTAAGGTGCCATCTTTCTTTCGTACAAATAAGACCGGTGCACCCCACGGGGACATACTAGGCCTAATGAAGCCTTTGTCCAGCAAATCTTTCAATTGCTCCTTCAATTCACACAATTCTGCTGGAGCCATTCTATATGGAGGAATGGAAATAGGCTGAGTGCCTGGAATCACATCAATGCCAAATTCTACTTCCCGTTCTGGGGGTAAACCTGGAAGATCCTCTGGGAATACATCTAGAAATTCATTGACTACTGGGACCGACTGCAGAGTTAACGGTTTCGCTTTGGTATCTTTCACCCGTACTAGATGACATATATAACCTTTAGCAATCATTTTTCTGGCTTTCAAATAGGAAATAAACCTTCCTCGTGGTGCCCCTACATTACCCTGCCATTCTAGAACATTTTCTTGCGGAAAACCAAAGTGTACTTTCTTGTCCCAGAAATCTACCGTAGCATAACAAGAGGCCAACCAATCCATTCCCATGATCATATCAAAATCCACCATGTCCAGTTCAATGAGATCGGCCAATGTATCATGACCACACACAGTTACCACACAGTTACGATACACTCTCTTTGCAACAATATATTCACCAACCGGTGTAGACACTTCAATTGATTTAATTAATAATTCTGGTGCCTTTGCAAATTTTGCAGCAATCAATGGGGTAACATAGGAAAATGTAGAACCTGGGTCAATTAGTGCATATACATTATGTGAGAATATGGATAAGGTACCTGTGACAACATCAGGGGAAGCCTCTGAATTCTGGCGGTCCACTAAAGCATAAGTACGATTCTGGACCCCGCTAGTACTGGCTGCTCCTCTGGCACCTCTACCACGGCCAATAGACTGCGCCCCTCAGCCCTGTGAAAGAATCGATGCTGATGACGCAACGACCGACCCAGCTGGTCGTGCTATACCACCCATGCTCTGCTGTGGACACTCTCTCACTATATGCCCCGGCATACCACACCAAAAGCAGACATTCATCCCTGACCGACATGTACCTGTGTCCATACGCCCGCAGTGCTGACACTGCTGACGAGAAAAACCTGCTGCCTGTGATCCGCTACTCTGCCCCGATGGGCACCCCTAGACCCTCAAAACTGTGAGTGAGCACCCCCTGTTGAATAAGAGAACGACTGTCTAGGTGGTCTAGGAAATATGCGGGGCCTAGATCCTCCATGAGACATCATAGGTGGTCCCATAGGTCTAGCCCTTTTGGACTGTCCCCTATCAAATTCATGCACTCTTCTTCTCTGTCGTTGGTCTTCCATTTTTTGAGCGAAGGCTTGTATTCGAGCAATGTCCATGTCCTTATTCAAGGCAGAAATAGTGCAATCTCTTACCAAATATGGCTCTAGTCTGTCCACGTATCTATGGACCCTGTCTGTCATCGTAGCCACAACATTTGGCGCATATCGAGCCAAGGAATTAAATTGCAAACTATATTCCCTGACGCTTAGATTTCCCTGCCGAAGATTTAGGAATTGATCCGCACGTGCTTCACGGACCTCATAGGGCAAGTAATGATCAAGGAAAGCAATTTTAAACTCTTCCCAAGTAGGTGGAGTTGCACCAATATCACGGGATTTCTTCCAATCCTCGTACCACAATATTGCCTCTCCTTTGAGCCTATATGAAGCAAGTTCAACTGTTTCGACTCCTGTCACATGCATAACTTCCAAGGCCCTCTGAATTTGATCCACGAAATCCTGTGGATCTGCTTGGATCTGACCCAGTGAAAATAGGAGGGTCAAGTTTTAGGAAATCCTGTGTCCTGCGACTCTCCATTCTAGCCGCATCATCATCATGTGTCACTACACCAGCTCATCCCTGGCTTTGTACCGCCACTAACTGTGTCAACATATGTACAGCATTCCTAAGATCCTGATCCGTGGCATTCATCGGTGGCTCTACAGGTACTTCTCTACCAATTGGTTCTTCCGAAACTGGGAGGGTAGATGAAGACCGCGATGATATTTCAGCATTTGCCCCACCTTGACTAGCTTGGTCAGGTGGTAATCTGCTCATTCCTTCTCCAGCAGGCACATCTACCTTCTTCCCTTTACCTCTACCTCTCGTGATTGGCATTTATACTATACCAAAGAAAAACAAAATACCATGATCAGACACACTTCAATTGACAACACTGGCTCTATTGCACGATCTAGAAGTGAAGAACAGAAACAACATCCTAAATGTCCCGTAGCCTCCTACTTATAAATGTGGTGCACAACACATCGATAAGTAAAACTCTACTCAGACACGGCTTTGTAGACACCCTTAGGACAACCTGCTCTGATACCACTTTTGTCACACCCCGAATCCCATCGAGACATGATTGGCACTCGTAGCCGATAAGGCCCGAGAGAACCAACCTTTGCCTATGTTCCATCATATGCATATCATAATCAGAACCACCATTGCATAAGAACATGAAAGACGAATAAAGGGAAACATGGGACATAGTTATACATGCTTATGAAACTTGGCCGTTGAGGCCATCCAGTCAAAACAACATATGTCTTTTACACTGATACACCCACATCAGTCTACAAAAGCCTCTAACAAGAGCATTGACCAAAACAAACCAAAAGTCGGGACAAGTCCCCGCTTTATACAACATGTACATCATCAAAACATATATCTACTATGACTCGGAGAAACCCTGAATTAACTGGAGCTTACCAAGGAACCGCTAACACTGGAAATCTACTGGGGAGGCCTACTGGGACCTGCGCCTGCAGCAAGTAAGGTAAATTCCCCGAGAGGGGTCAGTACGAAATAAGTACTGAGTATGTAAGGCTCAAATGAAACTTTGAAACACATGAACATACCAATGAACTCAATACAAATGACTAAACAGTGTGAATAAGTCACCATGTTACATTTTGGGAACCATGTGAATTGCTTTCATTACTTCCATTACTTTCTTTACATTCAATGCTTGCTTGTCATACATGTGTTATAATGTACCCGGGCCCCTACTGATCAGTGGGTCTTTCCATGACTTATCGTCATGTTGGTATCGGGTCGAGCTAGGCTTATGCCCCTAAGACCTGCCACCCATAAAGCACTGCATCGGGATCGAGTCGAGCTAGGCTTATGCCCCTAGACTTGCCACCCATAAATCAACACATCGAGATCGAGTCAAGCTAGGCTTGCGCCCCTAGACTTGCCACCCATAAATCAACACATCGGGATCGAGTCGAGCTAGGCTTATGCCCCTAGACTTGCCACCCATACTTGATCATTGACCACATTTGCATTACTTTGATCTTTACTTTGAGATTGATATTTGATAGTCATAACATCACTTGAACTTTGGAACATAACATTATTAGAAACTTTGAACCATTAACCAATGAGTGAGAGACATGTGAATAACTTGGCAACATAACCTTATTAGAAACATAACACTATGGGGACCATGGGACAATAATCTATGAACAAGAGGCATAAGTAATATTACTAGTGGAACATTGGAACATAACCTTATTTGAGCTTTTGGAACATTAACCATGATTATGAGACATGAGACTCACAAATGATCCATGAGTAGGAAATATATGACAATGACTATTGATAAACGGATATAGGATACCTTAGCACATTTTGAGGTAAGACTAGTGAAATCGCAATGTGGGTACGTTTTGCCGCAAAAAGATACGGACAGAGTAACCTTACATACCTTGTACTCTCAATACAGATATACAATCCTAGATGCACATACAATAGTCCCGCTCCTTCTTTATGTGTCACTCTACAACACAAATACATAACGGAATTCACATTAACCACAACTACTTCACAAATGCATATAACATCAATGGGGTACATGTTTGCTTTGAAACATGTCATTTCCCCTTGACAAAACCATTGATAGCATCATTATTCCAAAAATCCTCCAATATTCCCAACATTTACCAATACATAATAATCATTGCATTTCACCATAACAATTCTCTTTTACACCTCCTTATCCATACCACATCACAAACAATCCATCAATTCACCTTAATACACTTCATAGCACATATCAGCCAAATTCCCACAATTTACACTTATAGACAAGAACAAGTTTAACAACAAAAATAACTCCATAGATGTTCATATTTTATCCATACCATGATTTTTCATCAAAGGCACAAGTCCTAATTCAAGTTCAAATCCCATGGATCACACATCTTATACAAAAGCACAAAATACCATATTCAACATTTCCAAGCACAACCAACATGATTTACATACTCTTTCATGCATATAATATATGAATCCATAATAATATTCATTTACCCAAACTTGCAAAGGGATGATTTTGCTCCAAAATTGCCTTTGAGTCTTTAGGGTTCTTGAGAGAATATTGTAGAATGTTTGAGAAAATGTCTAGAAAGCATGAGAGGTTAAATGAATAAAATCTGATTTGTGGGTATATTTATAGTCCTTGGGTCATCCTTAGCCTTTCTTGATATTTAATGCTTCAATTGACCAAGTCAATAGAAGATTGGGTCATGTGACCCATGTCTTTTATCCCATTTTGGGCTTTTATTGAGCCCAAATCACTTAACCCAATAAAATCAATAATTTCTCATCTTTATACGTATTACAATAATATTCCCACTCATAATATGCATATCCGTAGCCTCAATCCCAAAAACAAGTGATTCTAGCCACGTTTGGCTTATTTTGACCTTAGGGGCAAAACTGTCATTTTGACCCCAAATTCGTTCTCGAGTAATTTTATCATACCAATGTAATATGTCATTCATTTCATGTATATACTCTTGGTTGTAGAAGAAACGTAGGAAAAATTGGCTCGGTACGTCCCCGGATACCCTTGGGACTTAGAAATTTCCAACTTTCGAAAAAGTGGAAAACCCAAGGTGGCACGCTCCTGGGCGCACCAACTTGCTGCCTATGGGCTAAAAATTTTAGCCCAGAGCGGCGTGGCACGGTCCCAAATGCTCCCCTCTTTAATTTTTTTCTGAAAATTCCATTTTTCGACTTCTCTTCGCGGGTTTGGTTAGATACTTCAAGTCCTATTCTTTAACTCACTTCTTAACCTTATTATACTTTGTTTAGAGGTCTTCTTATCCTCATTTTGAACCCCACAAATGCGCAATGAAAATTTCAAAACACCTTTTATGCAAGTTTAACCACATAACAAGAGCCAAATTCAATTATCTCATCAATAGCCTTACCAAATGCATACTCATAGCGCTCGATACCTACGTACATATTATTTAATGTCGTCAAGTAGGGTTGGGAACGTACGGGGTGTTACAGTTGAAAACCCTTTGACTCCAATTCCTACACATCCACCTTCATTTTCTCAATGGATGAAAAAAAAAAAGTAGAAGACAGCGAGTTCCACAAGTTAATTTCTATGTTGAAGCAGTTGTCAGTTAATATTCCATTGGTTGAGGTATTAGAACAAATGTTAGGTTATTCCAAGTTTATGAAGGACTTGTTCACCAAGAAGAGGACAGTTAATTTTGAGTTGATTGACAATCTACACCATTGCAGTGAGATTACTTTGTGCTCCTTGGTTCAAAATAAGGAGGATCCTGGTGCATTCAATATTCCATGTACATAGGCATGTTCAAATTTGCCAAGAAATTGTGTGATCTTAGTTCTAGCATCAACTTGATATCACTTGCTATTTATAGATAGTTGGGATTGGGAGCCCTTAAACAGATGACAATGTAGCTATTAATGGATGACCATTCGGTCAAGAGGCCTGTGGGTATCTTATATGATATGCTAGTGAAGGTGGAAAGCTTTATCTTCCTGCTGACTTCATGATCTTGGATTACAAATTATATTTTAAAGTTCTCATAATCTTTGGTAGACCCTTCTTATCCACAAGTAGAGCCTTGGTTGATATGGAGCTCAATGAATTAAAGTACAGGTTGAATAATGAAGAGGTTATGTTCAATATTTGTCAGTACTTGAAGCAACTCAGGGACATGAATGTTGTCTCTGTGATCGATGTTATTGATGATGGGGTGATTAAGGTGCCTATTAAAGAAAGGTTTGTGGTTAAAACTTTAGCTGCAATGATGATAAACTTTTATGGTGATGACATCAAAGATTATGACAAGACGGTGAAGGCATTGGTTGGAATGGGGTCCTATTCTTATACCCCCAAAGAAGTTAGACTTGGACTTGAAAAATAGAACTACTCCTCCAACTAAGCCTTCAATTAAAGAACCACCAATATTATAGCTGAAAGTTTTTCCTGGTCACCTTCGCTATGCATTCTTGAGAGCTAATAGCACATTACCTTTTATTGTGGTAGCTAATTTGGTTGAGCGGCAGGTTGAGGCACTTGTGTCAGTGTTGAGATAGTTTAAAATAGAAATTGGGTGGACTATTGTCGACATCATTGGGATCCCTCCAGTGATTTGCACTCATAAAATTTAGATAGAGGAGGACTTTATTCCAAGCATAGAGCATCAATGTAGACCTAACCGATAGATTCAAGAGGTGGTGAAGAAAGAGATTATTAAGTGGTTAGATTCAGGGGTAGTATATCCCATCCCAGATAGCAAGTGGCTAAGTTTTGTGTAATGTATCCCTAAGAAGGGAGGTATGACTATGGTACAAATAAGTGAAATGAGTTAATCACACTTCAGCCAGTCAAAGGCTAGTGTGTATGCATGGATTATTGGAAATTACAGCCAGTCAAAGGCTAGTGTGTATGCATGGATTATTGGAAATTAAAATCTTGGACACTTAGAGATTATTTTCCAATGTCGTTCATAGATCAAATATTGGATAGATTAGTAGGTAGAGATTGGTACTTTTTCTTGGATGGCTATTCTGGGTATAACCAGATTTCCATTGCACCTTTAGATCAAGAGAAAATTACCTTTACTTGCCCTTATTGAACATTTGTGGTAAGTACATTACCTTCAACTTATTCAATGCACCTACCACTTTCCAAAGGTGTACGATGTCCATTTTCTCTGATATGGTGGAAGACACCATGGAAGTTTATATGGATGATTTTTCTATGGTAGGAGATGCTTTTGAAAATTATTTACTTATGCAATGCACCTACCACTTTCCAAAGGTGTATGATGTCCATTTTCTCTGATATGGTGGAAGACACCATGGAAGTTTATATGGATGATTTTTCTATGGAAAGAGATGCTTTTGAAAATTATTTGGCCAAACTTGGAAAAGTCTTACAGAGATGCAAGGAAACAAACTTGGTATTGAATTAGAAGTAATGCCACTTCATGGTAAAGGAAGTCATTATTTTGGGACACAAGATATCTAAAAGAGGTAGTGAGGTCGAATGAGCAAAAATTAAAGTCATTGAGTAGATTCCTCCACCAATCTCTATAAAAGGGGTTCGGAGTTTCCTTGGCAATGCGAGTTTTTACGGAGGTTTATAATAGAATTCTCTAAAATTTCCAATCATCTTTGCAAACTATTGGAGAAGGAAGTTAATTTTTGGTTCGATGAGGCTTATTTGAAGGCATTCGAGTGCCTCAAAGAAAAATTGACTTCTGCTCCTATCATTGTTGCTTTGGATTGGTCCTAACTATTTAAGGTGATGTGTGATGCAAGCGATATAGTGTTTTGTGTTGTATTGGGTCAGAAGAGGGAGAAGATATGTCACCCAATCAATTATGCTAGAAAGTCATTAAATGGGGCACAAAAAGAACTATACTATGACCGAGAAAGAAATGCTTGTGGTTGTGTATGCCTTTGAGAAATTCCTGGCATACTTGTTTGGCACAAGAGTTGTGGTGCGCACCGATCATGCTTCCCAGAGATACCTCTTGGAAAAGAAAGATGCAAAACCATGGTTGATCAGATGGGTGCTCTTGCTTTAAGAATTTTACTTTGAAGTCAAAGATCATAAAGGTTGTGAGAATCAGGTTGCTGATTATTAGGACTTGAGATAAGAGAAAAGTGATGAACGAGATAGAGATTGATGAATCTTTCCTAGATGAGTAGGTATTATCTATTTCCCATGATCTTGTACATTGGTATGCTGATTTTCCTAACTATATTATTAGCGACATGAAGCCAGAAGACCTAAACTTTCATTAGATAAAGAAATTTTTTCATGTGTAAGTAATTACTACTGGGATAAGCCACATTTGTTCCGCCTCTGTGCTGATAGCTTGATAAGAAAAGGTGTCCCAAAAGTTAAGATGTTGATATGTCATTTATCCCCTATGGGGGGACATCATGGTGGTGAATACACAGTACAAAAAGTATTACAATGTGGGTATTACTAGCCCATAATCTACCAAGACGCACAGGATTTTATGAAGGCATGTGACCAATGCCGATGGTAAAGAGCCATATCCTAAAGGCATGAGCTACGCATGACCCCAGTACTTGAAGTGGAATTTTTTTATGTATGGGGCATAGACTTAATGGGTCCCTTCGTGAGTTCTTTCAACCAGAAATACATATTGGTGGCAGTGGACTATGTGTCAAAATTGGTGAAAGTTATAGCACTACCAAACAACAAGAGCAAGAGTGTGACTGCATTCCTGAAAAGGAACATCTCTCAAGGTTCAGTATTCCAAGAGAAATCATCAGCGATGGGGGTTCGTACTTTTGCAATAAAGTATTCTGTGCTCTGTTAGCAAATTATGGAGTCAAGCAACACAAGGTGGCTACCCCCTATCACCCGCAAACCAGTGGTTAAGTGGAGGTGTTGAATCGGTAAATAAAAATAATTCTTGCCAACAGAGCTGATTGGGCTTGAAAGCTTGATGATGCCCTGTGGGCATATAGGGCTGCATTCAAGACACCTATCGTGATGTCACCATATTAACTGGTCTTTGGCAAGGCATGTCACCTGCCAGTGAAACTTGTGCATAAAGACTTATAGGTGATCAAAAAGGTTAACTTGAGCTGGAGTGATGCCTCAAACTTGAGGCTTAAGAAAATTAATAAATTGGATGAGTTTTGGTTGAGAGCATATGAAAGATCAGCCCTAAACAAAGAAAAGATGAAGATGTATCATGATCGTAGGATCGGGAAGTTAGAATCCAGTACAGTGGACCTGGTATTACTGTTTAACTCTAAGCTCCAGTTGTTTCTGAGTAAACTCATATCCAAGTGGTCTGGTTTGTTTACAGTGACACAAGTGTTCCCTTCTAGAATTATTGAGCTGGAAAATCAAAAACAGGAATGCTTCAAAGTTAATGGACAATGTGTGAAATAGTACTTTGGAGTAATTGAGGAATTAAAATGATGGAACCAGTGTATCTTGATGAAGTTTAAGTAATCAAGGTACCCAAATCATGCCGCGACGTGAAATCAAGCGCTACTGGGAGGCAACCCATGATTGTTGATTGTAAAGTTAGTTTTGTGTTGAGTTTTATCTTTTGGATGTGGTTGATGTGTGTATTAAAGTGTGAAGGTATAGACCTTGAAACTGGATTGAAGTGATGGCTTTGCTGACGGTCTGTTGGTAAGCTGATGGCCCATCGACCTAACCGTTACTTCAGACCATCAAAAATGATGCTTCTAGATATGGGCAAACCTATGAACTTTTGGGAAATCAACAAACTGTCACCTTGACCATCACCTAGCAGTCCAATTATAAACATTGCATATAAGGATAATAGTTTTCCGGATGGACCATTAAGTGTGTGACAACCCATCACCCTACCCATTACTTGGTTCACGAAAATCAACTATTCTATCTAAAGATGATGGTGCACATGACGGACCGTCAAGCATTTGACAGACTGTTCGACCTACATGGGTCTAGGTTAATTAACTAAATTAACCTCCACCCAATCACCATCCAACCCATTTTCTACCTACCTAATAGAATTCCAACCCATGCCCAACTATTTTCAATCTGACTCAATTTAAATCCACCCGATCTAAACCCTAAAGAAAAATAAAGAGAACCATTTCAAATTTGTTTTGATCTTTATCTATTCCCTATATAACTCCCTTCATCCACAATCAAACAAACCTCTCCTCTTTCATAACTCCTACTTTTAACTCTATATAAATCCCTTCACCTCTGCCAACCCCATAATCACCATAAACTTACTATCATTGTGTTCCTTTTGGCTAAATCATATGTTAGGGAAAAGTTTTGAATTTATTCTTCATTATATATCCATCAAGGTATGATTCTTGTATCTGATGTAATTTAGTTTACTTTTTATTTTGTTTGGCCTAGTGATTCATTGTTAGTAAATATGCTCACTTAGTCGAAGGGCAACAAAATTTTTGGATTTCATAAATGAAATTCTTTTAAAATTATGTTACCCACCAACTCAAACTTGAAATGGATGGTTGATGAAAGGGTGAAGTCTGAGTAGCCCTACTTGGATTGGATAATTGCAAATGTTTCATCACACAATGAGATTTACGCCTCGTATGAGTTTTTAACCTTAGTCGCATAGTGAAAAGTTGAACAATTTGTTGTATGTTTCCATCCATGGACATGATTATTAACTATTTCAAGATGACGGGTGAGTCCATGGACAATCATATGGTCCCCCGAGAGTCAACTCACCCATTAATGCCTTAGAAAATTAAGTTTGACATTATTTAAGTATGACAGCTTGGCTGACAGATAAATAACATCAGGACAGACCATTGCCTCAACTGTCAACATGCACCTGAATATTAGATAAGAGCGACAGTTCAATTGATGGATGATTAACTACTTGATGAACCATTGACTTAACCATCAACTAGATCTTTACATATTCTCTAAGAATGATGACTTGACTGATGGACCGTCCCTCATGTGACAAACTGTCAAGTTCATGAATGTTGTAAATTTTTCTTTCATTTTATGCTTATATATTCTTACTAAGACACTAACCATAGTCCTAAACAGGTGCATATGGATACAAAATTTTAACCAACGCGAGAGGGGGTCGATAAAGGTCTATAAAAGACACCACAACTCACACACTGATAGATGAGTTTGACCAAGAGGTCGAGGAAGTTGAGAAAGCGCCCGGCTACTATACTAGACAAGCAGCTAGACAACAAATGAATGCTCCCTATTCTGATGAGGGACACAAATCCTTTGATAGTGAGTTTAGTATGGAAGGCTCAAGCTCAAATGCGGGCAATGTGAGTGGCACTGATACCACCAAGAGCTCTGAGAGAGAACTTGAGCCCATCCTAAGCAATGTTATAAAATGTAAAACTTTGGGGTTCCATGAAGGAATGCACTGGTAAGTGAAATGCACACATAAATACTTTCAAGATGGCCTCACGACGATGGGAAAGGGTAACCTCAAAAGACCAATTACTGAGAAAGTCAAAATTATCTCATTGGAGCTTACAGAGTACCCCAAAATTAAATGATGGTTCAATCATTATGGCTTGCGGTGGACAAGCACAGCACCTAATCACTATTACCCCATTATGGTTTGGGAATTCTATGTAAACTATGCTGCCACTCTTGAAAACAACTGCAAGAAGGGCCAGAAACCATCAGATTTATTGATGCTGAATAGGGTTCAAGTCCGTGGAGTTCCAATAGACATATTCAATCGAATGATCAATCGATTTCTGTATTGTCTTAATTTTATACCACCAAAATGTTCTTCGGATTTTGATCACAAAATGAGAGATTGGTACAATCAGCATTCATGGTTGGCTCAAGTTCTGACTGATGATCAACCGTTATGGTTGACAGATAGTAAGAAAAATATCTTTAAGGTAACTTTGAACTTCATAGAAAAGCTTTGGTGCATAGTGGTGCGACTTTGATTGAGTCCTACTGGAGGGGAAAATCAGTTGATTAAAGTCAGAACGGTAATTGGTGGCTAGTTTAATGTCAGGGTTCAAGATGGACTTTGGCATAATTATAGTAGATGAAATGAAGATCTGAGCATCAAAGCCCACTACATCTCTTTCATTTCTATGCCTCATCACTAAGCTATGTAAAGAAGCTCAACGGCCAGTGTTGGCTGGTATTGATGAACAAGTTATAGAATCAAGGAAGTAGGATATTGAGTGGACTAGAGATAAGACCAAAAATAAGTTATGAGTGCACAAAAAAGTGCCTCAAGTCTTCGGATCAAGTAGTCAAGTAGCGAAAGCTACCCCATAATAGGTTTGGGGAAAACCACAGGCATGGAGCTAGCTCTCAACAACATTCTAGCAGCTACTCCCACTATATCTGGTGATACTAGAACCAGCCCCTTCTACTGAGTTCGATGACACTGGATCTGCTTCATCAAGGAATTTAGAGTATCTCTTAACCCCTCAAAACTTAATTAAATGGGTCAAGCGGTCTCAGAGGTTTGAAAAGTAGCTAAAGCTATTTGCAAAATAATTTCAACCTTTTACTGGTAGGGCTATTGATGTTGCACTTGTTCTATATGTCAGCCTTTATATTCGCATTACTGATATGGAGGGGAGAATAAATAAGTGGCTAAAGGGAATGATTGTGCTTAATTTCGCTAAGTTTGTGGCTGAATTAGCTAAGTCCCAGGCCGACATTGCTGAACTTCAAAACAGACCCTCTAGGTGTTCCCAATTTTGATTATTGAGGAATCGAAGAAGGAGAAAATTTTAATTGATTTGATGGGTAGACCTCTCAAAGCCAAAGGTAAGAGGATACGGGAAGAGAAATATTATTTGGCAAGAGTTGAAAAGAGAGCAAAGAGCAAAGAAAAGAAAGATATGAAGGAAGAACAAAAGAAGTTGATTAAGAAAAGAGATATAAAACACGAAGAGATGAGAGCTCGATGTAGTGGAGCCTCTTTTGGCATACTAATAAAGAGCACCGGCTAGCCCGGTGATGTAAATATGAGTATAGAGTCTTTCACTCCACCAGTTATTACCTTGAGTGTGTCGGTCAGCACTGGCACCACTCCACTAACTATTATCTTAAGTGCACCAGTCACCACTAGTGCCACGATTGATGATACTACGGCTGATGTTTTAGTCTACTCTATCCCACCAAATATAAGCACCTAGGGCATCATAGGTATGTTCTACCTCTAACACCTTATTATTTTTTTTCTGATGCATTACGAATAATGTATATCTTTTTTTATGGGAAGTGGGGTACCTGTGTGACTCACCACCTGAGGGTTATTATTATCATGTTTCTTTCCCTCAGGGGTGCTATCTAGTAGAGCTAAAATATTTATGATGTGTTAATAATTTTGTGTGTACATGTGTCATTTTATGGTTGTGTTTGTAAAAGAAATTTAGGTGAACTTAGTGCAGTCTGTTTTGAAAAATGGAAACCCCTCCAAATTTTTGTGACATGTGTGTATATGTTTTAATATACTGACCATTATGGATCTTTGCATGACATTAGATGTATATGAATATGACAATTGTTGCTTAATCTAGGGCATAAACTTGATGGTTAGTAGTTGATTATGCTAATATATGCCATGTGTGTATGAGCTGCTTTTGTATAGTTCTTACTTTGTGTATGCAATCCAAAACTTGCCAGGTTTATCTTGCATAGGTTGTAGGATAGTGGATTCGGAAAAGATCATAGGCCATGTTTGATTTCATTCCACTCAACCTAAATGACATTACAAATGATGCAAATTATCCCTTGTACTTAGATTTTGAGCTTAATTGACCTTTTGTAATTTATTAGCCTATTCATCTTCTTGATTTTTTTTGGAACCCTTATTTTGTACCTATTCTCTCCTTGAACATTGTATACCTCAACTAAGAAAATCACCTAAGTTGAGGGTGGCTACTGTAGAGTCTCCTCAAAATCTTTGTTTTGGCCACGATCCATCCTTCTATACTGAGCACCTCAACTCAGGCAAATCATAAAAGTTGAGAGTGACTACTATAGAGGGGTATGAAAGGAAAAATGGGATATGATAAGAAAATACTAGTGATTAAAGAGGGAAAATAGGTGTAGCATGTGCTAAAAATAAAAAATAAAAAAGAGTTATGTTAGAAGAAAAGCCACAGACATAGTAGAAGAAAGGATTGAATAAAAGGAGAATAGGGAGAAAAAAGATTGGTCAGAATTGGAGTAAAAGTAGTGTAGTGTCAAGGAGAGCTTATTCATTATTTCCAAATATACCATACCCATCCCCAAGCCTATATTACAAGCCTAAAAAGTCCTATAGTGATCCAAGTCTAACTATCCAAAAACTGAGGCATTGAAAATAAGAACAAGCCTATGGTATTATACATTCATTATTTAAACTTCGTTGTGAGATCAAGCGTACTTGTTCTAGTCCCAATATTGAATGAATATTGTGTGTATAGGACTTCTTTATGGTGAGGGTACTTGGATAGCACTATTAATTATTTGATTGGTAGGGTAGCTGTCATCTGTGTATGCAAAGTTATTCATTGATATCTTAATGTCATCCATAGATCCTTTTAAATCAATTTGATAAGTGATTTCATGCAGATCGGTTTTGTAATATGAAAGAAAAGAGGGGTCGAACTTGTGAGATATGATTGCCAAAAGTTGTGTGACTACCATAGTTTTTCTTGAGTTTCTTTTGCTTATGCATTATTTAGAGTTTAGTTTTGTCTTGTTGCTTGAGGAAAAGCAAATGTGATAGGTCGAGGCTGTTGATGTGTCGTCATTTGATGGAACATTTGATGTTTTTAACCATGAATAAGTGCAAGTTCTTAAGAACCTTTGCTAGTTTTGATCATTTTGTTATCTCATTTGCAGGAAATTGTGTCAAGTCAAGAAAGAAGGTGACTTGTGCTAAAAAGAGTGAATTGAAGGAAAACCTGATGGGCCGCCAAACCTGCAATAGACTATTCCTCAATCATGGAGCTTAGACAGAATAAGAGGTTAAGTGTCGACTAGTCGATGGCCAAGTCTACAAACTGTCAACCTTTCAACGAACCATCGTCCAAATCGTCTACCTTAAATAAAATGGCTCAGTGAAGGACTTCAAGTAATGAAGAAGCTGACAAACAATCAGTGAATCGATAGACCATCGTCCAAATTATATGGCTTAAGTGGTTTTCAATCAAATCTTATTAGATGGCAGAGATGGTTAAAGTGATGGACAGTCACGTAGGCAATGGGTCATCGACTTTATCGTGAAATGTGAGGTGGCCTTTTCTCCATTTTAATTAGAGTTTTAAATCCATGTACTATAAATAGCTAATATTATGGTATTTTTAATATCTTCCATTTGAGAGAGAAAAACATCATTGTACTTATGATACTTTGTGGGTTTTGAGGTGATTCAACTTGGTTTTTGAATAGAATTGAGCTCTTGATTTCATCTTTGTAAGAATATTCTTCCATTATGAATTTTGTTGTTTTTTTAATTTCAAAAGCAATGAGTGGCTAAACCCCACAACTAGGGTTATGGGATCCCTGGTGAATTCTCACTCTATAGTCAATAACATTGTAAATTCGTATATGGTTATTTTTTGCATTGTTAATTCTTTTGTTTTAATTGATTTCTAATGGTTGCAAATACTAGAGCCCTCCTTAGGTTAACTTGATTGAGTAATGAAGCTAATGCTAGATAAAAGAATTAATAATGAGTATTTGATACTTCCAACCCTCATCTAATGGTCAATGTTGTAATACAATTGGCCAACTTGGAGGAATTATCGAGTTTCATATCATCATAACTCTTAGTTTAGAAAATTCGAGTGAAAATCATCTTAAAAGGTTGAGAAATATTTAGATGTATTGAATTAATTGATACTTTTACATGCGTAGCAATATAAGAGTCTACTATCGTTAGCGACCCGATTGTGTTATGAAACCATGGTGAACACAGACTTAGTGTCTCCCACTTAAGCAAACCATTATCCTCTTTTGTGGAGCTGCTTATATGAACAACCCTCCACATTTATGGAGGCTCGGGTTTGAAGTGGATTTTGCTTAATTGGAAGATGTATCGCCTAAGCAACACCGCTTTTCCGGTAGAATCTCTACTTAAGTGGAGATCGCATTATATAAATCCTCTACTTCATCTATTCCACCAGTTTCACGAGTTTGGAGCTTATATTTGAGCTAAGAGTTGCTGGTTTGTGGGGCTTATCACCTGATTAAATTAATGAGCAGTATATAAATCCTCCCATGATCATTTTTCCCTTTTATTTTACATCAAATTCCATCCTTAATTCCATTAAATTTTGAGCTTTAGCTTCTTAGAAAAAAGATTTTTATAGCTTTGTGGGCAGTCCTGAGCCCCTTTTTGGACACTATTCTTGCGCAATTTTTGAACTAATGTTCCTTGTCCTACGAGGATAGTAATTGCGGGTCCAATTTTTGAATTCCATTGTCAGGCCCAATGGGTTGATTTTGACCCAATTTTTGGCCAGAAATATAAAATTGCAATATGGGTGTTATTCTTCTTGTCTTAATGAGTAGGTTATTATTTTGATAACATGGTAAAAATCGAAGGATTCTCATAAAAGAAAGGCCATGGTGTGATCGATGGAGAGTGCATCATACGACCTCCAGGTAGGTTACAGCTTACCTACTTTTAGACTTAGCTCGGTTGAGGTATATGTATCATAAATTTCCTATTGGTGGTGGGAAATTATGGTGTTGTGGTGCATTATTGTGGTAAATTTGGTACTTTTATCTTACTTAGTGGCCTTAAAGTAGGATTCCCCTTTTAAACCTTAGTGTAGGTAGTTGCTTCTTGCTTGAAACTTAGTCTAGAATGCTTGGTAGTGTTAGGCCTATTATCGAAAGCCTTAGCGTAGGTTCGAGTACATTTCTTGACTTAGGTCGAGTTCTTTGAGGACTTTCATGATAGCTTGATCCTTTAGGTGGTTTACTGTCATGACCTGATTTTCAGTTTATAATGGCACCTACTATAACCCACCAATAGGTAAGCCAACCCGTAGTCCAGAATAGCTAGTAACGAACTACCAATAGAAATAAAGAAAAACAGTGAAAAGGAATATAATAAAGAGGCTAATATAAACTACAACCCCAAAACCTGGTGAAGCCAGTACAAGAGCTTATAATACAATAAGAGTACAAAGTGAAATATAGAATAAATACGTATCTAAAATGTCATCTCTGGAATACAAAATAGAGATCAAACAAACAATAAGAGGGAGAGCAGGAATACTCTGAACATCAGGAGCTCAACCCAAATCTCTTATCCATGGCTGTTCCACACGATGGATACGTCAACGGCGAGAACTCGTACTATGATCTGCAGGCTGCAAAAGTGCAGTATGAGTACCAAACACGTGGTACTCAGTAGGCATCGGCGACAAAGATAATGCAACTATAAATAGTAGGTAAAGCAGGAAAATAAACTATAGGCAACTATCCAGGATACTAAGAATAATAAGGATAATTGAGCAATGAGTATAAACTATCCTATTCTAACAATATTCAGGAACTAAAGTGCAATACCATGTATCACTAGCCAATATACAAATAAAGATTGAAAAAAGGATATATAGTAGTAATATAAGGCCAAAAGATACATATACAATATGAATAGATAAGGAAAGAGAGGGATATACGATAGTACCATATATATATATATATATATATATATATATATATATATATATATACAAACACATATACATATATTGGACTAAACTCAAAAGTAATAACCTGAGGGAGCCAACCTAACATCTTGAGGATTGTAGCCAAGTAAGGGAGCTAATACTAGCATGCTCAAAGCCTCTAAGCAAGTGTGACTAATCATGAGATAACTTAACAGCAATGCAACTTACCATAATAAAAGGGAAATCAAAAGTGTATTGATAATCTTGAGAACTAGCCCATAATCAACCTGCCACGAACTAACCATAATAACCAACAATAAAGTAATCGGCTAATTTGGGCAAATAATAACCTAAATGGGCCTCCATAATCTTGAAAGGTTCACAGAAGCACTCAACAAACAGTAACCATGGCTTATGACAATACAACCCCCCTTAAGGCCGATAGATATAAGCACCAAATAATCATATTGGTGATAGGAGATCCATATGAATGAATGTATGCAACATAAACCAAAATACCATATCCAATATGTGTTCCATAATGTACCAAGTGTATACACCTCCTCCAGCTCAGTAGCTCGCAAAGGCAGGACCTACGGTGACCATCCTTTCTAGCGTTATTGATACAATTCATAGCTGCTCTAAACCATTCACTAGAAGTCAAGCACGGGAACTCCAAGCGCTCCAAGGATTGTTCATGAAACGAGAGGTACTTGACGACGTCTTAGTACCATTCAAGGGGTGCTACGTGTTGGTGATTGCATCTAAAGAGGATCAAGGGACCTTGGAAAGGCCAAACGAGAGCAAAGAAGAGCAGAATGATGTACCAATGGCATCTGCTTTCTCACCTAAGGCCGCATGTGGTGAGATGCGCCAGTAGGTGACCACTCCAGTGGCACCTGTGCCCTGACCTGTGTGCGCAGGACAGGCACCTGCATGGGCAGGTCGTCTAGTTTGGCTGAAATTTCTAGTTTTTGTAAATGGGTCATTTTTGGGCCCAATTATGTAATTAATGGCCCAAAGGGTATAAATAAAGAAGCTAGTCTTACTTCCCTTAGTTTTTGATTGATAATTATGAACATTACTCTTAAGAGAGAGTTTGGTGAGCTTTTATTGAATCGTGGCTTAGAAACATGTGGTTTCGAGGGCGCCTCGATTCCCTCTTGGTCACCGTAGAAATTAGATGTTAGTGGATGAATGTAATTAAGGGTCTTAGGATTTGACATATCCTATTGTTCTTGATTATTCCTCTTCTTGTGTCTAATTTAATTATCTATCTCTCGATTATCCATCGTTTTTGTAGTTGACTTCTATTTTTTGTATTTTGTACGTTATCATTTGGTATCAGAGCCGAGCTTGAATTCGTTCCCACGAATTCAATCTTGGGTGTGCTATCGAAAGAAAATCGAAAAGCACAAAAAAAAAATCTTCAATTTTTGTTTTCCAGAAAAAAAACCCAAAAATATTTTTATGTTTTTGAACTTTTCTTGTTGATTCAACACTAGGTTTGTTTCTCTAGTGTTATTTGAGTTTGAATCTTGAGCTTGGATATGTGTTGTGTGAAGAATTGAAGAAAACCCAATTGTTGTTATTCTCGAAGTTGAAGAAAAATGGAAAATTAGATTTCTAGATCTTGTTGAGTTGGTGAAGGTTTGAAGGATAAGAATTGTTGAAAAGTGTTCCTCACGTCAAAGAGAACCTAGATCTGAAAGATCGGCGAATTTCGAGATCGTTTGAGTGAGGTTCAAAATTTGGGTGTTCTTGTTGTTCTTGGGCACATTCATATCTTCAATAGAAGAGGGTATCAAAAAAGGTGTGGTTTGATCTTGAAAAAGGAGAAATTCCAAGAGAGAGAGTGAAAAGGGGCCCACAGAAAAGCAAAATCAGAGCTTTCAGAGAAGCTGTCCAGGGGTATCTGTGCCACCACCTGCGCACGCAGGTGGCACATACGGCTGCAGGTGGACCAACGTAGGTCACCTGCTGAGTTTTCTGATTTGGTCTGTGTTTGCTCACCTGCAAAGGCAGGTCATCACCTGCGTCCGCAGGTCACCCCAGCGCACCTCACAGGTTCAAAATCCAATTTTGCTCAAGTTCCATTATCTTAGTTTCAATTCTTGATTTCTAACTTTTTCTCTCGATCCTAAAACTAATTAACAACTAGTAATCCACCTACTTAGTAGTTAATTGGTGCTTGAGTTCGATTTCTTTTTTTGTCCTACTTCTTGTGTACTTTTCTAGTTTTCATTTTCTTCATTAAATTCTTGATTCAAGTACGTAAATTATTTCTTTTGAGTCTTTCTAACAAGAATCCAATCTGATCAAGAGTAGCAATTGACACCTCGACTACCACCCAGAGTATAAGCCATCCTTCAACATTTGCGGAGACAACTGTGAGGGATACAAAGGTGTGTAGAGTTGTGAGGTAACTTCTTTAACGCTAAGTTGTTTGTTGTTTGTGTTTAGGGTCTTTCTAATAGGTACAATGTCTTCGGAGTGTGAAACACCCCTAACTAAGGATGTCAACACTTCAAATGCAATTTTGGCGGTAATTGAATCATTAACCCAAAAAATGGATGCCATGGATGGTAGAATGGGAGCCATAGAAGGTCATATGACCACACTCCAAGGAAGTGTGTCTACCATAGGAGGAAATATAGTGAACATGTAAGGTCGCCTAAACTACCCACAATCCACTCCCCAAAACTCCCATGCCTCATCTAGCGGACATGCTCAAGACACACCCGCTACCATCACCTCGAAAACATTTCACCAAATGTTCAACCCACCTAGACAAACACAAGACCAAATTTTACACAACCAAGGCCTACCCCAAGCACCCCAAAACCAAAACCCACCAGCTCAAGCTCCACTAAACCGAAATCCTCCACTCCAAATACCCCGTAACCAAAACCAACCCATCCAAGTTGAGGGAGTAGGGGAAGAGGACCCACAAGTTGAGTTTGAAGGTTATGATGAAGAGGTCGTGCATGCAGAGTATTGGAGGAATAGACTATTGCCTCCACAAGGATTCCGAGGTCGAGGAGGAAGATTTGGGCCGGCACCTTATAGTAGAGGAAACTTAGGGAATCATCACCAAGACGAGAACCAATGGAACTACAATGATAACCAAGGTGGCCACGGAGGTCGAGATAATGGGATCAATTCAATCAAGATTAGTCTTCTAACTTTCAAAGGAGAGAGTGATCCTAAAGCTTATTTGAATTGGGAGTCTACTAGTGAAAGAATCTTTCAAGTCAATGATCTCACGGGTGACAAGAAGAGTTACTATGCAATAGCTTAATTTGAAGGGTTTTCTAACACATGGTGGGAATATGCCAAGAGATTTGAGAACATCTTAAAAAAGGACGACCACCACCATGTAATGCTTTGAAGTCTATCATGAGAAGAAAGTATGTGCCGAAAAGGTATAGACATGAGTTACTTGCCAAGTTGTACAATCTAAGGAAAGGGAACAAGAATGTCTTAACCTACTTTGATGAGTTTCAACAATTGATCTTGAAGCTTGAGTATCAAGAAAATGCGGAACATGCCATCATCCGTTTCATGGTTGGCTTGAACAAAGAGATCTCCTCGTTCATGACTACCTTAGAAGAGGTCTTTAAAGCGGCTTTAGAAGTTGAGAGAGACATTAAGGAATGGACATCTTTCAATACCAAGGGGTACTCATCCACTAGTCCATGGAGTAAGAGCAAAGAGGTAGCCCAACCTTCTTCGGGATGGAACAAGAACAAAGACATCAACAAAGCTTATGAAAAGAAGCCCGTTGAGAAGACTAATCCAAAGTACCCACCAAGGGATGAAGGTAACAAGTATCCAACTCCTAATTCTAAAGGTTTTCAATGTTTTAAATGTCAAGGCTGGGGACACAAGGCAAGTGAGTGTCCTAATCGGAGGAATGTGTTCCTTAGAGAAAGGAGAATGTTTTACCTTGGGGAAGAGGTGGGACAAGAAGATGAAAATGAAGGTGGTGCCCAAGAAGTAGATAGGTTAGAAGAAGATGAGAAAGTAGAGGGAGGAAATGAGGATGCTTGGCCTCAATATGGAGAGCCGGAGGTGTCAAACTTTGTGGTGAGATGAGTGATGATTAGTAAGGCCTTAGATGACCCGAGTCAAAGGGAAAATCTATTCCATACTAAATATTCGTTGGTCATTGATAGTGGGAGTTGCGCGAATGTAGCTAGCGCCTCCATGGTTAATTTCTTGAAGTTTCACACAACCAAGCATGTCGCACCGTACAAGCTTCAATGGCTAAATGAGTGTGGAGAATTAAAGGTGACTAGACAAGTCATGATCCGGTTCAAGATCGGGAATTACCATGATGAAATACTATGTGATGTCATTCCCATGCAAGCTTGTCATGTTTTACTTGGAAGTCCCTGGAAATACGATCGTTCAACCAAACATGATGGAAGAACCAATCGATATTCTCTAGAGTTGAATGGTCGGAAGTTTAGCCTTCATCCCCTTTCACCGTCACAAGTTAATAAGATACATCAAAAAATAAGAGAGTTGAAGGAGAAAGGTAGTAAAGAAAAGAAGGAGGAACCCCATGAAAAGGAGAGCAATGAAGCAAAAGAGAGGAGGAAGTTGAGGGGGAAGTCCCAAATGGTGATGTTGGCAAGAAACAAAGATTTGTTTGAGGAGGCTAATGATGAGGAGCCCATACTTCTTTTAGCCCTTGCTTTTCATGCTAACCACTCTGCTTCTCCTATTCCCCATTCTATTTCTTTTGTTTTGCAGGAATTCGGAGATGTGTTCCCAAAGGAGCTACCAAAAGGGTTACCCCCACTTCGGGGAATTGAGCATCAAATAGACTTCGTGCCGGGTTCACAATTGCCTAACAAACTGGCTTATAGAAGTAATCCGATGGACACCAAGGAACTCCAAAGGCAAGTTGAGGAACTTCGCAACAAAGGATATACAAAGGAAAGCATAAGCCCATGTACGGTCTCGGTATTATTGGTACCAAATAAAGATGGGACTTGGCACATGTGTGTTGATTTCCGAGCCATAAACAAGATAACGGTAAAGTATCGCCACCCTATCCCTAGATTAGATGATATGGTAGATGAGTTGAATGGTTCTTGTGTGTTTTCAAAGATTTGATCTTAGGAGTGGGTACCATCAAATACGGATAAGTCCCGGAGATGAATGGAAAACTGCCTTCAAGACCAAGTTTGGTCTCTATGAATGGATGGTTATGCCATTTGAACTCACCAATGCTCCTAGTACCTTTATGCGGTTAATGAACCATTTGATGAAAGCGTATATAGGGAAGTTTGTTGTGGTATACTTTGATGATATTTTAGTTTATAGAAAGTCCATAGATGACCATGCTAAGCATTTGAGATATGTGTTTTGATGATCTTAGAAAGGAGCAATTATTTGCTAACTTTGAAAAATGCTCCTTTTGTGTTGATGAGGTTGTCTTTTGGGGTTTTTTTGTAAGCTCCCGGGGTGTAGAAGTGGATGAATCCAAGATAGACATTATAATAAATTGGCCAACTCCGCAATCCATTGGTGATATGAGAAGCTTTCATGGATTGGCTAGTTCCTATAGAAGGTTTGTCAAAGGGTTTAGCACCATAGCCACCCCGTTGACCGAGGTAATCCGAAAGGATAAACCCTTTAAGTGGGGTGACGAGCAAGCAAAGGCTTTTGAAACCTTGAAAACAATGCTTAGCTCCGCTCCTTTGTTACAATTGCCCGACTTTGGAAAAATGTTTGAAGTCGAATGTGATACTAGCAAGGTAGGCAATGGGGCCATCTTAATGCAAGACCAAAAGCCCATTGCATACTTTAGCGAAAAGCTCAAAGGAGCAACCTTGAACCACTCTACGTATGATCTTGAGTTGTACGTCTTGATTAGAGCTTTGGGCAATTGGCAACACTACTTCTGGCTTAAGGAATTTGTGATTCGAATCGACCATGAGTCTTTGAAACACCTTAGGGACCAAGACAAATTGAACAAACGGCATGCCAAGTGGATTGAATTCTTAGAAACTTTCCCTTATGTAATCCAATACAAAAAAGGGAAGGAGAACGTCGTGGCCGATGCCTTGTCCCGAAAACATGTGTTACTTAGTACCTTGTCTTCTAAATTGATTGGATTTGAATGCTTGAAGACATTGTATCCTGAGGACCCCAAGTTTACTCAAATCTTTAAAGATTGTGAGGAATGGGAAAGGGAAAAATGGCTTAGGGATAGAACTTCTATACCCTACTCAAAATTTGATGGATTCCTATTCAAAGGAAAGAGGTTGTGTGTGCCCTATAGCTTGTGGAGAGAGTTTTTTGTGAGAGAGGCACACAATGGAGGTATGATGGGTCACTTTGGAGTTGACAAGATCCTTGGAATCCTAGAGGAACAATTCTATTGGCCCAAAATGCATCATGATGTCGCCCGAATTTATGGTTAATGTATGGATTGTAGAAGTCCAAAAGCATGCCTTCTCCCTTAAGGGTTGTATACCCCACTTCCCACTCCCCTACGCCTATAGCTAGACATATCTATGGATTTTGTGTTGGGTTTGCCTAGGACAAGGAGGGGAAGAGATAGTATTTTTGTTGTGGTTGATCGGTTTTCTAAAATGGCTCATTTTATTCCATGTCATAAGTGTGATGATGCCCCTAATGTGGAATCTTTGTTTGGAGAACATGTTGTCAAGATCCACGAAATTCCCCGAACCATTGTTAGTGATAGGGACTCTAAGTTCCTTAGTCACTTTTGGAGGACGTTGTGGGGTAGCCTTGGCACCAAATTGCTTTTCTCTATGTCTTGCCACCCACAAACTGATGGTCAAACTGAGGTTGTGAATAGGACCTTGGTTCTATGCTACGCACCGTGGTTAAAGGGAAAATGGCCTCGTGGGAGGATCACTTACCCCTAGTCGAATTTGCCTACAATTGTGTTATTCACTCGACTATTGGTATGACTCCTTTTGAATGTGTTTATGGTTTTAAACCCCTGACCCCTTTAGATCTCACTCCATTGTCTAGTAATGTTGTGATTAACTTATATGGGAGACAAAAGGCTGATGCAATGAAAAAGATACATAAGAAGGTGAGGCTTCACCTTGAGAAAAGGAATCAAGCAATCACCAAGAGAGTGAACAAAGGTAGGAGAAGACTTGTACTTAAACCGGGTGATTGGGTATGGATACATCTCCAGAAGGACCGGTTCCCAACCCAAAGGAAAGCTAAGTTGATGCCTCGAGGTGATGGCCCATTTCAAGTGCTTGAGCGGAAAAATGACAATGCTTACAAGATTGACCTCCCATCGGAGTATCAAGTACACAACACATTCAATGTTTGTGACCTCTCACCTTTCGATATGATGGAAGATGAGAATTTGAGGTCAAATTTTTCTCAAGATGGAGAGGATGATACAATCCATATCCGTTCTAAACCATTCACTAGAAGTCAAGCACGGGAACTCTAAGTGCTCCAAGGATTGTTCATGAAATGAGAGGTACTTGACGACGTCTTAGTACCATCCAAGGGGTGCTACGTGTTAGTGATTACATCTAAAGAGGATCAAGGGACCTTGGAAAGGCCAAACGAGAGCAAAGAAGAGCAGAATGATGCACCAATGGCATCTGCTTTCTCACCTAAGGCCGCAGGTGGTGAGATGCGCCAGCAGGTGACCACTCCAGTGTCACCTATGCCCTGACCTGCGTGCGCAGGTCAGGCACCTGCATGGGCAGGTCATCTAGTTTGGCTGAAATTTCTAGTTTTTGTAAATGGGTCATTTTTGGGCCCAATTATGTAATTAATGGCCCAAAGGGTATAAATAGAGAAGCTAGTCTTACTTCCCTTAGGTTTTGATTGATTATTGATGAACATTACTCTTAAGAGAGAGTTTGGTGAGCTTTTGTTGAATCGTGGCTTAGAAACGTGTGGTTTCGAGGGCACCTCGATTCCCTCTTGGTCACCGTAGAAATTAGGTGTTAGTGGATGAATGTAATTAAGGGTCTTAGGATTTGATATATCCTATTGTTCTTGATTATTCCTCTTATTGTGTCTAATTTAATTATCTATCTTTCGATTATCCGTCGTTTTCATAGTTGACTTCTAGTTTTCATATTTTGTATGTTATCAGTTGTGGCTCACCGACAAAGGGGCCCATAGGGGACTCAGGATATCCGTGCACTGCCTGGTCCCGAACTAGGACTTTCAATAACCATCATAATCAATCTACTCCATCCATTACCGAAGAGATATATAAATAAAATAAGTGCACGGACTTGAACCGTGACTAAAAATAGTATGTATGTAAATTCATTGCCCGGGATCGACTTCGGGACTAAAACGGCATCATAGCATAGAAAAGGTCGGAATTTCTCTCGACCAAAGTAAATAGAAGTGGTAAAAGAGTAGATTAATAATGGAATGGAATCAACCTCGATCTAATTTCCAAAATAGAATATTTATTTCCAAAAGCCCATAGTACATTAAATAAGGTGGTACGATTCCAATTTTTAAAAGAATTCGTATTAAAAGTGAAAAGTGGGAATAAATCCTTTTTTAGAAAGCAATAGTAAAAATCAAGGATTTGGTTGGAATTGTACCACTAAGTAAGCATAAATGAGCCTAGAAATATGTATGCCATCACTAGTATCCAAACAACACAACCATAAGCGCCTAAGCATCTAAAAACTAGGATCAGCTTTTTCTACGGGTAGAATACTCACCTGGAGTCCAACTGGTATCATAACCACGGCCTCCGGCCCAACAATATGTAACCAATATGATAAAGCCTCATAACTGGGGCAACTACTAATCAAGGGTATAAAATCACTACAGGATCTAATCAGGGAAATACCTCCTAATTCACTAAGTTAAACGGTAAGTCTTATATTAAAGAACCTGTAATGTCAATCTATGATTAACCAAGTCTATAATCAAGTGTAGTAGGATTCTATGGCCGTAACAAGTATTTTATACTAAGGTTAGGGTCACATTTCGATTCTAAGTCCCCTAAATAGGGCAAGTCATCATCTACTAGTCATAAACCCATCCTATAATCCCTACCTAGCATGCAATCTATACTATACATAATCTCATAGAGAAAAGTAGACTGAAGCCTACCTGGATGCCGAACTGTAAATCTTGAATCATTCACAAATCACCCGTCCTTGCTCCACAATCCCAAAAATGATGTCGCACTATCAAAATAATAATCTACACGATATTACGAGTAAAACGAGACCCATATTGTAATATAAAACTCCTGACCTAAAATTGGGTCAAAATTGGGCCCGCCCACTAACGAAATTCTAAAATTGAATCTGTCACAAGGTCCCTTGAAGTACAAGGAATGCCTTCTCAAAAGTTGATCACAAATCGGGGCTCAAATCATCCCCGAGAGATAATGAAAATAAAGGGGAAAATCAAGAATTTATAGATGATTAGAGCAGAAACTTACCAAGAAATTAGCGAGGGAAGATCACCTCAAAACCCTCTACTCACCCCCCAACTCCAATTTATGATTCCCCATGAGTTCTTGAGCTCTTAGGGCTAAAATGGCGAGAAAATGACTGAGAAATTGGGGAAGAAAAATATATATACTGCCAGGGAAATACCCTTCGCAAATGGGGGCAAGGGTCGCGAATGTGATGCCCAACTGGGCCAAGCCTTCATAAACACTGCCCGTCCACCACAAACATGAAGAATAAAGTTGAGTCAGCCAGTTCGGGTTACCCTTCACGAACGTGACAGCTAGCTCTCGAACACGGAGGTCAAATCCTTGACCTTCACAAATGCGGCCAAAGCCTCGCGAATGCGGAGGCCAATAATCTTGTCCCTTGAAAAATCGAACAAGTCCACATGAACGCGAAGGCAAAAATAGGCCCGCACCAGATGCTGAAAACCAGCAAAACAACTAAGTCCAAATGGACTTCGATCGGGGGCTCGGGATTTGTTCGAAACCCCATACGCACAAAAGAACTATGCTACCATACCAAATTCAACATTCCAGACTCAACGAAACCATCAAAATTTTCAATGGAGGTCTCTTTGATTAAATGTGGGTCCCACACCTATAGTTTTATTTTTCATCAAATCTATCCAATAGCCCAAAATGAGTTCGGAAGCCTCGGGACCCGAACCAAGGGTCTCCTAAGCCTAAAATTAACATTTCGAAGCTGATGGCGCTGTCAAAATTCTCATATGAGGCTTTTTACTAGGAGTTTTGGTCTGAGATCAATTCCTTAACATTGAAAGCTCCAAAATAAGGAATTGAGCCTAAAATCCAAACGAACTATCCGATCACCGAACCGACAGTTCTGACAAGTCATAAATGACATGTAGCCGTTATAAAAAGGCTTAAAATACCAAAAACATATAAGAATCTACAAAATGACCTGGAGGGTCATTAGATTTACCCTTAGGTAGTGTGGTTATGAAGGCCTACAAGTCAGGGATATGATCAGATGAGGTCCAGCATTGGTTATAATGCCCTTTTATGGTGAGATCCCTCTAGTTTATGGTAGAACTTTCTATCCTAGATTGTTATTTGGTTTATTGGTCGGTTTCCTACTTTTATTTATGCATGTTGTTCTTGCATATTCATGGTACATGGTTGATTTTGGATGAAAACACTATTTTCAATTTTAAAAAGGAACTTGGTGAGGTTTTACTTGGACTTGATTTCAAAAGGGAATAAATGGACCATTTTAGTCTTGGTTCGAGTCCGAGCACCTGATACACCTATGATGACTTTCTGTTTGAGCCCAGAACGTATATATTATGTTTAATTCTTATAAAATCCTTAGTTCGAGTCCAGAAAAGTTATATAGATATCGTGATTCCCCTATGGGTCCTTCCTTTGTGAGACACAGATTCTGGAAGAGAAGTATATGGTAGAAGTGGTCATGGCATTCATCCCATACTGCATTGCTTATTATTCATTTGTGCTTTTTTATTTATATACTCTAATTATACGCTCTTTACATATATATTTGCCTATTTGTTTACTTTCCCTGTTAGTTCCCTATCTAGTCTTACTATGCTTTGCGTTAGATTTATTTGCATTTTATTATATATATATATATATTATCTAAGATCAGTCAGTCTATGATGCCCATTGGGTACCACGTGTTTTGGTACTTATACTACACTTCTGCATCTTTTTTTCTGATGCAGATCCTAGTACAAGTTATCACCACAAACGCCCTTCTCGTGCAGAGCTATTTTGATCGGAGACTTAGGGTGAGCTCTTGATGTTCGGAGTTGTACCATTACCCTCTTGTTTTGGACATGTCTTTATTTTGTACACTCAGAGACAGTTCTGTATATTTGTATTTAGTTAGTACTTCTCTTGTAGTTTGTAGCCCTTGTACTTATTGATACCAAGCCTTGAGGTTGGCTTTGTATATTTTTATTCTTTCACTTCTTATCTATATTCGTATGGGCCCTTGTTACCTGTGTTTATTTTCATAATCGGCATGTATCTCTTATGTTATGTTCTTTGTCTTATTAGCATGTTACTTGTCGTCCCGTGCTATGGGGTTCAGCTTACCTACTAGTGGGTTATAGTAGGTATCATCATGACCCCATTTTTTGGGTCATGACAAAAAAGTTGCTATGCAATTAAATAATGAAATAAACACCACAATGAAAGAAATTATATTAAAAGTATTTAAGAAAATATGTTTGATAACTTTTAATTTTTAAGAATGCTCTTTCCCAGTAGAGGATAATTTTAATTAGTAAATGTAGGATATCTTTATAGGGTTATTTTCAATAGTTAAACATTGCGATGACTGTGCATATTCCTCTTGTTTCAATTTGTTTGTCTTTCTTTTCTTTTTAGTCCATTTAAAAAATGTCTCTTTTATTTTTTGACAATTCTTTTATTCTAGATTTTATCATGATATGTTTAAAGACCACAAGATTCAAAAATCTTCTTTATTTTCTTGAACTTCATATCAAATCAAAATTAGACAAACAAATTGAAACAAAGAGAGTATAAATCTGACCATAATAGCTAGGCTATGCATGCATGGTAGGTACACTAAACTAGTTAATTATAAGAGCTAAAAGTACACATTTTGTAAGAACATCATAGATTGTATGTAGATAAAAAGAATTAATATTACAAATAACATGTCATAAAATAATTCAAATGTTCAACAATAAAATAATCTATCAGTTCTAATAAAAACATGAAGGACATGCAATATGAAATAACAAGTCAATATTACTAAAGAAAATAAATTGGAATCAAAATGTAACAAGTGTGTGTGTGTGTGTGTATGTATATATATATATATATATATGAAGGACATGCAATATGAAATAAAAAGTCAGTATTACTAAAGAAAATAAATTGGAATCAAAATGTAACAAGTGTGTGTGTATATATATGTATGTATATATATATATATATATACTCAAAACTAGGACTATGATGGCACATATCCTACCCACCACGATAGGTAAGCCTAAATCCATCCGAATACGGTAACTGAGTTAAATTAATAGGGGAAGAAATAAAATAACTATAAACCCAAAATAATCCAAATAGCTTGAATAAAGGGACATAAAATCTGACAACGTTCCCAGGTCTGGAAGTCATAGTATAAGCCTTTAAATCATCAGAAAGTATAAAGAAAGGTCCAAACATGTCTAAATGCTAAGAGTACTTCAAACTAGGATAAGATAGAGAATCCGAGTATATTTGGGGCCAACAACTACTACCTCAGAATCTCCAAGAAAATCACCAACACTGCACTGCTCAACGACTGGGGACCAGAGGTTCAGTACCTGCACGTAAGGTGCATAAAAGTAAAATAGCAAGGGTGAGTACATAACCAATTGTACTCAACAGCATCGTCGACTGACCCTAATTCAAATAGGTAGTGAGAACACCGACACTAACTACCTAATACAATCATAAAAATGTACTCAGAAAAGCCACCCTAATCTAATAAGATAAAAAAGACATAATAGTCATATAGGTATCACATTATAGTTAAAAAGAGTTTTGAACCAGTAAAATCAAACAACAAATATTCAGATTCTCTGCCAATAGCACAAAATCAACAAATACATTGTATTCCACCTGAATCAGAAATAAATAAATAAATGAATGCAATGCATATGTTGTGTATACACCGGTCGAGCATATCGGTTCTAGGTCGGGACTCGTGAGATTCATATACTGTGTGACGTGCACTTCGATCCCAATAATATATATAATATATGTGCGGCACGCACTTTGATCCATTGACATATAATATGTGCAGGTATGCACTCCATTCTCAATAATTTATATATATATATATATATTAAAAAAAAATCTTTTTATACTAATATATAAGTGGCAAAGTGAGGAACAAGCAAGCACCTCATGGGCAACATGTTTCCTTGTAGGAATTAAATACCAATTAGAGGATACTTCGGTCATTCCAGGATGTTCTGTTTGTTTTTCATTAGTAATGTAGTGTTAATTGTTTGTACTAATTTGTCCACGTTAGTTTTAGTTTGTTAACTTTTGATTGTGTAGACATGATTAGCCTTTGTTGGGCCCATCTTCATCATGATTATGATGGCCCACCGATGATATTTACTTTGGCATGCTGATATATTAATATTGATGATTACATTGTACTCTTCTATTTTGTTTTACTTAGCCCCTATATTCAAAATAGTTGTTGCAATTTACTTGTCTAATTTGTGAAAGCAAGATAATTTTATTATATTTTTTACTTTCTATCCTTGGTACTAAATAACTACATAAAATAATAATAATAATAATCAAATTTGGAGTTTCATCGCATCATTAATAAAGTTAATTTAGTAAAATACAACTCCAATTAAAGTGTTCTTAAAGAATATGTCGAGTCAACAAGGGTCAAGTAAAATGAAATGGATGGAGTATATGTATTCTTTTTTTTGGTATTTTAGTAGTTAAATGTCATTTAATGAATTTTTTAATTCACATACACATCCTAAACAAAAGTTACTGAATTCACGTGAAATTGTTTCTACTCCTGACCAAGGATAAATTTCAAAAATAATGCAACAACTAACTTTTTACTCCAAATTGAATTTGACCAATTATGTAAATTAATAATATTTAAATAAGTATGAACACTTAATGAAAGATCTAAAAATAAACTCTAGGTAGAAAAGTTTTTTTTTTTTTTTGGGGGGGGGGGGGAGGGGGGAGGGGAGGGGGGAGTATATAAATTATGATTAAATTCTTAAATACACTTATACTAACATATAAGCAATATGAATATTTTACTATGAAGATTTATTTCACTGCTATCATAATAATTACAAAGTTTAATCTTGAGCCAACAACATAAATGTAGAAGGTTTAGACCATGATTACAAGGCACCACTTATGTTTTAAAAATTACAGTATCCAACTGAATTTTGGGTATCTAAGATACACAACTCTAAAGATTGTGTAACTGAGACTGTTTATCCGGATATTTTGAACTTTGTGTATCTGAACTAATTTTAGCTCTATATATCTTAGATATTTTAAGTCCTATTCATCTTGAATATTTTAATGCTCAGTGTTCTTAAAAGTTTTAAGTCCTGTGTATCTTAATTTTTTTAATGACTATGTATGTTAAATATTTCAATGTCTGTGAGATATATGCGGATGTATCCAGTATCAATTTCAGGTATCTATGTCACAACTCGATTTCTCAGGTCATGATAGCACCTACTATAACCCACTAGTAGGTAAGCCAACTCATGGCCCAAAACGTTGAGTAACAAGCAAATATAAGAAAAAGATAACCAAAACTGAATAAAAGGAGAAAGAGAACCAAGAGAAAACAAATATCCCCCAAGACCTGGTGTCAGTCGATACAGGAGTCACTAGCATAATAGGAGTACTAGGTGCATATAATATATATATATATATATATAACCATCTTCAAAATAAAAAATAAAAATCAATCCAGTAAAAGAGAGAGGGAGAAGGAACAACTTGGACGCCGGGATCTCACTCCAAATCTCCAATCCATGATATCTCTGCATGATACATACATCAGAGGAGAAAACTCATACTATGATCTACAAGGTGAAGAAGTGTAGTATGAGTATCAAACACGTGGTACTCAATAGGCGTAGGCCGACTGAGCTCCAAAGATAAATGCAAGTATAAATAATACGAAAAGCAAGAACATACATTATAGGCAACTAATTAACAAAAAAAATACTATAAGGACAATAGAGAAGTAGAGATAAGCCACCATATTCTACAAGTAACTAGCGACGAAAGTGTTATACAATATGAGTAGTTAAGGACGAAGGTAATATACGACGTTACTAAATAGGTAGCTAAATACAAAGGTAATAACTTGAGGAAGTAGCCTAACATCTTAAATATCTTGAGGATCATAAACAAGTAGGGAGCTATCTTTAGCACAATCAGAGCATCCAACTAGAAACAAGAATAATCACAAGGTAGTATAATAATAAGGGTCAAAATATCAAAGGGGAAAGGAACTCCAAAGCATACCTACGACTTTGGATACAAATTCATAACCATCCTGCCAAAAACTAAACAATAATAACCAAACAGTAATACAACTGGATAAGTCCGGACAAATAATAACCTAACTGGACCCCCATAACCCTGGTAGGTACAAATAATCACTCAAGAAACAGCAAATATAGCCTATGCCTATGTATCCCCCCATAAGACTGGTAGTTACAAGCACCAAACAATTATGCTGGTGATAAGCAATGCATATGAAAGAATGAATACAAGGTAAATACAATACTTCCATACTAACTTAGTGCCATAACTTACCAAGTATATACACCTCTTTCAGCTCTCCAGTTCGCAGGGCAGGATCTATGAGGTATCCCTTCATTCAGCATGTGGTTTCCAGATAGAGGGACCCATAGGGGACTCGGGATATCCGTATATATTGCATGATCCCAAATAAGTACTTCTAATAGTCAATCATAATAAATCCACTTCATAATCCTAATGGATATATATAAGAGTGTAATAAGTGCTAGGAATTGAACTGAGACTAAATAGGTAGTAATCTATAAAATCCAGTGTCCGAGATCGAACTGGGACTAAAAATGATAGAATAGTGTAGAAAGGGTCAGAATTTCCCTCGACCAAAATAAGTAAATAATGATAAATGAGTAGATCGATAATCAACCAGAATCTCCTGTGGTCAGAGTTTTCAAAGTGGTGCATATTAGTTTACAAAACTATCATCCAATAGAAAGAGATGGTATGATTTCTGTTTTATAAACCAATTTAAGAGTGAAAAATGGGACTAAATCTTTTTTAAAAAATAGTAGTAAAACAATGATTTTATTTGGAACTGTTCCACTAAATATATGTATAAATGTATGCATGCCATCACCAGTATCCACATTATCACATCTCAAATCCCATTGAGATGGACAGGCACCCGATGCCCTAAAGAATCAAGAGAACCAACTTATAACCTTACTTTCCACGTGAATAACTATGGTATTAATGAAGCTTTGACAAATATATATATAAGTTATAGGGATTATAAGAAATAACATAGAGATAGGCCCAAAATATATATACATGACTTGGTCGTTGAGGCCACAACTGTCAAGGAACCAAACATAACTGCACTTTATACATTAGTCTGCAAAGCCTCTATAAAACTGACAAACTTGTTCTAGGTTGATATATTCCCTGCCTTACCCTTAACTACTATACAAAACAAAAATATATATACTAAAAACTCAATAAAGCTCCAAATCAACCTGGAGCTCACCAACCACAGCTAGTGTCCTGTGCTCCTAGTGAGGAGGTCTACTAGCCAGAGTACCTATACCTGTGACATGAAACACAGTGTCCCCCATGAGGGACGTCAGTATGAAAGAATATACTGAGCAAGTAAAGCATAAAGTGACCATAGGTAAAACAAGAGCTCAATGAAATCAGTTATTAGTATATAACTGTATAGATAAGGATAAAAGACCACCTTTGCTCGTACTTATGGGATCACATACATTACATTTTTTTCTTTACTTTTCTCTTCTTTGTTTTACCAGCTTATCAGTGGTAAAAAAGGATGACCCATGCTAGGCATTTTAACCCCTAGGATACGGTCCTCATAGACACACAAATCGGGATCAAGCCATGTCAGGCTTTCCGTTCACCCCAGGGATGCCAGCCATAAAATATATTGGGATCAACCCATGCTAGGGATTCTCCCTGTCACATGTCAAATCCCATTGAGATAGACAGGCACCTGATGCTCCAAAGACTTAAGAGAACCAACTTATAGCCTTACTTTTCATGTCAATAACTATGCTAGTAATGAAGCTTTGAAAAATATATATAAGTTATAGTGATGATAAAAGTCTAACATAGAGATAGGGCCAAAACATATATACATGACTTGGCTGTTCAGGCCAAACTATTAAGCAATCAAACATAACTGTACTTTATACATTAGTCCACAAAGCCTCTATAAGATCGACAAACTTAGTCTAGGTTGGGACAGTCCCCGCCTTACCCTTAACTATTATACAATACCAAAATATATACCAAAGATTCGATAAAGCTCTGAATCAACCTGGAGCTCACCAACCACAGCTGAGTGTCTTGTGCTCCTACTGAGAAGGTTTACTAACTAGAGTACCTATACTGGCAGCATGAAACAGAGTGTCCCTCATGAGAGAGGTCAGTACTAAAGAATATATTGAGTATGTAAGGCATAAAGTTACCATAGGTAAAACAAGAGCTCAATGAAATCAGGTATCAATAGATAACTGTATAGATAAGGATAAAGACCACCTTTTACTTATACTTGTGGGATCATATACATTACATTCTTTTCTTTACTTTTCTCTTTTTTACTTTATGAACTTTATAAGGCATATGATATAAATGACCATTTGATCAGTAGTAAAAGAGGATGATGCATTCTATCCATTTTAACTCCTGGATACGGTCTTCATAAATACACAAATCAGGATCGACCCATGCTAGGCTTTTCTTTCACCCCTGCTTTTCTTTCACCCCTGGGTTACCACCTGTAATATATAGATTGGGATCGACCCATGCTAGGAATTCGGCCCTGGGATACCGCCCATCAATACATAAATTGGGATCGACCCATGCTAGGCCTTGGCCCCTAGGATACCACCCATAAATACATAGATTTATTTTACTTCATTTCTTTAATCTCTGAGATTGTTCAATTGGTGGTCATAACATTTTTGAGATTTGGAACTATAGATATGTGAACAATATATTTGGGGTAGTAACAATGATGCAGGAAACAAATGTAACATTAATGCAGTAATTAAGAACTCATACAACACAATGAACCTCATTTGACGAAGGGAATAGCTCATAGGACTTGCTATTAGAATAACTTTGTCATACTAGGGCTTGGAAGAACAAATAGATAGATATATAGTAATAAAAACATATGGAAGTACTTTAACACACTTTAGAGACCATAGGTAGTAATAGAGGTCATTAGCTACACTGGAAATTGTACATCATATCACTTAGGTAGCTAACCTTATTGGTACACTAGTGTGTGACTTCATGCCAAGGAAATATGAAATTGAATAGCCTTACATTCCTTGTTTAAGTTTTCCATCCAATATAACCACCATGATTCATCCTCCCTTTTTAAGGTGTTAATCAATAATTTAAGTACACAATGAACTATTATTAGAAGCTAATTATAATGTAGGCCTTGAACAAACAGTAGTTAAACACTTGATAGGCAGCAAGACCGTCCAACCCAAAATACTTAGCATACCATCACACTCTTCCTTAATAATTCAATACAAATCTATTCAACCATCTTATAAAGTCACCCACTGCCTCCCAATAATAATGCATTAAAAGAGCCATTAAGCAGTCACAAAATTCTATTACACAATAGGCACTTAAATACATGGCTTCCAATCACCATCCAGTGAATTTCCAAATAAAAACATATCTAGAATCCGTTACCAAGTTTCATATATAAGGAGGGATAAAAAGGAGTAGAACCCTTGCCTCAAATTTTGAAATTTTATATCCTTAACTTGCAGTTCACAAAGACTTGAATTATCCTTTAAACTTAAATCAAATAAGAAGATAAATCTCTTAGAAGTCTAAAATAAAGTGGGACTACCAATCTTAAAAGGAGTTGTCCGACATATTGAATATAAAGAGCATGGTTCCAATAGTTTCCTCAAACTATGCTCATAATTTATTCACTTACCTTTATCTTGAATGAAATTAAATTCCAAGAACCCTAATGTAATTTTAGGGCTACTATAGAAGCTTACAGAGAGCAAGAAAGAAAACTCTAGAAACTTGATTTTTTTTTCCAAGTTAAAGTGGATAGAATGAGCTATTTTCAACCCCTTTAAAGGGATATGATCTTGTCTGACTTTCTTGTCCATTTTTGGCCATAAAATTCCAAGTAGGTGATGCACCTACTTTTCCATTTAACTTATGCCTTGATGGACTCAAACTTGTTGTGCCTTGGTTGCCCAGTCTTCACATTTTCTTCCAATTATTTTAGGCTAGAATTAATTCAAGTAGGTGGTGGACTTAGTTCTTAGGTTAGTCAATAAGTCAAAGTACGAGATGCACCTACTTGTCACCTACTAGTTTAATTTAAGTCAAGCAAGAAGCTCACTTATTTTATTCCATATTCTAAGTCTTAATCCCTTACATTAACTTAACACCTATATACACTTGGCCACTTTAAACCTTGAGGTAGAATACCACCTCACTATCTCACGTTTAAATACTTTCGTCAGGGTTAACTTGGCCGTATACATGCTGAAATATTTGTGTTATTATAAATCCTTTAAATCTATTTTAAACCATCAATAATAACTTAAGAAACATGGATCCTTACCTATACAACAAGGATACCTCAAGTTCTATATAAATAGAACAAGTACACATAAAGTACGGGGTGTTACACACCCCTAGGATACCACCCATCAATATACATATTTATCTTACTTCATTCTTTTTATCTTTAATGCTGTTATTTTGGTGGTCATGACATTATTGAGTTTAGAACTTTGGACCAGTAGTAAAAGACATACAAACATGCACTTGATTCAGTAACAATGATGTACGAAGCAACAGTAACAGTAAAATAACACTTAGGAGCTTAAATAACACAATGGACCTTGTTTAACTAAGAGAAGAACTTACAAAGTTTGTTGGTGAAAGTATACTTTTCATACTAGTACTTAGAAGAATAAATGTGAAGATTTATTCATAAACACATTTTGAAGTACTTTAACATGCTAAGGAGTGGGGATAAAGTCGTTATCTACATTGGAGGTTGTACGCTGCCATTAAGTATCATTTGCAAGGAAGAGTACTTAGGAAGCTTACTTTGTAACACAAGAGTTACATTCATTCCAAAGATTATGGGATCAAGGAGCCTTACATACCTTGTTGCACAACTTCGATAGCACCCCAAATTAAATTCTTTCCTTTCAGATTATTAATCTACAATAGAGTAAGTGGTTAAACTAGTATTAGTAGCTAACCAATACATTTGGGTTGCTTAACCTCAACAAAATAGTATCCAGGGTAGTAAGCCCATAATTTATCAAATCAAGGAGTCCTTTCCTCCCCTTTTCCTTTACTCACATCTATGTACTATACAACTCTCTTATAAAGTCCTTCCCAACACTTTACGAGCTGCATAACACATAAATTATTATAAAATATGTGATTGGTAGTTATCTCGTGTAACACCTAATTAAGTGGTGTGTCACCACATCCTCCTTTTGTACTTCAATAATATTAGCCGCTACCTCCCGACAACAATACATATAGAATAGTCGCTGACAAGTCCCAAAAGCCTTCAGCGTAGTAGGAGAATATTCTAATCACCATTCTATGAGTTCTTGATAACAATATAAACATAATTCTCCACCAAAACATGTATATAGGAAGGGGGGAAATTGGCAGTAGCCTTACCTTAGTTTTTGTGATAGTTTATTCTCTTAACTTATATCTCTTCAAGATCTTAATTCCTTCACACACAAACCAAAGGATAAAATAAAAATCTCTTAATAACCAAGAAAAAAGGGACTGCCAACCTTATAAAAGGCTGCCCTATGATTTAAACATAGAGAGCATAATTTTCATAGTCTTCTTAATCTAAGCTCATGAAATACACTTACTTTTATCTTGAAAGGAAAGGAAATACCAATAACCCTAATAGAAATTTTAGGGCTACTGTACAAGCTAAGAGAGAACAAGAGAAAACTATAGAAATTCTGATTTTGTTTGCAAGCTAAAATAAGTCAAATGAGTTGATTTGAACCCCTTTAAAGGGAGATGCTCTTGGCTGACTTTCTTGGCCATTTTGGGCCATAAATTATCTAGTAGTTGAGTTACCTACTTTTCCATTTGACTTGGGCCTAGTGGACTTAAAATTATTGGGCCTTGGCTGCCTAATCGCTCATTTTCTTCTAATTAGTTTGGGCCAGAATTATCTCAAGTATATGATGCTCCTACTTGTCCCATTAAGCTGGTCAAAGAGTCTTAATAGTTGATGTACCTACTTGGTTCTTTAGGCTGGTTAATAAGTCAAAGTAGGTGATGTACCTACTTGTCACCTACTAGCTTAATTTAAGTCAAGCAAGCAGCTCACTTATTTTATTCCATATTTTAAATTTTAACCCCTTTACTTTAACTTAACACTTATATACACTTGTCCACTTTAAACCTTAAGGTAGAACACCACCTTACTATCTTGCGTTTAAATACTTCTATTGGGGTTAACTTGGTCGTATACATATTGAAATGATTGAATTGTTGTAGCATCATTTAAATCTATTTTAGCCCATCACTAATTACTAAAGAAAGTTGGTCCTTTACCTATACAACAAGACTACCTCAAGTTCCATATAAATAGAACTAGTAAAAGTAGAATACAGGGTGTGACATCCTCCCTCCCTTAGGAATATTTGTCCTTAAATATTAGCATAGTTAACAGCCAAACAAGTCTAAGCCTAAGTTAAGTTCTTCTATTAGCTACATAACACACATAGATTTATACTTACTTGTTAATTCCTCAACTCGATACTTTCGCCTTCAACTTTAGATTGAAATAAATAAGGATACTTAGATTTCATTGCTTATTCTGCCTCCCATGTTGCTTCTTCTACATGTTGGTTTCTCTATAGTACTTTTATGGAGGCTACTTCATTATTTCTTAACTTCTTAACTTGTCGAGCCAGAATAAAAATGGGTATTTCTTCATAAGTGAGATCTTTTGAAACGTGTACATATACAGTAGGAGTAATACGAGATGGATCTCCTATGTACTTTTGGAGCATTGAGACATGAAACCCTAGGTGTACAGTTAAAAGCTCTTGGGGTAGCTCTAACTTTTATGCAACTTGGACAAATCTTCGAATAATCTTATATGGCCCTATATAGCATGGATTTAGTTTTCCTTTTTTACCAAACCTCATTACCCTTTTCATTAGTGACACCTTCAAGAATACCCAATCTCTTATAGCAAACACTAGCCCTCTTCTTCTAACATCTGCATATGATTTATGTCAACTTTGTATTGTTTCTATCCATTGTCGTATCACCTTAACTTTTTTCATAGCTTAATGAATAAGATCTATCCCAAATAAGGCAGTTTCAACCACTTCAAACCACCCAATTGGTGATGTACATTTCCTCCCATATAAGGCTTCATAAGGTGTCATTTTGATACTCGAGTGATAGATATTGTTGTATGCAAACTCAATAAGTGACAAATAATCATCCCAACTACCTTTGAAGTCCAATACACAAGCTTGCAACATATCCTCAAGTGTTTGGATTGTACATTCTGCCTGACCATCCATTTCAGGGCGAAAAGTTATTCTTAAACTCACTTGTGTTCCCAAACTCTTCTGAAATGACCTCCAATACTTTGTGGTAAATTGAGCTCCCCTATCGTATATAATAGAGATTAGGACTCCACGTAGCTGAACTATCTCTTTAATATACGACCTTGCATACTCCTTAATTGTATAAGTAGTCTTGGCTAGTAAGAAATGTTCTGATTTGGTAAGTCCATCAACTATTACCCATTTGGAATCAAACTTTCAAGAGGATCAAGGCAAACCAGTAATAAAATCTATGTTGATCATGTCCCACTTCCAAATTGGGTGCTCCATCCGCTGCATATAACCTCCTAGCTTTTAGTGCTCTACTTTAACTTCTTGGGTATTGGAACATCGAGCCACAAATTCTATAATGTTCTTCTTCATGTCTCCCCACCAATACACTTCTTTCAAGTCAAGATACATTTTGGTTGACCTCATATGGACAGAATATCTTGAAGGGTGTGTTTCCATAATAATCCTCTTTCTTAGTCCATTAATATTAGGTACACATAATCTATTTTGACACTAGAGTACTCCCTCTTTTGTAAGCTAAAATGTCCTTGTCATACATTGCTTTACATTCTCCTTAAGCTATGATAGAACAAGATCTTTATATTGCTTCTCTTTCAGTTCAGTTACTAATGAAGATTCAACCATATTGTGTACAATAACCCCCTCATCCGGAGTTTTAAGAAGGTGAACCCCTAAATTGGCTAGCTTGAGTAGATCCATAGCTATTCTTTCCCTTTCCATTAACTTCCCATAAGTGCTTGCCATTTTCTTACGACTTAAAGCATCGGCTACCACGTTTGTTTTCCCCGAATAATAGAAGATATCAACATCATAGTCCTTTAATAGCTCAAGCCATCTTTCCTTCCTTAGATTCAAGTTCTTACTCAATGATATATTATAAACTCTTATGGTTAGTATATATATCAAGATTTACCCCACACATATAGTGGTGCCATATCTTTAAAGCAAATAACCGTTGCTAGCTCAAGATCATGTGTTAGATAATTCTTCTCATGTAGCCATAACTGTCTCGAGGTGTGTATGTTACCTTACCATGCTAAATCAATACACATCCTAGACCCACTCCTGAAGCATCACAATACACTACATACCCCTCTGTACCTTCTGGAAGTACCAATATAGGGGTGGAAGTTAACTTATTCTTCAACTCTTGGAAGTTTCTTTCACAGCCATTATTCTATTGAAACTTGGATACTTTGTGTGTTATTTTGGTTAGTTATACAGAAATGGAACAAAACCCTTCAACGAACCTTCTATAATAACCTGCCAAACCTAGGAAACTACGAACCTCTATAGGCATTGTGGGTCTTGGCCAGTTCTTCACAGCTTCTATCTTTTGAGAATCAACCCCTATTACTTCATCGAATATAATATGCCCTAAGAATGCCACTGATTTTAACCAAAACTCACATTTAGAGAACTTTGCATATAACTTATGATCACGAAAAATCAGTAATACCTTTCGCAAATGATTAGCATGGTCCTCTTTTAATCTTGAATACATTAGAATATCATCTATAAATATTATCGCAAACACATCCAAGAATGGCTTGAACACTGTATTCATCAAATCCATGAAAGTTGGTGGTGCATTTTTTAGTCCAAATGACATAACTAAAAACTCATAATGACCATACCGTGTTGGAAAAGTTGTCTTGGGTATGTCTTTCTCTTTGACTCTCAGTTTGTGATAACCGGACCTCAAGTCAATTTTTGAGAAATATTTAGCACCTTGTAATTGATCAAACAAATCATCAATTCTAGGGAGTGGGATATTTTTTCTTAATCATCACCTTATTCAATAGTCGGTACTCAATACATATTCTCAACATGCCATCTTTCTTATGTACAAATAACACGGGTGCGCCCCAAGTAAACATACTAGGCCTTATGAATCCCTTTTCTAACAAGCCTTTTAATTGCTCTTTCAACTCTCGTAATTCTGCCTGGCCATTCTATATGGAGGGATAGAGATAGGTTGAGTACTTGGAATCATATCAATACCAAACCCTATTTCTCGCTCTAGAGGAAAACCTAGAATATCTTCAGGAAATACATCAAGAAATCCATTTACCACTGGAACATATTGAAGAATTAGTGGCTCTGCATCTATATCTTTCACTCTCATTTGATATAGTACCCTTTAGACATCATCTTCTTTGCCTTAAAATAAGAAATAAACTTATCTCTTAGCACCCCAATATTACCCTTCCATTCAAGGACTACCTCTTTTGGAAAATAGAAATGTACCCTCTTAGTTCGGACAATCTACTATGGCATAACAAGAAACCAACCAATCCATACCCATTATAACATCAAAATCTACCATTTTTAGCTCAACAAGATCAGCCAATGTATCAAGATCACAAACAATTACTATGCAATTATGATAAACTCTTCTAACTATAATAGACTCTCCAACCAGTGTAGACACATTAAATGGCTTGACCAGTTATTTCGGTGTTCTTTTGAACTTTCCAGCAATCAATGGAGTGACATATGATATCATAGATCCTGGATCAATTAATGTATATACATTATGTGAAAAGATGGTCAGTGTATCTGTAACCATATCAGGAGAAGCCTCCAAATTTTGTCGACCCGCTAGAGCATATATACGATACTAAAATCCACTAGAACTAGCTACTCCTCTACCACCTCTACCACAATCGGTAGGCATCTATTTACCCCTATCTAAAGGAGGCACCGATGATGATGATGATGCAATAGATAATCCAGTAGTTTGTGCCATACCACCCATTATCCTTCGAGGGTAATTTTTCATAATATGGCCTGGTGTACCACACCAAAATTAAGAATCTATCCCAAAACAACATGTACCTAGATGATGTCTCCCACATTGTTTACAAGGCTGTCTAGGAAGTCTTGATTGCCTTATACTTCCCTGCTCTTGGTACCCCACTACTTGGGAACCTTGGCTTTCACTTCTTTGATCGAATTGATAACTCTTTGTAGAGTATAAACATGATGGCCTATGCGGTCTATTAGAAAACTGAGATCTAAACTCACTTTGGGATGGCATAAACTGCCCCATAGATCTAGACCTCTTGGAATGCGCTCTTTCTGGCTCTTGTGTCCTTCTTCTTTGCCTTTGATCCTTCATTTTTTATGCAAAAGCTTATATTCTTGCTATATCTATGTCTTTATTCAAAGTATCAATATTACAATATCTAACCAGATATGGATCCAATCTATCCACATATCGATAAACTCTATCTTCTATAGTAGCTACTATATTAGGAGCATACCTGGCCAAAGAGTTAAACAAGAGACTGTACTCCCTCACACTCATATTCCCTTGGCAAAGATTTAAAAATTAATCTGCACAGGCCCTTGAATCTCAAATAGAAGGTAGTGATTAAGAAATACCTCTTTGAACTCTTTCCAACTAGCTGAAAGTGCACTTGTACCCCTAGATCATTTCTAGTTTAGTACTATAATATAGACTACCCTTTTAATCTATATGCTACTAGTTTAACTATATCTTTAATAGATATATGCATGACATCCAAAGCCCTTTTGGATTTGATCAATAAAGTCTTGTGGGTCTTCATTAAGATCTGACTCAGTGATTGTGGGAGGGTACAATTTAAGAAAATCCTGTGTTTGTAGACTAGTTGCCCTATACATACCACTAGTACCTGTAGTTTGACTAGCTTGTCCTTGATCTTATCCAGCAACTATACAAGTCAACAAATGAACCGAATTCCTCAAATCTTACACAGTAGCATTAATAGGTGGTTATGGGTTTACTGCTCATCTTCTTAGCTCTTCTGGAGATGGAGGAGTAGAAAATGTGTGATGCAAACTCATCTTGAGCCCCACTTTTATTAGCTTGTCTAGGTGGTGACTTGTTGATCCCTTCTCCGGCAGCCACATCTACTTGATTACTTTTATTCTTACTCCTTGTTGAACCGACATCTTCACTATATTGAGGAAAAAAAGATTCAAACTTTAAATACAATTCCACCTAAAGCATTGCCTCTATCGCATAATCTAAAAAATAAAGAATATGAAACAACTTATAAATTTCTCTTAACCTCATGCTTATAGAAGTGGTGCACAACACACCCAAAATCAAGCCTCTACATCGACACGGCATTGTAGACTCCCTAGGATGACCTACTCTGATACCACTTTTGTTATGCATCAAATCTCATTGAGATAGACAGGCACCCGATGCCTTAAAGACTCGAGAAAACCAACTTATAGGGTTACTTTCCATGCGAATAACTACAGTAGTAATGAAACTTTGACAAATATATATAAGCTATAGTGATGATAAAAGACCAACATAGAGATAGGCCCAAAACATATATACATGACTTGGCCATCGAGGCCATAACTATCAAGGAACTAAACATAACTGCACTTTATACATTAGTCTACAAAGCCTCTATAAGATCAACAAACTTGGTCTTGGTCAAGACAGGACCCGGCTTACCCTTAACTACTATATAATACCAAAATATATACCAAAGACTCAATAAAGCTCTAAATCAACCTGGATCTCACCAACCATAGTTGAGTGTCCTATAATCCTATGTAGGAGGTCTACTAGCTGGAGTACATATACCTACGACATAAAACACAGTGTCCCCTATGAGGGACGTCAGTACAATTGAATGTACTGAGCATGTAAGGCATTAAGTGACCATAGGTAAAACAACAGCTCAATGAAATTAGGTATAATATATAACTGTATAGAGAAAGATAAAAGACCACCTTTGCTTGCACTTGTGGGATCACATACATTATATTTTTTTCTTTACTTTTCTCTTCTTTGTTTTATAAACTTTGTAAGGCAAATGATACAAATAACCAGTAGATCAATGGTAGAAGAGGATTACCCATGCTAGGCATTTTAACCCCTGGTATACGGTCCTCATAAATACACAAATTGGGATCGATCCATGCTAGACTTTCCTTTCACCCCTGGGATACCATCCATTATATAGATTGAGACCGACCCATGCTAGGCATTTTCCCCTAGGATACCACCCATCACTATACATATTCATGAAATAATTGAGTTTAGAACTTTGGACCAGTAGTACATACAAACATGTACGTGATGTTGTAACAATGATGTACGCAAAGAAGAGCACTTAGGAAGCTTACTTGGTAACACAAGAGTTAGATTCATGCCAATGAGTAAGGGATCAAGAAGTCTTACATACCTTGTTGTACAACTCTGATATCACCCCAAATTAACTTCTTTCCTTTTAGATTATTAATCTATAATAAAGTAAGTAGTAAAACTAGTATTAGTCTCTAACCAACATATTTAGGCTACTTAACCTCACCAAAATAGTAGTCAGGGTAGTAAGCTCATAATTTATCAAATCAAGGTGTTCTTTCCTACCTTTTTCCTTTCTTACATCTATATACTATACAACCCTCTTATAAAGTCCTTTCTAACACTCCACCATCTGCATTACACATATAACTTAATATAAATTGTGTGATTGGCAGTAAGCTAATGTAACACCCAATTAAGTGGTGTGTCACCACATCCTGCTTTTGTATTTCAATGCAACTACACACAACTGTTCTATAATATTAGCTACTGGCTCCCAACAACAATACATATAGAATAGTCCTTAACCAATCCTAAAATCCTTCAGCATAATAGAAGAATATTCCAATCACCATTCCATGAGTTCTTGACAAGAATATAAACACAATTCTCCACCAAAATATGTATATAGGAAGGGGGGGAAATGGGTAGTAGCCTTACCTTAGTTTTTGTGATAGTTTATTCTCTTAACTTGTATCTCTTCAATATCTTGATTCCTTCACATACAAACCAAAGGAGAAGATAAAAATCTCTTAATAACCAAGAAAAATGGGACTTCAAAACTTATAGAGGGTTACCCTATGATTTAAACATAAAGAGCATAATTCCTATAGTCTTCTTAAGCTAAATTCAAGAAATACACTTACCTTTAGCATGGAAGGAAAAGAAATACCAAAAACCTTAATAGGAATTATAGGGCTTCTGTAGAAGCTAAGAGAGAACAAGAGGAAACTCTAAAAATCTTGATTTTGTTTACAAGTTAAAATGAGTCAAATGAGCTAATTTTAACCCTTTAAAAGAAGCTTCTCTTGGCCAAATTTCTTGGCCATTTTGGGCCATAAATTATCTAGTAGGTGAGGTACCTACTTGGCCATTTGACTTGGGGTTAGTGGACTTAAAATTATTGGGCCTTGGCTGCCCATTCTTCTCCTTTTCTTCTAATTAGTTTGGCCTTGAATTATCTCAAGTAGATGATGATCCTACTTGGACCATTAATCTGGTCAAAATGTCTTAGTATGTGATGCACCTACTTGGTTTTTTATGTTGATTAACAAATTAAAGTAGGTGATGCACCTACTTGTCACCTACTAGCTTAATTTAAGTCAAGCGAGCAGCTCACTTATTTTATTCCATATTCTAAATTTTATCCCCTTTGCTTTAACTTAGCACTTATATACACTTGTCCACTTTAAACCTTAAGGTAGAATACCACCTTACTATCTTGCATTTAAATACTTCTGTTGGGGTTAACTTGACCGTATACATGTTGAAATGTTTGGGGTGTTATAGTATCCTTTAAATCAATTTTAGACCATCATTAGTTACTTAAGAAACTTGGACCCTTACCTATACAACAATACTACCTCAAGTTCTATATAAATAGAACTATTATAAGTAGAATACGGGCTGTTACACATACAATGAAGAAGTAAGTACCTTAGAGTCTATAAACTAAGCCACAACTCTTTCAGAGAAAAGAGAACTAATATGGAATCCAACTTGTCATGTACCAAGTCCTCGGGCCCAACAATAAGCATAGCAATATGCATATATATTTCAAACAAAGAGTACACATAAATATAACAACAGAGAAAGGAGGATAAATGTAATGACCCTCCAGTTTATTTTCTACTCTTTCATGCTTTATATGCATTTAGAGCATTCTTATATCTACCCTAAGTCATTTATGACTTTCTAGGACTGACAGCTCAGTTACCGAGTAGTTCGTTTGGCTTTAATAGCCATTTCCCTCTTTTAGAGCATTTAAAGTTGAGAAAATGGTCTCAAGCTAAAACTTTAGGTAAACACTCGGACGCCAATTTTGATGGTTCCAATAGCTCCAAAATATTTCTTTTAGGCTAGAAGTACCCTTGGTCCAAGTCTCGAGGCTTCTGGGCTCATTTTGGACTATTGGATGGATTTTGGTAAAAATGGAACCTTGGGTGTGGGACCCACATTCTCTTGAAACGACCTCAAATAGGAATTTTGATGGTTCCATTGAGTCTAGAATGCCAAATTTGGTAGGATAACATAGTCTATTTGTATGTATGGGGTTTCGAACAAATCTCGAGCACCCAGTTAGAGTTCGTTTGGCTTAGCAAAATTTTTGGTGTCAAGTTCCTGGTACAGCCTCTTAAGTGGCCTCGGAACCACTTTAGCAGCTTAGGACTACTTTAGCAGTATCCCTTTAATGGACCAGGACTACTTTAAGGTATCTGGCCAGCTACTGGGGGTCGCTTAAGTGAGCCTTTTGCAGCTTTAGCAGTGACCACTTAAGCGGCCACTGCTAAATGTTTAGATAGTTTTTCCCTTTGTTTTTCAACTTTATTTGTAATTTTTTTCCACCATTTTTGAAATTGGGAACTTGGAAACTTATGGGAAATTGATAATTGGAGCCGGGATTGTGTAGGGGACACTAAAGTGATTATTTTCCCGTCTTAATCTCATAAATTTTCCAACTTAATTTCTATTAAATTCTTGTTTTTACCCGAGATTTTTGGGATGTTTTGGGCACAACATTGACGGATGGTTATGCCTAATTTTTGAGCATTAGCTCATTATGACCCAAGGGACATTGTGGTGGTTTAAAATAATTTTTTTGGATTCCACATGCGGACCCCATGAAGGATTTTTAGCTCGATTTCTAACCCCAAGCGTATATTTACAATATGGATATTATTGTTCTCGTCTTGACACCTAGAATATTTTGATAGCATAGCATTGTTTGGAGGATTCTCGAAAGGCAAAAGCTCTGTTATAGAGGATTTCGTATGCTCTCGGCATCGTCCAGGTAAGGCTTACCCTTCTCTTAGACTTTTCCTTGTTATGGTATTAGTGGGATATTTTCCTAGTTGTGGGTGGGTTCTTATGGTCTGGATACTTAATTAGTAACATCTGATTATTCTTAGCCAATTAGGGCTTGTAGGGTAGATTTCTACCATGTTTCCCTTAAGTTAGTAGTTGGTTATCCTTTAGGATTAGACTTGGTGCCTTAGGAGGCGATTGCAAAGCCTGATCCTAGATTTGGGTAGATGCTTGACATAGGTTGGGTTTTCAGGACTTATAGTGGGCCCTATCACTATTCTTAAGATAGGTTGATATAGAGTAGAACCTTTCTTGGCCTAAATAAGTATAGAACTGCTTCTTTAGACTGTTACTTGGGATTGGGTTGACTTAGTCTTTATAATAAGAATTTTTAGCTATGATACCCTTGGACTTAATAAATGGAATCCGGTTCTCCTTTAATATATTCAGCCTTCTAAAAATAGGGAAAATGACTAGATGGACTTGAAATGGATTATGACTCAGGGTTACTAATGTGTGTTGCTTCTTATGAGTTTCGATTCTAGTCCGGTACCTGGTATAATGGTTATATTCTATTAGTTCCAGTTTGAATTTGGCATTTCTTATTATTATTTATCTTGGGTTGGGAAATCCAGTTTAAGACTAGTAAGGTTATGGTTATAGTTGAAGGAGGATTGTACGTATATCACACCTTGACTCACTTTTACTCTTCTTACTATTATATTTAGCTTCGTACTAGTACTATACTTTGTTTGTATCCACCATGCTTATGGGGGCTCAATTAGGTTTAGTGCTCTTTGTGTGTACCTTCTGGGCTTATGAGGGTCCAGTTAGATTATAGTTAGGCGTTCATTTCTACATTTGAGTTATTATACTCGGTTTACCATTTTTGTTTAGCATAGCCTATTATTCCATTTCTGACCCTCATTTACTACCTTTAGTATATGTATTCACACTTTATTTATGCTTTTACAATAATTGAGCTCAGTCGGCCTATGATGCCTACTGAGTACCCAGTGTTTTGGTACTCATACTATATTTTTGTATTTTTTTTCCCCGATATAGATCCTAGTACGAGTCACCACTGTTGACGTTGATCTTAAGTTGTGTTGTTGACCAGAGATTTGGGTGAGCTTTCAAAGTCTGGAGTTGATTCTTCTTTTTCTGCTTTCATGACGGTCTTATTTTATATATTGTGAGACTATGATGTATATTTTGACACTGTCTAGTACTCCTTTTTGGTAAAGAGGCTCTTGTACTGAACTTACCAGGTCTTGGTGGATTCTTCTTGATGAATTTTGTCCTCTCCCCTTTATTATATAGTGTATTTGTATAGATATCTCCCGCTTGATGCTTATTATTACTGATAATGTTATTATGTATCTCTCTTCCACCAATTATCCTATTACTCGCCATTCCAGACGATGGTTTGGCTTACCTAATGGTGGGTTAAGTAGGTGCCATCATGACTCGAGAAATTGGGTCGTGATAGTTTAGTATCAGAGCCTAGGTTCATTGGTAAATTTGTAAAAGAGCAAGTGTCTAGTGGAGTCCTGTGGATCAGTACGATGATGTCTGTATCTTATCCTCAGGAGCCTACAGGACATTCTTAGGAAAATATCACCTTTTTGATTCATTATCGTGTATTATGTCAATATTGGTTTCTAGATTCTTATTTTTTTTTCTCTTTTGCAGATGTCTAAGATGCGGGCCATGGTGGCTAAATACGGGGCCTCGAGCCTGCAGCTAGGGGCAGATGTAGAGTTCACCCCAGAGGTTGGGTTTAATCTAGTGCTGGTGAGACGGTTATTGATCCGGAGCCAGAGTATGCACCTGAATAGCACCAGAGGATCTTCCTCCACAATAGTTGGTAAGCCATGGGGCAGCCCAGGCTCCACCCAAATTTATATCTTTGTATGTCCCCTGTGATTCCTTGGTACAATTATTGGGTATGGTTGGTGGCCAGCTGACAGATAGGGCCCAGACATCTACTCAGGTGGTAGCTCAAGGTGGATTGGGTATAGGGGTGCAGTCTGCAGCTGCAACTCCCAGAGTAGAGATTCCACCATCACTAGTGGTTCCACAGCCACTAGTAGCCCAGCCAGCCATGAATTCTGAGGAGCAGAAGATGCTGGACTGATTTCTTAAATTGGCTCTACCGAGGTTTGTAGGGACCTCGGAAGAGGTTGACCAATTTAGGCCCGATTGAGTCGCATGGTGTAGATTACACCACTTTTCAGGTGGAGGGGATATCTTAATTGTAGGCCAGTTGGATCTCCTCCTATGACATGGAGTCGGTTTCTGAGGCTTTCTTAGGGAAGTATATGTCTCGCAACATGTACGAGCGCATGAGGGATCAATTCAAAGGTTACAAAAATATTCCATGACAGTGGAGAAGTATGAGGCAAGGTTTCATGAGTTGGCCAGACATGCCACCATGATTGTACCTACAGAGTATGAGAGGATACAGTCCTTTGTTAGAGGATTGAGACTTACACTCCATATGGCTACTCAAATTCTAGTAGCTGCAGATAGATTATTTGTTTATATTGCTGACTATGCTCACACAATGGAGGATTTGCATCACGAGCCCCATGGGACCAGCGATAAACGACCTCATTTGTAACATCCTGTACTTTTCGACCCTACTTCCTTGGTGATCTAGGGCGCATTTATATGTCATATTTGAACCATGTTTACCTTAGTTTTGAGAGCAATAAGTGCATATTTTGTATTGGTTTTGATTGAATATTGATACTGTACTAACGTCCGCAAAGAAAAGTTGAAGAAAGGAAAGAGATCAAATTTTTAAGGTCAGGCGCGCCCAGGGGTGTGCCAGGTCACTCAGGCTCCCCTTTTTAGGAGCTGAAATTCAGCTAAGTCCCAGGCGCACCCAGGGGCGTGCCGGGGTGCTTTTTGCCAAATTTCTTCTCCGATTATTAGTCTATAAAGAGGACTCTTGGGTTATGGTATCATTATTCCATTGTAGTACAACTACTCTTGAGCGAGTTTGACATCCAAGTTGGGGTTAATTCGTCGTCATAATTATTTTATCAAATTATGTTAAATTAAGCCATGAGTAGCAGAAATTGCTTATTTTTGGGATTGAGACTATGACCATGAATCTTGTGAGTTGAATATTATCGTAACATTTATGGAATTACTTAAAAATGAGATTTTTGGGGTATTACACATCGTATTTGGTGGGCTAAGTTAACATGTGTTAATAGGCTCAATTTAAGGCCCAAAATGAAGCCAAAAGACATGGCCCAAAAGGGCAAATGACTCATTCTTCCATGTTGACCAAGTAAACATGGAATTTAATGCCAAGAATTGGCTAGGGATGACTTTAGGGCCTATATAAAGTGTAAAAATTAGATTTTTATTCATTTAGACATACATGCCATTTCTACAATTTTCAAGATATTTCCTTTTGGCTCTCAAAACCCTAAGTCATCTCTTTGGACAAGATCATCATTTTTCAAGCTTGGGTAAGTGATTATTCTTGTGCTTTAATAGATTATATGCATAAGAGATGGTGTAGATCATGATGGTTAGGTCTAAAAGTGTGAGTAGTGCACTTTTGCTTTTTGCTAAAAGATGTGTCATCTATGGGATTTAAACTTGAAAGGAGACTTGAGGTTTTGATGGAAGTGAATGGTGTGGATGAAATATCAACATGTATGGTGAGGTTATGTCCTTAAATTGTTTTTTTTCTATACGTATAACTTGTGGGATTGTAGTGGGATTGTTGTTATGCAACATATTGAGATGATTTGATGGAGTAATTGTGATGTTGTGTTGATGGAGAAGTGTAAAGTATAAACTTGGTGTGACATGCTATTGGTTTATGATGTCTTGTTCAATGTATGGAATGTTGTGGTATTGGTGGTATGATAATTCCATGAATGGTATTGTAAAGGGTGAAATGACATTATAGGGCAATCATGTAACTCATTGTCGTCTTATGTACGTGTAAGGTAGTTAGTTGTTAACGTGAGCTCCGTTATGTACTTGTGTTGTAGAGTGAAACGAAAGGAAGGAGCTGGATTATTGTATTCACATATAGGACTGTGTATTCATATTGGGGCGATAAGGTATGTAAGGTTACTCTTTTTGTATCCTTCTGCAGCACATAGTGTTCACATTGACATTGTACTTGTTCCATTCTGAAATGTTCTAAGGTATCCCATTTTCGGTTATCAATTATTGTTAATCACATGTTCCTTACTCATTGATCAATTGTGATTCACATGTCTCATGTTCATTGACTAATGTTCCAAAGTTCCAATAATGTATAATCACCAATGTATCAATCTCATAGAAGTAAAGAAATGAAGTAATGTATAACTGTTTGTATATGCTTGAGTAACATCCTAGGGGCGACATAAAAGCCTAGCATGGGTTATCACAGTAACATCCCAGGGGCGACAGATATTCCTATCATGGGTTATCACAGTAACATCCCAGGGGCGACAGAAAAGCCTAGCATGGGTTAATCACATCCCAGGGGTTAAAATACCTAGCATGGGCTAATCTCATCCCAGGGCTGACAGAAAAGCCTAGCATGGGTAGAACGATAAAAATGAATAAATGTAAAGGCAAAAGAAGTAAAAGACGTAATGTACGTGGTTCTACATATGTAGACTGGTGGTTTATCTGTACTGACTATTCTCTTATATTTGATTTCATGAAAGTACATATATATCATGCAGTTTCATATAAGCCTTACATACTCAATACATTCTTTGTACTGACGTCCCTTGGGGGACTTACCTTACTTGCTGCAGGCACAAGTGCTAGTAGACCTCCACAAGAGGTTGCGGGTCATTTGCGGATCATTGGTGAGCTCCAGTTGGTTCGGGGCTTTTCGAGTCACTATGTACATATGTTTTGGTATTGTGGTGTTTTAAATGTTGTATAAAGCGGGTACTTGGTCCCGAATGTAGGTTGGGTATGTCTATGTATCGGTAGAGGCTTTGTAGATGTTATAGGACAAACTAAGGATTGTAAGAAATGTATGTTTTTGACTTGGTGGCCCTAACGGCCAAGCTTCATCTATGTAAATATCATATGTTTTCCATGACTTCCACCATTAGCATCTTGTATCTATACGTGATAGTGAAGTTCCTTGAGTGACATGCTACGAATGTACATGAATGAAGATTGGCTCTCTCGGGCCTTAACGGCTTCGGGTGCTAGTCTGCCCCGTTAGAACTCTAGGCGTGACAAAAGTGGTATCAGAGCAGGTCGTCCTAAGGGTGTCTACAAAGCCGTGTCTGAGTAGAGTTTTGCTTATGGATGTGTTGTGCACCATATTTATAAGCAGGAGGCTACGGGACATTTAGGAGTTGTTTCATTTCTTCATATCTAGATCATGCAATAGAACCAATGTTGTAAGTGGAATCGTATCTAACCATTGGAATTTGTTTTCTTTGTTATATTACAATGTCGATTACAAGTAGGGGCAAAGGTAAGCAAGTAGATACGCTTTACGGAGAAGGAACGAGTAAATCACCACCTGACCAAGCTAGTCAAGGTGGAGCTGACACTAAAATTGCATCGCGATCTTCTTCTACTTTTCCAGCTCCAGAAGAGCTGAGAGGTAGAGAAGTACCCGCAGAACCGCCTATGAATGCCACTGACCAGGATTTAAGAAATGCAGTGCATATGTTGACTCAGCTAGTTGCGGCACAAACTCAGGGACGAGCTAGTCCAATGACAAGTGAGGATGATGCGGCTAGAGTAGCTAGTCGGCGGACATAGGATTTTCTGAAATTAGACCCTCCCATATTCACTGGGTTAGATCTGAAAGCAGATCCACAGGATTTCATAGATCAAATTCAAAGGGCTCTCGATGTTATACATGTGACCGGTGTAGAAACAGTTGAGCTTACAGCCTATAGATTGAAAGGAGAAGCTATATTGTGGTATGAAGATTTGAAGAAATCTCGTGGTATCGGTGCAAATCCACCTAATTGGGAAGAATTTAAAGCGGCATTCCTTGATCACTATCTTCCCTATGAGATCCGAGAGGCTCATGTGGATCAGTTCTTAAATCTCCGTCAAGGGAATTTGAGTGTTAGAGAATACAGTTTGTTGTTTAATTCTTTGGCTCGATAAGCTCTGAATGTAGTAGCCACAATGACAAATAGGGTCCATCGATATGTGGACATATTGGAGCCATATTTGGTAAGGGATTGCACTATTGCTACTTTGAACAGAGATATGGATATAGCGAGAATTCAGGCTTTCACATAGAAGATGGAGGACCAAAGGCAAAGAAGAAGGGTACACAAATTTGAACGAGGGCCGTCAAAGAGGGCTAGACCTATGGGACAGTCTATGGTGTCCCAAGGGGAATCTAGGCCTCGAATTTTTCCTAGACTGCCTAGACCATCACTTTCTTCCCCTACAGCAGGTGCTTCATCCCAATTCCGGGGATTTAGAGACAGCCATTTTGGGCAGAGTAGTGGGCTGCAAGGTTCACAGACAGCAGGATTTTCTCATCCTCCATGTCAGCGCTACGGAAGGTATCATTTAGGTGAATGTCGGTTGGGGATAAATGTTTGTTTATGGTGTGGTACGATGGGGCACATAATGAGAGAGTGCCCACAAAGAAGCACGGGTGGCATAGCACGACTGACGGGATCAACTGTTGCATCATCATCATCGGGTCCTTCCCTAGGAAGAGGTGTATAGCCTGCGGGTTGTGGTAGATGTGCCAGAAGAGCAGCCAGTTCCAAGGGGACCCAAAATCGCACCTATGCTCTAGTGGACCGGCAGAATTCAGAGGTTTCTCCTGATGTCATCACAGGTACACTATCCATATTTTCGTATAATGTATATGCATTGATTGACCCGGGTTCTACATTGTCATATGTTACTCCATTGATTGCTGCAAAATTTGAAAGAACACCAGAATTATTAATTAAGTCAATTGAAGTATCTACACCTGTTGGTGAATATATTATTGCAAAAAGAGTATATCGTAATTGTGTGGTAACTGTGTGTGGTTAGGATACACTGGATGATCTTATTGAACTGGACATGGTGGATTTTGATTTCATAATGGGTATGGATTGGTTGGCTTCTTGTTATGCCACGATGGATTGTCGGGTTAAGAAAGTACATTTTCATTTTCCACAAACGAATGTGCTGGAATGGACGAGTATTGTGGGGGCACCGAAAGGTAAATTTATTTCCTACCTTAAAGCAAGGAAAATGATAGCCAAGGGGTACCTATGTCACTTAGTACGAATGAAAGATACTGATGTGGAACCACTAACTCCTCAGTCGATTCCAGTGGTCAATGAATTCCTTGATGTATTTCCTGAGGATCTTCCCGATTTGCCTCCAGAACGGGAAGTAGAGTTTGGCATTGATGTAATTCCAGGAACTCAGCCTATCTCTATTCCTCCGTATAGAATGGCTCCAGCAAAATTGCGTGAATTGAAGGAGCAATTAAAAGACTTGCTGGACAAGGGATTCATCAGGCCTAGTATGTCCCCGTGGGGTGCACCGGTATTATTTGTACGAAAGAAAGACGGCACATTGAGAATGTGCATTGACTATTGACAATTGCAGAAAGTAACGATCAAGAACAAATATCCCCTCCCCAGAATTGACAATTTTTTTGATTAGTTACAGGGTGCTTGTCACGCCCCGAATCCCATCAGGACGTATTGGCACTCGTAGCCGACAAGGACCGAGAGAACCAAGCTTTGTCTCTATTCAATCATATGCATGTCATAAGAAACCCATAATCACATAATAGCTATAGATACCAACAATGGAATTCATGGAACATGATATATATATATATATATATATATACATATGCAAAACTTGGTCGTTAAGTCCACCAAGTCAAGAACGACATATCCCTTTTACATTTATACGCCCATATCCGTCTACAAAAGCCTCTAACAAATGCATTGACCAAATGAACTAAAAGTCGGGACAAGTCCCCGCTTTATACAACATGTACAACACCAAAACATATGTACAACTGTGACTCGGAGAAGCCCTGAACTAACTGGAGATCACCAAAGATCTGCAACACTGGCAACCTACTATAAAGGCCTACTAGTACCTGCGCCTGGAGCAAGTAAGGTAAATTCCCCAAGAGGGGTCAGTACGAAGAATGTACTGAGTATGTAAGGCCATATGAAACTTGTAAGATTTGAAAATATGTCAAGAACTCAAGTTCAAATGCATAACCAATATAGATAAGTCACAATGTAGATGAGTCACTATTCTGTACTGTGGAAACCATGTATTTTGCTTTCATTACTTTCTTTGTATCTTTGCTTCCATGATTAATCATCTTTGCCTTTGACCTATGATACCCGGGCCCCGACTGAACAGTGGGTTTTAATCATAATATAGTGTTATGTTGGGATCGGCTCGAGCTAGGCTTATGCCCCTAGAGCTGCCACCCTATGAATCAATGTATATATCGGGATCGGCTCGAGCTAGGTTAGTACCTCTAGAGCTTCCACCCGTACAATATTTCAGGTTCGGCTCGAGCTAGGTTATTACCCCTAGAGATGCCCCCTATCAGGATCGGTCCGAGCTAGGCTTATGCCCCTAGGACTGCCCCCTGATCCAACAACCTCGGGATCGGCTTGAGCTAGGCATTTTGCCCCCAAAGCTGCCACCCATACTTGATCATTGACCACATATGCATTACTTTGTTTATTACTTTGAGATTGGTCATCTTTACTTGTGAGAGATTGGTACATTCACTTGTACATTACTTCTTTCATTACTTTTGAGAGATTGATACTATGCTAGGCATAACTTTATATGAAACTTTGGATCAATAATCAATGAGTGAGAGACATATGAATAGACATTGTTGGAAACATAGCCTTATTGGAAACATAACACCATTGGAACCATTAAACAATAATCAATGAACAAGATACATGAGTATAACTACTAGTGGAACTTTGGAACATAACATTTTTGAGCTTTTGGAACATTATTCATGAATATGAGACATGAGATTCACAATTGATCAATGAGTAGGAAACATGTGCTAATGACAATTGATAAGCGGGTATAGGATACCTTGGGACCTTTCGCAATAGGACAAGTGTAATGTCAATGTGATTGCTATTTGCTGCAGAAAGATACGGACAGAGTAAACTTACATACCTTGTATTCTCAATATGAATATTCAACCTTAGATGTGCATACAATGTCCCGCTCCTTCTTTATGTGTCACTCTACAACACAAATATATAACAGGATTCACATTAACCATCAACTACTTTACAAATGCATATAACATCAATGAGTTACATGTTTGCCTTTACACATGCCATTTCCCCTTGACAAAACCATTGATGCAATTATTATTCCAAAAATCTCCCAATATTCCATACATTGACCAATACATGATAATCAATACATTTCACCACAACACTTCTCCTTTACACTTTCTTATCCACACCACATCACAAATAATCCATCAAATTACCTTAATACACCTCATAGCACATATCGGCCAAAATCCCACAATTTACACTTTTAGAAAAATATCAAGTTTAGGAACATAATCACACCATACATGTTGATATTTCACCCATACCATGCATTTTCACCAAAACCACAAGTCACTTTTCAAGTTCAATTCACAAAAATGGCACATCTTGAGCAAAAGTTCACTATTCAACACCTTGCCAACATAACCACCATGATATACATACCCTCTCATGTACATAATATATTAAATCACAAGAATAAACACTTACCAATACTTGTAGGATGATGATCTTGCCCAAGAAGAGGTTTTAGGGTTTGAGAGTTTGAGAGAAATATGTTGGAAATATCTCCAAAAAGGCATGTGTGTTTTAAGAAATAAAAATCTGATTTGTGGTGGCTTTATATAGGCCCTCATGCTCATATCTATCCATCCAATTAGTCAAAAATGTTGTGTTTACTTGTCAAACACAAGAATTGGTCATTTGACCCTTTGGGGCCTCTTATTTTGGCTCATTCGGGCTTTAACTTGGGCCCAATAACATATCTCAACTTATCCCACCAAATTCCATGTATAATTCACCACATATCTCATGTTTAAATAATTTCATAATGTCACGACAATATTCTCTTACGAGATTTTCATTCATCGTCTCAATCGCAAAAATAGAAATTCTAGTCGCCTATGGTTTCCTTGAACATTTTTGATAACTACTTGTGTTTCATGGTTTGATTGCATAGGAGTATGTAGGAGTGTATTGAGGTATTGGAAGCTTTAACAATGCTTAAATAACTCCAAGGAACCAAAACAAACCATGGAAGAATCGACGTAGCATTGCGTTGCGAAACGGGCACGGAAGGGCACAATCTTTGTGCCTTGCGCCACTAAATGCAAAGCAAGCTTGTGGCGCAGGAAATGAAACCCCTATGAATCAGAGGCTTGCGCCACACCCCCTGAAACAGGGAGTGGCGCAAGTCTTGGTACTTTGCTGAATTTTTCGACCACTTTTTCCAACACTTGCATATCATCCAATACACTATCAAAACATTACAAAAACTTACTTAGTGATCTTAATCATCAAGTAAACATGACTCCAAGTCACCAAATGAGGTAGGAATATGTACGGGGTATTACACAAATTCCCCACGAACTCACAAAACACCTCCTACGAAGGTCTAATCACATGTACGTGGCCGAATTTCAATTTTCTCGTCATTAGCATTACCAAATACATACTTATATCTCTCGATACCTAAGCAAACATTATTCAACATCATCAAGTAGGGTTGGAAAGGTACGGGGTGTTATAGTGCTAGATGTTTTTCAAAGATTGACTTGAGGTCGGGTTACCATCAAGTCAGAGTTAGAGAAAAAGATATACCCAAGACAGCTTTTCGAACACGGTATGACCACTATGAATTTTTAGTTATGTCATTTGGACTAACAAATGCACCAGATGTTTTCATGGATTTGATGAATAGGGTGTTTAAGCCATTTTTTGACGTGTTCATGACAGTGTTTATAGATGACATCCTGGTTTATTCAAGATCACAAGAGGACCATGCTAATCACTTACGATAGGTGTTACAGATTCTTTGTGAGCGTAAGTTGTATGCAAAGTTCTCCAAATGTGAATTTTGGTTAAAATCCATAGCATTCTTGGGTCACATTATGTCAGATGAAGGAATTCAGGTTGATACACAAAAGATTGAAGAGGTGAAAATTGGCCGAGGCCTACGACGTCTACGGAAATTCGTAGCTTCCTTTGGTTGGTAGGTTATTATCAAAGGTTTGTTAAAAGATTTTCTTCCATTGTTGCACCTTTAACAAAGCTTACACACAAGGTAGTCAAGTTTCAGAGGAATGATGCATGTGAGAAAAGTTTCCAGGAGCTGAAAGATAAATTGACTTCTACACCGGTATTAGTACTTTTGAAAGGCACAGAGGGGTATGCAATATATTGTGATGCGTCCAGAGTTGGCCTAGGATGTGTATTGATGCAGCACGATAATGTCATAGCGTATGCCTCAAGACAGTTTCGGCCACATGAGAGAAATTACCCCACACATGATCTTGAGTTAGCAGCTGTGGCATTTGCTTTAAAGATATGGCATCATTATTTGTATGGAGTTCATGTTGACATCTACACTGATCACAAAAGTTTACAATATATCTTTAAGCAGAAGGATTTAAATCTGAGGCAGCGGAGGTGGCTTGAGCTATTGAAAGACTGTGATTGATATCCTATATCATCCAGGAAAAGCGAATGTGGTGGCCGATGCATTAAGCCGCAAAGCAGTAGGAAGCACTAGTGGCCAGTTGGCGGAAAAGCAAGACCTAGTCAAAGATTTACATCAATTAGCCAGCTTGGGAGTTCGTCTTCTTGAATCTCCAGATGAAGGGGTTATTGTGAGAAATGCAGCAGAATCTTCCTTAGTGGCTGAGGTGAAAGAGAAACAGGATGCGGATCCTATTTTATTGCAGCTGAAAGAAATGTACAACAGGGAACAAAGGCATTTGATCTTACGCAAGAAGGACTACTTCAATGCCAAGGTAGATTATGTGTACCGGATATAGATGAGCTGAGAAGATGAATTATGACAGAGGCACATCATTCACGATATTCTATTCATCTGGGAGATACCAAAATGTACCATGATTTGAATGAACTGTATTGGTGGGGAAACATGAAGAAGAACATTACAGAATTTATAGCTCAATGCCCGAATTGTCAACAAGTAAAGGTAGAGCATTAGAAACCAAGAGGTTACCTGCAATGTATCAATCTTCCAGTCTGGAAATGGGACATGATTAATATGTATTTCATCACAGGTTTGCCTCGTATACTGCGGAAAGTTGATTCTATATGGGTCATAGTTGACAGGCTTACCAAATCAGCGCATTTCCTACCAATCAAGACCGCCTATACAGCTGAAGATTATGCAAGGTTGTATGTTAAAGAGATAGTGCGATTGCAGGGTATTCCAATTTCCATTATATCAAACAGAGGAGCACAATTTACCGTGCATTTTTGGAGATCTTTTAAGAAGAGCTTGGGTACACAAGTGAATCTGAGTACGGCTTTTGATCCTCAGATAGATGGAAAAGCAGAACGTACTATCCAAACACTTAAATATATGCTACGAGCTTGCACGTTAGATTTTCAAGGCAGTTGGGATGATCATTTGCCTCTTATTGAATTTGCTTACAACAATAGCTATCATTCAAGTATCAAAATGGCACCTTATGAAGCTTTATATGGAAGAAAGTGTAGATCGCCAATTGGATGGTTTGAAGCGGGTGAAACTGCTTTACTTGGGCCAGATCTTGTTCATCAAGCTATGGAGAAAGTTAAAGTGATCTAACAGCAGCTGCAAACGGCCCAAATTCGACACAAGTCATATGTTGATGTCAGAAGAAGAGGCCTCAAATGTGCCATAGGTGATAAGGTAGTCTTGAAGGTGTCACCGATGAAAAGGGTGATGCGATTTGGAAAGAAAGGGAAATTAAGTCCACGTTATATAGGGCCATATAAAATTGTCCGAATATTTGGGCAAGTTGCATATGAATTGGCACTACCCCAAGAACTCTCCACAGTTCATCCAGTATTTCATGTTTCGATGCTTTGAAAGTTCATAGGAGATCCATCTCGTATCGCTCCCATTGAAGATGTACAAGTTACGGAGGATCTCACCTATAAAGAGATACCGATTGCTATTCTGGATAGACAAGTGGAGAGGTTAAGGAATAAAGAATTGGCTTCCGTAAAGGTACTTTGAAAAATTCAACAAGTAGAAGATATTACATGGGAAGCGGAAGAAATGATGAAGTCAAATTACCCGTATTTGTTTCACACGGAAGAAAAAGTTCAAAGTACGGAAGAAGAGCAATAACAAGTAAGTATCTATAAGCATTATGTGTATATATATATATATGCTAACACAAGGATGCATTTGTTGCACTTGAGAAGATGTTATTAACATTCGAGGACGAATGTTTCTAAGAGGGAAAGGATGTAACACCCCGTACCTTTTCGACCCTACTTGCTTGGTGATCTCGGGCGCATTTATATGTCGTATTTGAACCATGTTTACCTTAGTTTTGAGAGCAATAAGTGCATATTTTGTATTGGTTTTTATGGACTATTGATATTGTACTAGTGTCCGTAAAGAAAATTTGAAGAAAGGAAAAAAAATCAAATTTTTAAGGTCAGGCGTGCCGGGGTGCTTTTTGCCAAATTTCTTCTCTGATTATTAGTCTATAAAGAGGACTCTTGGGTTATGGTATCATTATTCCATAGTAGTACGACTACTCTTGAGCGAGTTTGGCATCCAAGTCGGGGTTAATTCGTCTTCATAATTATTTTATCAAATTATGTTAAATTAAGCCATGAGTAGCAGAAATTGCTTATTCTTGGGATTGAGGCTATGAACATGAATCTCGTGAGTTGAATATTATCGTAACATTTATGGAATTATTTAAAAATGAGATTGTTGGGGTATTACACATCGAATTTGGTGGGCTAAGTTAACATGTGTTAATGCGCTCAATTTAAGGCCCAAAATGAAGCCAAAAGACATGGCCCAAAAGGGCAAATGACCCATTCTTCCATGTTGACCAAGTAAACATGGCATTTAATGCCAAGAATTGGCTAGGGACGACTTGAGGGCCTATATAAAGTGAAAAAATCAGATTTTTATTCATTTAGACACACATGCCATTTCTAGAATTTTCAAGATATTTCCTTTTGGCTCTCAAAATCCTAAGTCATCTCTTTGGACAAGATCATCATTTTTCAAGCTTAGGTAAGTGATTATCCTTGTGCTTTAATATATTATATGCATGAGAGATGGTGTAGATCATGATGGTTATGTCTAAAAGTGTGAGTAGTGTACTTTTGCTTTTTGCTAAAAGATGTGTCATCTGTGGGATTTGAACTTGAAAGGAGACTTGAGGCTTTGATGGAAGTGAATGGTGTGGATAAAATATCAACATGTATGGTGTGGTTATGTCCTTAAATTATTTTTTTTTCTATATGTATAACTTGTGGGATTGTAGTGGGATTGTTATTATGCAACATATTGAGATGACTTGATGGAGTAATTGTGATGTTGGGTTGATAGAGAAGTGTAAAGTATAAACTTGGTGTGACATGCTATTGGTTTATGATGTCTTGTTCAATGTATGGAATGTTGTGGTATTGTTGGTATGATAATTCCATGAATGGTATTGTAAAGGGTGAAATAACGTTATAGGGAAATCATGTAACTCATTGTCGTCTTATGTGCGTGTAAAGTAGTTAGTTGTTAACGTAAGCTCCGTTATGTACTTGTGTTGTAGAGTGAAATGTAAGGAAGGAGCTAGATTATTGTATTCACATATAGGATTGTGTATTCATATTGGGGCGATAAGGTATGTAAGGTTACTCTTTTCGTATCCTTCTGCAGCACATAGTGTTCACATTGACATTGTACTTGTTCCATTCTGAAATGTTCTAAGGTATCCCATTTTCGATTATCAATTATTGTTAATCACATGTTCCTTACTCATTGATCAATAGTGATTTACATGTCTCATGTTCATTGACTAATGTTCCAAAGTTCCAATTATGTACAATCACCAATGTATCAATCTCATAGAAGTAAAGAAATGAAGTAATGTATAACTGTTTGTATATGCTTGAGTGACATCCCAGGGGCGACATAAAAGCCTAGCATGGGTTATCACAGTAACATTCCAGGGGCGACAGATATTCCTATCATGGGTTATCACAGTAACATCCCAGGGGAGACAGAAAAGCCTAGCATGGGTTAATCATATCCCAGGGGTTAAAATACCTAGCATGGGTTAATCTCATCCCAGGGGTGACAGAAAAGCCTAGCATGGGTAGAACGATAAAGATGAATAAATGTAAAGGCAAAAGAAGTAAAGCACGTAATGTACATGGTTCTACATATGCAGACCGGTGGTTTATCTGTACTGACTATTCTCTTATATTTGATTTCATGGAAGTACATATATATCATGCAGTTTCATATAAGCCTTACATACTCAGTACATTCTTCGTACTGACGTCCCTTGGGGAACTTACCTTACTTGTTGCAGGCACAAGTGCTAGTAGACCTCCATAGTAGGTTACGGGTTATTTGCGGATCATTGGTGAGCTCCAATTGGTTTGGGGCTTTTCGAGTCACTATGTACATATGTTTTGGTATTGTGGTATTGTAAATATTGTATAAAGCGGGGACTTGGTCCCGACTGTAGGTTAGGTATGTCTATGTACCGGTAGACGCTTTGTAGATATTGTGGGACAAACGAAGGATTGTAAGGAATGTATGCTTTTGACTTGGTGGCCCTAACGGCCAAGTTTCATAGATGTAAATATCATATTTTTTCCATGACTTCTGCCATTAGCATCTTATATCTATACGTGATAGTGATGTTCCTTGAGTGAAATGCTACGAATGTACATGAATGAAGATTGGTTCTCTCGGGCTTTAACGGCTTCGGGTGCCAGTCCGCCCCGTTGGAACTCGAGGCGTGACATCATTAGTAGGGCAGTTACAGTGAAAACTATTGTGACTCGCAGTTCATAGGTAGAGGTTTTCAGGAAAAACATCCTCAGTAGCTGCCAAATCAACATCATGATCAGTCTAGTAGACCTGTTCATATAGCATTATAGTTCTCATATGGGGGTTAGCCTAGGTATAGTAATTTTAGTAGGCAGAGCAGTGGTCAGTGACAAAGAGGTATTCAGTTAGGGTCATCTGGCCTTGGTGGCTATTTCGAGTCAGTTGGACCTTCTCACCAGGTTAGAGTACCTGGGGCATGTTTTGATTATGGGTTAGTTAGTCATTTCATCCGAGAGTGTCCCTGGTATGGGATGATTGAGCCTACTACACAGAGTGTTATATCGATCAGGTCAGTATTGACCCTAGTTAGGGGTAGTGCATTGGATCGTAGAGGTGGTCTCTAAGGTTCTTATGGAGGTCCTCAGGTAGGTAGGGCAGGTGGTCTAGCAGGTACCCAATTTAGAGGTGGGTGGGGTCACTATATGTTGTTCCTGGTAGGCTAGAGGTTGAGGCTTTGGATTCTATCATTAGAAGTACAATTTCAGTGTGTCATCAGCCAGCTTCTGCATTATTTTATTCAGGCTTCGCTTATTCCTATGTTTCTACTTACTATGCATCTCGGTTGGGGTTGTCTTGGGAGCCATTATCTATGCCTATACATGTAGCTACTCTAGTGGGTGACTCTTTAGTATTGGATCATGTGTACAGATTGTGTATTGAGACTATTCGATAATATGACACTCAGGTTGATCTTACTATTCTTGACATGGTTGATTTCAACATAATTATGGGCATGGACTGGTTATCCCCCTATCATGCAGTCTTGGATTGCTTTGCCAAGACTGTTACCATAGCCATGCCTAGCATACCCCCAATTGTGTGGCAGAGAACTTATAGCTATGCACTGACGGGGATTATTTTTTACATTCAGATTAGGAGACTATTATCCAAGGGTGTATGGCTTATCTTGTATATATTCGCGATGTTAGTATTGGGAATCCTTTTCTTGATTCTATTTCTACTGTTCATGAGTTCCCTAATGTGTTTCCTACCAACCTACCTGGCCTTCTTCCTAAACATGATATAGACTTTGCTATTGATCTTGAGTGGACACTCGACCTATTTCTATTGCATCTTACCGTATGGATCCTGCTGAGCTAAAGGAGCTAAATATTTAACTTCACGATCTTTTAGGTAAGGGCTTTATTAGAACGAGTGTCTCACCTTAGGATGCTCCTATTTTGTTTGTGATGAAGAAATATGGTTCTATTCATATGTGTATCAATTACAAGCAGCTGAATAAGGTGACGGTGAAGAATAAGTATCCTATGGTCATATCAATGACCTATTTAACCAGCTTCAGGGTGCAGCTAGGGTTTCTAAGATTGACTTGAGATCTAGCTACCATCAGTTGATGATTCGAGTGGAGGACATCCCTAAGACAGCCTTCAGGACTCGCTATGGCCATTATGAGTTTCTGATGATGTCTTTAGGATTAGACATAGCTTACTTAGTGCCTTTGGATGCGATTGAAAACCTTAGCCAACATTCGGGTAGGTGTTTGCCTTAGGTTAGGTTTTTGGATTGTAGTGGGCTTTACGCCCTTCTTGGCCTAAATGAGTATAGAACTTCTTCTTTAGACTGATACTTAGGATTAGGTTGACGTAGTCATTATAATAAGCCTTTATAGCTGTGTAACCCTTGGCAAGTTAGTATTTGACTTTAAATCACGACTTTGGACTTAATAAATAGAACTTGGTTCTACTTTAATATATTCGGCCTTCTAAAAATGGGGAAATGACTAGATGGACTTGAAATGGATTATGATTCAGGGTTACTACTATGTGTTACTTCTTATGAGTTTTGGTTCGAGTCTGGCACCTGGTATAATGGTTATATTCTGTTAGTTTCGGTTCGAGTCCGGCATGTATTGTTATTATTTATCTTGACTTGGGAAATCCAGTTTGAGACTGGTAAGGTTATTTTTATGGATGGAGGGGGATTATATGGTACGCATATGACACCTTGACTCACTTTTACTTTTCTTACTATTATATTTGGCTTCTTACTAGTACTACAGTTTGTTTATATCTACTGTTCTTATGCGGGCTTGATTGGGTTTAGTTCTTCTTATATGTACCTTCTGGGCTTATGAGGGTCCAGTTATATTATAGCTAGGCACTTATTTTTACATTTGAGTTATTATATTTGATTTACCTCTTATGCTTAGCATAGCCTATTATTCCATTTTTTTCCCTCATTTATTGCCTTTAGTATATGTATTCACACTTTATTTATGCTTTAACTGTAATTGAGCTTAGTTAGCCTATGATTCCTACTGATTACCTTATGTTTTGGTACTCATACTACACTTCTGCATCTTTTTTCATAATGCAGATCCTAGTATGAGTCACCATTATTAACGCTGATCTTGAGTTGTGCTATTGACTGGAGATTTGGGTGAGCTTTCAGAGTCTGAAGTTGATCCTTCTCCTTCTACTTTCATGGCAGTTTTATTTTGTATATTTTGAGACTGATGTAAATTTTGACACTATCTAGTACTCCTTTTTGGTAAACAGGCTTTTGTACTGACCTTACCAGGTTTTAGGGGATTCTTCTTGATGTATTTTTTCCTCCCTCCTCTATTGTATGGCGTATTTGTATGTATATCTACCGCTTGTTGCTTATTATTACTGTTTCTATTCTTATTTATCTCTCTTACATCTATTAGCCCGTTACTCGTTGTTTCGAGCTATGGATTGTCTTACCTACTAGTGGTTTAAAGTAGGTGTCCTCATGACTCGATAAATTGTGTTGTGACAATAAATGGGATAAATCCTAGCTATGAGGTACTAACCCAAACCTATGCTAAGGATCGTTATTCTTACCCTAAGGTCATAGCAAGCAACCAAGACTCTTTATTCTAATCTGAGGTGAATATATGAGCCAGGGGTCAATACCAAGTGTACCATACTATGCCAAAGAAGTCTAAGGTCCAAGTGCTAATAAAAGGGTATTATTCTATCGTAGTTACCTTAAGGGATTTCTATACTAGCTAAAGTACCCCGAGGAACCCATTCTAAGGAAAGTCACTACCTAAACTAAGGATTCTGAAACATGGGTCTAGTCTAAGACTTCTAACAAAATCTAAGAACACCAGAGTGAAGAAATAACCTTAAACCTATCCTAAAGTCCCCTATCCCCCATGCAATCAATACAATACACCATCTCATAGCAGATCGTAGCCTACCTAGATGCCGAATAGCAGCCTCGAGCTAACCACAATCTGCTCGTCCCCTCCACACGATCTCTGATAATGTGTTGTGCGATCAAAAACATGATCCACGGGTCATTACAAGTAAAACAAGACCCATATTGCAATAATAAACTCTGAGCTGAGAATTGGATCAAAAATAGGCCCATAGGACCCATTATTGAAATTTGTAATTTGAATCCATCACGAGGTCCCTCGAAGGACAAGGAATACGTGTTCAAAATTTGAGCACAAATGGAGCTTGAATTGACGCTCAAAACAGCCCTAAGAGTTTAAGAAATCAAGAATTTATATTCTAGGAATTTATAGGGAAAAAGACAAAATAGACGGGGGAAAACAATGGAAAATGATCAAGAGGTATTGAATTAACATACCTCATCTTCAATAGATGATTTCCCATAGTTTCCCATGCTTCAAGCTCCAAACATGGTGAGATGGGACTTTAAAAATTGTTGGAAGATGCAAGAAATGAGAATATTTACTGCCAGGGGTCCTTCATCGCGATTGTGGGACCCCTAGTTGAGATCGCAAGACCCCACTGGTCAGACCTTCACGAACATGAGGGGTCTATCGCGAATGCAATTGGATTAGGCCAGATCATCCCTTCTTCGTGAACGTAAGAGGAGGCTCTCAAACACGATGGTCAAAATCTTGACCCTTCGCAAACATGGACAACTCCCCATGAAGAAGAAGAGTAACCTGATCCTATGCCAGGTGTTGATGCTTAGACTTAACCCTGAATGGTTCCTCGAAATTCATTTGAAACCCCGTGAATGCAAGAGAATTATGCTACCCTACCAAAAATGACATTCCGAACTTAAAGGAACAATTAAAATTTCCAACAGAGATTATTTCAGCAAAATATGGGCCCCACACCCGATGTTGTATTTTTATCTAATTTCACCCAATAACTCAAAATGAGCTCGAAATCCTCGAAATCCAAACCAAAGGTCTCTCTAGCCTAAAATCCACATTCCGGAGCTAATGAAACTGTCAAAATTCTCATCTAAGGCAATTTTCTTAAAGTTTTGACCAAAGTCAAACAAGCATTGTTTCTCAAGGCATAAGTTTGTTCTGAGTAAGTGGTTCTTACTAATACTCATATGATCAATGCTAATACTCATTTGATCACGTTTTCAATTGATGTGGACTCTCATATGATGTGAGTAAGTTATTTTACAATGTTCGAATGGTGTTAATGCTCACTAATGTAATTTAATTGAATTTAATTTAATGTAATTTAATTTTCCCCTTTTCTTGTCTATGTAGGTATATCATACACACACACATCTATAAAAGACCAGGAACTATATCTAGACATGAAAGTGTTTAAAGTTAGACATGAAAGTGTTTAAAGTATAGCATCGATCATATGAATTTATAACAAAGGATTGGTATATGAGTAAGAAAATTAAAGTAAATTAAATTAGCATAATTAACACTAAAAAAATATTATAAAACAACTTAATCACATCATATGAGAGTTCACATCAATTGGAAATGTGATCAAATGAGTATTAGCATTGATCATATGAGTATTAGTAAGAACCACTTACTCAGAACAAACTTATGCCTTGAGAAACAACTCTTGTTCTCAAACATTACTTGTCTTAACACCGCTCACAACTAACACTCTTCCTAATACTCACTTGATCACGTGTTCAATTGTTGTTAACTCACATACGATGCGATTAGTTGTTTTACGATACTCAAATGATGTTAATTATGCTTATTTTATTTTATTTTATTTATTTTTCACCTTTTTATCATATTTTAGTGATTTAGGAGCATTGCATGTCCAAATACTCATTTGATCATGTCTAAAATTAGCATGGACTCACAATTGATGTAATCAAGTAGCTTTACAATATTTGGATGGTGTTAATTACACTACTTTAATTTTATTTAATTTAGTTTCCCATTTTTTGTCATTATATTCCTTCTTAATAGATTCGACGAATTGACTATACACCTTGACAACTGTCCAGTATACACCAATATGTAAAACTATTATAAATCCCATGGTTTATGAATTGTGAGAATGACATTAGTAGATGATACACTATTCGCACAGTCTATGATCTGAACGCAACAGTCAAATTAAAAGCCCCAACGGTAACTTTTTGCCTTGCTGCCCTTTTAAGTTGTACAAGGGGAGGGTCTAGAATAAAACTAAGGTCTAGAATCGATCAGTAATATATGATACACTAGGCAGTATGTTTATGCTATACTATTGGCATGGTCTATGTTATATCTGCAACGATTAAAAAGGATAAACCTCCAACCGTAATAATTCTGTCAGCCCTACCATATAAATTAAGAACACCTTTTTGAACTCCTCCATATTCTTTTCTTCATCTACTCTTCCATTTTTATTTTTTCTTCAACACATACAATGTCTCAGTCATCTCAATCTTTCAAAAAGACTGACATTTGTCACTGCGAAAATCTCGTTATCTTGAAGACATCACGAATCGATAAGAACCTGGGTCAAAAATTCTACAATTGTGCAGTTAGAAAGGTGAGATTTTTAGAAAAAATGTACTTTTTATTAATTTTAAGTAATAAAATACTCTAATTAGTTATTATCTATTTAGGATAATGGCGGATGCTCTTATTTTAAGTGAATTTTGTCCAAACTGGAGGAATCAATGTTTCAAATTTTGAAATACTGCAGAGGCTTAGAGAATCAGAAGAAAACAAGAATTTGCTCATGACACTATTTAGAGAATCTGAACACAAGATAGATCATTTGAAATGACTATTGAAAGACACCAAAATAGAGAGGGATCAACTTAAACAAAGGTTGGTTGTGACTGAAGAAAAAGAGAATGGCCTAAAAATGATGTTGTATGGTCTATTATTAGTATTGGCTTTTTGAAAAGGTGTAACGAAAATGTAGTGGGGATGAATGTATTTTCTCTTAGATGTATTAATAGTAAAATTATCGACTACTTTAGTGGTGTATATTTTATCTGCTTAAACCTTTCATTAAAGGTCTATCATAAAAAACATCAATAATTATTAATTATGATAGCCGTCTACAGCAGTTCACATAGATTTTATGAAAAACAATAATTTATTATAAAACAAATAAAACCTCTATAATAAGCAGAAAAAATATTTAAGATCAAAGATCTTATGTAATACTTCCAACAGTTAGAAAAATTATTTGCCAGGTCATCCAAACCTGTAAAATTAAAAAAAATAAAATTATGCGGAATCCAAAGCACATAAAATTAATTATCTAAACCTCCAAATAAAATTAATAAATTCTTTGAACCCCAAATGAAAATTTAAAAATTGTCTTAAACACAAAAACTTGTTAATTGTCTCAAACTCCCAAATCAAACTTTTCAACTTTCTTTTGTTTTCTCGATTGTCTGGTCACTCATTCTGTTATTGTTGATCTAGTCAAAAATGTCCTTAACAACGTCGCTTGAACCTTTTTCTTCACCTGCTTTGTTCTCTACCTCTATTGCTTCATCATCTTTCTTCTCTTTCGATGCTTCTCTTTTTCTTCTTCATCTTTTTCTATTGCCTCTTTTTTTTTTCTTCTTTTCTTCTTCCTTGTCCTCCTCCATTGCTGCCACTTCTTATTCTTCTTTGTCGCCTTCTTCCTTCTTTTTTTCTTCCTTTGCTGCAACTTCTTCTTCTTCTTTGTCTCCTTCTTCTTTCTTCTTTTCTTCCTCTGCTGCCACTTCTTCTTCCTTTTTGTCTCCTTCTTCCTTATTCTTTTCTTTATCTGCTGCCTCATTTTTTCCTCTTCTTTCTCTCTTCTTCTTTCTTTTCTTCTTCATTCTTTTTTTCTTCATACACAATGGATTCATTGAGGATCATATTCTCAACTACCTCATCTCCAATAACTGTCTCACTATCCAGCTAAACCGCCTCAAGGAGCACTTTTTTGATTTCTTCTCCTAGATGGGTAGCCCATACTACTGAGTGTTCACTAGGGACCTCCAAATCTGCATTTACATGGATTCAACATCAAATCAGTTTCGATAATTAACTATAAAAGTGGTCTATAAGATTGACATAGATTCTATGATAAAAAACTCTTTATTATATAAAATATAAAGCTTCTATAATAACCAGACAAAACTTATAAAGGCAAATAATTAAGAACAAAAAATATTTTCAAGTATATTACCTCTCTTCTCTTGTTCTTTTCAAACCTCCTCAATTGAGACTCTTTCATGAAGGCAACAACATCCTTCATTGATTCTTCAAGATTCAACACATGCTCCGCTAGATTCCTGTCGATTGATTTGTGCACCACTGCCCTTGCCCTGCATGTCATCGCACTGTGGGTAACATGTCTTGCCACAAGATAGCCACCTTCTAAATCTTGGTCATCAATGTTATCTCACCATCCACCGATGAAGTTATGGCAGTCACACCATGTAAATCGGCCTTCAATACATTGATAAATGTATCCTTCACATCGTCCCTATATTCAATAAGGTTTGCAATGTATTCCTGCTTTGTTTCACATATGATAGGGGTGAGGTACGGATGCACAATCTACAAATAAGCAAATGTAATTATTAATAAATTTAGTTTTTTTTACTAGATAATTAAGGAATTTTATACCTTTGTACTCTATTCATGCATATAAGGATCACCTTCAATAAGTTAGCAGCTTGGGAATAGGCTGAGGGTGATCTCAGGTTTCTCTGTTACCTCTGCCGACTTGGGGAAAGGCTTCATATATCTAAATCTATAATCAAAACAAATATAAATAAATAAAGCACATTTAGTATATAATATAATGCATAAATAACTGGTAGTCTATAATAAACTAAACAAATGGTTGATAACACTTACAAAAAATGTCCAGGGGAATCCATATAGAGCGTACGATGCACCATTCTTCTCAAGATATGTATCCTTTAGTTGTTTGAAAGCTATCCTCTTCTTCACATACTCCAATTTCAGATCGAAGAACTCCTTACCCCATGGGTACTTCTCGAAGAATTTGATAGAATCAGTCTTCTTGATATGTCCACCTCGACACTCTTTACTCCATCCTTGACAAGCAAAATTTTATACACAAACCAGAACAAACAACACTTGTACTTATCCTCCTTTAGCAAACTATATCCTCTCACAAGCTTTAATAACTTTTCTGCACCAAGCTTCTTTCTTATGGTTACCCTTTTGTAAAACTCTCCACTGCTCTTAATTACTCGGTTATACTTTAAATTACGAGAATGTTTGGAACAATTAAGCCCCGTGATCAATGCAAACTCCTTCAAGCCAAAACAAGCTGGCCTGTCGTTGATGTAAAACCACATCTCATTCTCCTTAAGGTCATCCTTCACTCTATGCAGTAAGGTGTAATGGACAAGCAGTCCATTGAACTTGATAAACTTAGGCAGCTTCTGTAAGAACTCAAAATAAAACTGCTTGAACCTAGCTCTAAGATTCTGATCATCCAGAACCATTGTAAATTGATAGTAGAGTACCATCCTAGACCAAACAAAATTTTGGCTTGAAATAGCCCAACATCATCAGAAATAGTGGCAAGGTCGTACTTCTCACTAGAAATGTACCTTATGCAATGAGGCACGGATAACACCTCCCTATCTTTGTCCTCTTCACTCCTACTTCCCCACATAAAATGTCTTCGACTACACTCCTCCGCATTTCCTTCATAAAATGACTCCTCTCTTTCTGACTTTTCTACTGACACTCTTTTCCTTTTTGAAGCCCTCGAGGCTTCTTCTGCTCTCCTTTTAATACCCATGCTAAGCAACACACCTCTACCTCTGGCCATATTTTTGAGAAGATCTATTAAAAATATTTCTGTTGTTAGCCAACTATGATTTAAAAATAAATATTATAATAGACCAAACAGTCTATTAAAAGAGCAACCATATGCAACAACAGAAATGAAAAAATACAGAATCAAAACAAGCAAATACTATTATAATGAAGAAAAATTCAGAAAACCAAAAAATATAAAATCTTTAATCGACCGCAAGTCTATTATCAAAACATGCATTTGCAACAACAAAAATAAACAAATCCAGAATCAAAACAAGTAAAATATAATGGTATTTACCATTAAAATGAAGAATAATTAAAAAAAAATCCAAAAATTCTGAATGTGAATCGTCAAATTCAAAAAATCAAAGTAAAATGTTGACCACAATCCAACCAAAAATGATATACAATGACATAATTGAAGTTAAATAACACAGATTTTAAGTAAATTGGTGTCCTAATTTGAAGAAATTTTGAAAAAAAAATTCACAAACGCAACAGTCACAAAACCAAAACGAAAATGAAAAGCATCAATATATAGCTTAAAATGACTGAAAGATCAATAACACTAACCTAACTATGAAGATGATAGAGATGCGGGGCTTGAAGAGAAGAAGAATCATGAATGACTTTTGGGAGAGTTTTCGTTGAAAGAAGAGGGAATGTCAGACGTCGAGTGAAGAGAGAGAATGGGTATGGGGGTATTTTAGGGGAATGGGGGTGTGAAGTGTTTAAAAATAAACTTAAAGGGGTGTTACAATTTTTTAAAATAACTATTTAACCACTTACCCACCCTTTTAATACAAAACCCTAAAAATTAAATGAAAAAAAATTAGGTATCTTTTTCAAAATAAGTTTGGAGAGTGACCTCTTTCCCAATTCCTCTTTATTCTTCACATAATTCATTCAAGGGAAAAAGGTTTAATTTTCCCCATTAAAAATGAATTAATTATACCCTCTATTTATATATAAATGGGATCAAATATACTCCGTTGTTAAAGTAATAGACCACTTATACCTTTAAAAACTAACAGAGTTTATATACATTGCTGACACTGCTTACATACTTGTTAACATGGCACCACTATAGAAAGAGAAAAAACAATTAGCGGCCCATTTGTATGTTCTTCAAATTCATTAGACAAAATAGGATAATAATGATATGACTAAAGATCTTATATACCTTCAATTTCTGACCACTAAAATCATTTTGTTTAGAAGGAACCACTTTAGTCATATGATTCGTAGGAGTCATATGGTTCGTAGGAAAGAGTAACCACTCAATTTTTCTCTTCCCATCCTTTGCAATTTTTAGAGCTCTCCAAACACTGATGTTGTTGCTCCATGTAACAACCCTCATTGTAATTTTTAGGTTTTGGAGTGTTTTAACCATTTTACCCTCCCTCTCTGTTGTTGTATTTTTATGTTTGTAATCTGCGGGAATAAGTGGTACGGTTCTTGAGGATTTTGGATGACCTCTTTGCGATCGCGCAGAAGGATTTCCTTCTATATCGCAATCACGGTGTCCATGTCATGATTGCATTGAGTAGTAGACGAATTTGGGATCGGGTAGCTCTTTACAATCACATGGGCTAGGGTTGCGATCGCTTAGCATTTGGTCGGGCCAGCATCATGATCGTGATAGTCCATCCGCGATCACAATGAAGAATTAATAGTTAGACCGATTTTTAAATGCCTTTTCGAGCATAAAATCAAAAACTCCATTTTTGAAGTCTGAGGACTCGATTTGGGGCAATTTCAAAGGCGATTTTTGAAATTATCGAATCCATCATGATTTCCACGACAAACACAATCAAAACTAAGAAGCAAAGAGCTTCAGTAAGCATATCACTATCTGACCATTTAGTGATTATTTCAGTTTTTATCAACTTAATTTTAAACATTTATCATCTACTATTTTGCAAAATAGAAGCCAAACAAAAAAAATTTAATTTTTGTCAGCTTGATTTGGAACATTTTTAAGCATTTATTGTCTGCTATTTTGTAGAATAGAGACCAAAAAATTTCTAATAACATTGTTCCAAATAATATACTAGATACAAAGGTTTATGGACACAATATCATCAATGTGACATGTACTCTTCATAATTGGCGCATATTTGAGGTGAAGTTTTGCTGGAGTTTGAGATTTCAACTTAGCTATTTTGAAGATGCTACTTGTACTGAGCTTTATCATGTACTGTTTTTAGATTTTCTATTGATATTCAGGTTAGTCTTCTAATTCGATTATTTTAATGTTCTCCTAATTTAGATTTTACTCTCTTTTGGGAAACAACAATCTGCTATAAGCTTACTATAAATAGATCAACAAATTGTTCTAGAAAATAGTGCGGGTCATTGTTTTTGTTGTTTGAGGTGAAAAAGAAGATTTAAATTATAAACAGATAACCTAATTTTCTAGTTCATAAGCATTGTTGATTTCAGCATTTAACTTTGTTGTATTTGCAGCAATACATTTGTTAAAATTTTGAATGGAGTGAGCAACTTTACCTTGATCTATACAGAGAAAATAATAAAATTATTTATGTAAGTGGCAAAAATAGGTTAAAACATAATGTGTTAATCAAATTTTATAGCTACCTACTTGTGACATGTTGTAATGACCCTCTAGGTCATTTCTTGATTTTCATGTGTTTTCAGTGTTTCAAGTTTTCCTACAGTTTTTTAAGAAAAAAAATAGTTTTCCTACTTTGCCCCAGGAATTTATGATCTGCTGGATAGGTGGTTCGATTCTTGGGCAGTTTTAAGCCAATTTTCCTATTTTAGAGCTTTTCAAGTTAAGAACTTTGACTTCAATAAAAACTTCTAGCAAACAGCCTCGGATAAGAATTGTGGCAGTTCTGTTAGCTCCAGGACGTGGATTTTGGCTAGGAGGATGTCACGACCCAAAAATTCAGATCATGATAGCACCTACTATAACCCACCAATAGATAAGCCAAATCCATAGCCCGAAACTACAAGTAATGGGCTAACGAGCGAAAAGAGAAAAACATGATAGCAACACTAAATAAAGCAACTAATAAAGGAAATGGAACATGATAGCAACACAAAATAAAGCAACTAATAAAGGAAATGGGTTGAACATGGATACAAATGTGGGAGGGGAAAGAACAAACTATACAAAAAGATCCCCCAAGATCTGGTATCAGTCAGTACAAGGGCCACTACAATATAAGTAGTACTAGAAAGGTACAATATATACAAAATAGTCTCCGAAAGTATAAAATAAGACTAGTCCAAAATAAAAGGAGATGGATTAGCTCCGATTACCAAAAGCTCACCCTATATCTCCGGTCAACACCTCCACGCGAGGAAAAGCATCAGCGGTGATGACTAGTACTAGAATCTGCATCAGGAAAAAAGATATAGAAGTGTAGTATAAGTATCAAAACACGCAGTACTCAGTAAGCATCATAGGCCGACTGAGCTCACATAAGATAAAAGTACAATAAGTGCGAATATAAGTAAGGTAAAGTAAAGAAAGGGTCACAAAGAAAGTAACAGGTCAAAACTTGGAAATAAAAGGAGATATAAGTAAATGGCTCGAAAAACATAAGAAGAATACTCTAAGCACAACTTAAGCGGACCCTCATAAGTCTGCAAGGTACAATCAACAATCAATAAAATCCAACCGGCCCTCATAAGCACAGTGGATGCGAACAATAAGCAATATTAAGTACAAGACAAACATGAAAATAAAGAAGTGCAGAAGAATGCCATGAAATGCAATATAAAATGAGAAGAAAGTCCTACTGTAATGTATACTCCTCCTCTGTATACCTTGATCGGACTCAAATCAAACTTCCAAAATAAGAACCAGTAATATCAAATGCCTAGAATCGAATCGAGGCTAAAATAGGTAAGAATTAGTAGTATCAAGTGCTCGAAATTGAGCAGAGGTTAAAATAGTAATAGTCAAGGTATCAAGTTCCCAAACTCTAATTGGAGTTAAAATAGCCCAATTTCCTTTAAGAAAGCCAAATTCATTTAAAGTATTCAAAAATTCCATTTTTAAGCCGAAAAATTGTGTTTTATACCAAGTTGTCAATACGCCATGGAAAGACAGCAAGAACACACAAAATAAGGTGAATAAACAAGCCGAAGATCAATACCAAGTAGACCACACAATATCGAAGAAGTCTAAGGTCCCTTATCATAGAGAAGATACCATCGTATGGTAGTTATTCTTTGCGAAAATGTTGCACTAACTATAAATATCCGAGGAAACCCCACTTAAGGCAAGCAACTACCCAAAAATAAGCTAAGTCATCTAAGTCTAATTCCAAGGATACTACGTACACTAAGTGATATAAGAAAGAATATGCATAATGGAAACCCTAACTCTAAAACAAAAAATTAAAGATAAAAGGATAGAAAGGTAGAGACATAAAATGAAATCAAGGAAACTAATACCATATTAAAGCATGTTCAAGATAAGCACCTAAACCTCGAAAGTAAGACACAAGAATGGGACTAATAGGCAACCATGATTGTACTAAAATCAAGACCTCCTATTAAGAACACCAAACAAGCACCTACACTATAGAGATACCCTCAAGAGGAATGATTTTCTCAAGCAAGCAATCCCATCAACATTCAATAGCAACAAAGGCCTTACCCACACCTCACAAGAGTTTCACTCTTTTGATTCAACATATCAAAATAGTCTAACCCTAAAAATGAGCTAATCTCCATTATTTATAGCCTACACTAATAATTACAAAAATATCCTTAATGAAATAAGGGTCTTATAAACATGAGGCTTGCATGTCAAGAATAGCCACTTTAAATCTATAGCCTCTTTCTCCCTTTTTTGAGGACTCTTCCATATGGAGCCTTGTACTTCCACTTTAGTACGTTCCTAAGTTTCAAGTCGTTGTTCCAAGCTCCTTCCAAGCCTCCAAAGTATTGACTTGATACAAAGCTCTTGAACTCCTTATTTTGGCTTGGCCTGCATGTATCATTCTCCTTTTCTTGAAAAGGATTCATCCTTGAATCCTGTAATACCCCGTACCTACCCAACCCTACTTGACGACGTTGAACCATGGTTACTAAAGTACCGAGAGTCAAAGGTATGTATTATATAATGTTATGGATGATATAATTGATATTGGGCCTAGTATAAGGGATTAGACCCTCGTGGGAGGTGTAACACTCCATATGTTGCCGAACCTATACGACTACATGTACATATATGGAAATATGACAACATGAGAGAACTGATAATTTTTGCATTGAAATGTGGGCATTTAATAAGTCTTGTATTATTGGGCCCAAATATGAAGCCCAAAATGAACAAGAATACATGGCCCAAAATAACAAGTTGACCCATTCTTCCAATCTTCCATTTGACCAAATCAACCATGTATTTAATGCCAAGAGATGGATAAGGGTGACTTGAGTGACATATATATATATATATATATAATGAATTATATACAAAAGTTAGTGGTCTAAAGAAGTCTTGAGCCATTAGGCTCAATGGGGGCCCAAAACTTACATGGAAGACATGGCCCAAATGGGTAATTGACCCATTCTTGCATGACCAAATCCATGAGGCCATTATTGACCCAATTGTATTGGATAAATATGACTTTGAAGGGTCTATAAAAGGTGAGAAAAATCAGATTTATTCACCATTTTACACATGCCAAAGTCTAGAAATTTCCACAAGATTCTCTCAACTCAAACCCTAAGCCTTCATCCTTTTGGCCAAAGATCATCACTTAGTGAGTATTGGTAAGTTTATATTATTATGGTTTAATATATTTTATGCATGTAAAATGATTTATACTATGTTGGTTATGTTGGTGGAGTGTGAGAAGTTCACTATGTGTGAAGTGTATGTGTTTGTTAATTCGGAGGATGGTTTTGCCTTGTAAACTTGAACATGGGCTTTTGGTCTTGAAGAAAATGAATTTGATGGGTTCAATATTGTCATGTGAGATGTGATTATAGTCTCCCCTTGTTTGGTCATGGTGTATAATATTTGGAATTTCTATTGTGAAATTGGTTATGGTTTTGGTGGCGGATTGGTGGTAAAGTGTCGTTTTGGTGATGTTATGTGTGTTGTGAGACCATGGCTGGTTTTTGTCATGTTATATGATCAAAAATATGTTAAACTAAGTTTTTTTATGATCATGGACCATTCATTGCATAAAAACACCCCAAAAAGACCATTTCGGACCAAAACGGGCACCCGCCCTCGCAGACGAAGAACCTGCGGGCGCAGGTGCCAACGCAGGTGCCTATGGCTACTGCCAAAGGTCACCTTTGGACGCAGTTCATCCACCTTCGGGCGCAGGTGGCTTAGCGGATCGGCCCAGAACTCCGAATTGCTTGTTTTTGCATCCCTTTGGCCCCTCGAAACCCCTATACCCTTCATGGATGTAATTATCAACTTGTGATGTCGTTTTAATGACTTTAAAGTGTCGTGTGAAGGTATGTTGGACTGTATTAAATGTGTATGGTTTTTCATATGTGGTTATGAGGCAAATTGATAAGCGTAAATGTGACGGGATGAAAATGAGAAGGCATAAAGGGTAAGTGTGATGCGAAATGCTATTGTTGTATGAAATCTTGGTCAATGAGTGTAATGTTATGGTATTATTGACATGATGATGCAGTGAGTTGTATTGTAAGGAGTGAAATGAAGTTATATAGCAGTCATATGGTTCATTGTCATTTTGTACACTTGTACGGTAAATAATTGTTAACGAGAGTTCCATTGTGGACTTGTATTGTAGAGTGAAACATAAGGAAGAAGTTGGACTGTTGTGTTCATATATAGACTTGTGTACTCATACTTGGAAGTAAAGGTATGTAAGGTTACTCTTCTATTTCCTTCTGCAACATATGATGTTCACATTGTCATGGTACTCATTCGATTCCGAAATACTCTAAGGTATTCTGTATCCGATAGTTGGTTAGAGTTACTCAAATGTTCCTTATTCATTGGTCAATGGTGAATCATATGACCCATGTTCATTGGTTGACTTATGTTCATTAATTGACTTATGACCATTGGTTAACTCGCATTTATTGGCTAATATGTCAAGAGTTTCAAATGTTCTAAGGTATTGCATCTCAGGTTGGTGAGCAGTTGATATCCACATATGTCCTATTTAGTGCTCATTGTCCTAAGGTTCCAAAAGTGTACTATTCCAAGGGGGTTCTAGTATTCCAACTAAGGTTGATATATTGTTATTCATATGCGTTTTACTCCTAGACGAATCATGACCAACTTAGTTCTTATTTATGGGCGGAAGTTCTTAAGTCGTCATATGTTGTAGATCCTAAGAGAATTATCCCAACAAGAGCGATGAGGTAGAGAGAGCTTGTTTAGTTGAATAGCATTGTTCCAATCATGTTATGTTTCCAAAGTTCCAATGGAGTTATATACGTGTCTCATATTCATTAGTAATGTTCCAAAAGTCCGATGAGGTTATGTCCCAAGGTTTCAATAGTGGTTGTGCTCACGTATCTTATTCATTGATCATTGTCCAATAGTTCCAACAGTGTTATGTTTCCATGAAGGCTATGTTTCCAATAATGCTTATTCACATGATTCTCACTCATTGATTATTGATCCAAAGCTTCAAAGAAAGTTGTAACTATCATTGTAATAATCTCTCATAAGCAAAGGTACCAATCTCTCACAAGTTAAAGTATCAATCTCAAAAGTAAAGAAATGAAGTAAGAACAAAGTAATGATGATGATGATGTTACTTTATCCATGGGGTGCAAACACCTGCATGATGGTTCTCTATACATTATCCATGGGGTGAAATGAACACCTGCATGATGACATGATCTTATCCATGGGGTAAAAAGAATACCTGCATGATGTATCCATGGGGTGCAATGAACACCTGCATGATGACATGATTTTATCCATGGGGTGACAAGATCACCTGCATGATGAGGGCCCTAATAGCATTGAGCAATGTAAAAGTAAAGTAAAGTAAAGGCAAGGAAAAGAAAGAACGTAATGTACATGGTATCCCACATACAGAAAGAAAGTATATTCACATTGCTATTTCTCTTATATTGATTTTATGGTTGTTGTTATTATGTACGAAGCATTGGAGATAGTCATAAAGAAAGAAAGGTACATGGTTCCACATATAGAGTTCCTCTTATAATTATTTCCATTAAAGTTCTTATGTACTGACATAGTTCTTATGGCCTTACATACTCAGTACATTCTTCGTACTGACCCCTCTTGGGGACTTACCTTACATGTTGCAGGTGCAGGCCTTAGTAGACCTCCTCAGTAGACTGTGGATCAATTGCAGAGTTTTGGTGACCTCCACTTGGTTCGGAGCTTCCTGAGTCATAGTCGTATATTTATTGTGATGTTGTACATGTAGTATAAAGCGGGGACTTGTCCCGACTTTTAATTGGTTTGGTAAATGCATCTGTTAGAGGATTTTGTAGACATATGTGGGTACATGAATGTAAGATATGTACGTTCAGTGAGATGTAATGGTCCCAAAGGCCAAGTGTTATATATGTATATGCATGGCATTTTAATATTTCATCAATTACATGAAACAGTGTTTTATTCATTCGAGATTATGCGTACGAGTGTTCATGAGCAAAGATTGGTTCTCTCGGGCCATATCGGCTTTGGGTTCCAATCATGCCTCGTTGGGATTCGGGGTGTGACAAATCCAAACCTTGTAAAACCATAGGAAAGACAAAAAAAAACAAAAGACCTCAAGGCACGGGGTTTAGTGTTAGTGTTAAAAATCCTACCAACATGCCAAGTATGTAAAAACCTATGATATAGCCAATCATCAACTACTCTTATGAAGTATAAAACATCATATGCATAAAGAACTTGGCTATTTAAAAAATCATAAAATAAGAGTATATTAAAGGAACCAATGACATAAAAATAATACCAAGTAGGTAAGGCCACATTGATTCTAAGATATATAAAGCACAATTGATCCTCTATTTCAAGATAAAACCACTTCCGAGGTGATACCATGACCAAATCACAAAAAGTTATAGTACCACCAATATCAAAAGGAAAGGGCATCCATTTATCATGATCAAGAAAGAAATCGCAAACCCCCTTAGAACTCATATAAATAAGATGTACACTCAACATAAGTAAGAGTATCATCATATAAAATAGATAGTAAAGAAAGATGTCTCGCAAAATTACTTCAACCATGGGGTTCTTAAGGTCACTATTAGATTTAAGAATGTCATCAAGCATATTATCAAGAATAGGACAATCCAAAGAAGAATTATCATATTTCAAGCAAGTATCACCCTCCTTCTCAAAAGAAGAATCCCTAAATTGACACAAACTACCACTAACATCAAAGAGGTTATAACTCAAGTCATTACATAAATTAAGTAATCTATCCTTATCTTCATCAAACAAAGGTGGGGTGTCATACAAAGGATCACAATCAAGACCATCATCATAAGGATAATCTCTAGTTGGGTTTCTCAAATAATCAAGTAAATCAATGTTATCTTTACCCAAAGGATCATCCTTATTCAAGAATGAGAGATTGATATCAATAATTGAATAGTTAGCACAATCTTCACTCAACTCTATATTCTTAAAGGACATCAAAAAATAGGCCAACAAGTGAATTTTAAACATGCTATCTTTCTTTTCAAACATATCACTCTCTCCACTCTTCTCATCACATGACAATGTATTATTATTCAAAGCACAAGTTTCAATACTAGGTGGACTCAAATAAATCTTGCAAGAAGAATCAATTTGGTCATCAATAGGATCAACTAGTGTATGAACATTGTCAATAAAGACATTATTACTATATGGAAAAGAATTACATGATAATGTACTATTATTCAAGGCACAAGTGTCAACACTAGGTGGACACAAATCGATCTTACAAGAAGTTTCAATTTGATCATCAATAGGATCAACTAGTGTATGAACACTCTCAACAAAGGCAATATCACTCTATGGCAAAGTATTATTAAGCTGACATAAAGACAAACTATCACTCACACTTTGTTTATTTGAAATTTAAAAGTGTCAAGTTTAGCTATTTACCTTGAGGCTCACAAAAAGGATGTTCTTTACCTTGAATTGAAGCTCCCACTCTCATGATTTTAGGTAAGCCAATTTGCTCACTTCATTAAACAAGCAAATTCTTCAAATCCTTAAGTGTAAGCTCCTTATTAGGAACTTGTATTCCTTTAATTGCCATGCTTGTATTTACACAAGAATTCTTACAAAGAGAAGTATAATCAAGAAGGTTATATGGCAACTCTCTCACTTCACTCCACACATCCACTCCTTTTTCCACTCTAGAGTTGTCATCTTTCACTTTCTTACTCCTCTCAATTTTTTGTCTCTCATTATTATTGGAAGAAGTATCGAGAATTCATTTTAAGGAATCTTTCTCCTTCATTTAGAAAGTGTCTTGGATTTTTCTATACCCTTTTCATTAAGTGTAGGGTAATGGTACCTCAAATTTTCTTTCAATACATTCCAAGTGTCAATCAAGCTTCCCCTCTTCTTTCCTCGCTTATTATAATTCTTCCAATAGATGACAAGTTACCTTTCAAAGGTCCCAAGAGCCACTTCTATCTTTCTTTATTACGAATAGTTGTAGCTAGCAAAGATTTCATCCATCATGATTTCCCATTTTTCATTGTCTTCACCACAAGCTTCTATGAAAAAAATAGGGCATTTCAAGTTGGGATCTTGCAGCTTTGCATTTGTAGATGTCATATATCTTTATAACTCCAAGTACCTAAAAATTGTTTGAAGCCATTACTGGGTTGCTGGAGCCGATTCTTGGGGTTGTTGAGTCATTGGCTGGGGTTGGAGCCACGTATGGAGGGCCTGGAATGACTGGAGTCATTGTTGGGAGGGGCTGAAGTAGGCTGGAGGGCTGAAGTAAGCTGGAGGGCCGAAAGCCATTTTTCTCTCGCGGCTCGCATACTGGAGCCATTTGGAATAGCTAGGTGATAACATTCAAATACACCAGTCAAGAATGTATGTGATCGCTAGCAATATATGTTAACCAACTATTACAGTTAGGGTCGATCCCATGAGGAATGAATGTGATAAGTTCACCTTCGAGTGTCACAAGTGAAAAATTGCTTGCACGTAATGCTAAAAATAATGCAATAAACTAAAATAAGGGAGTAATTCAAATGTTGGTGTTCAATTTGTCGAATGCACGCTTAGTCTGCAAAAGTGAGTTCTAGAGTTTATAATCAAGTGTTAAAAATACTTGGGTTTATGCTTTCATGAGCGTGAGTACATGCATGGGTAATTGGATATTTGCCTAAGTTCAATTAATCACTATGGGTAGTCTAGGTCCTAGATTTTAATGTCAATCTTTCAATAAAATGTTAAACATCACAAATGGGTTCTTTCGAACACCTCACAAGTGGTACATCATAACCAAACTATAACCTCGATTTTTTTAAAATTAAAAATTGGGTTGAACCTTTTTATTAAAAAGAAAAGATCCCACAATTTACAAACTGGGATCAAAAGTGGCCCGGTCTATTAAAACATAACAAATATCAAAGTTAACCAAAACATCAAAAACTAGGAAAGTTGAAAAGGAAAGTTCAAGAAACTCTCTCTTCTCCGATTGTCACTTCAAATCCTCTTTCTGTAGATGTTGATATCTCTTCGAATAGGTGCCTTCTTCAACCTTAAAATATTATGTAGCTCGTGTCTCCAAAACCTAAAAAGCTAAGTACTATTTTTTCCTTTCATTTGATCAATAGCTATCAGATCTAACGATTTGAGGTTAATAATCTTGATTTCCTTTTGTTGCAAATAGAAATGAACCATTAGAGTTGCTTCTTCAATCAAATCTTAGCTTTGTCGTAACTCCATGGAAATGAGTTGTCCCTTGGGTGCTTCCTTCAGGTAAGCTTCAACAAACTCGTAATTTGCACTTTCATTTCCCTCAATCCGTGGATTGAATCTCATACGAGATTGGTACCACCACCAGATTTAAAGAAAGTGTAAGGTCAAGCTAGAATGTTGAGTCTTTTAATTTCATTGGACTTGTCACAGGTGTTTTGAAATAAGAGTCAAGTTTTTAGCCCAGCTTAATCCTTTTCAAAGCATGAAGGTTCTGGTTTGGTACCTATTCCACCTCAAAGCTCTCACCAGGTACGACTACACAAACCAATTGAAATGCTTCTAGCTTCTTTGCTTTTCATGGGTTAGGCTTAGCTATTGACTTGTTCTTATACTTTAAAACCGTACTTGCTACAAGTCATATAATTGCTAATATACTAATTATCCATTTTTTGTCTTCTTACTTGTGGTGTGCCTTATTTGTCTAACTGATAAATTCTTTTTTTCTTCACTTGGTATGTCGTGGTATTGATTAATTTAAAAATCACCTACAAAAAAAAAAACTAGGTTAGTGAAAAATCGGCCAGAGCATTTCCTTCCAGAAGGGAATGTTGTACTCTTGTTGTCATTGTCCTCATTAATCTACTGATGTAATCCACTTCCATCACCACACACCATGGGGGTTTCCAATTAATCTCCAAAATCTGCACTATAGCTAAGGAATCTGATTCTATAATAATATGACTGATAGAGTGTTCTTTACAGTACTCCAAGCATTCTCTAATTGCCCTAGCTTCAGCCAACATATTAGTAGTATCTTGGACTCTGATCCCTTTTGCGACCACAAAATGCCCATAACTATAACCTTGATTTAGTAGCCTTATGTCTAAGAACTACTATTAAATGATGAATATCAAGTCATAGTTGACCACTGCTGCGTACCCTTATCCCCTTTTTCAAGGAGGGTAAGAGATCTAGGATTAACTAGAGTTTACAACCTCCAATTATAAGTTAATAGCACGGAGTAGAGGTCAAACACATGACAAATAATCAATTAAACACTACAACAATAAAGACTTTTAGCAACAATTAATATGCACTTTAGCGGCAATACAAATCGCCGCTAAAACTTTTACTGGTATTTAGTTAATTGTCATTGGGTCCAATATCGCTAAAGGTGTTAGTGAAATTTAAAAAGAGTGCCGGTAAAGATACTAACTATTGCCGCTAAAAGGTCTAACTTTTAATGGCATTTCACTTGCGGCAATAACAATTACCACTAAAACCACCTAAAATTTGTATATTAATGACACCTTATTAACAATAAAACTATCCACAAATAAGAAAATGTTAATATTAAGAAATGTCGTGCCTAGTTGAAATCACAACAAAAAAAAAAAAAAAAAATTATCATTTCATTATCGTAATGTCAACAACATAAAGAAAATGATTACACCATCTAATTCGAAAAGAAAATTTTATTTTGAGTCTAATAATCAATTTCATCAAATATCCATAAGAAAATAACATTAGCTTATAAAAATAATATTTCTCTAACTCTTAATCACAGTAAAGTCTTCCATATTCCAAATCTCTAAACCTTAATCAAGTTTTAGTGCTCGACGCTGCTGACTATGTTCACCTCATCATAAAAATCTGCAGCTTTGTGTTTGTTGTTGAAGAACAACCTTTTGATGGAGATCTCTCTCCATATACCAAAAAACCCTGCAACAAATCGCACCTCAGACTCGGTTTAATTTCCAGCACCTCAAGTATACACGAAGTCAACTTGAAACATACACATGAGAGCCCATCACGTCTCTATGCAATACTTATTGACCAATAGCTCCAAATTTTAATCACCAAAATTTGAAAACATAAGAAACTCGACAAGAAAAAGTAGGTGTATACTGATGGAAAACAACAATTAACAGAAACTACATTGATACATAATGTACAAAATAAATGAAATTAGTCAAAAGATTAAACTAGACATATGACTGAAATTAAACCACATACTAGTCCCAAAACTACAACCAGCTATCAGAAATCAAAGAGAACAATTTAGCAACAAGAATTTACCTCAACTCTACTTATTTCATCTTTATTTCCTGTGGAGTAAGAGAAGGCTTTGGAGCCTCAGCTTTCTTGGAACAGTCAGGTACTTACTTAAATTTTAATAATCATTGCATTTTTGAAGCAGGGTAAGTAGGAAGATACTGAATCAAACATAAGGTCCATCATTACGCATGCAAAAAAATGTTAATGACTTCATTGAGAAACTTAAGAGATTCTTCTATAGAAATGCTTATAAGTTTCAGTAAAGATACAATAACTATTATTCATTGGACTGCAAAGAAAAACATTGGCCTTCTCACAATAAGGCACACTTTATTTGCATCTAAGAGTGTGGCCTAATGGTAAAATGAAATGGGTTGAGTAACCACAGCATCTCAGGTAGGTGATTCCTCCCATTTGTCCAAGCGAACATAGTTACCTCGTAAATAGGAGGTTTGAACATAGTTACCTCATAAACAGGGATGGTTCAACAGTGTAATCCAATATGTGAAGCTTGAATTCCTTGGGCCACCTTTGCACCATCTTCTTCACAGCAACCATCAAACCCTCCTTTGTGAACAAAGTACCTGTCCAACATCAATAACCCAACATAAGCCTCAATATATCCTTTTAGTAACAAAGGTGTGATCAAAACTGTGAGGATATGATCTAAACTTCAGCAATGCCTGCAACAAAGAAGGATAACTTCATCTTGAATATGCTCAAGCGGGGATATCTAGTAATGATTGAAATTCACTTTCATACTAAATAACTTAAATTTATAATTCAAAAGAAAAATGAAATAGCACTCTAATGCCAAGAAGCAAGCAGCCCCAGAACTTTTCTCTTTTCTTCTGTGACTTAACTCCGAAATACGTTTCTAATAATACATTAGTATATCTGGGGCTGGTTGAAGAAAATGTGAAAAAGGCAATGCAATTGAAAAGAAGGACAAACAACGCTAATTCAAGAAAGTACTCCAATCAGTTTCATTTTGTATGATATTGTTTAACTAGACACACAGTCAAGAAAGAAAGAAGGAATTCGACACATAGATATATACCAAAACTGCCCTTAGTATTTTGTGGTATTCAACATGTCATGCCACTTCCTAGGAGCGCATGACATAGGGGCAAAATGGAAGGTTGCTACAAAGCTTCCTCAGAGTCATTAATAGTATGGAAAAACAGGACAAGAAAATAGCATGAAAACTAAGAGGAAGAAAGGGAGAGGTCGTCAATAGATTACCTCACTAACCATGTTGACATCTTTTATGTCCTCATAATCTTAAGTGCCTTTAAGAAGAGACAAAGTTCTTTTCATCTTATCCTGATTCAACTTTCCTCAGCAATGCAGTTACCAAGTCGTGTACTACATGTAGCCTACATAAGCAAAATCAATTTGGAAAATTAGGAAACTTGGTCAAAACTAAACAACATTAACAGTAAGTCCAACAAATTCAGCATGATTAAGACAGTGAAGATACATCCGTCAATCACCTCAAATCGGACGTAGCCCTAATACATATACCTGAAGTTGATAGACTCTGCCACAGGAAACATTTAGTTAAAAATATCAATGTTGATAGACTAAACAGTCATTTGATACTTAGGTTTTACATTACTGAACTCACCATCAAATACTCAAAACAGTGTAGCCGTAGCACAAATAAATAGAAAAACAAATAGCAATAACTAGGACCAGAGAATAGAAGAAACATACTTGAAGATTTGCTTAGAGGAGTGGATGGCAAACAGGTGTGACATGATAATAGTTCTTCGTTGAGATCCAACAAATTTCATTAATCTATTAAAAACAAATGTCATTTATTGGATACACACACATATATGATACTCGCACCTGAGCAAATGTATCAGCTAGAAGAGTAGACTACATATCTGACTAAATTAGTGAGGTATGAAGAACAAAGACTCATAAACTTACTATTTCTTTGGATTCAAAAGTACAGAGGTCACCTGAAAGATGGTTCATACATTGTTATTAGATGAATGAAAAAAAAAAAAAAGAAATAACGAAAACAATATACCTAGTGTAATCACTGAATTTAAAAAGAAAGCAGTATTAGAGGCCACAACTATAATATTATATCAATTGATAAAAAATTCTCAATGTCAATATCATAGTTAAAACTTCTTGATGGTAGTACTTGAAGAATGAGATTGAATGCACCACGTGATATAATCTAATAAAGTATATATGAAGTCAACATTCTTGTACAATTATTGATGCTACTAATTTAAACAAACTAATCTTGACTTGTTAAACAATTATTGCTACAAAGAGAGGTTGTGTGGTCATGTAAAGCTTAAAGCTCAGACCCAACTGTAGCTTCTAGATCTACTTTGAAGCTTCTTGAGTTGTATGGATATAAAAATTATCAGCTAATGATTTTATCAAAAAATTTAGCAAGAGTAACAGCAGTAACAGAATAACCTATTCCCCATCCCCCAGCCCCACTTCTACACACACATACAAATGGTCCATAAAGCACTACTTAGGTCCATATTGCAGATTCCATTACTAAATGTTACACAATAAATGAGTTATAGTTGAAACAGCTCTCTGAGTCAGTAACAATATCCCAAAATACCCAAACATTTTTACAATACAACAACAAAAATAATAGAAAATTCAGATATTACAAAGCATTAATTTGCTTTTGCATTCATGCATAGGTGGGGATGAGATGGAAGAACTGAAGAAAGGGAATTTCTTTCCAAAATTGTTCCTTTCCCTAAATTCTTTCAAAATTTTGCATAAACAGAAACCCTCATTGAAGTTGAACAAAAAACGGGCATGAAACCCAATTTACTACCAGAATACCTACACAAGTACTTCCGAAAAAAATCTCGAGCATTTATGTGTTCGATCCAAAAGTTTCAACAACCTACATGAGTACTTTTTCACTACCAGGATTGAAAATTGGAACTTCCAGAACTTGAACAAATTAGAGAATACCTGCAATTAAATAACCAATGCTTCTGATTTACCAATTAGACTCAAATTAAGCACTAATCCACTATTAGATACATTTGTAGACTAAAAATATTATTACATGCTTGTATTATGGTTCTATTTTGAGGTGTAATACAATGACCGGTAAAAGAGAGAGAGATCATGCACATGTTTTTCTATGGTGAGAAGAAATTTTCCAAATTACAACCAGCACACTCGAATATGTAATCCTCTTAGAGATGCAGAGAACTCATAAAGAAGATAAAGAAATACGATACCTGAAGATGGTAGCACCAAAATTGGAATCCCACAATGATGGAAGCAGCGGCACTGATGGAATGAATGGATTCACATTTTTTGAAGGATCACCGAAGTATATAGGGTTTGGGGATGATAGGTTTGGTTCAGCGGAAGGATTGAGCTTTGATTGGGAGTAAATAGGGTTTGGGGACTTTTTAAATTTTAATTGCCACTAAAAGACAAGCTTATTTCCAGTAAAAGTTCAAATGTCGCTAATATACGAAGTTGGAGGAGAAATTAACGGCAATTAATTTATTGCCCCAACATAAATGCCACTAAAACCATGGTATGTTGTAGTGAAAGAGGTAAATAAATAACACCTATACAATTATCACTACTCATTCATACATAACCCCAAGATAAAAATTTAGCTACTCATAACAAAAGATAAGAGAAATATACCCATATCTTCATTTAGATCTGCAATAGAATCCAAATAATCCAAGAGAATCTCGAATTCAAAGAAAGAAATCAAATACAAATAGCTAAAATTCACTCTGGGGTTTCAATTACAAACTCTCTAATCTCAAAATTGACAAAGAATAGGGTTCCAAGCTGCCAAAAAGGCTTAAAAGCTTCAGCAAAAATGAGCCTTGAAATTATAGAAATGCCATCGCGTCACTTTCAGTGAAGGGATGTGTCATTGCCAAACTGCTCGGTAATACGACGAAGTGACTGTGATTCACTAAATCAGCATTAACTCTGAGCTTCAGGGGTTGGCTTCTAGACCATTTGGCGATGGATCAAGGCTTCGCCGATCTGCTCAACGATAAACCAAATTACTCTTCTTCATCGCCAATTAGCTTTAGTTGAAACATGGTAGAATTGTTATTATTGGTGTTGGAAGCTAACTTTTGGTGATATGCAGGACGCTTTGGCGATACGACAAACATCCCAAGCAATTCTCTTGAGCATTTTTAGCTCCAATCTTCTATCTTTTTGCTTTTTTTTGCTCTGTCAACCACTTGGGATTCCATCTCGAGTAAATCAATGCACACAACAACAAAATCAACAATGCCTACAAATGGTACAACTTGGGAGCTTAGACCCATGCTTCTTTTATGAAACACTTTGCCCTCATGGTTTTGAAAGCAATGGCACAAGTCTTACCTATCAAACACTCAATTTGTGAATAACAAGCCTCGAATGTTGACTAAATGTTACCACACCACACACATGCTCATAGACTCCAACTAAGATTAAAGAATGTTCAAGTATTTCAATCAAGTGCCCTCATACAAAGAAATCTATTCCCTCAAGAAACGATCAACATTAAAACAAGGGACTACCACGAATCACTCACACTCTCAAAGACGATCATGAACTTGAGTACCACTCCATAGGCTTTCCCATAAGCTCCACTTCACCACTTTAAAGCATGCTACTTTAGAGATGACTAAGGTCTTACTTCGGCTTGTAGCGTAGGCTACGGGTAAGGTAGGAAAGGTTAGGGTTATAGTGACTAGCCCCTCGAAGCATCCAAAGAGACCTTAATTACAGTTCTTTCCCAAAATTTGTTTCTTATACAAATCCAAGGATCAATTCTCTAAAATTTTCAAGCTATCTTTCTCTTCATATCCTTTCAAACATCTAACTATTTCGAATATTTACAAACTAGAAACACAACTACAACTCTTTTTTCATTTCTTTTTTATCTTTTACTCTTTTTTTATATATATCTGCAAAGGATACTAGACTAGGATAACTAGGAGAGGAAGTGAATGGTTCCCATTTTATGAACTTTCGGTTACAACACTAAACCAATGGTTCCTCTACCCCCCAACTTAGATTTTGGCCTAAGTGGGTTCACAGCCTCACCTAGCACTTCAAGAAGGGTTTGGTTCAAGAGACAGACTTATGGAAGACGGGTTTCAGCTTGTAATGATATTATCCAAGAAAAAGGTTTCCAAGGTTCAAATTAGGGGCAAAATTGGTCACTTATCTCACAATGGGATGACTATTTTGGTCAAATTGGAGGTTCACTCTTGATCAATGTCCTAAGATCACTTCTCCAACATCGTACACTATTTTGCTTATCCATAGAGCAATCGAGCAAGTTCTAGGTGAACTCAATGAGCAAGATTGAGTAGAATCTTCACCCACACATGGCACTCAATAGCACACTTGAAGCACCCTTCCTCAATTGATGTACCACATTCATAAGACATGTTGAAAAAGGTACTCAAGTAGTCAAAACAAGATGCGGGTGTTCACAATTAATAAGTGCTTAACTAGTTCAACTAAACTAAAGAAAAAATTTGAAAAGGGACACATTTAGAAAAATTGAGAAATTCACAATAATTTATCAATTTTAAGAGATGCGCATGTGAAAAATATCCCCAAGAGTACCATTTGAGCCAAAATGTTCTATGGCTAATACACTTTCCTCTTAAGTAGCCATGCAAAAACAAATTTTTATTTGCGACTAAACTACAAACTATTAAGCTAAAATAAAAAGGAAATGAAAATGAAAAATCACACATCACACTCAAATAAATCAAAGCACCAAATTTAAAATATTACAACTCAAAATAAAAATATCCAAAACACCATCTGAACCAAATTCGAGCCACACACCAAAATAAAATAGAGTAACCGAAACAGAATATCAAAATAGAATATCTCAAGAGCAGTCTAAAATATTACAGTCCAAAAAAAATACCCTCCAACTATATAGTATACATTGTCCTCAATGCAAAAGTACTAAGATAAATAAAAGAGAATGAGAGTGAGGGTCTCCCTAAACATGGCTAAGCCGGTGGTGATGACTGGCTCACAGAAGCGGCCTCTGTCTAGGCATCAGTGCCCGGCTCAGCCCCAAGAGTGGTCTGTGGGGATGGATCTGGTATTGTGTGTCCATGACAGCAGCTGAATTGGAGGTCCCAACTTGGGTCATCTCTTGTGTCTACCTCTCCAAAGTAGCCATAAATATGGCATCCTCTGTATCCTGCCTGTCAACCTGCAATTAGTCGATACCTACTCCTCAAAGTAATCATCAATCTAGGCCTCATCAATCTCATCTCCATCTGAAGGGTGGTCCTCATCATCATCATCCTGCTCAACTACTGCAGTATCAGCACCAACAGGTGGTGGGGCTGGTGACTAAGATGGGGCTACCCATAAATATGATAAATTTGGGAACTGGAGCTCATACATATTATTTTAGAGAAAAGCGAGCTCAATTTCCATCTACTATAACACACCATCTAGAACTGCAGGTTATGGAGTGCTCAACTCATCCAACTTTGTTTCATATATGTACAAGGTCTCTCAAATACCCCGCAACTCTGCATCAACAATCATTTGAGGCATCTGATCCTCCAATTTGGATGATCTCATGTCACCTAAATAAATCAACTGGCCTATCCAAATAATGTCAGCCTGAGTCAATAGGGCCCTCGATGTGCCCAAAGTAGTGGATGGACGAGGGCCGATAGCAGTAGGTCTAAGAAGCTGAGTAGAATAACCTATGGATGAGTCTGGAGAAGTAGGAGTTGCGGTAGTAGGAGTGGGCTAGTTGGCACCATTATTAATAAAGTCAAGATCAATTATCGAGGATTCATCCACACGGGTTTTATTCTTCTTCATTTCTTGCATGATTTCAAGGTGGGTTATATCAATAGTTGAGGTAGGAAAGTATTTAAATCTTTCTTTTTGTCAAAGGGAGCCCTTAGCACGATGACATAACTCGGTGATCAAGCACGGGAAGGCAAAGAAGGTTTGCTTTTATTATGCCCAGCGAGCAATGTCTGGGGCAATGAGCATGGCAAGATTGAGCCTCTCCTTCACTATAATTGTGCCTACTAGCACTTCCCGAGGATGCACAAGAATCGATTCATTCTGAGAAGGCAAAAGATTGTTGCACACAAAGCTTAACCGTTACCGAGCCTCCAAGTTTATATCACTTTTGTCAATCAAGGTTCCTAGAGTGACCCATGTAGGTGTCCCATCACTAAGCAAAAGGGCTAGCCAACCCAAAAGATCATCAACATTCTTCAAAGTACGGGTGGCGAAGTAATGATGTGTATCAAGTATATCTCCATAGATTGTATTAATCGAGGACCCATCACACTTAACATTCACACCCCGCACCTTCACAACATCTCGAGTCTCTTGAGCTTTAGCCTTCCTCCTCTTGTTAGGCAATAACTTCCCATAAGCTTTATAAAACTCTCGTACCCATGTCTCAACATACGACTTCAAAGGTTGAGTGAATTGTTCAAAGTTGTGGTACAGAATGACATCTAATACCTTAGGGTGTTTTCCTTCTAGACCATCAATTCTCAATCTTTGCTCTTTAATGATTGCCCACTTTCCAGGAACCTTGAACCAGTTGAGGCACCTATGGCCTCCCTAAGGGTGAGGGTTTCCTGTAGCACGAGGAATTTGTTCTACTCTTTTCTTCTTTGATGGTGAAACCTATGGAGTTTTGAGTGGTGCATGAATGGGAGTGGTGTTTCCCTCCTCCGAGGAATTAAGATTGTACCTCTTAGAGTTAAACCTATGCTCTGAACTTTTCTCCTCAACAATCAGAGCCTTACTTCTAGTTTCCTCAACCATCTTTCTTTTGTGAACCATGCTTTTGATTGTGATTGATTTACAATTTTTACCCCTTTTGAATGTAGAGGGAGGAGAATGAGTTTGTTTTTTAGCTAGATGCTTGTTTCTAGTCATATCTGCAAGTAAGAGGAGCAATGAACTAGGCCAAAGTTAGCGAAAATACACAGAAAATTTTTGAGATATACATCGCCAAACTGCTTAGGCGAATCTCCAAAGGGTTCGGCGATGTCCTACCCCCATTGCAAAATGGGGTAGTTAAGGAAGGTAGGATTGGCGAAGGAAAGTTGGGTTTCGACAATATACCAAAGAGTTCGTCGATGCTCCCAGAAAATCGCCGAACCACTAAGGTATCACCAACCTACACCTTAGATAGCAAGTCCAACTATTACTTTTGACAATGTAGGGAGCACTTCGGTGATCCGCCATGAAGTTCGGCGCATTGCCGAAGCTCTCAACCTCATTGCCGAAGGTCATCATCCCCAACCTTCGATGAGTTTAATTTTTTCAAATTTTTCAAGCCATTTTCATGGAGATTTTAGTTCCAAACGACCATAGGTACTCAAACTTCCCCAGGTTTCAACAACTAAACAACAAATCAACAATTTTGCCCTTAAGAATGAAGTCACCCAATCTATCATTGGGCAAAATCATTCTATTTTAGAATCTATACAAACCCACAAAAAATTTGACCAAATATGTATAAAATTCAACCCAAATAGCAAGCAAAGACAAGATTTAGCATCAAATTCCCTAATTTCAATAGTTTAAGCCCAATTTCACAAAATCCCCAACTTTAATAACCTAAAATTTTGAATACTCATCTGAACCCATTAACAAATTCCTAATTAGAACATGAGTACGTACTCTTCTCAACACATAAACACAAATACGATAACAAATTAAGGACTCAAAACAAAAAAAGAGATTTAACCTCAAATATAGAAATGGAATTGAGTTAACAAATACGAGAGGCGATGGTTGTGCATGGAACTTTGGCAAGTGAATGTCAACGGTGGTAGAGTTGAACTCGTACAGATGGTGATTCAAGAGAAAAATTGAATCTGTCTGTGTGTTTATGTATATGCTAAGTGATAGACGAGAGGGAAATGGGAATGAGAAAGGGTTTGAATAGTACCAAAAGTAAAAAAAAAAAGTAAAAAGTCAAGAGTCAAATCATCATCCTTTAAAATGACGCAACTTGACGATAGATCATAGCATCGCTGAAGCACTCAGTGATATGCCGAATTGTAATTTTATCGCCAATTATCATAGTGTTTACACTATGAGTTTCCTTTATGGTAAACAAGTTCAGGGATGGTCGTTCCATTGACATAATCATCGGTGATTTGCCGAATGTTACATATTATCGCCAAATCTCACAGTTGAATCACCTTGCGAGATTAATTTTGGCGAAGGACTTCGGTGATTCGTTGATGATTTCAAAAATTCGCCAATGCCTCTTCCCTGGAGCTTTGGACACGATCTCCTACAATTTTCCACTCCGAATTGTTTTGTGAAATGTTTACCACATTCCAACCCCATCACACACCAGCACTATGCAACAAACGTTATTTAAAACAACAAAAATTAAAACTTGGGTTGCTTTCCAAGAAGCACCTTAGTTATTGTTGTGGCACGACGTTGTTCCTCATCAAGCAATATCTTTAAAATGGAGCGCCTTAATTTTGGTAGCTCCGAGCCCAACAACATAGAAGTTTTTCAACCTTTGATTGTTCACCGTGAACCTTCTCTTCTCGTGGTCTTCCAATTCGATTGTACCACTAGGATACATATTTACCACTATGAAAGGGCTTGACCACTTAGACTTAAGTTTCTTTTCAAAGTGTTTCAACCTTCAATTGAAAAGCAACACTTTATCTCCCGCACGAAACTCTCTCTTTAATATCTTGGCATTATGCCACCTTTTCATTCTCTATTTGTAAAGAACAGAGCTCTCATACGCCCGAAGAAGGAATTCCTCTAACTCTAGTATTTGCTCCACTTTAGACTTGGAGGCCTCTTCCTAATCCATATTAAGCTTCTTTAAAGCCCAAAGAGCTCGATGTTCTAACTCCATTTCTTTATTTCAAAAGCTTCAAAATAGAAAAACTAGCTTAAATCCAAAACTTACTACCCGAGAACCAAATCGACAGTCCCAGCAAGTCATAAATGACTTGTAGCCGCTATGGGAAAGCACGAAATATAAAAAGCACACGAAAACGGAGAAAATGACCTAGAGGGTCATTATAATCTAATATCAATTTTATGTATCTGGTATCAAAATAACTTAGAGGACATTGATGTATTTATTGAATCTGTGTATCTATGCATAAATAGTAATGATACACTTCCAAAAATCATAAAGATACACAAAATCATAAAGACATATGAAGTCACAAAAATCACAAAGATACACGATAATCATAAGAATAGATACACCGTTGTTTATACACCATCCAAATACAAAACATCCAGATCAGGCTTGAGCTCTGGTGCTTGAGTTCGTTAGAGTTTCAGATCTGGATCAAGCTTAATCGCCATCTGGCAATGGTGGAGAGAGGAATCAGATCTGTCAATCGATGAGAGAAGGCTTCTTCGGTGATGGTGGAGCTCACCATAAATGAAGGGAGGAATCGATTTCTGGTAGTGGTGGAGGGAGGAATCAGATCTGTCATGCCCCGTATCCCAACGGGGTGGACTGGTACCCAAAGCCAATAAGGCCCGAGAGAACCAATCTTTACTCATGCCCAATCATATGCATACCGTAAGAATCATCACCAACTCGTAAAGACCTAAGATGCTAAGTGCAAAAATCATAGAACACTATATATATAAGAGACTTGGCCGTTAGGGCCATCAAACCAAAATGAGCATACATATCTTACATTCTATTCCCACATAAGTCTACAAAGCCTCTACAGATACATAGCTATGACAAACCTAGAGTCGGGATAACACCCCGCTCTATACTTATATACAATACCAAAATACATGTACATAGCAACTCAGAAAGCCCCGAACAACTGGAGCTCACCAAAAGTCGGCAAAAGGCCTGCAACCTACTGTGGAGGTCTACTAGTACCTGCGCCTGCAGCAAGTAAGGTAAATTCCCCCAAGAGGGGTCAGTACGGAGAATGTACTGAGTATGTAAGGCCATATGAAACTGTCACACATACACCAATAGAATCAAAATGTAAGAGGATAGTCAATATGAACAACCCATCGATTTGCATATGTGGAACCATGTAACTTACATAAATTATTTCCTTTGCTTTATAGTTTATTCCTCATCGCTTATATCACATCGTACTCGGGCCCCAACTGATCAGTGGGTCTTAACATAACATAACGTTATGTTGGGATCGGCTCGAGCTAGGACTTTGCCTCTAGAACTACCACCCATAAATTGATATATATTGGGATCGGATCGAGCTAAGCTTATGCCTCTAGAGCTTCCACCCATACCAACATATCAGGTTTGGCTCGAGCTAGGTTATTACCCCTAGAGCTGCCCCCTGTCAGGATCGGTCCGAGCTAGGCTTATGCCCCTAGGACTGCCCCCTGATCCAACAATCTCGGGATCGGCTTGAGCTAGGCATTTTGCCCCCAAAGCTACCACCCATACTTGATCATTGACCACATATATGAATTACTTTATTACTTTGAGATTGAAACCTTTACTTGCGAGAGATTGATTCATCCACTTATGAGAGATTGATACAATCAGTTATGAGAGATTAATGTATATATTTGCAGCCACAACATTATTGGAAGCTTAAGAACATAGCATTATTGGAACCATTGAACCATAATCAATGAACAATAAACATGAGTATAACCACTATTGGAACTTTGGAACATGACCTTATTGGGCTTTTGGAACATTAACAATGAAAATGAGACATGCGATTCATAGTTGATCAATGAGTAGAAAATATGTGATAATGACTATTGATGACCGGGTTTAGGATACCTTATCACATTTTGGGATGGGACAAGCGTAATGTCAATGTGAGTACTATTTGCCGCAGAAAGATACGGACAGAGTAACCTTACATACCTTGTATTCTTAATACGAATATACAATCTTAGATGTGCATACAATAGTTCCGCTCCTTCTTTATGTGTCACTCTACAACATAAATACATAACGGGGTTTACATTAACCACCAACTACCTTACAAATGCATATAACGATAATAAGTTTCATGTTTGCCTTTAAACATGCCATTTTACCCTTGACAAAACCATTGATGAAATTATCATACCAAAAATCCCCCAATATTCCATACATTGACCAATACATGATAATCAATAACATTTCATCACAAAACTTCTCCTTTACACTTTCTCATCTACACCACATCACAAATATTCTATCAAATTACTTCAATACACCTCATAGCACATATCGGCCAAAATCCCATAATTTACACTTATATGAAAATAACAAGTTTAATAACATAATAACACCATACATGTTGTTATTTCATCCATACCATGCTCTTTCATCAAAATCACAAGGCATAATTCAAGTGTAAATCCCATGGATAACACATCTTTTACAAAAAAACCAAAGTGCCATATTCAATACTTCCAAGCATAACCAACATACTTTACATACTCTCCCATGCATATAATATATGAATCCATAATAATAATTACTTACCTAAGCTTGAAAATTGATTATCTTGCTCCAAAAGTTGGTTTAGGGTTCTTAGGGTTTTGAGAGAAAATAGTTAAGAAATATCAAAAAGGCATGAGATTTCTAAATGACCAAAAATCAGATTTTTGGCCCTTTATATAGTCCATCCAATCCATCCTTATCCACTCCTTGGCATTTAATGTTACATTCTAGAAGGTCAAGGCAAGAATGGGTCTTTTGACCCATTTTGGCCCATGTCTTCTTCTCATTTTGGGCCTTTTATTGAGCCCAATTCACTTAACCCAATAAAATCAATAATTTATCGTGTTTAAATCATCTCATACATGTTACAACAATATTCCCACTCACGCTATTCATATCCGTAGCCTCAATCCCAAAAACAAGTGATTCTAGCCACGTATGGCTTATTTTGATCACAAGGGCAAAATCGTCATTTTGATGCCAAATTTGTTCACGAGTAATTTTACCATACCACTATAATATTTCATTCATTCATGTATATAATCATGCTTTTAGAAGAAACGTGACAAAAATTGGCCCGGTACGTCCCCGGGCACCCTTGGGACTTAGAAAATTTTCAACTTTTGAAAAAATGGCAAAACCAGCCTGGCACGCCCTTGGGCGCGCCAGGTTGCTGCATGTGCCCAAAAAATTTGGTCAATAAGCGGCCTGGTACGCCCTCTGGCTTATTTGAGCCTTAGTTTTTTTGAAAATTTCATTTTTTGACTTTTCTTCACGGGTTTGGTTAGATTCTTCAAGTCCTATTATTTAACTTACTTCTTACCCTTAATATCCTTTGTTTAGAGGTCCTCTTAGCCTCATTTTGAACCCCACAAATGCTCCACAAAAATCACAAAACACCTCCTACAAAGGGCTAATCACATGTACGAGGCCAAATTTCAATTTTCTCATCATTAACATTACCAAATACATACTTATAGCTCTCGACACCTAAATAAACATTATTTAATATCTTCAAGTAGGGTTGGGAAGGTACGGGGTATTACATTATTCCCCCCTTAGAAACATTCGACCTCGAATGTTAGTCACATCGTCTCATGTACATCCCATGCATCTCTATCTTAACATATATACGCATATACACATAATATTTATGAATACTTACTTGTTATTATCCCAACTCCATACCTTGAACTTTCTCCCCCATTTGAAGTAGTCACGGGTACTTTGACTTCATCATTACTTTGGCTCCCTACATGATTCGATTTCTCCACTGTACTTTTACCAAAGCTATATTTTTTTTTCATCTTTCCACTTATCCATATATAATGGCAATATATATCCCTTCTACATGACATCTCGCATAGCTTGTACATTTAAGACAAAATAATGGCTCTCAACATATGACTTGTTTTAGCTTGTAGCTACTATCGGACCCCCTTAACCTTCTCTATAGCGTAGTGAACAAAATTTAGCCCCAAATAAGGCAGTTCCACTCGGTTTGAATCACCCAATAGATGATTTAAACTTTCTTTTATATAAACCTTCATAAAGTACCATCTTGTTACTTGAAAAATAGCTATCATGATAAGCACAGTCAATAAGGGGTAGATGATCATCCCAACTACCTTGTATACTCTGTTTGTCTGCTTGTCTGAGGGTGACAAACTGTATTCAAATTCATTTATGTACCCAATCTTTTTCTGAAAAGACATTTCAGAGAAAATGTGTAGCAAATCGAGCCCTCCTTCCTAATGTAATAGAGTTCGAAACTCTGTATGGTTGTACTTCCTCTTTAATATACAACTTTGCATATTCTTCCGCCATGTAGGTGGTCTGGAAAGGAAACATGTGTGATGTATAGGTAAACCTATCAGCTATCTCTCATGTGGAATCAAATTCCTAAAATATATGAGACAACCCTTATGTGTATGAGGCAAATTTGCGATAAAACCCATGTTAACCATGTCTTATTTTAAACTGGAAAATTTAAATTTGGGCAATAAGCAACTTGGCACGCCCTCTGGCGCGCCTGAGCCTTAGTTTTTTCGAAAATTTTATTTTTTGACTTTTCTTCTCGGGTTTGGTTAGATTCTTCAAGTCCTATTATTTAACTTACTTCTTACCCTTAATATCCTTTGTTTAGAGGTCCTCTTATCCTCATTTTTAGCCCTACAAATGCTCCACAAAAATCACAAAACACCTCCTACGAAGGGCTAATCACATGTACGAGGCCAAATTTCAATTTTCTCATCATTAACATTACCAAATACATACTTATAGCTCTCGACACTTAAATAAACATTATTTAAAGTCGTCAAGTAGGGTTGGGAAGGTAAGAGGTGTTACAATATCTTTCATATATGGATGGATGAATCAAATTTCGATGGTACTAGTGATTGGCAGTAAATTTGTTGTACGGTGGCGAGTGAGGTTCATTTGGTGGTGTTCTGCTGGTGGTTTTCACCGGTGGTGGCTGAAAGATGGAGCTTGAGAAGTAGAAGATGAATAGAAGTGGGGAAGGGGACATAGTAGTTCACCGTCTATGGCAGCCGAAAATTGTATAGATGAAGTGTGGCTGTCACGACCCGAAATCCCATTCGGGCCGGACTGGCACCCAAGCCAATATGGCCCGAGAGAACCAATCTTTGCTTATGAACCTTCGTATGCATATCCCCGCATGATTCTTATGATACCTTATGCAACTATGCGAAAACATGAACATGGAAACATACGCTATATAAATGTATTTAGGAAACTTGGCCGTTGGGGCCATCGAGTCAAACAGAACATTTGTCCCTCACATCCATAACCCACATTTGTCTACAAAGCCTCTAACCGATACATGAACACAAAAACCTATAGTCGGGACAAGTCCCCGCTTTATACAATGATTACAAAACCAAAATAATATACACATGTGACTCGGAGAAGCCCCAAACTAACTGGAGCTCACCAATGATCCGCGGATGACTCGTGGCCTATTGTGGAGTTCTACTAACACCTGTGCCTGCAGCAAATAAAGTAAGTTCCCTAAAGGGGTCAGTACGAAGAATGTACTGAGTATGTAAGGCTATAAGAAACTTCATGAAACTTAAACACTTCAATGAACTTGATTTCTGGAGAATATTCCATGTGGATCAATCATCTCTTAGTATGTGTGGGATTATGTACCTTACGTTCATTACCTTCTTCTTTCTTTATGTCCATTACCATCAATATTCATAACCATCAATGGATAATCATTAATCATGCACAACCGTTAATATGCAACAGTCAATATGCAATGTATCCGTCAATATGCAATGCATCCGTCAATATGCATCCGTCAATATGCAATGCATCTGTCAATATGCAACCGTCTCAAGTTCGGCATCAATCTAGGTTTTTGCCCCATTGAGCTTCCCCCCTGCTACCACCCAAAAAACAAGGAAGCAGGTTCAGCATCAAGTTTGGCTTTTACCTCACTGAGCTTCCCCCTTGATCCAGTGAATATAATAAAGTTCGGCCTCAAGCTTGGCTTCTGACCCACTGAGCTTTCCCCCTGCTACCACCCGGAAAACAAGAAAGCAGGTTCGGCATCAAGTTTGGCTTTTTCGCCCAAAGCTATCACCCGCACTCAAAGAACCATAAAGTAGTGATAAAGTAATTATAAAATAATGTTAAAGTAACCATAAGGAAAATTATAAAGTAACCATGAGGGAGTATATATAAAGTAACCATGAGGGAATATATATAAAGTAACCATGAGGGAATATATATAAAGTAACCATGAGGGAATATATACTTCTTCCATTACTTCATTGTATTACTTCTCTCTTTTCCTTTTATGAGATTGATACATTGGGGGGTCATAGCCTTATTGGAAACACATAGATGCATTACTTTCATTCTTTTATGTTCATGAGATTAGTACTTGGTAGTAATTATAACATTATGAAAGCTTTGGAATTTCGATCAATGATTAAGAGACATTTGAGTCATGACTGGTCCATGATTAAGAAACATGAGAGTAATAACATATGACAACCTGAAATGAGATACCTTTTAACATTTTGGAATGGAACAAGGACAATGACAACATGAACAATATGTTGCAGGAGGAACGAAAAAAGTAACCTTACATACCTTTACTTCCAAGTACGAGTACACAAGTCTATATATGAACACAACAGTCCAGCTTCTTCCTTATGTTTCACTCTACAATACAAGTCCACAATGAAACTCTTGTTAACGATCATTTACTGTACAGGCGTACAAAACGACAATGAACTATATGACCGCCATATAACTTCATTTCACTCCTTAAAATACAACTCACTACATTATCATACCAATAACACCTTAACATTACACACATTCACCAAGATTTCGTATAATAATAGAATTTACCATCACACTCCCTTTATGCCTTCTCATTTCCATTCCGTCACATTTACGCTTATCAATTTGCCTCATAACAACATATGAACAACCATCCACATTTAATAAAGTCCAACATGCCTTCATATGACACTTTAAGGTCATTAAAATGACATCACAAGTTGATAATTACATCCATGAAGGGTATAGGGGTTTTGGGGGGCCAAAGGGATGCAAAAACAAACAATTCGGAGTTCTGGGCAGATCCGCTAAGCCACCTGCGCCCGCAGGTGGATGAACTGCGTCCGCAGGTGGATGAATTTCATCTGCAGGTGACCTTTGGCAGTATCCAGAGGCACCTGCATTGGCACCTGCGCCCGCAGGTGCTTCGTCTGCGAGGGCGGGTTCCCGTTTCGGCCAAAAAGGTCTCTTTTGGGTATTTTCATGCGATGAATGGTCCATGATCATAACCAAACTTATTTTGAAATATTTTTGATCATATTAAACACCAACATTCATCCATGGTCTCACAACACACATAACAACACCAAAACGACACTTTACAGTCAATACGTCACCAAAACCATAACCAATTTCACAATAGAAATTCCAAACATTATACACCATGACAATACAAGGAAATGCTATAATCACATCTCACATGTCAATATTAAATCCATCATGTTCACTTCCTTTAAGACCACAAGTCCATGTTTAAGTTTACAAGGCAAAATCATCCTCCGATTTAGCAAACACAAGTTGTTTTACACATAGTGAACTTCTCACACTTCACCAACATAACCAACATGATATACACCATATATTATGCATGAAATATATTAATCCATCATAATAAACACTTACCAAGTCTTACCAATTGATGATCTTGGCCAAAGGAGTGACTTAGGGTTCTTGAGAGCAAAGAAGATAATTTTTGGAAAAGTCTAGAAAAGGCATGAGAGTTCAATGGTATAAAAATCTGATTTTCTCCTCTTTATATAGTCCCTCATGTCTCTCTTATCTTCTCCTTAGCATTTAATGCAAGGGTTGATTGGTAAAATGGACCAATATTGGAAGAATGGGTTAAATTCCATATTGGGCCATGTCTTCTTGTTTATTTTGGGCTTCATTTTTGGGCCCAATGGTGCAAGAATTATTAATGCCCACAAATTAATGTATAATTCAACAAATCCCTCATGTTTCATTATTTCCATTAAGTGTACACGTAGTCGTATAGGTTCGACAACATACGGGTATTTCACCTCCTACAAAGGTCTAATCCCATGTACTAGGCCCAATATCAATTATCTCATCAATAACCTTACAAAGTACACACTTTTCACTCTCGACACTCGAGTAACCATTGTTCAACATCGTCACATAGGGTTTAGTAGGTACGGGGTGTTACATTCTCTCCCCCTTAGGAACATTCGTCCTCGAATGTTAACAACATCGTCTCATATACAACTGATGCATCTCTATACATATACACTTCAAATAAATCATCAGTTTTGGAAAGGGACTATTTATCCTCGATTGTCACCGTATTCAGTTGCCAATAATCCATGCACACTCTTAACGTGCCATCTTTCTTCCATACACGTAAGTCTAGGGCATCCCTTACATCTTCATTCATGGACTTCTTAGCTCGGCAAGCCACCATAACATGCTCACAAATAGGTTCTATATAGGTACGATATAACCTCTTAACTATAGTGGATTCACCAACAGGCGTAAATAGTCCAGATGGTCTAATTAATAATTCTAATGTTCTTTCAATTTCGTAGCGGTCAATGGAGTAACAGATGGTACTTGTAGGACCTAGATCAATCAATGCATGTATAGATACATTATGAAAACAACAGATCACATACCTATAGCTACATCAGGATGGGCCTCCATATTCTGCTGACCCGTTAGAGCATAAGTATGGTCCTGTATTCCACTAACATTGGTTGCTCCTCTGTTACCGTTACCACGACCAGCTGGCTGCACATCCTGGCCTAAGAAAGGAACCAATGATGATGGTACAACGGTTGACCCCGTAGGTCGCATAATAATGCCCGTGCCCCTTCTTGGGCAATCTCTCACCATATGTCCGGACATACCACACAAAAAACAAATATTGGTCCCAAGCCGGCATTCCTTTAAATGAAACTTTCCACAGTGTGGACACAACTGGCGAGGAAACCCCGATTGGTTCATACTTCCTTGCTCTTGATACGGATACCCCACTGGTTGTGGACCTTGAATTCCACTACTTTGTCCAACGTGATTACCTCCGAACCCTTGAAACTGGAGTTGAGTGCCTGGTGTGGGATAAGAAAATGGTGGTCTCGGCGGTTTACTGAAATCCCGAGTCCCAAATTCTCCTTGGGACACCATGTACTGTCCCATAGGTCTAGCTTTCTTTGATGGCCCCTCTTCAGCTTTGTGTATCTTTCTTCTCTGGCTCTGATCCTCCATTTTCTATGCAAAGGCCTGTATCCGGGCTATATCCATATCTCTGTTCAGGGCAGCAATGGTACAGTCTCTGACCAATGATGGATCCAATCGATCCACATACCGATGAACTCTATCAGCCATAGTGGCTACCATATGGGGAGCATATCTGGCCAAAGAATTAAATCGAAGACTGTACTCCCGAACACTCATATTCCCTTGATGAAGATTTAGAAATTGGTCTGCGCGTGCCTCCCGAATCTCATATGGAAGGTAGTGATCCAGGAATGCCATTTGAAATTCTTCCCAGCTAGCCGGGGTGTCGGTATGCCATAATATCGCCTCCCCTTTCAGTCTATACGTCGCGAGTTCAACTGTTTCTACACCAAATATGTGCATAACATCCAAAGCCCTTTTGATTTGATCAATAAAATCTTGCGGGTCCTCATTAAGATCTGATCCGGTGAATATAGGAGGGTCTAGTTTCAGGAAATCCTACGTCCTTCGACTAGCTGCCCTCGTCTCACTGTCATTACCTGTCATTGGACCAGCTTGTCCCTGATTGTGTGCCGCAACTATCTGAATCAACATACATACTGCATTTCTTAAATACTGGTCAGTGACATTAACGGGTGGCTCAACAGGTTCTTCTCTCCTTCTCGGCTCTTCTGGAGCTGGAAAAGTAGAAGAAGCCCGCGAGGCAAACTCACTTTCAACTTCATCTTGCTCAACCCGTTCAGGTGGTAAGTTACTAGTTCCTTCTCCACCAATCCTATCTAGCTTCTTCATTTTTCCCTAGCCTCTCCTTGTAATCGGCATTTCTTACTATACCAAAGAAAAACAATTCCCATGGTCAGATACAATTTAACTTACGACACTGGCTCTATTGCACGATCTAGAAGTGAAGAAGTGAAAAGACTCCTAAATGACCCATAGCCTCCTGCTCATAAATGTGGTGCACAACACATCCATGAACAAGACTCTACTCGGACACGACTTTGTAGACACCCTTAGAACGACCTGCTCTGATACCACTTTTGTCATGACCCGAAATCCCATTCGGGCCGGACTGACACCCGAAGCTGATATGGCCTGAGAGAACCAATCTTTGCTTATGAACCTTCGTATGCATATCCTCGCATTATTCTTATGATACCTTATGCAACTATGCGAAAAACATGAACATGGAAACATACGCTATATAAATGTATTTAGGAAACTTGGTCGTTGGGGCCATCGAGTCAAACAGAACATTTGTCCCTCACATCCATAACCCACATTTGTCTACAAAGCCTCTAACCGATACATAAACACAATAACCTATAGTCGGGATAAGTCCCCGCTTTATACAATGATTACAAAACCAAAACAATATACACATGTGACTCGGAGAAGCCCCAAACTAACTGGAGCTCACCAATGATCCGCGGATGACTCGTGGCCTATTGTGGAGTTCTACTAACACCTGTGCATGCAGTAAATAAAGTAAGTTCCCCAAAGGGGTCAGTACGAAGAATGTACTGAGTATGTAAGGCTATAAGAAACTTCATGAAACTTAAACACTTCAATGAACTTGATTTCAGGAGAATATTCCATGTGGATCAATCATCTCTTAGTATGTGTGGGATTATGTACCTTACGTTCATTACCTTCTTCTTTCTTTATGTCCATTACCATCAATATTCATAACCATCAATGGATAATCATTAATCATGCACAACCGTTAATATGCAACCGTCAATATGCAATGCATCCGTCAATATGCATCCATCAATATGCAATGCATCCGTCAATATGCAATCGTCTCAAGTTCGGTATCAAGCTAGGCTTTTGCCTCACTGAGCTTCCCCCCTGCTACCACCCAAAAAACAAGAAAGCAGGTTTGGCATCAAGTTTGGCTTTTACCTCACTGAGCCTCCCCCTTGATCCAGTGAATATAATAAAGTTCGGCCTCAAGCTTGGCTTCTGACCCACTGAGCTTTCCCCCTGCTACCACCCGGAAAACAAGAAAGCAGGTTCGGCATCAAGTTTGGCTTTTTCGCCCAAAGCTATCACCCGCACTCAAAGAACCATAAAGTAGTGATAAAGTAATTATAAAATAATGTTAAAGTAACCATAAGGAAAATTATAAAGTAACCATGAGGGAGTATATATAAAGTAACCATGAGGGAATATATATAAAGTAACCATGAGGGAATATATATAAAGTAACCATGAGGGAATATATACTTCTTCCATTACTTCATTGCATTACTTCTCTCTTTTCCTTTTATGAGATTGATACATTGGGGGGTCATAGCCTTATTGGAAACACATAGATGCATTACTTCATTCTTTTATGTTCATGAGATTAGTACTTAGTAGTAATCATAACATTATGGAAGCTTTGGAATTTCGATCAATGATTAAGAGACATTTGAGTCATGACTGGTCCATGATTAAGAAACATGAGAGTAATAACATATGACAACCTGAAATGAGATACCTTTTAACATTTCGGAATGGAACAAGGACAATGACAAAATGAACAATATGCTACAGGAGGATACGAAAAAAGTAACCTTACATACCTTTACTTCCAAGTACGAGTACACAAGTCTATATATGAACACAACAGTCCAGCTTCTTCCTTATGTTTCACTCTATAATACAAGTCCACAATGAAACTCTTGTTAACGATCATTTACCGTACAGGCGAACAAAACGACAATGAACTATATGACCGCCATATAACTTCATTTCACTCCTTACAATACAACTCACTGCATTATCATACCAACAACACCTTAACATTACACACATTGACTAAGATTTCGTATAACAATAGCATTTCGCATCACACTTACCCTTTATACCTTCTTATTTCCATTCCGTCACATTTACGCTTACCAATTTGCCTCAAACAACATATGAACAACCATCCACATTTAATACAGTCCAACATGCCTTCATACGACACTTTAAGGTCATTAAAATGACATCACAAGTTGATAATTACATCCATGAAGGGTATAGGGGTTTCGGGGGGCCAAAGGGATGCAAAAACAAGCAATTCAGAGTTCTGGGTCGATCCGCTAAGCTCACGCCCCGACTTCCAATGAGGCGTGATTGGCACCCGAAGCCGATATGGCCCGAGAGAACCAATCTTTTCTCATGAACCTTCGTATGCATATTCTCGTATGAATCTCATTAAACCGTATGCAACTATGCGAAAGACATGATCATGGAACATATGCTATATATATATATTAATGAAAATTGGCCGTTGGGGCCATTAAGTCAAAACGGACATCTATCTCCTACATCCACATACCCACATATGTCTACAAAAGCCTCTAACAGATGCATTTACTAGACCAACTAACAGTCGTGACAAGTCCCCGCTTTATACAATATTTACAATATCAAAACAAATATACAACTATGACTCAGGAGGCTCCGAACCAACTGGAGCTCACCAAAACTCTGCAAATGATCCACAGTCTATTGAGGAGGTCTACTAATGCCTGCACCTGCAACATGTAAGGTAAGTCCCCCGAGGGGGCCAGTACGAAGAATGTACTGAGTATGTAAGGCTAAAAAAAAAAAATATCATCATACATGAGAATATCAATAGAATAAAATACAATAGAATAGTCAATGTGGATAAACCATCACTTTACATAATATCTTTCATATCTACTCTCCTTCAATGGATATTACCTTCACTCAAGCGGCTTGCCTCCGATAAATTCTTCTATAAGCACGAGATTCTTTCTTGCTTCTATGTTCATTACCACTATTATTCATCTACTAGGTTATAAAAGAATAACATTCATCCACATACATCCACTCTAGTGGTGGGATAATAATATAACATACATCTATTCTATTGGTGATTTAATAATATAACGTACATCCACTCTATTAACGTACATCCACTCTCATGGTGGGTTAGCATACATCCACTCTATGGTGGGTTAACGTACATCCACTCTCATGGTGGGTTATCATACATCCACTCTCATAGTGGGTTAACGTACATCCACTCTTATGGTGGGTTATCATACATCCACTCTCATGCTGGGTTATCATACATCCACTCTCATGGTGGGTCAACATACATCCACTCTCATGGTGGGTTATCATACATCCACTCTCATAGTGGGTCAACATACATCCACTCTCATGGTGGGTTAACGTACAGCCACTCTATGGGGGGTCAACATACATCCACTCTCATGGTGGGAGAACATACATCCACTCTATGGTGGGAGAACCTACATCCACTCTATGGTGGGAGAAATTGGTATATCAACTTATGAGAGATTAATACATTAAGGATCATGATACTAATTGAAACACACAACTATGCTTTACCTTACTCTTATACTTCATGAGATTAACACCTTAACTTGTGAAGGGTAGATATACTAACTCACACTTTCCCTCCTTCACTAATCTTATGAGAGCTTATATAAGTAAGTATATGATACCGGACCTCCACCTTTTGGTGGGCTATAATAAATGACATATCACAATATTGAAAGTATTCCATATTGAACTTATACTCTCTAGAATGTGATCTATACTCAATGAAACATATAGCAACCATACGCATTACCTCTTTACAATCTTATACCTTTCACTTAGTTTTGAGGGTGACACATTAAAGATCATAACACTAAAGCTCATACTTATATACACATCCCACTTCACTAGCTTACCTCATGAGATTGACATCTTCACTTATGAGGAATAATTATATTGACTTGCACATCACTTCTTTTCTTACTCTTATGAGATTGGTACTCTTACTTATGAACAATTGGCACAAGTATAATCATCATACTATAGGACTTTGGAATAAGACATGATTGGGATAATGCTATTCAAACTAAACAAGCTCTCTTTACCTCATTACTCTCGTCGAGACAATTCTCTTAGGATTTACAACATTATGACCGCTTAGGAACTCCCGTCAATGAATAAGAGATAAGCGAATTGTAACTCATCTAGGAGTAGGACACTTGTGAATAACAATATATGTCTACCTTAGCTAAAATACTATAGGACCCCTTTGGAATGTAACACTTTTGGAACCTTAGGATAATGATCACTAAATACGATACATGTGGATATCAATTATTCACCAACTTGAGATGAAATACCTTAGAACATTTGGAACATTTGACATGTTATCCAATGACCATGATTCAACCAATGAACATAAGTCATATAATTCACCATTGACCAATGAGTAAGGAACATATGAGTAACTCTAGCCAACTATCGGATACGGAATACCTTAGAGTATTTCGGAATCGAATGAGTACTATGACAATGTGAGTGAACACCATATGTTGCAGAAAGATATAGAGAAGTAACCTTACATACCTTGTATTCTTAATACGAATACACAATCTTAGACGTGCATACAATAGTCCCGCTCCGTCCTTGTGTTTTGCTCTACAACACAAGTTCATAACGAAACCAACATTAACCACCAATTACCTTACAATGGCATACAATAACAATAAGTCACATGTTTAGCTTTGACATGTCATTTCCCCCTTGACAATACCATTTATGAAATCATTATACCAATAATCCCACAATATTCCATACATTGACCAATACATGATAACCAATAGCATGTCATACCAAGCTCATATTTTACACTTCTTCATCACCACCACATCACAATTATCCCATCAAATGACTTCAATACACCTCACAACTACAAATCGTCCAAACTCCCATAATTTAGACTTATAGAAAAATAACATGTTTAATAACAAAATAACACCATACACGTTCCTATTTTATCCATACCATGATCTTTCATCAAAGGCACAATTCATAATTCAAGCTACAATCCCATGGATAACACATCTCTTTCACAAAACCAAAAGTGTCATGTCCAACATTTCCAACCATAAACAACATGATATAAATGATCTCTCATGCTTATAATATGTTAAAGTACAAGAATAATTACTTACTCAAGCTTGGAAAATGGTGATCTTGCTCCAAGAAGTGCTTTAGGGTTTTGGGAGCCAAAGAGGCTTTCTTGAGAATTTTCTAGAAAAAGATAAAAAAAGCATGTGTGTTTCTCTTGAATAAAATCAGCCCTTTGCCCCTTTATATAGGACCTTAATTTCATCCTTGTCCACTCTTGGCATTTAATGCAATTTGTTGCATTAGTCAATGGAAGAATGGGTCATTTGACCCATTCTTGGCCCATGCTTTCTTGCACAATTTGGGCCTTTTTGAGCCCAATGCACTTAACCCAATAAAATCAATAATTTCTCGTGTTTAAATCATATCATATGTGTTACGGAAATATTACCACTTACTAAATTCATACTCGTAGCCTCAATTCCAAAAACAAGCAATTCTAGCCACGTATGGCTTATTTGGACCAAAAGGGTAAAATCATCATTTTGACGCCAAATTCGTTCTCGAGTAATTTTATCATACCAATATAATACTTTACTCATTTCATGTATATTCTCATGGTTGTATAAGAAGCGTAGCAAAAATCGGCTCGATACGTCTCCGGGCACCCTTGGGACTTAAGAAAAATTCCAACTTTTGAAAGGTGCGCACAAGCAGCCTGGCACGCCCTTGGGCGCGCCCCAACACTGCCTGGGGACTGAAAATTTTGGCCAGAAGCGGCCCGGCACGCCCCTGGGCACGCCCCACCTCTTTTTTTTTCAAAATTTTCGTTTCTTCGACTTTTCTTCGCGGATTTGGTTAGATACTTCAAGTCCTATTCTTTAACTTACTTCTTAACCTTAATATACTTTGTTTAGAGGTCTTCTTAGACTCATTTTGAACCCCACAACTGCGCCACAAAAATCACAAAACAACTCTTATGAAGGGCTAATCACATGTATGAAGCCAAATTTCAAGTTTCTCATTATTAACATTACCAACTACATACTTATGGCTTCTCGACACCTAAGTAACCATTGTTCATCGTCGTCACATTGGGTTGGGAAGGTATGGGGTGTTACACTAAGCCACCTGCGCCCGCAGGTGGATGACCTGCGTCTGCAGGTGACCTTTGGCAGTAGCCAGAGGCACCTGCATTGGCACCTGCGCCCGCAGGTGCTTCGTCTGCGAGGGCGGGTTCCCGTTTCGGCCAAAAAAGGTCTCTTTTGGGTATTTTCATGCGATGAATGGTCCATGATCATAACCAAACTTATTTTGAAATATTTTTGATCATCTTAAACACCAACATTCATCCATGGTCTCACAACACACATAACAACACCAAAACGACACTTTACAGTCAATACGTCACCAAAACCATAACCAATTTCACAATAGAAATTCCAAACATTATACACCATGACAAAACAAGGAAATGCTATAATCACATCTCACATGTCAATATTAAATCCATCATGTTCACTTCCTTTAAGACCACAAGTCCATGTTTAAGTTTACAAGGCAAAATCATCCTCCGATTTAGCAAACACAAGTTGTTTTACACATAGTGAACTTCTCACACTTCACCAACATAACCAACATGATATACACCATATATTATGCATGAAATATATTAATCCATCATAATAAACACTTACCAAGTCTTACCAATTGATGATCTTGGCCAAAGGAGTGACTTAGGGTTCTTGAGAGCAAAGAAGATAATTTTTGGAAAAGTCTAGAAAAGGCATGAGAGTTCAATGGTATAAAAATCTGATTTTCTCCTCTTTATATAGTCCCTCATGTCTCTTTTATCTTCTCCTTAGCATTTAATGCAAGGGTTGATTGGTAAAATGGACCAATATTGGAAGAATGGGTTAAATTCCATATTGGGCCATGTCTTCTTGTTTATTTTGGGCTTCATTTTTGGGCCCAATGGTGCAAGAATTATTAATGCCCACAAATTGATGTATAATTCATCAAATCCCTCATGTTTCATTATTTCCATTAAGTGTACACGTAGTCGTATAGGTTCGACAACATACGGGTATTTCACCTCCTACAAAGGTCTAATCCCATGTACTAGGCCCAATATCAATTATCTCATCAATAACCTTACAAAGTACACACTTTTCACTCTCGACACTCGAGTAACCATTGTTCAACATCGTCACATAGGGTTTAGTAGGTATGGGGTGTTACAGTGGCGATGAGGTATCACGACCCAAAAACTCAGGTCATGATGTCATCTACTTTAACCCACTAGGAGGAAAGCAAAAACCATAGCCTGAAATGGTGGAAAACTGACTAACAGGCGGAAGAGAGGGAAATAAACACAAAACAGTAACTTAAAGCGTCTATAAGGGAAAATATACAAGCATGGAATAACAAAAAGAGGGGAAGGAATAAAATAAATTAAAAAATCCCCCAAGACCCGGTAAGGCCAGTATAAGAGCTAATATACACAAAGAGTACTAGTCAAGTGCAAAAATATACAAGTAGTCTTTGAAGATTCAAAATAAGACTAATACTAGAGCAGAAAGAGATGGATAAGCTCTGAACGCTGAAAGCTCACCCAAATATTCTATCAGCAACCCCGCTCAAAGTCGGCGTCAATGGTGATGACTCGTCCTAGGATCTGCATCAAGTAAAAGATGCAGAAGTGTAGTATGAGTACCAAAACATGAGGTACTCAGTAGGCATCATAGGCCGATTGAGCCCAATTAAAATAAAGCATAATAAAGTGTGAATAATGGAAATAATAGGCTATACTAAGCAGATGTGAGAATCGAATATAACTAACTCAAGAGCGAAAATGAATGCCTAGCTATAACCTAATTGGGGCCCCATAAGCCCAGAAGGTACACACAATGAAAACAAGCCCAATCGAGCCCCCAAAAGTATGGTGGGTGCAGACAAGAAATAATACTAATCTAAACCAAGTACAGTAGTAACGAATGTCAAATGAGCCAAGATGTGTGATAAACATACCGTATATTCTTCCTCCAGTTATAACCATAAACATATCGGTCTTGAACCGTATTTTCAACCAGAAATCAATATACAATAAATGTAAGACTCGAACCAGAATTAATGGATAGCGATCAGTAATACCACGTGTCGGACTCAAACTGAAACTAAGTATGCAACAAGTAGCAACAATCCAGAACTCTGACTCACTAAGTCTAGCTAGTCCTTTTTCCCATTTTAGAAGACCAAATTCATTAAAGATATGTAAAGGTTCGATTATTAAGTCAAAAACAACGATTTAAGGCCAAAATGCTAACATGCCAAGGGAACCGAAGCTAAAAAAATATGATATAGTGATCAAGCCAACTGAATCCCAATAACCAGTCTCTCGAAACAATCCTATAATTATTTATGTCCAGAGAGGGCGTTATCCTAAAGTAACATATTTTAAGATGGGTGATAAAGCTAACAACAAGTCATGAAAACCCAACCTAAGGCAAGAAACTACCCAAACATAGACTAAGACATCTAAATTCAATTTCAAAGGCTCCAAGTGCATTAAGCTAAGTTCTAAAGGAAAGCATCTACTGAGCCTAAAGGAATATGAAGTAGAAATCTATCTTAAATTCCCCTAACCGACTATAAGGCTCGTAAAACGCCTAACAGACTAACCAAACCATAATACCCTACCAATAATTAACAGAATACCATGCCAATACCATAAAAGAGCAAAGTCTAAAGGAAAGGTAAGCCTAGTCTACCTGGACACACTCGAAATCCTCTATATTGGAGCTTTTACATTCTGAGAAGCCTCTGACCACTGTCATTCTATCAAACTAATAATCTAGGCATCAAGACGAGAACAACGATACTTATATTGTGAAAATACCCATGGGACCCGCTTGTGAAATTCAAAAATTAAAACAGCAATAACGTCTCTCAGGAGAAGATAAGCTTTTGCTAAAAAATTGAGCACCACCAACTCACTAATTGTGCCCCAAAACATCCCCAACGTCAAGGTTAAAGTTTCAAGAAAATTAATTAGAAAAATGGCCGAAAACTTATGAAGAAATTAACGAGAAATAACCACCTCAATGTCCTTTACTTAATCCCAGCTTCAATTTAAGATTCCCATACAATAATTAGAACTCCAAGGTCAGTTATGGTGATTACACTTAGAAAATAAATTCTAAAAAACGAAGGGAGTAATATTTATACTGCCAAGGGTTCCTTCATTGCGATTGCAGGACCCCCTGGTCGCGATCTCGAGACCCCACTGATAGGATCATCACAATCGCGATGTCCTAGCCACACGATCGTGATGCACTAGCTGGCCCTATCCCACATCGCTCCTTTTTCGTGGTCGCGGTCCTCAGCCTTGCGATCGCGAAGACCAAGGCCCACATACCCTCACGAACTTGAAGATCTTCATCATGATAAAGATGAAGGACCTGGACCTGGACCTGCACCAGGTGTTGATGCACCAGCAACTTTGCCTAAGTTGCAAAATCTTTGGACGAGTCCTCGAAATTCCTTCAGAACCCCGTGAACACAAATGAACTGTGCTACCCTACCAAATTCGGCATTTAGGACTCAACAAAACCATCAAAATTTCCAACATAGGTCATTTCGATAAAAATTTGGCCCTACACCCAATGTTTTGTTTTTACCAAAATCCAACCAATAGCTCAAAATGAGCCCAGGAGCCTCGAAACCCGAACCAAAGGTCCCCCTGCCTAAATCCACATTCCAGAGCTAACGAAACTATCAAAATTGTCATTCGAGGTTGTTTACCTGAAGTTTTGGCCCTAGACCACTTTCTAAACTTCAAAAGCTCTAAAACAGGGAAGCTGGTTTAAAAATCAAACGAACTGCCTGAAAACCAAATTGTCAATCCCAACAAGTCATAAATGACTTAGGGCAGCTATAGAAAAGCTCTAAATGTAGAAAAAGTACGAAAAAAATAGAAAATCACCTAGAGGGTCATTACAAGAGGAGAAGAGTTAGGGGTGAAATTAGGGAAGATTTGGAGAGGAAGATACAATTCCACACCTAAGATACATGGGTATTGATTAAGTTAGGTGGTATTGTGCAATTATTTTAAACATAGGTGGGGGTTCGTAAATGCACAGCTGATGTTTGTGGTTTTTTATAATTTTCCTTTAATGTTATCATATTGGTCTCGTGCTCAGCATGAGCCTTGTGCCACTAGTATATAATAAGAGGGAGTTTCCATCAGAGGAGGAGGTGGAATTTTCACTAAGGGGGTTCAAAATTTAAAGAAAAGTTAATCGAATGGGGTTCGATATCTATTATATATACATAAAAAATAATTTTAGTAATGTATAAATAGTATAATTTTTCGTCAAAAGAGGTTCGGAAGAACCCCCATGCCAAAGACTGGCTCCACCCCTGATTTCCATCCCCAAAGCAGGCAGCGGGTCAACATGCATGCTTTGGCAATTGGAGGGGCAACTTGATCATTTCAATAAATTCTAATAAATATGGTTGGCTAAAAATATTTACTACTGTTGGCTCCTATAATATTCTAAAGTCTTTTGTGACTAATTTGCCCCTTTTGCTTAAGTCATCATTCATCACCCCTTTAAATGCTACATATCTTCTTCATGATACGTGGATATGTAAAAAGTGCTAACATTTCAATTTTCAAGCTATTATAAGCCATGTAATATTAATAGTTTAAGTTATTTAAAAAATAATTATAAAATTTGATTGACTTTCAAAATTTTATTTCTGCCACATTAATTAGGAAAAAGGAAGTAACATATTTTATTTTAAAATTACTTTAAAAAATTTATCGCAAAAATTTTTTAAAAACCATATAAAAATTGATTCACTCTCCAAATTTCACTTATGCAACGTAAATGGGGGCAAAAAGAGTAACATATATTATTTAAAAATGACATAACAAGTATTATAAATCACAATTATAAAAAACTAAAAATATTTTAAAATATATGAGAGAATTTGGTTGACTCTCCAAATTTCATCTGTGTCACATAATTGAATTAGAGAGAGTAATATATATTGGGCCAGTGATATCACGGGCTCCGATATCTAGTATATTTATAGGCAAGCATGCTCTCCGATCCCAATAATAATATAGATGTGCAGACATGCACTATGATCCCGATGAGATGCAGTGTGTGTGTGTGTGTACACAGGCATGCATTTCGATTTCAATAATAATAATAATAATAATAATATATGTGTGTGTGTGTGTGTAGGCGTGCACTCCAATCCCAATGAGATGCAATGTATGATGTGCAGATGTGTAACTCCGACCCCAAGTCAGCAGTACAATTAACCAAAGCATTTCATGTCACATGACAAATCAGATATCAACTCAATACGGGCTCAACTTATCAAATGGGAGTATAATTCATCAACTAGCATGTTCAACAACTCATTGTACCCTAAAAGGGATCACTAACCCCAATTGTTCATCATTTGCCTCTAGACACCGTTCATGTCTTCAATTAAATGCTCAACATCAACTATTGTAATTAATAAGTAATTCTTTCTACACAAATCATCATATCCATATCAACAATTAGAGAAAACAATCAAAACATCTCAATTTATTAAGTTTTAACCCTACATTTAATACGGGTACCTGCATAGGTGCTCGTTACTTTCACTATACGGGATCTCCATTTCCCATTACTTCCATTACAAGCAACTAACACATAAACACTTTAAAAATGAGTCAAAGAAAGTCTCAACTTACCTTAAGAGAATACCCGCAAAGTGAAACTGAATCCTTGCCCTTTTGAAAAAAAGCCAAAAATTTTGCTTCTTAGACCTTTCCTTCTTTGAAGCAAATCCTAATATGTGATTGAAAAGCATCTTGCAAGAAAGAAGTAAGAAATATTATTTAGGAAAAGTTTAACGACAAGAAATTAAAAGAAAGATAAAAGAATAAGTTGTTATGCAATTAAATAATGAAATAAACGCCACAATGCAAGAAATTATATCTAAAATATTTAGGAAAATATGTTTAACACATTTTAATTTTTAAGAACACTCTATCCCAATAGATGATATTGTTAATAGTAAATGAAGGACATTTTTATAGCGGTCAACGTTTCAAAATTGCAGTGACTATATATATTCCTCATGTTTCAATTTATTTGTCTTACTTTTCTTTTTAGTCTATTTAAAAAAGGTTTCTTTCATTTTTTGACATCTCTTTTATTCTAAACTAGTGAACCTATCCGTGCTTCGTACGAATTAATTAAATTTTTGAATGTTGGAAGTTTTTTTTTTAAAAAAAATAGTTTTCAAATCTTAATCGATTATATTATTCACTTTTAGTTTTATAAATGTATTTTTCTTAAACTTTGCTCACTTAAGTATTTTTAATCTTCTAAAATACTTAATATTATATAGTATATTGTAATGAAATAATTTTATTTTTCTTAAAAGAAATTCAATAAATCAAGTCCTCTAGTCGTGCATATTTTTAACAAATTTTGGAACTCAACTATTTATTTATATATTCTATACAAAGTAATTACATAAATCTTGTATGCACTTTTTACTTATTTTATCCTTTCCTCTCTCTTTAATTTTTTATCTTTAATATTTTTTTCTTTTCTGCTGTTCTCTTCTTACTTCCCTACCTCTTCATTTTCTTTAAAAAAAAAATATCATATCTCTTTCATCATCTTGTTCTTCTAATAACTCCCTAGCAATAAAAATAAATAATCAAAAAATAATACTTTCAAATTTCAATATAAAGTATAACAAAATACTAAATATTACATACAAACATGTTATTGAATATAAAAACTAGAGATATTATTCTACATTAATTACTCAATTTGATTAGAGAATATGAAAAGAAAGTTGGAATATATAAAAGACTAAAGAGTTTAATCGGAGAACAAAATTATTAACAATATGAAAATTAAGAATCAACACAACATTATATATTGATTTACTAATCAAACGTAACAATTTGATATGTATTTATATAACATAATTTTTCCGAGCTTTTGTCGACATCCATTTCCACAAGCCGAGGACCATTTAAGAGTTTTCTTTTTCAAGCCAAATTAAAGCATGAAGCCAAGAACATAAAATCACAAAAAATAATATAACAATATTACTACTACTTCAAATGTAAAAATGACCTAGGATAAGGTCTAATGAAACAAAATAATATAACTTTGTGAAATAGAAATAGTTTTGAAGTACATGAGATACATCTTTGTGAAACTTTTAAATATATTTTAGCCATTGAAGATTAAAAAGGATAACCATAGCATGATAATCAAGGGAAGAAAGCAACAATTATTCCATTTGAAATGAAAAACCTAAGCTAAAGAATGAGATTCAAATAACATTTAAAAACACAAGTGAATATGAAAAGAATCTAATATCAAGTCATCTTAAACATGTTTGTGTCCAAAAGGATTATATCGTGATACTGATGTTTCTGTGGCAACACCTAAAAAATATATACAACACACACAAAAACAACAATGAGATAAACACTTACAAGTGAAATCAAATAAAACAACTTTAGAATTTAAAACTTTAAAAGATATAATTCTGTATGTTAGCTTTAAAGAATGAAAAGAAATTACTACTACTTTGAGAATTTGTATAAAATTACAATGGGCACGGCATTAAGAATCCCTTAAAATTAGCAAACAAAAGTAAAACTCAAAGACCAAAATGTACCTTTTGACCTATGAGGCATGTCACGCCATCTTTTCTAAGTCTAGCTTTTATATAAATATATAGATTTGGGGGTTATAGACTTGAAAAGACAGAGAAATTATGGAGATTATTATTATAGATGTTACTAAAACATGAATGTGTGAGTTAAAGACACAAGATTAATGGGTATTATTAGAATAGAAGTTATGAACCACCTTATCTATACTCCTCCTTTATATATATATATATATATATGGATTTTGCTAACATACTACATGAAGGTAGTATGTTAGCATCCTCCCCATTTTTATATTTCCTAAAATGCCCTCGTTATTTTTCTATCTCCACATCAAAATTGAGGACCTTTTTGTCATTTAACAAAAAAAAACTCAAATCATTATTCTCTCCCTTGTTCGCCTAAAAATACCGACCAACTCCGGAACCCAATTCTTATCCTTAATTAGCTTCCCTATTTCATCTTCATTCTTCAAAAGGAGTACTATTTGAATTGATTGTGTTTGACACGGTGAAAAAATCTGCAATTACAACAAGCAAAAAAGAGAGAAACAAAAATTCTTTCTGTGTAAGCATTTCTAAAATAATTTTTCTAGTAATGCCTAAAAGCAACTGTTGGAGATAAAATCTTTGCAGCTGCCAAAATATATTTTCACGGATATTGAAAAAAGCCAACTCATATATCATTCATCGGCCAAAAATTATCGATTGATGAGTTGTTGAAGTTTGTGGGTCAACTTTGAAAAATCCATTTCATCCATTTTCAGTTTCTCAATTTAGCATCCTTTTTTTTTTCTTCAGGTAATAATTTTGTTGAAATCGAATTTTAAAGAATGTTGGTTGTTTTAGCTATTTTTTGATGTTGACAGCAGAGCAAAAACAAGAAGATAAAAATGAATTCATATAAATGTATGTATGTTATACATTCAATGCCAAAGTCTTTAATTGTTTTTCTCATTTGTATTTTTTGTAAGCTTAGATGTGAAAAGTGAGAGAAAATTGTGGCTTTGAGATTCATTACAGTTGACAGAGGGAGGACTTGGATAGGAAAGAGAAACAGAAAAAATGAAAAGGATTTAGGGGAGAAGGAAATGTTGCAAATGACAGAAAGGTCCTCACTTTTTATGTTTTAGTAAGAAATATAATAAGGATATTTTAAGAAATTATAAAATGGGGAGGATGCTAACATACTACCTTCATGTAGTATGTTAGCAAAATATATATATATTGATATATTGATTTTCACATGACATGTTTTCAGATCACGAAATTAAAGAAATGTTGGTACGCTTTACATATTTTTAATTTGAAGACCACAAGATTAAAAAATATTTTTTTATTTTTTTGAACTCCATATAAAATTAAAATTAGATAAATAAATTAAAACAAAAAAAATATAAATCTAAGCATAATCGCTAGGCTATACCTGCATGGCAGATACATTAAACTAGTTAATTATCAGAGCTACACATTTTGTAAGAACTCCATAGATTGTATGTTGAAAAAAAAATTAATCTTACAAATTACATGTCATAAAATTATTTATATGTTCAACAAAAATATAATATATAACTCTAATAAAAACATGAAGGACATTCAATATGAAATAACAAGTCAATATTATTAAGGTAAATAATTGGAATCAAAATAAAATTCTTATATCAAGTTTCACCATAACGTAAAATAAGCCCCAAAATAATTTAAATAAATATACATCAAAAGAAAAGAAAATATAAGTCTATAATCTCATTCAATAATGAAATTCTACTTTAATATAAAGTAGAATAATAAAAAAATTATGCTAATGAAGGAAAAATAAGAAATAAAAAATACGAACAATTACATTGAATCACAAGAGGTAAAGATTACGAAATGAAAGATAAATAATGTAAAATAAAGATATATTTTAAAACTTTTAAAATAATCAAAAAAGTAAAAATAAAAAAAGAAATCAATGGTAGAAATAAAAAAACAATTTAAAAGAAAGAATTTAAAAAAAAATTAGAAAAAGAATAAAATTAAAAAGTAACCTTGTAATACTTCATGTAATTACCCTTAATTCTCAACCCTCTATTGAAAATTAAAAAGTATAATTACGCACACCCAATTACACTCAATTCTTTACCAATCAAGTAATTAATTGGTCAAATAAATAAGTGAAACTATATAATTACTCCTAGTTATATTCAAATACAATTCAGATGTGGCTTTCTAAACAAGCCCTTATTAAACAACGCATGAGCCCAATTCTTTTTGTGACGACTTGGAGATCGTGCTATGTACGGATTCAATATGTATTTATAGTAGTTTTTTTTAAGGCGGTGTTGATTTTAAATTGTATGGTATAAAATAAAATAGACTATATATAATAGCAATAAAATCTCGTTGAGGATAAAATGAATAAATAATAATATTATTCTTTTCATCATAATTTATTTGACTTGGTACAAAGTTTATGAAGAAAGGAAGAATTTTGAAATTGTGGTCTTACACTTTTGACCATTTATTTGACTTGGTACAAAATTTAAGAAAGAAAGGAAGAGTTTCGAAATTGTGGTCTTACACTTTTGACCATTTGTGGCTATACATCATTCATCAAGAATAAAAGACATTTTCAAATTTTTTTCAAGTAAATTACATGTCCAAACACAACTTCAAATTTCAAAAATTGCAATTTAAAAAACAAAGATTCAACTTTAAAATTTATAATCAAAACGAAAGATTAAATTACTTATACCTTTTCTAATTTTAAGTAGGCATTTGGCCATGAAAACTAAAAAAATTTAGTTGGAGTTGTTGTATTTGGCCATGAATATGAAATTGGAGTTGTTTTTGAATTTTTGAGAGAAGTGGGAGTGAAAAAAGAGAAAACAAGTTTCACTTGTTCACTTTTCCAAATACACTCCAAGTTGTATTTGGAATTCTTATGCCAAACACCATTTTTGGAATTAAGTGTAAAAAAAATTCGAAAAAAAGTAAAAAATTCTTATTGCCAAACAGGGAGTTTAAATATTCATTATTTTTCTTTAGTTGAAACCAAATAAATCAGCATTGGCGTACTTAATAATAATTTGTCATGCGGGTATCAATAGCATAACAAGTGTAAAATATAAAAAGAAAAAGCTGTAGCAAAGAGACTATGCATGTGTCTAAAAAGGTGCATGGAGAGGGAAGTGACTTCTGCGTTGTGCAATGAAAGTTATAACTTGTATGTTACCCGCGCGAATAAAAGCAAAAACAGCAGTATTATTTTAGTCCAAAAAAGAAATAATACAAACAGCAGACCCACTAGTACAACTACCTTAAAGTGCAAAATATTTGAAAAACCGAAAATACCCACCAGGCAGGCACATCAATTCTCATATAGGAGAACCATACCAAAGGTGAAATCTCCTGAAAAGCACAAGCGGGCTACTACTAACTAATATTGCCCTATACAAGTTCTAGTTTTATTTTCTTTATTGATCGGAATAAAGTTGCATCTAGTGCGTTTAACCAAATCATGAAATGTGAAAGCCAACGTCAAAATACTAAGGTGTTATATGTATGTCGTACGTTCACCAATCATTATATGTATGAAGCTCGTCGTACGTTCACCAATCACAGAGCAACATAAATAGTTAATTATACATAAAACATGAACCTCAAAACATGTTTCTAATAGCCAGCCTACACAAATATATCCAATATTTCATCGCCTCACGATGGGACTAGGCTGCTGAAGATGCGTTTCAAACTGGGACATGCAACCCGCAACCTCGTCATGCTCAGTGGACAAATCTGTCAAGTGGCAAAAAGGACCATAAGCAAATTCACAAAGGAGCTCTACTATCAATAAATGATACATAATAATCCACACAGGGCATATTCTTAGCATCAAAAGAATTCCGCACCTTGGGACAAAAGCGTACGTCAAGCGTCTCAAGCATCATACACCGTGATATGGCAGCTTCGACAGCTTCCTCGTCAATGTTGCAGGACTGTAAGACAAGAAAGACAAGTAGTAAGAGTAAGGAATACCTCCACAGCGCAATTGTATCACAAGTATTTCAATTGCACAACTTTATGGGTGTGCTAATGATATTTCAAGGGAGTTAAAGTTGTTTCGTATGACGCAACCAGGAATTATTTAGACATAATAGAAAGAAAAGTAATCGATTTCACAAGCTCTACACTAGAAAGTGGAATGTAAAGGTAAAGGAAAGCCTGAAGAAGCATGCAATTTATAGAAGCAACAGCGGAAATACAGCACTGACAAAGTTACTACTTCATGTAAAGAAGACTTGAATTCACTTGGAGTGCGTTTGGTATGAAGAAAAACATTCTCTGGAAAATGTTTTCCAATTTTCTCATGTTTGATTTGGCTTAAATGTTTTGGAAAATGTTTTCCAAATGAACTTATTTTCCTCAAATTTAAGAAAAATGACTTCCCATCAAAAAGTAAGAAAAACATTTTTCAAAACTCTCTTTCAACCTCACACCTCAACTACTAGCCCAAGTCTCGGGTACTGATTCCCGACCCTGACTACCGATTCTCGACTCGAGAACCAACTCCCAACCCCGACACACTACCTAATTCTCAACCCTGTTCCAAGACACAAGACTTGGGATCCGGCCTTGACTTGAGACCCGACTCCTAAACCTGACTTGGGTTCGAATGTATGACCTCAACTCAAGACCCAGGACTTGATCCGAGAACAACTTCCTACACCAACTTGGGATCCAACATCGAGATGGGAATCAGGGTCTGATCTCGACCTGACACCAAACCTCCGACTCTGACCCCGACTCGAGACCCATCTCCCTGCCCCAACACTGATTCAAGTACCGATTCAGAAGTCGTGGTTAGGTCCCAGGTCTGGAGTCTAGAGTTGGGGTCAGGTCCCGATTAAAAGACGAGGTCGGTTTCTGGATCGGGTGGGTGTAAGGTATCCGTGTCGAAAGTCAGGTCCCAAGTCGGGTGTCGGGGTCGAGTCACGGATCGGGAGTCGGGATCGCATGTCGGGTCGCGTGTCAGACGCATGTCGGTTCGGGAGTTGGGATTGGGTCCCGGATCAGGTGTCGGTGTCGAGATAGTTCGGGTGTCGGGGTCGGGTCACATTTCGAGTGTCAGATCCCGGTTCAGGTATCGATGTCGAGAGTCAATTCGAGTGTCGGGGTCGGGTCCCGATACGGATGACGAGTTTGCATCCCGGTTCGAGTGTCGGGATCGCATCCTGGGTCAAGTTGGTGTCGAGTATCGGGATCAGGTCGAGAGTCGGGGTCGCATCCCGATTTGAGTGTTGGAGTGTGTCGAGAGTTCGAGTTGGGTCTCGATTCGGGTGTCGAGATTGGGACCTAGTTCGGGTGTCAGGGTCGGTGTCGGGAGTCAGGTCCTAGGTCAGGAGTTGGGGTTGGGTCCTAGTTCAGGCATCAGGGTCGAGTCCTAGTTCGGTGTCGGGGTCAAGTCTCAGTTCGGGTGTCGAGGTCGGGTCCTGGTTCGGGTGTTGGGGTCGATTCTTGAGTCGGGTGTCGGTCGGAAGTCCGGGTCGGGTCCTGGGTCAAGTGTCGAGGTCGGGTCCCGAATTAGGTGTCAGGCTCATGTCCCGAATTGGCTTTCGGGATCGGGTCTTGGATCGATTGTCGAGGTTGGATGGCGGGTCCAGGATCCATCGTCGTTGTTGGTTCCCGAGTCATAAAATATTTTCCTAAAAAGTAGTTTCTATTTTCTAGCCAAACACTAAAAGATATTTTCTGGAAAATGTTTTTCATTCACCAACCAAACACTAGAAATTTTATTTTATTTTTTTGAATAACACTAGAAAATATTTTTCGAAAAACATTTTCCATCCACCAATCAAACATGAGAAAATAAGTAAGAAACCAACTTGTTTTCCTCGAAAACATTCGGCAAAATGATCTGGGAGACCCCTGTACTTGTCTACATTTGTAGCATGGATCCTCCTCCTCACACCTTTACCAATTGAATCCTTAAACTCAAGGAAACATTTGTATGTATTGACTAAAGCAGTACATACGTTGTACTGAAAACCATATTTACAACCAATTCAAAAAGAAGAAACTGAAACTGAATCCTAACAAGAACCTAGGATGTCAATAATTGACTCAGTATCCTCTAGGTAAATCTGCTTGCACCAAAAACAAAAAAGTTGGATACAGCTCAGTTTGATCTTCTGCAATCATATCTATTGTTCTCAAAACTCTAATTTTAACACTTCCAAATTTGAAAATGTTTATTATCCATCCACATTAATGCCGAGGAAGACCATTAAGAGTACTAGGATTACTCGTTATTTTACCACTGATTTAATTTGGTATTCCTTAAACGATATGCAGCTAGCTATTAGATTTTATAACACAATCTCATTTAGCGAACTTAATTAGGAGCTTAAGTGGTCTCTCCAGAATATCAAGCTTAAGGGCATGCATGTTTTTCATACCAATCTACTGGACTAGAGGCAGCCAAGAGTGCTTTGTTAAAAGGACCAAGGAGGATCCTATCCTAAATGAGGAGTCTGGTGTTAAAAGGAAATTGTAAATGAAGTTCAATCATAGATAGGACTCATAAAGGCCCTACTACAAGGGTAGGAAGGGGACTGACTTTTGCTTTTTTCTATGTAATACTTGTACAGTTTGTACATCCTTTGTGCTACAGTTAAAACTATTACCTATCTCAAGAGAAAAAAGCTGCCACTACAGCAATTAAAACAGCCGGCAAAGGATACACACAATTGAAGCTACAAGAATACCTGAAGAAAGAGGCTACTCAATCTTGGACATTCCAGTTGCAACGATTCCAATGAATAACAATTGCTGAACAAGAGAAGACAAATAACTTTGATCATGAAAATAAGGCTATTGATACAAAATTAACCTATGAAATCATATTGCTAAAGTACATACCTCAAATTGAGAACACACAAGTTGTAACAAGCTATATCGACCTCCTTCAAATTCGCAGACAGGGAAAGGTTTAATGATGACAAAAGGAAACCTTGTGCCATTGGAATAACTACCTTTTTTATATTAGTGCAACCTACACAGTTTAGGTTCTCTAGCAAACGCTTTGGTAGTGCATTTGGCAAATGTTGTTCTCCCAAGTAAGATACATGAGGTGCTATACTAACACTGGGTATATGCGACAGTTGGTCACCAGTAAATCCCCAATTTAAATCATGCATATTAATACATCCATTCAAGCTGACATGAGTCAAATGTGTGCAGCAAGCAAGCAATTCCTCGATGGCTGATTGGCATAGGGTCCCATACGACAAATCCAACTCACAAAGGGCTGGGAGAGCATTTTCTTTATAGAGAGGTTCCAAAGATGTATCAGTGAGATACTTGCATGCTTGCAACTTTAGGACCTACAACAGAACAAATATATAAGCTTGGGGAAGAAAAGGGGGGAGGGGGGGTTGTGTTGCTTAACTATAATAACAACATACCCAGTGTAATCCCACGAGTGGGATCTGGGGAAGGTAGTGTGTATGCAGACCTTACCACTACCTTGGGAGGTAGAGAGGCTGTATCTTATAGACCCTCGAGTCCTCGACTCAGTTAAAAGCAGTATAAAACAGTTAAAAAAAGAAAATAACAAAAAATGAAGAAGCCAAGACAAAAGTGCTAAAGAAAGCCTGACTAAGCATACTAAGTAATTAATACGATAATGGAAGTGCAAGAAACATCCAATAGTAACAAAATGGGATAACAAGAAACTACCAGAAAAATACTACGACTACTAGAATGGAAGAATAAGCGAGACAACTGTCAACTGCCTAACTCACACTCTACCCTAATTCGTGCCCTCCATAATCTCTTATCTTAGGTCATGTCCTCGGTAAGCTGAAGGTGTGTCATGTCCTGTCTAATCACCTCTCCCCAATACTTCTTCGGCCTACCTCTACCTCTCTTGTAACCATCCATAGCCAACCTCTAACATCTCTGCATTGGGGCATCCATGCTAAACTACGTCATCAGAAAATTTCAGATTAAAAGCAGAGGCTGTTTCTAATAGACCCTCGAGTCCTCGACTCAATTAAAGCAGTATAAAACAGTTCCAAAAAAAAAAAAAAAATGAAGAAGCCAAGACAAAAGTGCTAAAAAAAGCCTGACAAAGCATACTACGTAATTAATACGATAATGGAAGTGCAAGAAACATCCAATAGTAACAAAATGGGATAACAAGAAACTACCAGAAAAATACTACGACTACTAGAATGGAAGAATAAGCGAGACAACTGTCAACTGCCTAACTAACACTCTACCCTAATCAGTTCCCTCCATAATCTCTTATCTTAGGTCATGTCCTAGGTAAGTTGAAGATGTGTCATGTCCTGTCTAATCACCTCTCCCCAATACTTCTTCAGCCTACCTCTACCTCTCTTGTATCCATAGCCAACCTCTAACATCTCTGCATTGGAGCATCCATGCTAAACTACGTCATCAGAAAATTTCAGATTTCATACAGCACTAGAAATTCTGCATACAAGGAACCCAGGCCCTTGCAGTGAAACATACTGGAGCATCAGAAAATGCCAAACATTGGATCCCAATGGACAAATTGGAGCATCAGGCAGGAAAGTAGGAATATTCAGATGTGACCGCTCCAAAATAAAAACGAATGACAGAATGCCTAAAGTAACTGGATCTCCACATTAAAAGGGTTCTTAAAAGGAGGGACAATAATGAAAAGAGTTGAAGTGGCAATTCTAGTCTAATATTTCGTAAAATTTAACAAGTGCATTAATAAACAACCCAACCGACTGGGTAATAACTCCCTCTGCTTGTTGATTTCAAGCACAGAACTATTTGAGGACAGACAGACAACATCATCAGTCCTAGAATGGCATCATCATATCCTACTCCATCTACGACTAATATATTTGTAAATTTTAGAAGCCCTACAATCTACAATCTTATTCTCGACTTTCTTGACTCTCTTCCCCTTGCCCTCCAAGGCTCCAACTAGACTTCTTCTCAGTGCAAAATGGCAACCTCTTACTACTTTTCTGCTTGCTCTTTACAGTTTCCGTTGACCCAGCTCCACTTGTTGCAGGTAAAATCTAAAACCTAAGCTTGCCTTTTAGTTGTTTCCTAGCTCTTTACAAGGTAACATGCCTTAGATAAGCTAGATCCTTTCTCAGACTTGTTTATTCAGATAGCTTTAGAACTTTTCTTCGAAACTGGAAACTAAACAGCTTTAGAACTTTTTTGACAGTACAAAATGTGAGTTTAAACAGACTCCATCTCTGATCACAGTTGTTATTTTTCCTTCTTTTTTTTCAGTTTTCGAGTTCGTTTCCTTTCAGAATGACCCTCTTTTGCCTTCCATGAACTGCTTTTCTTCTTTTTCCGCAGCTTTCTGGTATCCATGGTAGTCAACAGTCTATTCTACTGGTATTACTTTAAATCTGTGTTAGCACTTATGCTTGAAGTAACGCATTGGCTTAATTTACTTCCTGTTCTTTTTACACAGCTAATGATTCACTTTGACAACAGAAATGCTTTACCGATTAATAAACCAATACAGTTGTCGACCGGAGGTCGTGGATTCAAGCTGTGGGAAACAGCCTCTTGCAGAAATACAGGGTAAGGCTGCATACAATAGACCCTAGTGGTCCGCCCTTCCCCGGACCCCGCGCATAGCACGAGCTTAGTGCACTGGGCTGCACTTTTTAAATCAATACAGCTGTCAGTACTGTGGGGATAATTTGGTAAGAAAACTATAATAGTATCTTGTGTTGGAAAATTAAGCTTTTGGTTCTGCTTCTACTTCGCTTAATGAGAAGCTTCGAATTTGACTTTCTTCATCAGAGAAACAGCTTATGGCACTACAAATCACATTTCTTTTTCAAGAAGATTGGCCGAACATTTTTAACTGCCCCAAAAAACTGAAGAAAAAGCACTTCTATTTTCTCAAAAACATGGCGAAAAGAGTGATAATTAAATTCTTATTATCAAAATAGAATCAGTTCTGCTGAAGTGGAACTTCCAATCATTCAGAACTGATTCGTAGATTGGTACTTGCATTTTTAACTTTTACTGCAATAGGAAAAAGGGAGAAGAACAGAAATACAAAAAAGGAAAAGGAGATACTAAAGTCATCGGCTTATGACTCAGTGCTCATCCCATCTTAACATGAGTAAATTTTGTAGTAGTTAGGTTTTTGACCAGCACAAATTAAGCCAGCCCGTCAATTTGACACCCAGGGAAGTGGCCCATATATCTAGAAGAGTGCAAGTCCAGACTGAATAAACAGGCATACTTTTTTCCACAATAGAGCATGTTAAATCAAGTTCGTCTAACTTCCCACTGTAACGTAGAAAGTGATAATATGCTTAGATGATAGAAATTACCTTTAACTGCAAGCATGATTCATAAACAGGTTGCAAGGTAACCAAAAACGTATACGATAGATCAAGGTAGGTCAAGTTTGGGAGGGAATGCAAAGAGAGGAGTCCATCACAGCCAACAGATGGACATGACATTAATACTAACGACTCGATGAAGGGGCATGACAAAGTTGTGGCAGATAAACAGTCATCCTTGAGTTGGCTGCATATATGGAAAGAAATTATTGAGACGTGAAAGAACTAAAACAAATATGCATGTGTGACAGGCGAGACAAAGTAAGCAACCTGCAGAATGAAGCATCAAAAGAGGTTAAGAGGGGACAGTTAATAGATGCTTCAGATAGCACACCACAGCCCTTCAGCTCAAGTGAAGCCATTTGTGGAGCTTCAATATGGAGCACATTCATTTTGGGGCATATACCAAGATTAAGTGACCTAAGACCAACCTGCAATAAAAAGCGCATTCATCAACCATTTGGGTATACATATAGATAAAAATGCATGTGTAACAAATTAACAATCATAAAATCAGCAGGTGAACATACAACTCCAGTCTCGAACCCAAAGAGGATGTAAACCAAAGAGGAAGGAGCCTATGATCACTTACTGGGCAAAATGATGCTACTTCAAGATGATCACAACCATCTAAAGAAACTTGCTCAAGATATGGGCACCTGAGTTCAAGAGAAACTAAAGCACGGCAACCAGCAAGTGAAAGAGAAATCAAGGAAGTACTGCAGAAAGCCACAATTGTCAAGCTCTGGACCAAAAAAAAAAAAAACCACAATTAGATATAGACCATAGTAATACATACAGATGTGGCGTAGATACAGCAGGATCTTTCAAGTTGAATAGGCAGAAATATATCATTATTCTCTTTCAAGATTTTTTTTTAAAAAAAAGAACATTTTTTCCGAATGGTGTTGGCCAAAAACAGATCGGGCAGAAAAAAGAACACAGCAGGTGAATGCTCATCAGGACCCATTCTAAAATAGTCAAAATCTCTCCCTCTCTCTCAGCCCCCTATTCCCGGGAGGGAGGAGCAACTGGAATATATAACACTCACTCTCTCTCTCTCTCTCTATATATATATATATATATATATATAGAGAGAGAGAGAGAGAGAGAGAGAGAGAGATCTGCTTTCCGGGGAGGGGGGAGGGGGTAACTGAAATATCATACTTGATTTTTTGTGACACTTCTTCAATATAGTCTACCACAGTGTTGACAAATTTCGCTCATTATTTTGAACATCTCTCCAAATCTGCAACGTGAAACCTAATTTAGCCTTAATTTTCTTAATCTACATTAGTAAAAGGGAATCTTGACTGGGAGAGTAGTACATATTTTCTTCAAGCTTCAAAAGGAAATTCAGCTTTGACATTTTTTTTTTGAAATGGGATGACTTCAGCTCTAGCATTGAATCAGGGAAAAAGGTGAACTGTTTTCTTTTCCCAGCCGGATGATAGTTCTCAATTCTCATTTTCTACTTCAGCTTAAACAATCTCTTAGGAACTCTCATATCTAATCAAAATGTATGTTAGTAGCTTAGAACTTATGATACCAAGAAAGAGGTTACCCTAATAATTTTTTTTAACAAGACAAAAATACTTCAAGTCAATTTGGAAATGTGAGTATAAAATTAATACCACTATTCTTAATGCCAAAACAAGGAATTAGAACTTTTCATCTTTCCCGCTTCGCCTCTTGACCAATTTAAATATTTTTTAACTTCTCTGAGTTATTGAAGGAGAGTCGCACAACAGTAAGAGTTGTCGCCTTGTGACTAGGATGTCACAAGCTCAAGACGTTGAAACAACCTTAGAGCACCTAGTTGCCTGGCTTCCATGACTTATCGCAAACAAGAAAGCACAACAAAATGACACAATAGTGTCAGTTAGATATTTTTGTTCTTCCTGACATGATCAAAATTGGAATAAACATTCAACAGACACGAATATCATCTTTCATGATTACTCATCAAAATACCTAATCATTGATTGTTAGAATTTTCCGTATTAGATTTATCTACTTGGAAAATATGAAGAACGTATTAGATTTATCTACTTGGAAAATATGAAGAAAAAAACATTATTTCCCAAGTTTCTGATACAATAAAAGCAAAAATAGCAATATGATCATAAGTAGGTACCACATTGACAGACATGAGGACAAAGGTAAGCTCTTAATAACAAATGTGACTCGACACAGATCAACTGCCAAGATTTTGAGTAAACCACCTTTCGTTGACAAGCAAAACTAAGTAGAGATCATATATATCATATTTAGATGTAGACAATCATGTTCAGTAACACGTCCTCTAGTTAACAACCAAGAATGCACAAGTTAACAACAAGTAACTAAAATTGCCAACCTCGCAACTATCTACAACTAAGGATTTAAGCACAGGACAGCCACCACCATCACTGAATACTTCACAGATAGAATTGGTGAGCGATTCGCACTCAGTAAGGTCTACTTCTAGCAAATTCGGACACTGTAATGCAATTGTTGTCAAGCTTTCCTGCTTCTGCAAAACTAATTTCTGCGGAATGATAAAGGAGAGAACCATTATCCAACGTATACAATAATTCTAGTCAATAAAATAAGGTGACAAGATAAACATCTAGGAACAAACTTACTTTGAGTGCACCTGAAGTTATATTGATTCGTTGGAGCAGTGGGCAATTAGAAACAGTAATTGATGATAACATTCCACAATGCAAGTTGAGGTCAATAAACCTGTTTCATCATAAATAGTAGCCAGTAGGTTGGTGCCCAAAAGAGTTTCAGCAATTAAGGGATGAAAAGAAATTTCCTTGAGACAGGATATGAAACTATAAAGCTTGTATCATACTTGCGACAATGTACTAGTCTGATATTCTGAAGGCGAGGAAGATCCAGGGACACTGATGTCAATAAACTGCAATTATCAAGCTCCAGAACCTGAAAAGAAGTGAAATTCACTGTTCAATATCAGATTTAGGGACTCCTGATCACAGCACGGCCACCAGAATGAAAAGGGTGAGGAAAGACTCAAACCTCTAACATATAGCTGTGGGCTATGGCAGCCATGGAAGCTGATGTTATGCCCTCACAACTATGAAGCTTGAGAACAGTCAGCATCACCAGCCTCACAGACTTCAACAAGGAACAAGTGTTAGCATAAACCAATTATGTCAATTTCAGGTACTATATAAATTAATGAACATACCTCAAGAGAAATGTTTGGGCAGTATGAAGCATCCAAAACTCGAAGATTTCCACAAGTTTGAGCTATATCTCGCAATGTTTCATCACTGACGCAAGAACAGTTTGACATATCCAAAGACTCTAAAAGAGGGCATGCTGTGGCTGCCGAACGAATAGCAGCATCAGAAAGTTTGTGACATGAAGCTATATCAAGGTCGTGTAAAAGAGGGCAATTAAGGACCGCATGTGGCATGCTACTGCGCTTAAGTGATAATGTTTCAAGTTGCGGACATCTGTAAGAATAACAACAATTAAGCAAAATTGGACGCTAACTACTTAAGACAAAATAACATTGTTGGCTAACGTTATACAACCTGATAGAAACTCGAAGCACACGACACTTCACAAGCTGCAGAAGACGCAACCTATCATGATAAATTGGTATCTCCTGAATGCCATTTCCAAGGGTGGCATCATTAATGATCAAACTCTTCAAGACATGGCAATCTGTTAAGGCTTGGAAAAATGTTTCCCCCAATTGACCTCTGCCCAATGTCAGAGCATCGAGATTTCTAGCAACAGTGGAATGTATCAAATTAGTCACTTACAATGATTCCTAAAGTGGTGCCAACAATATAAAAAACTATTACCTTAATGAAGAAACAGCTTTCATTGCTAATGGGTGAATATTAAGAGTTCCATATAAATTGATTGTTGTTGCATTTGGGTATCGCCGACACATGTCCTCAACTATCATCAAAACAACCATCAACTATTTTTTATCAGTGAAAGAAACAACAAAAAATAGAGATAGCAAAAAGTTGTGATTCATTGAAATATGAATTTATATGAAGTTATCTTAATAGTGTGCAAGGAACGGATTTGAGGAAAAAATACCCACATTGATTTGAGGAAATCTGCTTGTTCTCAAAATTCAAATACCGCCAAAAATCTTCATGAGAGCTAGCAGCTCTCCACTGCCTACAAACACTTGCAGCTCGACAGAGATCAATATGGTCCAAAAAAGAGAAGACCTAGCAACAGATGGGGGCATATATTTTGTTAATTAGAAACTTAGTGGAGATAAATAAATTGATTAAGCAACTCAGACGGAACGGATGCCAGGCAAGTAGTAAATACCATATGCAACAAGTCATCAGTAAGATCCATCCGCACATCTAAATCCTCCATTTTAATATCTCTCCCCTCATCATTTGTAGCACCAAGTAAGTTTGATAAATTCACATCTGCAACGCCATCATTCATGGGACATAGAAAACTGGTCTCCTGCAACAAGTGGTTGTCCCAATCCCTGCAAGAATATTAATCAATCAGTCTTCATTTTGAGTTATTGGCCTGCATTTAGGGCTTACTTCAAATGACAATTTGTCTATATCAAATTGAAGAGTTAAATTCTATTTTAGGTTAAGTTTTCAAAATTCCAAATATAAGTAGCTCTAGAAATAATTTTACTCAATGTTAATTCTACTATATTCTTTTGTCTAGAAAAATTATGTAAGAATGTACTTTCTCCAAACTCAGTGAACTCTGAAACATTCTTGGCAACATGTAAAACTGTACAACACAAGAGAAATAATTTGAGGGACTCTTGAGAGTCTTTAATTAGTGAGCCAGCCCTGTTAACAACAACTGATCATCATAGTTTGGGCTGCTTAAATGAATTCTGTATTAATTCTCTACTTTGGCCGACTTCACTCTAATATTCAATAATATGACTAACTGAAACAAACAAACAAAACAAATATATATATATATATATATATATAAACGAAGGCGCAGTAGCTGGTCTTACAGAGAAAAGGAGTTAACTTTGGGCCTTTTACTATGGGTATCGCGATCAGAATCCTCTTTCTGCACTGTTGAGGATGAAGCCTCTCCACTCAACCCCAAATTCAAATTAACATTCAGCATTCTGTCACCACTATAATTCTCATTCCTCACCTCCTCTTCACTGGATAACCAATTGATATCAAAATCAATCTCCTCGTTCCTCCGAACACCAACATTACCTGCAGCGCCGGCCTGTGGCGTCAGCGCTTCCGCAACATCGACATTGACACCGTCAAAAACCCTCCTCCAGTCAAATGCCGGATTATCATCTGGCGATTCCTCGCCCTTATTCCCCAAACTCGTGTCTTTCATACTCCTGTAGCCCTTCTTATTATCTTCTTCTTCTTCTCCAAAACACAAACAACACCAAATCCTCATACACTCACTCACAACACACCAAGAAATCCAAAAAATAAAAAATAAAACCCCAAATTTAATTCAATTTCTGATCTTCAGAAACCCTAGCTCACGATCTAAAAAAAAGTCCCCCAAAAAAACCCTAACTATACAACAAATTACACCAAAACAACTCCTTTTTTCACAAGAAAGCACATAAATTAGGTAGTTCAGAGAATCTAATAAATTCTTGTTGTAGATAAACCGGAGAATGAAGTAATAGGAAACAATAGATATAATATATATATATATATATATATATATATATATATATATATATAGAGAGAGAGAGAGAGAGAGAGAGAGAGAGAGAGAGACGAATCAGTGTGAGGAATGTAGTGAGAGAGAATAAGAGATCTGATCAGATCTTTGAAGGATTGAAGGCTGGCAGTGGTGACGCTTCTCTGGGAATGAGCTTTGAAAGGATCGGCGAAATATTGAGACTTCTGGGGAAAAAAAAAAAAGTAAGGCAACGTAGGTACTTCTTTTTCCCTTTGGCTCACCACTTTATCTCCCACAAATCAAATATGTAAACAAATACTGACGAGGTGAATCTATATACTCCTTGCCTTTCTGTTTAAAGGCTTCAGTTATTTTTATTAAATTTACCTCAAACATGCAATCAAATTTGCTCTAACAGAGTAATATCTCAAAATAGATAATCACATAATATCATAGATTAAATCTAATATATGAGCTACTCTCTTTGTTTCAATTTATATGATATAGTTTAACTTGGCAAGGAGTTTAAGAAAGAAAAAAGATTTTTGAAATTTGTGATCTAAAATAAGTCATAGATGTTTGTGTGGTTGTAAATTATTTCATTAAGGGTAAAGTGGGTATTTTAAAGTTAAATTGTTACTAAATATAGAAATATATCATTCTTTTTGGGATTGACTAAAAAGGAAAGTGTGTCATATAAATTGGGAAAAAAGGAGTACTACATATTATTGCAAATATTATTTTACTTTATTTGAATATTTGAAGTTGGAGTTGAAAATGAAGTTATTTTGGATTATAATTTTTAAAAATAATATTTGATTGTTTGAATGTACATTTCCTAAAAAAATCCAAAATAAAATTTAAATGGGCTATTAGTATAAAAAATAAAAAAATTAGGATAAATTTGAAAAAAAAATATAGTAAAAGTAAAAATAGGTTTTTGGATGTTTTTCATTTTTCAAATATAATTTCAAGCTGTATTGAAATTGTTGTATTGAAAATTTCACGATCAAATGCTAACTTTCAATACAACAACAACAAACTCAGTAAAAAATTCTCGTGGCCAAACGGGTCCTAAGTAAATTTTAATGAACTTGTGATCCTAAAAGGAATGAACCCTCTTATATTTTAGTTTTAATCAGTAGTGCTTTGGTCTCTTTGTTATTGGCAAATTCTAATTTTAGTTCTTATAATATTTGATTACACTTTAAATATGTTCCTTTGATACCTTTGTTTATGAATATCTATAAAGTTTTAGAAGTATTAATCATTCCACATTTTATTATTCATGCATTATGTTAAATTTGCACTATTTCATATTAAGGGTATTCTTCTAAAATCAATCCAAATACAACATATTTCATACTTAAGGCATCAAAGATACAAATTTTAATGAATTAAATATCAAATATATTGAGTCATATACCATAAGGACCAAAATTAAAATTTATCAATAATCGAGGGATCAAAAATGTTATTTTCTCTATATTTTAATTTTAACTCACTATGCACTTTCTAAAGTAGGAAAAAACGCTCTCTAGAAATGATAAATCCTAAACCTAATACCACCGCAGATGGCCAATATGGTCGGTGCCTTTTGAAGGTTGTTCTACCACCCCCATTGATATTACAGACCTTACAAGCTTTCATGAAGTTAGTGAATATTATCACTGGAGAGCCTCATGTAGTTTGAAAGTCCTCGTAGGTAAAATAATTAATGATGCAATAATATTTGTAATTTGCAGTCCTAGGTAGGTTCTCGTATGGCAAGCCAGATGTACATGAACTACACAAGGTGCTGCCCAACCATATTGGTATAAAAGGAGCATGCAGTATTGGTCAAGTTGAAAACAGACATGTTTTAATAAAGCTAACAAATCTAGAGGATTACACAAAAATACTTTTTCCTCCAACATATTATTTAAAGGTTCAAAATTAATACTGGCATATGAAACCACTTAAATGGGAGCCTTGGTTTAAACTAGACGAAGAAACACCTATGACAGTGACATGGATCAGTTTCCCAGACTTACCCTTAATTTTTTTCTTAAAAAATAGTATCCTCATTGACATCAACAGTAGGGAGACCATTTACTTTCAATATGACCACTAAAAATTAAATCAAGCCTAGTTGTGTAAATGTCAATGTGGAAGTAGATCTTATGACAGAACTACCTAAGAGAATTCATATCAGTGAGGAGGATGACATCACGGAGAAAACATTATCAAAATGGATTACCATCAAGTATAATTATATTCCAAAATATTGTAAAGAGTCTTGTTTGCGAGGTCACTCAGAAAGGGATTGTTGAATCATTCACCCAGAGTTGGAACAATCAAACCAGCTAGCTCAAACAACTACTAGCAAAAAATCATCAGCAAAGGAGATATGCACAACAACTACCAACAGAAAAGTCTTTAAGTAATGGAAAGATTGTGGGCAACTTACAGATAAAACAAGAGTGGATGCAAAGAAGAAACAAGTATAAAAGGGGGGAAAGTAATATCAAAAGACAAAAGCAATGAAAAGGAGAATCACAATCCAACAGAGGTGAATACTAACCATAATATTTTCCTCTTGAACAAGAGAAAGATGAAAGCATAGGAGAAAAAGAGACAGAAATAGTAGTCAGAAAAAGTCCAAATTGTAAAGAACCAATGGACTCTCACACCAAATGGAAATGAGAAACAAATTATACAAAAGGAACCAACAAAGGAATGGATTTCCATATCATTCCATAAGCAACAAGAACAACATGACACCACAAAGCAAAACACTTATCAATCCAACAATCAACTAAAACTGGAGGATAAGGTGGAGGGAGAAAAACATCTCCAGGGTAACAAAACGGAATAAAACAAAGCAACACAGGAGCATGGAGAGTCACATACAAGAATTGATGACAGAGGTACAAACTCTCAAGAATAGAAACTGGAACAGAAGGTGAAACTTAATAACGGTGTTAAAGTTGATGGGGATAATTGTGAAGGAACAGGAAAACAAGTGCATTTGATTGTCACACATCGGATATAGAAGGCATGATTTTGACAAAGTGGAAGAAGAAGACACTAGTGACAGTTTAGAGAAGAAGGACGAACAAATTGCCAAAGATGAAGGGTTTTATCCTATATAAGAGGACAAGATAAAGGGCATAATTATTAAAGAAAAAGGGGTAAAGTACAACAAGGAGATTCCTCCTCAAATCAGACAAACACCCAAGAGGCTTGCTGCTTGTAAATCACTCAATTTACAATGAAAAAGATTCTATTATGGAATATTGGATCAATTAAATCATAATAGGCTTTTGAGAGATTGACTAACCTAAATAGGATAAATCAATATTGTATGATAGGACTAATGAAGCCTTTTTAAGGTCCAACCAGCCTTTTCATTAATGTAACACCCCGTAGATTTTCGAACCAAATTGATTCCCGTGATATACATGGAATTAATTAAACATGCATGAGATTTTTGAGGAATTACACATAAAAGTGTTGGGCCAAATTAATATATGCAAAAGGGCTTAATTTAAGCCCAAATGGAGAAAAGAGATCCATTCTTCCATTTGACCCATTCAACATGATAATTAATGTTGATAAAGGATAAGAAGAGACTTGAGGGCCTATATATAAGCATGAAAATCAGATTTTTTATTCCATTGGACACCCATGCTTTGTCTAGAATTTTCCACAACATTTCTCTCTTCAACCAAACCCTAAGCCTTCATTTCTTTGGTCAAGATCACCTTGGAGCAAGACTTGGTAAGTGTATATTATCATGGTTTAATATATTTTATGCATGGAAGATGGTTTATATCATTTTGGTTATGTTGGTGAAGAGTGATAAGGTCACTATGTGTAAAACAATTTGTGTTTGCTAAATCGGAGGATGATTTTTGTCTTGAAAACTTGAACATGGACTTGTGATCTTGAAGGAAATAAACTTGATGGATTCAATATTGACATGTGATATATGATTATAGTCTTGACTTTTTTTGTCATGGTGTATAATGTTTGGAATTTCCATTGTGAAATTGGTTATGGTTTTAGTGGCGTATTGGCCGTAAAGTGTCGTTTTGGGTGTTGTATGTGTGTTGTGAGACAATGGATGATTGTTGGCATATGAGATGATCATAAATATGTTAAAATAAGTTTGATTATGATCATGGACCATTCATTGCATGAAAAGACCCAAAATAGACCATTTCGAACCAAAACGGGCATCCGCCCCCGCAGACGGAGGCACCTGCGGGCGCAGATGCCAATGCAGATGCCTCTGGATGCTACCAGAGGGAATCTTTACGCGCACCTCATCCACCTGCGGGCGCAGGTGGCAGCGCAGGTCACCTCCAGATTCGATTTTGTACGCTTCCATCTCTAGTTGATCCCCGAAGACCCCTATACCCTTTTTGGATGTAATTATCAACTTGTAATGTCATTTTAATGACTTTAAAGTGTCGTATGGAGGTATTTTGGACTGTATTAAGTATGCATTGTTGTTTACATGTTGTTATGAGGCAAGTGATGTGGGACATTTTGACGGAATGCTAATGATAATGCATAAAGGTAAGTGTGATGTGAAATGCTATGGATGTGTGATATTTTGGTCAATGTGTGGAATGTACTGGGAAGGATGAAATGATGTTATGTAGAAGTCACGTAACTCATTGTGACATGTATACGTTTGTAAGGGAGTTGGTTGTTAACATGAACTTTGTTATGTATTTGTTGTGTAGAGTGAAACATAAAGAGGAAGCTGGACTAATTGTAGAATCGTATTGAGAATACAAGGTATGTAAGGTTACTCTTTCCATATCCTTCTGCAACATGTTGTTCATATGGACACTGGGCTTGTTCTACTTCTAAAGGTTGTGAAGTACATCAATTCAGGTTGACATATATTGTTATCCATATATGTCCTATTCTTAGATGAACTATGATTTACTTATCTCTTATCCGTTGACTATTCATTGACTGAAGTCCCAAGGATGTCATAATGTTGTGAGTCCTAAAAGGACTATCTCAAGAGAGAGTAAGGTATAATGAGAATCTATTAATGCTTGCTTAGCATGTCCAATCATGTCATGATTCCAAAGTCTCATAGTTTGATGATTGTTCTTGTACCAATCTTTCATAAGTAGAAGTACCAATCTTATAAGAGCAATGAAGGAAGTAGCTAACCATCCCTCATAAGTTAAGGTATCGATCTCATGACGTAGAGAAGTGAGGTAATATATATAGGTGTGCTTCAAATAGTGTCTTGATCCTCAGTATGTAAATTCTCAATAGATGAAGTATGTATATCTCTCATAAGAAGATGTATGCTAGTGATCTCATGAAGTGAAGGAGTGAAGTGAAATGTGTATATAAGTGTGTGCCTTAATGTCATGATCCTTAACGTGTCTTTCTCATAACCTAGTGAAGGGTATAAGATTGTAAAGGAGTAATGCACGTGGTTGTTATATGTTTCATTGAGTATGGGTCTCAATCTAAAGGGTATAAGTTCTAGATGGAACAATCCCAATATTATGCTATGTTATTTACTATAGCCCACCAAAGGTGGAGTCCCGGTATTATATACTTACTTATATAAGATCTCATAAGAAGTAGCAAAAGAGTTAATCTCTTGGAAGTAGAGAAACAAGGTAAAGTATATATGTGTATTTCCAATAGCATCGTGATCCTCAATAGGTCATACAAGTGTGTATATATTCTAACTCCAAGTTTCGAGAATGTGATGTTCTAAAGTCTAGTAATGTTATGATTATGTTTGTACCAATCTGGTAAAAGTTGAGGTATAATTATGACATTATCCATGGGGTGAAATGAACACCTGCATGATGGTTCTCTATACATTATCCATGGGGTGAAATGAACACATGCATGATGGTTCTCTATTATCCATGGGGTGAAATGAACACCTGCATGATGGTTCTCCTTACATTATCCATGGGGTGCAATGTACACCTGCATGATGGGTCTATAAATTTCCCACTGATCAGTTGGGCCCGGGCAGTATATGGTTAATAAGTGATTAGTGGATGTATGATACCCCACCCATAGAGTGGATGTAGGTTATATTATTAATCCACCAAGAGAGTGGATGTGTGTGGATGAATGTTATTCTTTTGTAATTTACTAACCAAGTAGTAGAACAATAGTGGTAATAAACATAGAAGCAAGAAAGGATCTCTTGCATAGAGAAGAGTCTCATGAATAGAAGAGAAGAGTCTCTTGAGTGTAGATGTATATGAAAGATATTCTATGAATAGTAAGGATATAAACTGAATGTCCTAAAATGTTCATAACGAAAGCAATATACAAGTTTCCAATTAGAATGATGGTTTACCCATATTGAATAATCTCTCATATTTATTTCATTGACATTCTCATGTATGATGTAATTTCTCTAGCCTTACATACTCAGTACATTTCTCGTACTGACCCCTCGGGGGACTTACCTTACATGTTGCAGGTGCAGACACTAGTAGATTTGTAAAAAGATCGTAAGTTGACAGTTAGTTGAGGATCTTTGGTGAGCCCCAGTTGCTTCGGGACTTATCACAGTTGTGCATTTGTTTTGATGTTGTACAGATAAAGCGGGGACTTGTCCCAAATTTTAGATGGTCTTGTAAATGCATCAGTTAGAGGCTTTTGTAGACGCATGTGGGTATATGAAAGTAAGAGATGTACGATCATTTTGATTTGAGGCTACGGGACATTTAGGAGCAGGTCGTTCTAAGGGTGTCTACAAAGCCGTGTCTAAGTAGAGTCTTGCTTATGGATGTGTTGCGCTCCACATTTATAAGTAGGAGGCTACGGGACATTTAGGAGTTGTTTCATTTCTTCATTTCTAGATCATGCAGTAGAGCCAATGGTGTAAGTAAAATCATATCTGATCATTGACGTTGGTTTTCCTTTGTATAGTCAAATGCCGATGACAAGACAAGATAAGAGCAAAGGTAATGGGGTAGACATGCTCGCGAGAGAAGGAATGAGTAAATCACCACCCGGCCCAGCTAAACAATATGGGGCTAACACTGAGTCCCCAGAATCACCTGTTAATGTTATGAAGCAAGAGTTACAGGAATTGAAAAATGCAGTGCATATGTTAACTCAAATAGTGGCTGCACAAACTCGGGGACGAGCTGGTCCAATGATAAATGATGACGGTGCGACTAGGATAGCTAGTCGACAGACACAGGATTTCCTGAAATTGGATCCTCCCACATTTACCGGATCAGATCATAATGAAGATCCGCAAGACTTTATAGATCAAGTTCAAAGAGCATTAGAAGTGATGCACGTAACAGGTGTAGAAACAGTTGAATTGGCAGCTTATACACTGAAGGGTGAGGCCATATTATGGTATGAGGACTGGAAAAGATCAAGGGGTATTGATGTACTCCCAGCTGGTTGGGAAGAATTTAAAACTGCCTTTCTTGATCATTACCTCCCATATGAGGTTCGGGAGGCAAGTGCAGACCAGTTTCTGCATTTACGTCAAGGGAACATGAGTGTTCGGGAATATAGTCTTCGGTTCAATTCCTTGGCCAGATATGCTCCAAATGTGGTGGCTACAATGGCCGATAGAGTTCATCGGTATGTAGACAGATTGGAACCATATTTGGTACGAGACTGCACTATTGCTGCCCTAAATTGGGATATAGATATAGCTAGAATACAGGCCTTTGCGCAGAAAATGGAAGATCAGAGGCAACAGAGAAGAACACAAGGGTTTGAAGAAGGGTCGTCCAAGAGGGCTAGATCCACGGGAAAGTCTATGGCGTCCCAAGCAGAGTTTAGGCCTCGGAGTTTTAATAGACTGACTAGGCCTTCATTTTCTCATTTCCCGGCAGGCACTTCCTCTCACTTTCGATGGTCTAGAGGTTTAAATCAAACCGGGCAAAGTAGCGGGGATCGCGGTTCAGGTTCACAGACGACAGGATCTTTTCACCCGCTGTGTCAGTATTGTAGACGATTTCATTCAGGTGAATGCCGGTGGGGGACTACTAGTTGTTATTGGTGTGGCATAGAGGGGCACTTAATAAGAGAATGCCCACAAAGGGGTGCGAGTGGCGTAGTACCACCTACGGGATCAGCCGCTGTATCATCAGCATCGGTTCCTTTCCCAGGCAGAGACGTTCAGCCTATTGGCCGTGGTAGAGATATGAGAGGAGTAGTGGATCGGCAGAATGAGGAAACATCTCCTGATGACGGTACAGGTACCTTACCATAGTTTCGCATGATGTATATGTATTGATTGATCCAAGCTTTACCTTATTATATGCTACTCCATCGATTACTTTCCACCTGTTGGTGAAGTTATTAGAGTTAAAGACACATATAGTCGTGGTATAGTTGATGTTGGTGATTATAGATGATTAAGTACTCTTAAGAGTGTTCCTAATGAACGGGATAATGGGATTTGGAAAGAAAGGGCAAAATGGCCCTATGCAATGTGACATGTGAAATTGCCGGAGGTGCATAAAGAGTCCTATTTCATATTATTCCCATTGAAAATATTCACATAACAGAGGATTTCACTAGGATATTCATTTCAAATGAAAGGAAAAGATCACAAAGGGGGATGGGGTAAGAATAAGCAAGTATCTATGAGAGTATATGCATGGAGACACTAATAGAGAAGTGCATTTGTTGCACATGAATAAGCTTATCTTAGGGTCCAGGGGGATGCCCGTTTCAGCCTCCAGGGGTCATTTTAGGGTCCTTTTTTGTAATAAATGGTCCATGGCCATAAATAAGCTTATCTTTACATGTTTTAGGTCAACTTGGATGCCAACGAACATCCATGGTTTAACAACACACATGAACATCACCAAAATTACATTTTCCTGTCAATACGTCACCAATTCCATGATCAATTTCATACCAACAATTCCAAGTGTTATACACAAAGATAAATCAAGTTAAGAACATAACCAGATCTTACATGTTGATATTTAATCCATCAAGTTCACTTCCTTCAAGACCACAAGTCCATTTTTGTCACACCCCGTGTCCCAATGGGGCAGATTGGCACCCGTAGCCGATAAGCCCCGAGAGAACCAGGCTTTGCTTATATTCATTCATATGCATGCCATAAGGAATACCACTATCACATATGAGCAAAAAGGCTAAAAACGAAAATCGTGGAACATGTGATATATATACATATGTGAAACTTGGTCGTCGAGGCCATCAAGTCAAAAACGACATGTACCTCTTACATTCATACACCCACATACGTCTACAAAAGCCTCTAACAGATGCATTTACAAGACTAACTGAAAGTCGGGACTAGTCCCCACTTTATACAACATATACAATACCAAAACACATGTACAACTGTGACTCAGAGAAGCCCCGAAATAACTAGAGCTCACCAATGATACGCAAACAACTGGCAACCTACTGTGGAGGCCTACTAGTACCTGCGCCTGCAACAAGTAAGGTAAGTCCCACAAGGGACGTCAGTACGAAGAATGTACTGAGTATATAAGGCTCATAAGAAACTGTATGAAACATAAATACGTCAATACCCCCACACTCTCATGTCTAAATGATTCCATAAATGTTACGGTAATCAACTAGGTTTGGAAACATACGGGGTGTTACATTCTTCCCCCCTTAGAAACATTCGTCCTCGAATGTTAGTGACATTATCCAGTTTAACAAATTCAAGTCTAGGATCATTTTCCATGTTATCATATATATATTCTTAATGCTTATAAATACTTACTTGTTATTGCTCCGATCTCGTATCTTGAACTTCTTCTTCCATTTGAAACAAATGAGGGTACTTTGACTTCATCATTCCTTCAGCTTCCCATGTGATCTCTTCTACTTGCTGATTTCTCCACAATATCTTTACGGAAGCTATGTCTTTATTCCTTAACCTCTTCACTTGTCTATCCAGAATAGCAATAGGTATCTCCTCACAAGTGAGATCCTCCGTAACTTGTAAATCTTCAATGGGAGCAATACGAGATGGATCTCCTATGCACTTTCGAAACATCAAAATATGAAATACTGGATGAACTGTGGAGAGTTCTTGGGGTAATGCTAATTCATATGCAACTTGCCCAAATCTTCTAACAATTTCATATGGCCCTATATAATGGGGATTCAACTTCCCTTTCTTTCCAAATCTCATTATCCCTTTCATCAGTGACACCTTCAAGAATACCCAATCACCTATGGCAAATTCGAGCCCTCTTCTTCTAACATCAACATATGACTTGTGTCGACTTTGGGCCGTTTGTAGCCTCTTTTGGATCACTTTAACTTTCTCCATAGCTTGATGAACAAGATCTGGACCAAATAAAACAGCTTCACCTGCTTCAAACCATCCAATCGGTGATCTACGCTTCCTTCCGTATAAAGCTTCATAAGGTGCCATTTTGATACTTGAATGATAGCTCTTATTGTAGGCAAATTCAATAAGAGGCAAATGATCATCCCAACTGCCTTGAAAATCTAACGTGTAAGCTCGTAGCATATCTTTAAGTGTTTGGATAGTACGTTCTGCTTGTCCATCTTTCTGAGGATGAAAAGCCATACTCAGATTCACTTGGGTTCCCAAACTCCTCTGAAAAGATCTCCAAAAATGTGCAGTAAATTGAGCTCACCTATTTGATATAATAGAGATTGGAATCCCGTGTAATCGCACTATCTCTTTAACATACAACCTGGCATAATCTTCAGCTGTATAGGTGGTCTTGACTGGTAGGAAATGCGCTGACTTGGTAAGCCTGTCAACTATTACCCATATGGAATCAAATTTTCACAGTGTACGAGGCAAACCTGTGATGAAATCCATATTAATCATGTCCCATTTCCAGACTGGAAGATTGATACATTGCATATAACCTCCAGGTTTCTGATGCTCTATGTTTACTTATTGGCAATTTGGGCGTTGAGCTACAAATTCTGCAATGTTCTTCTTCATGTTTCCCCACCAATACATTTCTTTCAAATCATGGTACATTTTGGTAGCTCCCGGATGAATAGAATATCGTGAATGATATGCCTCTATCATAATTTGTTTCCTCAGCCCGTCTACATTCGGTACACATAATCTACCTTGGCATTGAAGTACTCCTTCTTGCGTAAGAACAAATGCCTTTGTCAAACCCTATTGTACATTCTCTTTCAGTTGCAGTAACATAGAATCCGCAGGCTGCTTCTCTTTCACTTCAGCTATTAATAAAGATTTTGCCGCATTTTGTACAATAAACCCTTCATCTGAGAATTCAAGAAGACGTACCCCCAAGCTGGCTAGTTGATGTAGATCCTTGACTAAGTCTTGCTTTTCCGTCAACTGGCCACTAGTGCCTCCTATTGCCTTGCGGCTTAATGCGTTAGCTACCACATTTGCTTTTCCTGGATGATATAGGATATCAATATCATAGTCTTTCAATAACTCAAGCCACCTCCGTTGCCTCAAATTTAAATCTTTCTGCTTAAAGATATATTGGAAAACTTTTGTGATCAGTATATATGTCAACATGAACCCCATACAAATAATGGCGCCATATCTTTAAAGCAAATACCACAACTGCTAACTCAAGATCATGTGTTGGCCGCAACTGTCTTGAGGCATACGCTATTATATTACCGCTGCATCAATACACACCCTAGGCCAAATCCGAAAGCATCACAATATACTACATAACCTTCGATGCCTTCCGAAAGTACTAATACGGGTGTGGAAGTTAATTTATCTTTCAGCTCTTGGAAACTTTCTCACACGCATCATTCCATTGAAACTTAATTGCCTTGTGGGTAAGCTTTGTTAAAGGTGCCGCAATGGATGAAAACTCTTCAACAAATCTTTTATAATAACCTGCGAACCCTAGAAAACTACGAATTTACGTATGCGTTGTAGGCCTTGGCCAATTTTTCACCGCCTCAATCTTTTGTGTATCAACCCTTATCCCTTCCTCTGATACAATGTGACCCAAGAATGCTACGGATTTTAACCAAAATTCACATTTAGAGAACTTTGCATACAACTTACGCTCACGAAGAATCTGTAACACTTGCCGTAAGTGATTAGTATGGTCCTCTTGTGATCCTGAATAAACCAGCATGTCATCTATAAACACCGTCACGATCACGTCTAGAAATGGCTTAAACACCCTATTCATCAAATCCATGAAAACAACTGGTGCATTTGTTAGTCCAAATGACATAACTAAAAAATCATAATGGCCATACCATGTTCGGAAAGCTGTCTTGGGTATATCTATTTCTCTAACCCTGACTTGATGGTAGCCCGATCTCAAGTCAATCTTTGAAAAATATTGGGCACCCTGTAACTGATCAAATAAATTGTCAATTCTAGGGAGGGGATATTTGTTCTTGATCGTTACCTTATTCAATTGTCGATAGTCAATGCACATCTTTCGTACAAATAATACTGGTAGGCCTGATGAAGCCCTTGTCCAGCAAGTCTTTTAATTGCTCCTTCAATTCACGCAATTCTGCTGGAGCTATTCTATACGGGGGAATAGAGATAGGCTGAGTGCCTGGAATCACATCAATACCAAACTCTACTTCCCGATCTGAGGGCAAACCTGGAAGATCCTCAGGAAATACATCAAGGAATTCATTGACCACTGGAATCGACTGAGGAGTTAGTGGTTCCACATCAGTATCTTTCACTTTTACTAAGTGACAGATGTACCCCTTGGCTATCATTTTCCTTGTTTTAAGATAGAAAATAAATTTTCCTCTCGGTGCCCCTACATTACCCTTCCATTCAAGAAAATTCGTTTGTGGAAAATCAAGCAGTCGTCCCTAACGACTCTTTGTTGACACTCTCTCATCATGTGCCCTGACACACCGTACCAAAATCAAGCAGTCATCCCTAACCAACATGTACCTGAATGAGTTCATTCGCAGTGCTGACACAGCTGACGAGGAAATTCTGCTGCCTGTGAACCTTGAAGCCCACTACTCTGGCCAACTTGACTACCTCTAAACCCTCGAAATTGAGATTGCGTGCCTGCTGTGGAATAAGAGAATGAGGGTCTAGGCGGTCTAGGAAACATCCGAGGCCTAGATTCTCCTTGGGACACCATAGACTGTCCCATAGGTCTAGCTCTTTTTGACGACCCTCTTTCAAATTCGTGCACCCTCCTTCTTTGCCTCTGGTCCTCCATCTTCTGTGCAAACTCCTGTATTCAGGCTATATCCATATCTCTGTTCAAAGCAGCAATGGTGCAGTCTCTCACCAAATATGTCTCTAATCTGTCCACATATCGATGGACTCTGTCTTCCATTGTGGCCACTTCATTCGGAGTATATCGGGCCAAAGAATTAAACTGCAGACTGTATTATCTGACACTCATATTCCCTTGATGGAGATTTAAGAACTGATCTACACGAGCCTCTCAGATCTCATATGGAAGTTAGTGATCAAGGAATGCCGCTTTAAATTCTTCCCAATTAGGTGGATTTGCACCGATACCACGAGATTTCTTCCAATCTTCATACCACAATATAGCTTTTCCTTTCAATCTATAGGCTGTAAGCTCAACTGTTTCTATACCAGTCACGTGCATAACATCTAGAGCCCTTTGGATTTGATCCATAAAGTCTTGTGGGTCTGCCTTTGGATCTGACCCGGTAAATATGGGAGGGTCTAATTTCAGAAAATCCTGTGTCCGCCGACTAGCTACTCTAGCCGCGTCATCTTCGCTTATCGTTGGACCAGCTCATCCCTAATTTTGTGCAGCAACTATCTGAGTCAACATATGGACTGCGTTTCTTAAATCCTGTTCAGTGGCATTCATAGGCAGTTCTGCAGGTACTTCTCTACCTCTTGGCTCTTCCGGAACTGGAAAAGTAGAAGAAGCCCGCGATGCAAACTCCTGTTCAGCGCTACCTTGACTAGCTTGTTCTGGTGGTTATTTACTCGTTCCTTATCCGGCAAGCATATCTACCTGCTTACCTTTGCCCCTACCTTGTCTTGTCATCGGCATTTTACTATAACAAAGAAAACCAAGTACATTGGTCAGATATAATTCCACCTACAACATTGGCTCTATTGCACGATCTAGAAATGAAGAAAAGAAACAACTCCTAAAGGTCCTGTAGCCTCCTACTTATAAATATGGTGCACAACACATCCATAAGAAAGACTCTACTCAGACACGGCTTCGTAGGCACCCTTAGGACGACCTGCTCTGATACCACTTTTGTCACGCCTCGAGTTCCAACGGGGCAGACTGGCACCCGAAGCCGTTATGGCCCGAGAGAACCAATTTTCATTCATGTACCTTCATATGCATGTCTCTATATGAATATCATTCTATCTCATGTAACTATAAGATACCAATGGCGGAATTCATGGCATACATATGCTATATATGAAACTTGACCGTTAGGGCCATCAAGTTAAAATGGACATACATTTCGTATATTCATCTCCCCACGTACGTCTACAAGCCTCTAACAGATACATGTACATAACCATCCTAAAGTCGGGACAAGTCCCCGCTTTATACAACATTTACATAGTACCCAAAACCAATGTACAATTGTGACTCGGAAAGCCCCGAACCAACTGAAGCTCACCAATGATCCGCAAATGACCCTCAACCTACTGTGGAGGTCTACTAGCACCTGCTCCTGCAGCAAGTAAGGTAAGTCCCCCAAGGGACGTCAGTACGAAGAATGTACTGAGTATGTAAGGCTATATGAAACTGCATGATATATATATACTTCAATGGAATCAAATATAAGAGAATAGTCAATATGGATAAGCCATCGCTCTGAATATGTGGAACCATGTACATTGCTTTCATTAATTTCTTTGCTTCTATGCTCATTCATCATTACTTGTACTATGTCGTACCCGGGCCCCAACTGATCAGTGGGTCTTAACATAACATAACGTTATGTTGGGATCGGCCTGAGCTAGGCTTATGCCTCTAGAGCTGCCACCCATAAATCAATATATCAGGTTCGGCTCGAGCTAGGTTCTTACCTCTAGAGCTGCCACCCATAAACCAATATATCAGGTTCAGCTCGAGCTAGGTTCTTACCTCTAGAGCTGCCCCTGGTCAGGTTCGGCCCGAGCTAGGCTTATGCCTCTAGAGCTACCCCCTGATCCGATAATCTCAGGTTCGTCTTGAGCTAGGCTTATGCCGCTAGAGCTGCCACCCGTACTCTTACAACCAACAACTATGCATTACTTCATTTCTTTACTTTGAGAGATTGATACTTTGATAGTCATAACATTATTGGAACTTTGGAATCGTAACATTATTGGAACTTTGGAACAATGTCCACAATTATGTGACACATGAATAACAATTGATCAATGAATAAGGAACATGTGATTAACAATAGATGACAACCTGAATTGAGATACTTTAGAACATTCAGAATGGATCAAGTACAATGACAATGTGAACACTATGTGCTGCAGAAGGATACGGAAAGAGTAACCTTACATACCTTATCTTCCCAATATGAATACATAGTCCTATATGTGAATACAATAATCCAGTTCCATCCTTACGTGTTACTCTACAACACAAGTTCATAACAAAGCTCACGTGAACAACTAACTACCTTATAGGTGCACAAGATGACAATGAGATACATGACTGCCATATAACGTCATTTCACCCTTTACAATACAATCCATTGCATTACCATACCAATAACACCATAACATTCCACACATTGACCAAGACATCATAAACCAATAACATTTCACACCAAGTTTACCCTTTACGCTTCCTTATTAACACTACGTCACAATTATTCCATCAAGTCACCTCAATACCTTTCGTAACAACATATTAACAACAATACATAATTGATATAATCCAATATTCCACCAAACTACCCCTTAAAGTCATTCAATAGGTATCATAAGTTGATAATTACATTCAAAAAGGGCATAGGGGCCTTCGGGGATCAAAAAGAGGCAAAAACATACAAAACAAATTTTGTACTGGGATGTGGAGACACCTGCACCCACATGTGGATGACATGTGGCCGTAGGTTCCCCTCTGGCCTTGTCCAGAGCCATCTGCATTGGCATCTGCGCCCGCAGGTGCTCCAGACGCGAGGACGGATGCTCGTTTCAGCCTACAGGGGTCATTTTAGGGTCCTTTTTTGTAATAAATGGTCCATGTCCATAAATAATCTTATCTTTACATGTTTCAGATCAACTCGGATGCCAAAGAACATCCATGGTTTCACAACACACATGAACATCACCAAAATTATATTTTCCTGTCAATACTTCACCAATTCCATGATCAATTTCATACCAACAATTCCAAGTGTTATACACAAAGAAAAATCAAGTTAAGAACATAACCACATCTTACATGTTGATATTTAATCCATCAAGTTCACTTCCTTCAAGACCACAAGTCCATTTTCAAGTTTATAAGGCAAAACCCTTTTTCGATTGCAAAAGTTGGCAGTTTTACGCATAGTGAACTGTCCAACACTTTTCCAACATAAACAACATGATTTATGCACCATATTAAGCATATAATATAATAAACCATAAGAATAAACACTTACCAAAGCTTTCAAGATAATGATCTTATCCAAGGGAGTGATGGCTTAGGGTTTGTGATAAGTGTGAAATATCTTGGATAATTCTAGAAGTGGCATGTGTGTTGATATGAATAAAAATCTGATTTTCCTTGCCTTATATAGTCCCTCAAGTCATCCTTAGCCAACATTAAATGTGTGTTTACTTGGTCAACATGAAAGAATGGGTCATTTCCATTTTGGGCCATGTCTTTTATATAATTTTGGGCCTCATTTGAGCCCAAATCACAAGATTAAATCCAAACCCATCAAATTTAATGTATAATACCCCCACACTCTCATGTCTAAATGATTCCATAAATGTTACGGTAATCAACTAGGTTCGGAAGCATACGGGGTGTTACAAAAAAATCATAGGTTAGGTTTATAAAATCAGGAATAGATGAAATTTTCCTTTTAAAAATATTCTGGAATTTTTAGGGATCACGACCCACGAGTCATTCCACGAGTTGTGAAATGGTTCTAGGAATTATGGTATGGTTCGTGGTTTTCTGGAAAGATCTTGTAAGTTTTCTGGATCATATTTCATGGATCACTTCATGGGTCGTGGACTTGGACTTCTTTCCACAACTTATTTTGTCATTCATGGTTTTCAAGGAGATATGTTCTCTCAGCCAAATTCCATGTGTCACTCTACAACTCGTGATATCATTCCACGAGTTGTACTGTGTATTATGAAAACTTAGGAGTTGAACCATTTTTGGTATTAGTTCCACGAGTGGGTTCATGACTCATGGTTTGGTTCCACAGGTCGTGGACACCTTTGTGAGTTAGTAGAAAAGTGAGGAGGGTTTCCACGTGATGTTCCACAGGTCATGGACCTAGTTCATGACTCGTGAACCTTTCTGTGATAATTGGGAAATTAAAAGTTTTTAGTCTAATTTGCTATGCTAAGTGTTGAATACTTATAGGCTTGAAATTTAAAGTGTTACATCACAGATCCTTTTCACAATCCCTACCAAGCTTCCATGATTTGTGATTTCTAGATCGTGCTCCATAGTGGTGTTTATTTAAGTCATAAGTTCCTATAGTCCATGTCATATATCGTACTTCAGTTGTACCATGTCACAGTCCATACATTAGTTCCATAGTCCATAGGATGGACCATATGATGAAAATCCTATATTTAATAAAAGACACGTTGGCTGTTTTGTTTCCATTTTTAGACAGATACCCTCAAACCTAAGAGCTCTCTCTCACCCTTCTAAAGCTAGGTAAGTTTGCGCTATCATTCTCTATGAAAATTTAAGGAATTCTACTCCTAAATTATTGATTCTAATAAGATTTCTTACTATGAACTCCTAGAGTACTTCAAAAAAATGCTTTTGTAAGTCCCAAGAACAAAACTTGCAGGCTCTCCTTAAAGATTTGGAGTGCTTAAGGTATGTAATGCTACCCTTCACATATGAAAAACCCTGTCCTTCCCCATGAATACGTCCTATGAAATCCTAGTCTTTTATGTGCATGAGTTAGGGTTAGGTAAGAAAACTCTCGAGTCTTGAATTACTTAAACCCTTGATGAAATTTTATGAATCCTTTATGAAACATAATTGAATTCTAGAAATGAGTTTTTATATCATGATTAAACCTCAATTTATAAATTTTCTTATGAATTATGGATGAAGTTCAAAATAATTATGAAAGTATATATTTTTTCTAGAGACTTAAACTCGAAAATTCTTATAATTTGGGTACAAGGCTGATACGAATCGACACACGAAAACAAGAACAAAGTACAAAAATAAAGAAAAGAAGTTAAAGATAGTAAAATTGACACAAAAAGAGGAAATTGAAGCAACCAAAGGTGTATTAAACCAATGAACCTTAACAATTAATCCTACAATAAGCACCAATTTCCTACGATGACCTCGAGGGAATTGAATTCACCCCACAACCAACGTTTCTAAGCAAAAATATCAATCAGAAGTTTACACCAAGCTCACATATTCTCAAGTGTTTTGCAAAAGCAATAATTATCCAAAATAATATAAGGAATGAAAACCTAGGATTAGCTATTTATAGTCATGGATAATTATTACATAAATGGCCTAAAAGTGGCACTCAAAAGAAGTTATGAAAATAGCCAAAAATGGCTACCTTTTCAGCTCGACGGACCGTGAAACACATGACGGTCCATCACTCAGGCCGTCATCCCTAAGTAGTGTTGCTACCCATTTATAGCTCAAGTGATGGGAGACCTAATGTTCAGTCACTCTATCGATGGGCCGTCACCCAAGCCATTGAGGCTTGACAGAATGCGTTTTGCCCTTTCTTCGACCTCTAGCCCAACCATCATTATGTAAAACCCTTTTGGTTGTATCAAAGTGTATTCAAGTACGTCTATATTCACAAAAATACCATGAAGATCCTGTAATTCCCAGGCTTGGATCCTTGTAAATGGCTTGGATGGCTTAAAGATGACTTTGGTTGCATCATTCTCTCCTTCCTGAAGAGAATTTATCCTCAAATTAGGCCCATCATCATTATAAACATCAAAAAGAAAGAGGTCACACACGTTGAATATGTTGTGAACTTGATACGCTAGAGGTAGGTAAATCTTGTAATTATTATCATTGAGCCTTTCAAGGACTTGAAAAGGACCATCTTCCTAGGCATCAATTTTTCCTTCCTTTTGTTTGGGAATGTAATAAGCCTCCAATTCATTTTCTCCATTTTCTTGCATTTTTTACATTTCAACCTTTCCTGTAGCTACCCTAAGTCATTTATGACTTACTAAAGCCAGTGGTTTGGTTCTCGGGTAGTTTGTTTGGGTTTTAATTCTATTTCTCTATTTTGGAGCTTTTAAAGTTGAGAAATTGGCCTTCGACCAAAACTTCTAGTAAATGGCCTTGTATGAAAATTCCAATAGTTTCTTTTGCTCTACAACATGTATTTTAGGCTAGGGAGACCTTTGTTTCAGGTCCCGAGGCTTCCAAGCTCGATTTGGGCTATTGGGTGGATTTTGGAAAAAATAGAATGAGTGTGGGGCCTATATTTTTTCGAAACAATCTCTGTTGGAAATTTTGATGGTTCTATTGAATCTAGAATGCTATTTTTGATAGGGTATCATAGTTTGCTTACATTCACGGGGTTGCGAATGAATCTGGAGCACCCGATCGGAGTCCTTTTGGACTTGGCAAAAATTTTGGTTTTTGGTAGCTGGTGCTGCCGCTTAAATAGCTTGGGAGCCACTTTAGTTGTAGACACTTTAGAAACTTAGTTCCGCTTTAGTAGTACTTGGATACCTGGTAGGGGATCCTCTTAAGCAGGCCTTGGCCGCTTTAGCGGTGACCGCTTAAGAGGTCATTTGGCCGCTTTATTGGCCACTGCTGTGTGTATATGTATAGTTTCCCCTCCGACCCCAATCCATTTCTTAGACTTATAAACCTCCATTTATGAGATTTTGAGCTTGGAAATTGATGGGATTTCATCCTATTGAACTCAGGTATGATACTTGAATGATCCTTGGTCATCTTCCTCTATTTTCTGTGTCTTTTTCCTCCCTGAAATCCGTTAAATTTCTAGTTTAGACCTTTGATTCTTGAACTCTTTGGGGCTGATTTGAGCCCCAATTGGGACTCCATTTGTGATTAATTTTTGAGCATGTATTCCTTGTCCTTCGAGGGACCTAATGACAGATTCAAAAGCTGAATTTTATATGTTGGTCCCATGGGCCCATTTTTGATCCAATTTTTAGTATGAATTTTATTATTGCAATATGAGTCTCATTTTGCTTGTAATGACTTATAGATTATGTTTATGATAGCGCAGCAGTATTCTGAGATCAAGGAGAGGGATCGAGCAACTCATGGGTGGTTCAAGGCTGCTGTTCAACATCCAGGTAGGCTACGGTCTACTTTACTCTGTGAGATGGTGTATTGTATAGATTACATGCGGGCTTGGGGTATATATGGTAGGTTTAAGCTTATTTCTTCTTTCTAGCATTCTTAGTTTTTATTAGGAGGCTTAGATTAGAACCATGGTTTGGAATCCTTAGTTTAGGTAGTTGCTTTCCTTAGAATGTGTTCCTCGGGGTACTTTAGCTAGTATAGCAATCTCTTAAGGTAACTACGATAGAATAGTACCCTTTTATTAGCACGTGGACTTTAGACTTCTTTGGCATAGTATGGTCCACTTGGTATTGAACCCCGACTTATATTGACCCTTTCTACGTCTACAGCTCAGACTAGGATAAGTAGTCTTGATTGCTTGCTATGACCTTAGGGCTCGTTTGGTTTGAATACAAGTTATGCTGGGATAGGTTATGTTGGGATTAGTTATGTTGGGATTATTTCTTATTGAGTGTTTGGTTTGTTGTATTCAAAATAATACGTGTTGCGTAATTTCTAAGAATAAGTTAATTGATTACAAAAATACCCTCCACCTTATTTAGTTTTTTATATTTTATTTTCAAGCTTTAGTTATTCATTCTTAAAAATAAAACTTCTATCTTATTTTAGCTTAATTTTTTGTGTGTGCATTCCCATGATTATGCCGTGTGCATTTAAAAATAAAGCTTTCATCTTATTTTGCTTAATTTTTTTATGTGTGTGCCTTCCCATGATTATGCCGTGTGTGTTTAAAAAAAATTCTTTCTTCTTATTTAGTTTAAAATAAAACTTCCAGCTTAAGTTTGTTAAAGTAAAAGAGGATTGATTTGTTGTTTATGTCACTTCATTTAAACACATATCACTTATATATTATAAAATATTAAAATTATCTTCATTTTAATTGATATATAAAATATAAAATTTCAAGTGATTAAAAATCTATTTAATTTAAAATATGTAATTCAACAATAGAGTCAACATTTCTATTACTCTTAAGAGAAATCAAAATATATAAATGAACATAAGAATTAGTCAAATAAATTCAACGTATAATATATTCATAAATAAAAATATATATTTATATAGTGTAATTTTTTAATAAAAAACATGAAGAATTATCGTAAAATAACACGTAGTGGAGGTTGTGAATGCTATTATAAGTGATATTAAAAATAATGTGAATATTCATGGAAGTGAAAAGTGATTATAAAGTGGGTTTGAGGGGTACTTTTGTCATTTTAATTACTTATCACAAGACAAATTATCCTACTATACCACCAAGAGGGAGGGATAACTTATCCTGGTACTAATTAGTAATCCTGGAATAAGTTATCCCAGGCCGTACAACGAAACAAGACACCAAAATTTTATCCCAGGACTATTTATTCTTATCCTTTGCACCAAACGACCCTTTAGGGTAAGAATAACGATATTTAGCATAGGTTTGGGTTAGTACCTTACAGCCAGGTTGGTTTCCTTAGTTTGACTTCTTTAGTACCATGCTTTATCCCATTTATCCTCCCTTATCTATTGATTTATCTATGTATACTTGTTGTTCGAATTATATATATCCATATTGCTCTGTGTTTTATTGGGCCTGAGGCCTTGGTTACGAGACTAGTTGGATACCAGGTTATTTCTCTATTCTCTGAAAGAGTTGTGGCTTAGTTGATAGACGTTTAGGCACTTACATTTTCATTGTGTGGATATTGATGATGGCATGTATATATTTATACGCATATTTGGTGGTACAATTCTAAATAAAATCATTGTTTTTTCTACTATTTTCAGAAAGGGATTTTTTCTAACTTTTCTCTCTTAAATTAGTCTATAAAACAGAAATCATACCACCCTTTCTGTTGGACAAAAATCTTTTAAACTAGCATGCACCACTTTGAAAACTCAGACCAAAGCAGATGTCGATCTATTATCGATCTACTTATTTATCATTATTTACTTATTTCGGTCAAGGAAGATTCCAACCCTTTCTACACTATTCTATCATTTTAGTCCGGTTCAATCTTGGGCACTAGATTTTATGGATTACTACTTGTGTAGTCTCAGTTCAATTCCGAATACTTGTTACACTATTACTTATCTCTGGTATGATACATAGTGGATTTATTATGATTGATTATTAGTAGTACTGGTTCGGGACCAGGCATTATATACTAATATACCGAGTCCCGTATGGGTCCCTCTGTCTGGGAACCCCTTGCCGGAAGAAGGAATACCCCATAGGTCCTGCGATGCAAGCCGACGAGTCGAAGAAGGTGTATATACTTGGTACGATCTAACACTCAGTTGGTATTGCAGTATTGGATTTACTTTATATTCATCATTCATATGCATTGCCTATCACTAGTATAATTATTTGGTGCTTGTACCTACCGATTTTATGGGGGGATGGATAGGTATAGGTTATGTTTGTTGTTTGCTGAGTGATTGTTTGTACCTTTCGAGCTTATTGGGGTTCGGTTAGGTTATTATTTGTCCAGGCTTATCCTGTTGTATTATTGTATAGTTTGTGGTAGGATGGTTATGGATTTGTTCCTGAGGCTATAGGTACGCTTTTGAGTTCCTTTCTTTTTTGATAGTATGAGCCTTGTTATTAGACTACCTTATGATTATTCTTGTTTCGGGTTTGATGTTCTGATTGTGTTAAAGCTAGCTCCCTTCTTGTCTATGATCCTCATAGTATTTAGGCTTTTAGGCTAGCTCCCTCAGGTTAGTACATTCGTGTTTAGCTACCTATATAGTACTGTCGTATATCCCTTTCTTCTCTAGCTATTCTTATTAAATATCACCTTCTTCCTTCATTACTACTATTGTATATTACCTTCATCCCTAACTATTTATATTGTATAGTACTTTCGTCCCTAGTTACTCGTAGAATATGGTGGTTTATCTCTACTTCTCCATTATCCTTATCACATTTCATTTCTTAGTTAGTTGCTTGTAATGTATATTCTTGCCTTACGTGTTATTTGTACTTGCATTATCTTTAGAGCTCAGTCGGTCGATGCCTGTTGAGTACCTCGTGTTTAGTACTCATACTACACTTCTGCACTCTGTAAATCATAGTACGAGTTCTTGCCACTAACCTGTGTATCTTGTGGAGTTGTCATGGATCGGAGATTTGGGGTGAACTCTTGTCATCTTGAGTTGTTCCTTCTCCCTCTCTCTTTTGCTGGAATGATCCTTATTTTGTATTTCAGAGACAGTCTTGTGTGTATATATATATATATATTATTTTTATCTAGTACTCCTGTTATGCTAGTGGCTCTTGTATCGACTCACACCAAATCTTGGGGGATATTTTTCTTTTTTCTGGTTCTCTTTCTTCTTCTATTCAATTTTGGTTATCTTTTTTCTCTTATTAGCCCATTTCTCATTGATCTGGGCTAGGGGTAGGCTTACCTACTGGTGGGTTATAGTAGATGCCATCATGACCTGAGAAATTGGGTCGTGACAAGGAACATCTCCTTGAGAAAGTGAATCTACACCCAATCTCTCGGTTCAAGCATAAATCTTTTCCTTCCTTTGTCTGCCTTCTAAGACATCTCTTGGTTCTTCTTCTCGAGTTGGAGCCTTACTTTCTCATGCAATTTCTTCATGGCTTTGGCTTTTTTTGCACCATCTAAACTCACAACAACATCTTGAGACAAAGGGGTTAGTGGATTAAAACTATAGACAACTTGATACAAGCCAAATTAGTGTCAACCTTTCTTGGCTTGTATTTCAAGGGCAACAATAAGGTATCCAAGCCACAAAGAGCTTAAGGCCACAAGGACGTGTATGGAGGTTCCATTTTGAGCTCCAAGTAGAGTAATATTACATATGGAAGATAACTTGGAGTCAAGGGAGCCATTGGAGGTCGTCGGAGAGTTAAAAAGAGCTAAACAACGACCTGGAGCAACCTGCGCCCTGACTTGCGGTATCTGGTCACCCATATGCGCCAGCAGGTGGCTATAATATCAAGTTTAAACTAGGGCCTTTATGGACTCAAAATTGTTATGCCTTGGCTGCCCTTTCTTCTCCTATTCTTTAACGTAGTTTGGGCCAGATTGCCAAGTAGGTGATGGGTGTAATTGGCCCTATAATCTAGTCAAAATAGTCTTAGTAGGTGATTCACCTACTTGGTTCTTAGGTTGGTCAATAAGTCAATATAGGTGATACACCTACTTGCTTAATTTAAGTAAAGCAAACATCTCACTTATTTTATTCCATATTCAAAATCTTAACCCTTTACTTTAACTTAACACTTATATACACTAGTCCACTTTAAACCTTAAGGTAGAACACAACCTTACTTTATATACACTTGTCAACTTTAAACCTTAATGTAGAACACCCCTTTACTATCTCGCATTCATATATTTTCGTTGGGGTTAGCTTGATTGTGTACATGCTAAAAAGTTTGGGGGGTTATAGGATCCTTTAAATCCATTTTAAACCATTTCTAATCACTTAATAAACTTAGTCCCTTACCTATATAATAAGGCTACCTCAAGTTCTATATAAATAGAACAAGTACACGTAAAATATAGGGTATTACAAATATACAAACTCCTTCTATCATTTTAGTACCCACCTTACTTCTTTCAATCACCATCTCTGTCTCTAGCTCTACTCATATCTCTATACCCTGACTGATTGTAGTTGTTGTCCTTGTAATAGTTCCAACTTTGATTCCCTTGACCTTGGCCTAGTGTCTTGATTAGATCCTTGGGCATTGGTCAGGAAAACCACAACCTGATCATTCAAATAGTTTGCCTCTTCCCCAGAATCAAAATCAGGACTATTATGTCTTGGTGCTTTTCCTTGTGAATCAACTGCATTTACCTTTTCATCCCCAGCCCCCATTACATGATTTGCAGTGATACCTATTTGAGTTTTCATCTTAATTATATCTTTATCTTGTTCCTTGTCTTTCCTACGCTGCTCTGCAGACATACCTATAACATAAGTGTCGGCAGGAACTTCAGATTTCCATATGTGCCATGTCCTATTAGTTTTGGTAATGCTATCAAGCATCACTACTGGATTTGTACAAGTTTGACTCATAAAAGCTCCTTCAGTAACAGTATCACCTACCACCTTGGTATTGGCATTCAAAGACCTACAAAAGATTTCCAACAAACTCTCATCATGTACCTTATGATTAGGACATTACTTTAGCTTCTTGTTGAACCTTAGCAATGCCTTATACAAAGCATTTGTACTCCTTTTCCTGAAGTTATATAATTCATCCTTTAGCTATAATATTCTGGATGGTGGGAAAGACCTTCTGAGAAAGCCCTCTTCCACTTCCTGCAGGTGGTTATTGAGTTATTAGGTAATTCTGCCAACCAAAAAGTTACTTCACCTTCTAATGAGAATGGAAATAACCATAATCTGATTGCATTTTGGCTCACACCGGGTAGTTTATATGCCTTATAAATCCCTAAAAGATTCATTAGGTGCATATTTGCATCATCATCAGCATGTCCTGTGAATACTCCTTTCATGTTCAGTAACTGTATCATAGTGCTGGTAATATCAAACTTGGCCCTAGTGGGTAGTGGGGGTGGAACTATGGCACCTGTTTCACCTACATCATCTAGGTTAACATCATCATCTTCATCAAACTGAAGGGTATATCGATAGTGTTGCTGCTCATGGCCCCAATTCCTCTTTGTCTGGTATGTTCATTCAGTTCAGCCTGACGGGCTGCCTTTTTTTATCTAGCTTGCTCATTAGTTGCAGCTTGGAGTTGCTCTTTAACTAGCTAGGCTACTGATATCACCCAAACTATACCTCCAGAAAAGTATAACATGGTCGCTGTATCAAATATAGAACCCAACTAGATTGGGGTCGATCCCACAGGGAATAGGATAGACTTCTATCAAATGCTTGTCCGAGTGATTGGCAAGTAAGTAAAAAGGGGAGTTTTTGTAAACAAATAGTAACAGTAACAAATGTGGATTGTCGGAATTGTGATCAATACGAGAAAGGCACTAAGACTGTGATCCCCAAGATTTCTTAACTCCACCGAGAACTTATGCTGGCAAACTGTCCCGCTGCCTTGGATGTAAAATCTAATAAGATAGGTTTATTTAAATGTCTCTCGACCTTGGTTAGATGAATTTCACTCTTCTCCTCTCAATCTTCGAGTGTCGCACTACTAACCCTTGTTCTTGATCTCAGATAACTATCCCTGTTACGACTCATGTTATTAGATGAAGGTTGATAGCTTCAAATCTCTATTGTTATTCCCTTTTCCCAATCTCTACTTCTCTCTCAAGCAAGTTTAAAATACAAGCGAGTTTCCAACTTTTGCAACCGTTAGAAGATCAATTATAAAAAAGGAAATAACAATACATACAGTTACACCAGTTCAGAATTGCTTCGCACTTAATCCATTTCGTTAATTCCTTATAGTTCACACAACCCTAGTTGAAAGATTTAGCTACTCATGATTTCAAGAACACAAGAAGAATTAAATGATGAAAACATAATTATGAACTCACAAGAAGAAGAAAACTCTGAAATCTCAATATAAATCAAAACCCTAGAATGTTTGAGATTACAAGATCAATGTGTTTATGAACCTTAAAACAATATAATATAATCTAAAACAATGTAATAGACAACTCCCTAAGCATGGGACAACATAGGGGTATTTATAGATACAAAAAGAATCCTATCCTAAAACATGTAAGAGAAAAAAGTTGGCAATTTTCCATAGACCGTGACTTGAGGTCGTGGACTCAACCAACGAACCGTGGGTACAGATCGTAGGAATCAGGCATCAATGCACAATTACAGAAGTTGATTCAAGACTAGGATCACTATAGGAATTTCATCGGCTTGTAATGTAGGCTTGGGGATGGGTATGGTACATATGGATATGGTGACTCAACCCTCCTTGACACTACACTATTTTTGGCTCCACTTTCCAACCATTCTCATTTTATTCTCCCTCATTTTTTTTTCAGATTTTGGGTATGGTTTTTCTTCATACTTTCAAAACACATTTTTATTTTTTTTTCATTTTTTTTCTTTTTGCAATTTCTATTTATTTCACTCACTTTTTTTTCTTTTTCACACCCAAATATTTTTTTTTTTTAAACTAATCCCTTCTTCATACCTAAGTCAAACTATGCACCCCTAAAATAGCTGCCCTCAACTTAGGCGATTTACCTGAGTTGAGGTCCACAATGTCCAAGAAGGGACCAGGGCCAAGACATGTTCATTATAAGGCTTAAAATTGGGATCAAGGGATATTTACTTCATTTGGTCAGGCATTTTGGATAAAAGTGGACTTATTCAAGAATGGCCTATGATCCTTTCCTAACCACTATCCTCTAACCTAGGCAAGACTAACCGGGCAAGTTCTGGATCGCACATACAAAGTGAACTAGGTAATGACCTCACACATACATAGCATAGGGTTACACTATCAACTACTACCTATCCAGTTCATGCATTGCTAAGCTACAATTATTCTGCCTATAATCCTAATGCCATAACTAGATCCAACAGTTGTCACAAACTAACATGCTACACATAATTCAAAACCATATTTTTAGGAGAAAAGTCCTTTAAACAATCAAAAAGCATCATTATCATTCAAAGTTCGTTCAAAATTGACTGCACTAAGGTTCCCTAATTTTTCTCTTAACTAAACATGAAAACACATAATGAAATACAAACAACAACCTAAACATGCCGGTTCTAATATGATAACACACTCGGGGGAAAATAAACATGGTAATAAAAAACCCCGAGTAGTGGTATACCCCCACCCGAACCTAAATAATGGTGCACTGTCCTCAGTGCACAACTATAAATATGATAAGTGTAAGGGAGTGAAAAACATACCTGTGGTGCCCTAGGTGCCGGATGTAGGCCTATCTGAAGCTAGATCATCTGTATGATCTCTGGGCTCCATGCTGGGTGCTGACGGTGGAGGGGGTGGCTGACTAAAGGATGCACCCAGGGCTCTCTGCTCATGGGCAATTTGGGTAACATAGAACTCTACCCGAGAAACCTTAGTCACCCTCCTCATATCACTCTCAAACTCATCTCGACTCACACTCTATCCCTCAAGACTCCTTGGCCTCTTGCCTCTATTAATAGAAGGCTCCTCATCAGCAAATAAATCAGCCATAAACATCGGTGCTATCGGGACCGATGTCAGCATAGGTGGAATGATAGGAGTGTGGCTGACTATTAAAGATCCAACATCTGCCCTCAAAGAAGCCAACTTGTAACAACCTGTATATTTTTGAACCCATGAGACTACCATAACATTTATGAAATTATTTAAATATGAGAGGGTTGGTGAATTATGCATTAATTTGTTGGGCTTAAATGAATTTTGTGCCATTGGGCTCAAATGAGGCCTAAAATTATATAAAAGACATGGCCCAAAATGGAAATGACCCATTCTTTCATGTTGACCAAGTAAACATAATTAATGTTGGCTAAGGATGACTTGAGGGACTATATAAGGCAAGGAAAATCAGATTTTTATTCATATCCATACACATGCCATTTCTAGAACTTCCAAAGATATTTCTTTTATCTTTCAAACCCTAAGCCATCACTCCCTTGGACAACATCACTCTCTTGAAAGATTTGTTAAGTATTTATTCTCATGGTTTAGTATATTATATGCTTAATATGGTGTATAAATCATGTTGGTTATGTTGGCAAAGTGTTGGACAGTTCACTATGTGTAAAACTGTCTATTTTTGCAATCGGAAAAGGGTTTTGCCTTGAAACCTTGAAAATGGACTTGTGGGATTGAAGGAAGTGAACTTGATGGATTAAATATAAACATGTAAGATGTGATTTTATCCTTAACTTGTTTTATCCTAGTATAAAATGTTTGGAATTGTTTTTGCAAAATTGTGCATGGATTGGGTGGTGTATTGAAAGAAAAATGTGGTTTTGGTGATGTTCATGGGTGTGGTGAAACCATGGTTGTTCGTTGGCATCCGAATTGACCTAAAACATGTAAACATAAGCTTATTGGTGTCCATGTACCATTTAGTACAAAAAAGGACCCTAAAATGACCCCTGGAGGCTGAAACGGGCATCCTCCCTCGCATCTGGAGCACCTGCGGGCGCAGATGCCAACGCAGGTGGTTCTGGAAAAGGCCATAGGGGAACCTACGACCGCATGTCATCTACCTATGGGTGCATGTGGCTCCACAGCCCAGTCGAGAATTTTATTTTTTGTGTTTTTGTCTCTTTTTGATCCCCGAAGCCTCCTATACCCTTCTTGGATGTAATTATCAACTTATGACACCTTTTTAATGACTTTAAGGGGTCGTTTGGAGGCATGTTGGATTATATTAATTATGGATTGTTGTTAATATGTTGTTATGAGGCGACTTGATGGAGTAATTATGATGAAATAATAATGAGGAAGCGTAAAGGGTAAACTTGGTGTGAAATGCTATTGGTTTATGATATCTTGGTCAATGTGTGGAATGTTATGGTGTTGTTAGTATGGTAATGCAGTGGATTGTATTGTAAAGGGTGAAATGACATTATATATCAGTCATGTAGATCATTGTTGTTTTTTTCACTTGTAAGGTAATTAGTTGTTAACCTGAGCTCCGTTATGTACTTGTGTTATAGAGTGAAACGTAAGGAAGGAGCTGGATTATTGTATTCACATATAGAACTGTGTATTCATTTTGGGAAGTTAAGGTATATAAGGTTACTCTTTTTGTATCCTTCCGTAGCACATAGTGTTCACATTATCATTGTACTTGTTCCATTCCGAAATGTTCTAAGGTATTTCAGTTTAGGTTGTCATCTATTGTTAGTTTATTTCAGTTTAGGTTGTCATCTATTGTTATTCACATATACCTTATTCATTGACCAATTGTTATTCATGTGTCATGTAACTGTGGACATGGCTCCAAAGTTCCAATAATGTTACATTCTAAAGTTCCAATAATGGCATGACCATCGAATGAACTATTTCAAAAATTACAGAAGTGATGTAATAAAGTCTCTATTCGTGGGTGGTATCACAGGGGTTAAAATACCTAGCATGGGTCGATACCGCCACTACGGGTGGTATCCCAGGGGAAAAAGAAAAGCCTAGCATGGGTCGATCCCGAATAATTGTTGATTATTACCCACTGATCAACTTGAGGCCGGGGCATTATATAAATGAAAGGATGAGTAATGAATGAATGAATTAGTGATGAACGAATGAATGAGCGTAAAAGCAAAGAAAGTAATCAACATAATATACATGGTTCCACACATACAGAATGGTGACTTATCCATATTGATTATTCACCTTTATTTGATTCCATTGAAGTATTTATGTATCATACCGCTTCTTATGGCCTTACTCAGTACATTCTTCATACTGACGTCCCTTGGGGGACTTACCTTACTTTCTGCAGGTACAGGTAGTAGTAGACCTCCACAGTAAGTTGCAGGTCATCTACTGATCATTGGTGAGCTCCAGTTGGTTCGGGGCTTTTCGAGTTACGTGTGTACATTGGTTTTGGTATTATAAATGTTGTATAAAGCGGGGACTTGTCCCAGCTTTAGGTTGGTTATGTATATGCATCTGTTAGAGGCTTTGTAGATGTACGTGGGGAGATGAATGAAATAATGTATGTCCATTTTGACTTGGTGGCCCTAACGACCAAGTTTCACATATGTATATATCATATGTTTCCATGACTTCAACCATTAGTATTTTGTATCTATACGTGATAGTGATGTTCCTTGAGAGACATGCGTATGAGTGTATATGAATGAAGATTGGTTCTCCCGGGCCTTAATGGCTTTTGGGTGCCCGTCCGCCCCTTTGGAATTTGAGGCGTGACAAAAGTGGTATCAGAGCAGGTCGTCCTAAGGGTGTCAACAAAGCCGTGTCTGCGTAGAGTCTTGCTTATGGATGTGTGGTGCACCACATTTATAAGTAGGAGGCTACGGGGCATTTAGGAGTTGTTTCTGTTCTTTAATTCTTAGATCGTGCATTAGAGCCAATATTGTAGTGGAATCATATATAACCATTGGACTTGGTTTTCTTTTGTATAGTAAAATGCCGATTACAAGACAAGGTAGAGGTAAAGGTAAGCTGGTAGATATACTTGCCGGAGAAGGAACGAGTAAATCATCACCTGAACAAGCTAGTCAAGGTGAGGCTGACACTGAGTTTGCATCGCAGGCTTCTTCTATTTTTCCAGCTCCAGAAGAGCCGAGAAGGAGAGAAGAACCTGCAGAACCACCTGCTAATGCTACTGAGCAAGATCTCAGTAATGCGGTACAAATGTTGACTCAGATAGTTGCTGCACAAAGTCAAGGACGAGCTGGTTCAAAAACAAGTGATGATGGTGCGGCTAGGGCAGCTAGTCGATGAAAACAGGACTTTTTGAAATTAGACCCTCCCACATTCACTGGGTCAGATCTGAATGAAGATCCGTAATACTTTATAGATCAAATTCAAAGGGTTTTAGATGTTATGCATGTGACTGGTATAGAAATAGTTGAGCTTGCGACATATAGATTGAAAGGAGAGGCGATATTATGGTATGAAGATTGGAAGAAATCGCGTGGTATTGGTGCAAATCCACCTAATTGGGAAGAATTTAAAGCGGCATTCCTTGATCACTACCTTTCTTATGAGATCCGAGAGGCTTATGCGGATCAGTTCTTAAATCTCCGTCAAGGGAATCTAAGTGTCATAGAATACAGTCCGCAGTTTAATTCTTTGGCTCGATATGCTCTGAATGTAGTAGCCACAATGACAAACAGAGTTCATCGATATATGGACAGATTGGAACCGTATTTGGTAAGGGACTGCACTATTGCCGCTTTAAATAGAGATATGGATATAGCTAGAATTCAGGCTTTCGCACAGAAGATGGAGGACCAAATGCAAAGAAGAAGGGTACACAATTTTGAACGAGGGCCGTCAAAGAGGGCTAGACCTATGGGACAGTCCATGGCGTCCCAAGGAGAATGAGGCCTCGGATGTTTCCTAGACCGCCTAGACCCTCATTCTCCTATTCCATAGCAGGTACTCAATCTCAATTCTGAGGGTTGAGAGGCAGCCATGTTGGGCAGAGTAGTGGGATTCGAGGTTCGCAGACCGCTGGATTTTCTCGTCAGCCGTGTCAGCACTGCGGATGGTTTTATTTAGGTGAATATCGGCTTGGGACAAATGTTTGCTTTTGGTGTGGTATAATGGGGCATATGATGAGAGACTGCCCACGAAGAGGCTTGGGTAGTGTAGCACGACCTGTGGGATCAACCGTTGCATCATCATCATCGGTTCCTTTCCTAGGTAGAGGTGTACAGCCTGCGGGTAGTGGTAGAGGTGCCAGAGGAGAAGCCAGTTCTAGTGGAACCCAGAATCGCACCTATGCTCTAGTGGACCGGCAGAATTTGGAGGCTTCTCCTGACGTCGTCAAAGGTATATTATCCATATTTTCGTATTATATATATGCATTGATTAATCCGGGTTTTACATTGTCATATTTTAGTCCATTGATTGCTGCGAAATTTGAAAGAACACCGGAACTATTAACTAAGTCAATTGAAGTATCTACACCAGTTGGTGACTATATTATTGCAAAAAGAGTATATCGTAATTGTGTGGTAACTGTGTGTGGTCATGATACACTGGCTGATCTTATTGAACTGGACATGGTGGATTTTGATGTCATAATGGGTATGGATTAGTTGGCTTCTTGTTATGCCACGATAGATTGCCGAGCTAAGAAAGTACATTTTCATTTTCCCCAAACAAATGTTCTTGAATGGAAGGGTGATTTAGGGGCACCGAGAGGAAAATTTATTTTCTATATGAAAGCAAGGAAAATGATTGCCAAGGGGTACATATGTCACTTAGTACGAGTGAAAGATACTGATATGGAACCACTAACTTCTCAGTCGGTTCCAGTGGTCAATGAATTTCTTGATGTATTTTCAGAGGATCTTTCAGGTTTGCCCCCAGAACGGAAAATAGAATTTGGTATTGATGTGATTTTAGGAACTCAGCCTATCTCTATTCCCCCGAATAGAATGGCTCCAGCAGAATTGCGTGAATTGAAGGAACAATTAAAAGACTTGCTGGACAAGGGCTTTATCAGGCCTAGTATGTCCCCGTGGGGTGCACCAGTATTATTTGTACGGAAGAAAGACGACACATTGAGAATGTGCATTGACTATCGGTAATTGAATAAGGTAACGATCAAGAATAAATATCCCCTCCCAAGAATTGATGATTTGTTTGATCAGTTACAGGGTGCCAAATGTTTTTCAAAGATCGACTTGAGATCGGGTTACCATCAAGTCTGAGTTAGAGAAAGAGATATACCCAAGACAACTTTTCGAACACGGTATGGCCATTATGAATTTTTAGTTATGTCGTTTGGACTAACAAATGCACCAACTGTTTTCATGGATTTGATGAATAGGGTGTTTAAGCCATTTTTAGAAGTGTTCATGACGGTGTTTATAGATGACATCCTTGTTTATTCAAGATCACAAGAGGACTATGCAAATCACTTACGACAGGTGTTGCAAATTCTTCGTGAGCGTAAGTTGTATCCGAAGTTCTCTAAATGTGAATTTGGGTTGAAATCCGTAGCATTCTTGGGTCACATTGTGTCAGATTAAGGAATTCGGGTGGATACACAAAAGATTGAAGCAATGAAAAATTGGCCAATACCTACGACGCCTACAAAAATTCGTAGCTTCCTTGGGTTGACAGGTTATTATCAAAGGTTTGTTGAAGTTTTTTCTTCCATTGCTGCACCTTTAAAGAAGCTCACACACAAGTCAATCAAGTTTCAGTGGAATGATACATGTGAGAAAAGTTCCCAAGAGCTGAAAGATAAATTGACTTCTACACCGGTATTAGTTATTTCGGAAGGCACCAAAGGTTATGATGTATATTGTGATGCTTCTGGAGTTGGCCTAGGGTGTGTATTGATGCAGCACGGTAAAATAATAGCGTATGCCTCACGACAGTTGCGACCACATGAGAGAAACTATCCCACACATGATCTTGAGCTAGCAGCAGTGGTATTTGCTTTAAAGATATGACGCCATTATTTGTATGGAGTTCATGTTGACATCTACACTGATCACAAAAGTTTGCAATATAGCTTTAAGCAGAAGGATTTAAATCTAAGTCAGCGGAGGTGGCCTAAAATATTGAAAGACTATGATATTGATATTCTATATCATCTAGGGAAAACGAATGTGGTGGCCGATGCATTAAGCCGCAAAGCAGTAGGAAGCACTAGTGCCCAGTTGACGGAAAAGCAAGATATAATCAAGGATCTGCATCAACTAGCCAGCTTTGGAGTTCGTCTTCTTGAATCTCCATATGAAGGGATTATTGTGTAAAATGCAGCAGAATCATCGTTAGTAACTGAAGTGAAAGAGAAGCAGCATGTGGATCCTATGTTCTTGCAGCTGAAAGAGAATGTACAACAGGGTTTAACAAAGGCATTTGATCTGATGCAAGAAAGAGTACTTCAATGCCAAGGTAGACTATGTGTACTGGATGTAGATGAGCTGAGGAGATGAATTATGAGAGAGGCGCATCATTCACGATATTTTATTCATCCGGGAGCTACCAAAATGTATCATGATTTGAGAGAAATGTATTGGTGGGGACACATGAAGAAGAACATTGCAGAATTTGTAGCTCAATGCCCAAATTGTCAACAAGTAAAAGTAGAGCATCAGAAAGCTGGAGGTTACATTCAATGTATCAATCTTCCAGTCTGGAGATGGGACATGATTAATATGGACTTCATCACAAGTTTGCCTCGTACACTGTGGAAATTTGCTTCCATGTGGGTCATAGTTGACAGGCTTACCAAGTCAGCGCATTTCCTACCAGTCAAGACCACCTATACAACTGAAGATTATGCAAGGTTGCATGTTAAAGAGATAGTGCGATTACATGGGATTCCGATCTCCATTATATCAGACAGGGGTGCTCAATTTACGACACATTTTTGGAGATCTTTTCAAAAGAGATTGGGTACACAAGTGAATATGAGTACGGCTTTTCATCTTCAGACTGATGGATAGGCAGAACGTACTATCCAAACACTTGAAGATATGCTACGAGCTTGCACGTTAGATTTTCAAGGCAGTTGGGATGTCCATTTTCCTCTTATTGAATTTTCCTAAAACAATAGCTATCATTCAAGTATCAAAATGGCACCTTATGAAGTTTTATATGAAAGGAAGTGTAGATCACCAATCGGATGGTTTGAAGCGGGTGAAACTGCTTTATTTGGGACAAATCTTGTTTATCAAGCTATAGAGAAAGTTAAATTGATCCAACAACGGCTACGAATGGCCTAAAGACGACACAAGTCATATGCTGATGTCAGAAGAAGAGGGCTTGAATTTGCCATAGGTGATTGGGTATTCTTGAAGGTGTCACCGATGAAAGGAGTAATGGGATTTGGAAAGAAAGGGAAGTTGAGTCCCTGTTATATAGGGCCATATGAAATTGTCCGAAGATTTGGGAAAGTTGCGTATGAATTGGCACTACCCTACGAACTCTCCACAGTTCATCCAGTATTTTATGTTTTGATGCTTCGAAGGTGCATAGGAGATCCATCTCGTTTTGCTCCCACTGAAGATGTACAAATTACGGAGGATCTCACCTATGAAGAGATACATGTTGCTATTCTGGATAGACAAGTGAAGATGTTATGGAATAAAGACGTAGCTTCCGTAAAGGTACTTTGGAGGAATCAACACGTAGAAGAGATCACATGGGAAACTAAAGAAATGATGAAGTCCAGGTACCCTCATTTGTTTCAAATGGAAGAAAAAGTTCAAGATACGAGATTGGAGCAATAACAAGTAAGTATTTATAAGCATTAATTATATATATATGATAACATGAAGAATGATCCTAGACTTGCCATTGTTAAAATTGAATAATGTCACTAACATTCGAGGGCGAATATTTCTAAGGGGGGAAGAATGTAACACCCCATACATTTCCAAACCCATGAGACTGCCTTAACATTTAGAATTATTTAAACATGATAGGTTTGGTGAATTATGCATTAATTTTTTGGGCTTAAATGAATTTTGTGCCATTGGGCTCAAATGAGGCCCAAAATTATATAAAAGACATGGCCCAAAATGGAAATGACCCATTATTTCATGTTGACCAAGTAAACATAATTAATGTTGGCTAAGGATGACTTGAGGGACTATATAAGGTAAGGAAAATCAGATTTTTATTCATATCCATACACATGCCATTTCTAGAACTTCCAAAGATATTTCTTTTATCTTTCAAACCCTAAGCCATCACTCCCTTGGACAAGATCACTCTCTTGAAAGATTTGTTAAGTATTTATTCTCATGGTTTAGTATATTATATGCTTAATATGGTGTATAAATCATGTTGGTTATGTTGGCAAAGTGTTGGACAGTTCATTATGTGTAAAACTGTCTATTTTTGCAATCGGAAAAGGGTTTTGCCTTGAAACCTTGAAAATGGACTTGTGGGATTGAAGGAAGTGAACTTGATGGATTAAATATCAACATGTAAGATGTGATTATATCTTTAACTTGTTTTATCCTAGTATATAATGTTTGGAATTGTTTTTGCAAAATTGTGCATGGATTTGGTGGTGTATTGAAAGAAAAATATGGTTTTGGTGATGTTCATGGGTGTGGTGAAACCATGGTTGTTCATTGGCATCCAAGTTGACCTAAAACATGTAAATATAAGCTTATTGGTGGCCATGGACCTTTTAGTACAAAAAAGGACCCTAAAATGACCCCTGGAGGCTGAAACGGGCATCCGCCCTCGTGTCTGGAGCACCTGCGGCCACAGATGCCAACGAAGGTGGCTCTGAACAAGGACAGAGGGAACCTACGGCCGCATGTCATCCACCTGCGGGTGCAGGTGGCTCCACATCCGAATCCAAAATTTTGTTTTGTGTGATTTTGTCTCTCTTTGATCCCCGAAGCCTCCTATACCCTTCTTAGATGTAATTATCAACGTATGACACCTTTTTAATGACTCTAAGGGGTCTTTTGGAGGCATGTTGGATTATATAAATTGTGGATTGTTGTTAATATGTTGTTATGAGGCGACTTGATGGAGTAATTGTGATGAAATGATTATGTGGAAGCGTAAAGGGTAAACTTGGTGTGAAATGCTATTGGTTTATGATATCTTGGTCAATGTGTGGAATGTTATGGTGTTGTTAGTATGGGAATACAGTGGATTGTATTTTAAAGGGTGAAATGACGTTATATGGCAGTCATGTAGCTCATTGTTGTCTTGTGTACTTGTAAGGTAATTAGTTGTTAACGTGAGCTCCGTTATGTACTTGTGTTGTAGAGTGAAACGTAAGGAAGGAGATGGATTATTGTATTCACATATAGAACTGTGTATTTATTTTGGGAAGTTAAGGCATGTAAGGTTACTCTTTTCGTATCCTTCCGCAGCACATAGTGTTCATATTGTCATTGTACTTGTTCCATTCCGAAATGTTCTAAGGTATTTCATTTCAGGTTGTCATCTATTGTTATTCACATATACCTTATTCATTGACCAATTGTTATTCATGTGTCACATAACTGTGAACATGGCTCCAAAGTTCCAATAATGTTACATTCTAAAGTTCCAATAATGACATGACCATTGAATGAACTATTTCAAAGATTACAAAAGTGATGTAATAAAGTCTCTATTCGTGGGTGGTATCCCAGGGGTTAAAATACCTAGCATGGGTCGATCCCAATATCTCGGGTGATATCCCAGGGGTGAAAATAAAACCTAGCATGGGTCGATCCCGCCACTACGGGTGGTATCCCAGGAGAAAAGCCTAGCATGGGTTGATCCCGAATAATTGTTGATTATTACCCACTGATCAGCTTGGGGCCCGAGCATTATATGAATCAAAGTATGAGTAATGAATGAATGAATGAGTGATGAACAAATGAATGAGTGTAAAAGCAAAGAAAGTAATCAACGTAATGTAGATGGTTCCACGCATACCGAATGGTGACTTATCCATATTGATTATTCACCTGTATTTGATTATATTGAAGTATTTATGTATCATACAACTTCTTATGGCCTTACATACTCAGTACATTCTTCATACTGACGTCCTTTGGGGGACTTACCTTACTTGCTGCAGGCACAATTACTAGTAGACCTCCACAGTAAGTTGCGGGTCATCTACTGATCATTAGTGAGCTCCAGTTGGTTTGGGGCTTTCTGAGTTACGTGTGTACATTGGTTTTGGTATTGTAAATGTTGTATAAAGCTGGGACTTGTCCCGACTTTAGGTTGGTTGTGTATATGCATCTGTTAGAGGCTTTGTAGACGTACGTGGGGAGATGAATGAAAGAATGTATGTCCATTTTGACTTGGTGGCCCTAACGACCAAGTTTCACATATGTATATATCACATGTTTCCATGACTTCCGCCATTAACATTTTGCATCCATACATGATAGTGATGTTCCTTGAGAGACATGCGTATGAGTGTATATGAATGAAGATTGGTTCTCCAGGGCCTTAGCGACTTTCGGGTGCCAGTCCGCCCCGTTGGAATTCGAGGCGTGACACAACTCCTATGTCAAACTCGTTAAGTCTGGAATATGGGCCTCCCATAGCCGGTTACCCATCCGTTGCTCCAAGCTGTTAATCCACCCATGCAACTCTCACATAAATCTATCCATGGCGTCCAGCATGCGGGCCTCTACTCTCTCCTCAGATGCCTCAATTGAAGACCGGACCCATGGGTTAAGTTGAGTCACCAACTTAGCTATCTGGACCTCTGTGTGAGTCTACCGCTTAATTACTTATATCTGTCTATCCACCAGCTGCTGCAGAATGTCTCTCGAGACTGAAAACATGCCGGATGGGGGTGCTGATACAGTAATACCTACTTCTCCTTCATTAATCATGAGGCCCGTGCCCTCAATAGACACTCTCACAGCCTCGGGCTCACTAACCAGTGTTGGGGTACTAACCGGCTTCTCTTGATCCACATGCATATCAAAAAAAGCCTCTCCTGATGAAGTATAGGGATGAGACCTCCTCTGGGAGATCGGGTTGGCCTGATGTTGAATTAATCCCACATCAGCTACTCGAGTCAACTCAATGTCGTGATCAACCCTAGGTTTCGTGACCACACCAGCAACATTACATAAACCCTGAATCAGACATGGGAAAAGAATGCTGGTGAAGTCTCAGAAAGTTTGCTAGTGAATCTCCACAATAATGTAGCGGGTGAAGTTGATGTCATAACCTACCATGATGCTCGCCACTAGAACCGCTTGGTCAAGCGTAAGAGAATTATCAGCATCTGTAGGACTGAGACAATTTCGTATAATCGACCACCAAAATTTGCCCGAAAAGTGGAGTGAGGACTTCTTAATGTCTGACTTCTCAGCTACCCATCTAACATCTACCCCATCCTTAGTGATATAACTCGTAATCCACCGTAATAGCTTCAATCGCTGATTCACATCCTTTATTTTGTTTCTATTCTTAACCGTGTCCATGCGGTGATCAAACTCAGTTGTACTTGCCAAAACCTCATGTCCGGCACCAAACAAGAACCTCTATATTATCTGCTTAGATATATCAACTCGGGTACCACGAACAAATATGTGAGTCAATGATGGTTAGTCCCAAGCTCGCTGCTCCAGAGGTATGACCAAATTAACTGAAGTAGCATACGAGGCATAAAACTCGTGGACCAACTCTGGACTATAGCTACCACAAGGCTCTATCATTCACCCAAAGCCATATCTATCAAACAATGTCTTAATCTCGGGTATCTCATTCAAATCATCTATCCTAAATCGGGATTCCTCAGTGATATTTCTCTTAAATGAACCCCGCTCAGTAGGCTCCACACCCCTATCATAGATTGACTTCTTATCCTAAACACACTTCTCCCATCGTACTATTGATGCAACCTACTGTGCAGCCAAGTGTCTCTGCGAAGAGGTCGTTAAATCCTGGATGCCAGTACCCAAAACAGAAACTGTCTCAGCGTCCTCACCACTATCACCTGACTCAGAAGCATCCTCACCTTCACCATTCTCATTGGTCACAGATGCATCCTCTCTGTTGCCATTCTCACCGATCGCAGAAGCATCCTCCCCCTCTTCAGACTGGGGGGAAGAATCAGATAACTGAGTAGGAGTCACTGGTGTGGCAGGTGGCGGGGGCTGTTTAGTAGGCTGAGGTGTGGCCTGGGTTGCAGCCTGTGCCCTAGCTTGTTGCCTCATAGTGCTAGGCACAATAGTAGTATCACCCCGCTCAATCTCATAAACCTCTTCGGACCCACTTTTCTCCGGTTCCAAAGGCTCATCTCAAAGCCTTGACTTGATTTCTGGGTTTTTGGTTCTGATTTTTGACGAAGACCTCATATCGTCCCGCTTAGGAGTCCCTTTGGGTGGCTTTTTTGAATGGTTCGAGTTAGATGGGTGGGGGTCGGGTCGGGTTAGGATTTATGTGGATAGTTTGGTTTTTAGTTTTCTGAGTGTGGGTCAGATCGAGTTTGGTGGTGGGTCTAGTTTGGGGATTTTGTCTGATGGGTTGGGTTTTGGGAACTGTGAGATTAGAGGGTGGGTCATATTTTGGGTATTTATGGACTGAGGGAGTAAGAATATAGGATTTGGAAATTTAGATGATTGTAGGATTTGGAATTTTTGTATTTAGAATTAGGGTTTGGCTGAAGATTTGATAAGGGTTTATAGGCAATGGTGGGTTGGGGTCGGTTTAATAGGATTTTAGATTTTTGTTCGGGTTTTTGGGTCGTGTTTGGTTTCCACAGACCTGACCCACGATCTGTAAGTGTCAGACGTGAGTTGGAATCCACAAACTAAAAATTGGGTCTGATTCTCACAGACCCGACCCATGGTCCGTAGTATGACCTACGGTCTGTAGGTGGTTTGCATGGGTGAGTATCCGTAAGCTAAAAATTTATTTGATTTCCACAATCTCCACCCACGGTCCGTAGGTTAACCTACGGTTCGTAGGCACCATCGTGGGTTGAGGTGCACACTTTAGTTCATATTTTTATTCTCAACTCAACTGTCCTCTGCACCCTATAATGAAAAAATCCAAAATAATATCAGTCCTTGGGTTGCCTCCCAAGCAATACTTGATTTAATGTCGTGGCACGACGTGGCTAAATTGGATAATCAGACTTCACCAACCAGCCCATGGGTTACCTCCCATGAAGTGCCTGATTTAAAATCGCGGTACGACGTGACTATTCAGACTTTATCAAGTCTAAACTTGTCACTCATCCTTATTTCTTTTGTAGCTCCCACATAGTGCTTCACACGCTGACCATTGACCTTGAATAGGACATCGTCATTACCTTTTAGCTCAGTTACCCCATGCGGGAACACCCTAACTACAGTGAATGGTCCAGACCATTTGGACTTTAGTTTTCCAGAAAACAGGCAAAATCTGGAGTTATAGAGCAAAACTAAGTCTCCCGGGTGAAATTCTCTTTGCTCAATCTTCTGATCATGATATAAAATCATCTTCTCTTTATACAACGCTGTACTTTTATAAGCCCGGAGACAAAATTTATCCTTCTCATTTATCTGCTCTAATCTCAATTTAGCCGCTTCGCTCCATTCTAGATTCAACCTTTTTAATGCCCATAATGCCTTATGTTCAAGTTTGACAGGTAAATAGCATGATTTACCAAACACCAACTGATATGGAGATGCACCAATCGACATCTTGAACACAGTTAGATATGCCATAATGCATCATCCAATCTTCTTGTCTAATCAGTCCTATTGGCATTCACAATTTTTTCCAAAATAGACTTAATCTCATGATTTGACACCTCAACTAGCCCGCCCGGCTGAAGATGATAAGGTGTTGCCACCTTGTGTTTGACACCATATTTTCAAGCAGCGCTTTAAATAGCCGATTACAAAAGTGGGACCCTCCATCACTAATGATAACTCAGGGTGTTCCATACCGTGAGAATATGTTCTTTTTCAAGAATGCCATGACACTCCTTCCTTCATTATTGGGAAGCGTAATTGCCTCCACCCATTTAGAAACATAGTCAACAGCTACTAGAATGTACTTCATCCCATGTGAGCTCACGAATGAGCCCATAAAGTCAATACCCCACACATCAAATAGCTCGAGCTCAAGGATAGTCGTCATTAGAAGTTCGTGCCTACGTGAAATGTTCCCTTACCTTTGACATTGGTCACAGGACAGAGCATAGTCATGAGCATCTTTATAAATGGTGGTCCAATAGTACCCATATTGTAAGATCTTATGAGCAGTCCGCGCACCTCTATGATGACCTCCAACTGGAGATGAATGACATGCTTCTAATATTCTCATCATCTCAACCTCCAGAATACACTGTTGAATCACACCATCCGCGCACACCCTAAATAAATAAGGATCATCCCAGAATAATTTTCTCACCTCATGCATGAATTTCTTCCTCTGCTGATAAGACATATCTTTCGGAACTAGATCACTTGCCAAAAAGTTGGTAAAATCTGCAAACCAAGGGATTAAGTTTTGTGATGCTGCCAACACTTGCTCATCTAGAAAAGTATCATCAATATCAAGGTCATCCCTCAAGTTAAGCATGACCTCCTCCTTAAGGCATGATAGATGGTCTGTAACCTGATTCTGAGTCCCTTTTCGATTCTTGACCTCAAAGTCAAATTCTTGCAATAGAAGTACCCACCAAATCAGTCTTGGCTTGGCATCCTTTTTTGACATAAGATATATAAGTGTTGTGTGGTCTGTGTGCACAATCGCCTTTGTGCCAATCAAGTAAGATCAAAATTTCTTGAAAGCAAAGACCACCGCTAACAGCTCTTGCTCTGTCAGAGTATAATTCTTCTGGGCTGGGTTAAGTGCTTTGCTAGCATAGTAAATCGGATGTAGAATCTTCTCACGCCTTTAGCCAAGGACTGCACCCAAGGCCAATCCGATAGAATCATACATAACCTCAAATGGAATTGACCAATCTGGCGAGACAATGATAGGGGCTGAAATCAACTTCTCTTTCAGAGACTAGAACGCTTTTAGGAACACCTCATTAAACACAAACTTTAACTCCTTTTCTAAAAGATTGCATAATAGATATCCAATCTTAGAAAAATCCTTGATGAATCTTCTATATAAACCTGCATGTGTCACGCCTCGAATTCCAACGGGGCGGACTTGCACCCGAAACTGATAAGGCCCGAGAGAACCAACCTTCATTCATGTACACTCGTATGCATGTCATTAAATGAACAACACTCTATCACATGTGGCTACAAGATACCCATAACGAAAGTCATGGAAAACATATGATTCATATAGATATGAAACTTGGCCGTTAGGGCCATCAAGTCAAAGTGGACATACATCTCTTACATTTATCTTCCCACATACATCTACAAAGCCTCTAATAGATACATGTACCTAACCACCCTACAGTGGGATAAGTCCCCGCTTTATATATCATTTACATAATACCAAAACCAATGTACACATGTGACTCGGAAAGCCCCAAACCAATTGGAGCTCACCATAGATCTGCAAATGACTCGTAGCCTACTGTGGAGGTCTACTAGCACCTGTGACTGCAGCAAGTAAGGTAAGTCCCCCAAGGGGGTCAGTACGAAGAATGTAATGAGTATGTAAGGCCATATGAAACTGTATGATACATAAGTACGTCAATTATATCAAGTATAAGTGAAATAATCAATGTGGATAAACCTTCATTCTGCATAAGTGGAACCATGTACATTGCTTTCGTTATTTTCATTTTCGATCATTCATTCGCATCATTATCGTTCATATAATATCATTCGTATATACCTTCCTTAAAGTGATATACTTTCATTCAAATGCTTTACTTTCTTTGCTTTTACCATTACCATTCATCTAGCTGATCAGTGGGCCATATATCATACATCCAGCTGATCAGTGGGCTATAATACAATCATCCACCTTATCGGCGGGCCATAACATAATATAGTGTAAAATATCAACAATCATCCACCTTATCGTTAGGCCATAGTATATATATATATATCAACAATCATCCACCTTATCAGTGGGCCATAATATAATATCAACAATCATCCACCTTATTGGTGGGCCATAATATATATATATATATATACGTTACTTCATTCCTTACTTGTGAGAGATCTATACTTTTACTTGTGAGAGATTGATACATTGGTGATTGAAACATTATTGGAACTTTGGAACATAACATTGGTGGAAGTGCTACTCAGGAATAAATAGATTCTCTTTACATTATTACTTTCTTTGAAATAGTTCTTTTAGTAGTTATCACATTATGAGAGCTTTGGAACTTCAGTCAATGAATGAGAGACATGTAAATCACAATTGGTCCTGTGAGTAATATGATATGACATCCTGAATTGAGATACCTTTGGACATTTCGGAATGAAACAAGTACAATATCAATGTGAACAATATGTGCTGCAGGAGGATACGGAAAGAGTAACCTTTCATACCTTATCATCTCAATATGAATACACATTCCTATATGTGAATACAATAATCCATTTCCTTCCTTAAGTGTTACTCTACAACACAAGTACATAACGAAGCTCATGTTAACAACCAACTACCTTACAAGTGCATACGACCACAATGCATTACGTGACTGCCGCATAACGTCATTTCGCCCTCTTAAAATACCATTTATTGCATCACCATACCAACAATACCATAATATTCCACACATTGACCAAGACATCATAAACCAATAACATTTCACACCAAGCTTACCCTTTACGCTTCCTCATTAACACTACGTTACAATTATTCCATCAAGTCACCTCAATACCTTTTATAACAACATATTAACAACAATACATATTTGATACCATTAAAAATACCTCCGGGATACTCCTTTATAGTCATTTAAAAGGTACCATAAGTTGATAATTGCATCCATAAAGGGTATAGGGGTTTCGGGGGATCAAAGAGAGACAAAAACAAGCAAATTGGGGTTCTGGGATGACCTGCAAAGCCACCTGCGCCCGCAGGTGGTTGAGGTGCATCCACAGGTTCCCCTTGGAAGTATCCAGGTCCACCTGCATTGGCATCTGCGCCCGCAAGTGCCCCGCCCGTAAAGGCGGATGCCCGTTTCAGACTCCGGGGGTCATTTTAGGGTCCTTTTTTGCAATGAATGGTCCACGATCATAATTAATCTTCTCTTAACATATTTTAGATCATATTATATGCCAACGAACAGCCATGGTTTCACAATGCACATAAACATCACCAAAACTACATTTTCCTTTCAATACGCCACCGGTTCTATGTAAAATTTCACAACAACAACTCCAAATGTTTCACACAAAGAGAAAGCAAGTTAAGGTCATAACCACATCTTACATGTTGATATTTAACCCATCAAATTCACTTCCTTCAAGACCATAAGTCTTCTTCCAAGTTACAAGGCAAACCCTTTATCGATAAGCAAACATAGACTGTTTCATACATAATGACCTTCTCACCACTTTGTCAACATAAACAACATGATTTATACACCATATTTAGCATATAATATATTAAACCACAAGTATAATCACTTACCCAAGCTTTCAAAGCGATGATCTTGTCCCAAAAGATGGTTGCCTTAGGGTTTGTAAGATGAGAGAAGGTTGGCGAAAAATCTAGAAATGAGACATGTGTGTTTTGTTGATTAAAAATCTGATTTGTTGCCTTTATAATCCCTCAAAATCATCCTTAGCCACTCTTGGTAAAAGATGACATGCTTACTTGATCCATTTTATGAATGGGTCATTTTTCCATTTTTGGGCCATGTCTTGTGTGTAATTTTGGGCCTCAATTGAGCCCAATGGCACAAGACTAATCTAGACCACCAAATTTAAAGTATAATTCCCCAAAAATCTCATGTTTAATTAATTCCATAAATGTTACGGGAATCAAATAGGTTCAGAAATGTATGGGGCGTTACAGCATGATCTAAGAAACTTCGAATCTCTTTCATAGAAATAGGTGGAGGTAACTTTTCAATCACCTCAATCTTTGCTTTGTAGACTTCAATGCCCTTCTTTGAGATCCGATTCCCCAACACGATGCCCTCTTTCACCATAAAGTGACACTTTTCCCAATTCATCTCTAAGTTGCACTCTTCACATCTTTGCAACACATTAGAGAGGTGGGACAAGTAGTCATCAAAAGAGTCTCCCACTATAGAAAAATCATTCGTAAAAACCTTAATAGTGTCCTCGACCATGTCAGAGAAAATGGACATCATGGAATGCTGAAAAGTGGATGGTGCATTACATAAATCGAAGGGCATCCTTTTGAATGCGAACTCCCATATGGACAAGTGAAAGTGGTCTTATCTTGGTCCTAGGGGTAATGAAAATCTGATTATACCCCAAATAACTATTTTGAAAATAATACCATCCTCTGCCAGCAAGGCAGTCTAACATCTGATCTATGAAGGGCATAGGAAAGTGATCCTTTTCGGTCCAAGAATTTAGCTTTCGATAATCCATGCAAACTTTCCATCATGTCATCGGCCTCATTGGGATCAGCTCATTCTTCTCATTGGGAACCACCGAGATTCCACCCTTTTTTGGCACACACTGAACCGGTCTCACCCACTTACTATCAGTAATGGGGTAAACCACAACCTCATCTAACCACTCAATAATTTCTTTCTTCACAACTTTTTGCATTGGTGGGTTCAGATGACGTTGATGCTCAATGCTTGGTATGAACTCAGGATCAAGCTAAATTTTGTGAGTACAAATGTTAGGTGGAATCCCAATAATGTTAACAATGGACCACAATGGCCCTCTTAAACCTTTTAGACACCAAAACAAGAGCCTCTACTTACCACTTTGATGTCACCTAAAATATGACTCCTAAGAATTATAAAGCGGTCGCTGAATCAAATCCCACAGGGAATAGGACGAAAGTAGGTTGAGTTCTTGTTCGAGTAGTTGGCAATTAAGTAAAAAAAAGGGGGGTGGGGATATTTGTAACAAGTAGTGATAGAAACACGTGTTGATTCTTTAAAGTTGTTTTCAATATGAGAAATATACTAGGACTGTGATCCCTAATGATTCCTTAACTCTATCGGTTATTGGTGCTGGCAAAACTGTCCCGCTGCGTTGCATGAAAAATTTGACGATATATGTTCATCTAAACGTCTCTCAACCTTGGTTAGATGAATGTCACTCTTCTCCTCTCGTTCTCCGAGTGTCACACTACTAACCCTTGTCCTGGATCTCAAATAACTATTTCCGCTAAGGCTCAAGTTATTAGATGAAGGTTGATAGCTTTAAATCTCTGTTGTCATTTCCTTTTCCCAATCTCTACCTCTTTCTCGAGTAAGTCTAGAATACAAGAGAGTTTCTAACATTTGCAACCATTAGAAGATCAATCACAACGAAGGAAATTACAATACATGCATTCACACCGGTTCAGAATTGCTTTGTACTTAACCCATTTCATTAATTCCTCATGGTTCACACAAACCTAGTTGATGTGTTTAGCTACTTATGTTCGCAATAGCACAATAAGAATTCAAGGATGAAAAAATAATTGTAAACTCACAATAATGAAGAAACTCTAAAATCTCAATTATGAATAAAACCCTAGAATCAATATTCCAAGATTACAAAACCAATAATGCTTTTATAAGCTCAAAATAATGAAAAACTATCTCAAAATAATGTAATGACTAACTCTCGTACATAGGACAATACAGGGGTATTTATAGATACAAAATGAATCCTATCCTAGACAATTTAGGAGACTAAAGTCGACAATTTTCCACGGTATCGTGACTTGGTATCGTGGAACCAAGCCACGTCACTTGGGTCAGTTTCGTGGAAATCAAGTAACATAACACATCTCTGAAGTCGACTCACATCACCCACCCACGTCACGTGGGTGGACTCACATCACGTTACTGTATGTCGTGGAAATCAGGCTCTTTTCCAGGCTGCAGAAGGTGTCTCACGGCAGCCACCCACGTCACTTAGGTGGACTCAGGCCACCTGAGTCCCTGCCGTGGGTCTCTCCTTATCTTCGACTTGGCTCTTTTCTTTTTCATATGCTCCACTCTAGTGCACGCTTCTTCACGTTTCCTCCATTTAGCCTCCAAAACCTATCTTCCTACAATATAGGACATAAAACACATCATACCCACAAGATATACCCAAGTTGTTGCATATTTTCCTTGTTTTAAGCGTCAAAAGTGCCATATGATCATGACACATCAACACCCTCAACTTAGAACGTTTGCATGTCCTCAGGCGACCAAAACAAAACACACATATACGATGCTTAACTAAGAGAAACCTAAGGGACCTACGACAGTCAATTCATTACTTTTGACCTCAAAACTCTTCTGACCCCTCCTATTTACAAATCAAAACCACGGTGTGTATACATGCAACATATTATCATGACACAAAAGGGATCAAGTGATGGCATCAGATTATGAACAAACAATTGAGCATATATGCAAATGTCATTATCCGAACAAATAGCAGCTAACAATGCAACCCATGTACTAGGATCACTATAGGACTTTAATCGGCTTATAATGTCTGTTTGGGGACAGGTATGGTACATATGGATATAGTGACTTAACCCTCCTTGACACTACACTATTTTTTGCTCCACTTTTCAACTATGCTTATTTATTCTCCCTTATTCTCCTTCATTTATTTTCAGATTTTAGGTGTGATTTCCTTCCTACTTTCAAGACACAATTTATTCATATTTTTTTTCTCTTTTTTTTCTTTCTATTCATTTCACTTTATTTTTTTCTTTTTTTCTTCACACCCAAATCTGTTTTCTCTCTTTTTCTTTTACTAACCCCTTCTTCATACCCAAATCAATCTACGCACCCCTATAATAGCCACCCTCAACTCAGGCGATTTGCCTGAGTTGAGGTACACAATGTCCAAGAAAGGACCAGGGCCAAGACAGGTTCATTATAAATCAAAAAGGGAAGGTGAATAGGCTAATGAAAGAAACAGGTCAATTAAGGCTCAAAATGGGTATCAAGGGATACTTAATTCATTTGGTTAAGCATTTAGGCTACAAGTGGACTTATTCAAAAATGGCCTATGATCCTTTCCTAATCACTATCCTCTAGCCTAGGCAAGACTAACCGGGCAAGTTCTGGACCGCACATACAAAGTCAACTAAGTAATGGCCTCACACACACATAACACAGGGTTACATTATCAACTACTATTTACCCAGTTCGTGCAATGCTAGCCACAGTTGTAATGCCTATAACACTAATGCCATAACAAGATCCAACAGCTGTTACAAACTAACATACTACACACACAATTCAAAATAAATTTTTTTAGAAGGGTACTATAAATAACAACCTAAACATGCCGGTTCTACTATGATAACACACTCAGGGGGAAAGACATACGACAACAAAACCCCCCAAGAGGACATATAGACCCATAAGTACTTCACCCCCTCAACTTATAAGCATGCATTGTCCCTAATGCATTAGGCCAAAATAAAACAAGGGAGTTAGGAACATACATGTGTCATCCTAGGTGTGTGGGTCTAATGTCGATCAAAAATAACCAAAAATCAAAGCAAATGTAGGAATAGCAAGACACCTTGGGTTGCCTCCCAAGCAGCGCCGGATTTAACGTCGCAACACAACGCGGGTTTCTTGATTACTGAGACTTCATCAAGATATCCCTTAGGTTTGCCTCCAGGGTCATCTAAAATATTTATTTTCGAAACCACCCTTATATACTTTGGTTGCTTCATAGTTTTGCAAATATTGAACGTGACTTCCTTATTATTCAGCCTGAATTTTAGCTCACCCCGTTCCATATCTACCAATGCTCTGCCGGTGGATAAAAATGGTCTCCCCAAAATTATGGACATCTCAAAATCGACCTCACAGTCCAAGACAACAAAGTCAGCAGGAAAGATGAAGTTTTCAACCTTAACCAGAACATCAAATAATATGCCTACAGGCTTCTTGATCGTACGATCCGCTATCAACAACCGCATCTTTATTGGCTCAAGGGTTCCCAAACCTAATTTCTTGAATACTGCCAGCAGCATCAAGTTAATTCTTGCACCTAGGTCACACAAAGCTTTGGTAAAGTTAACTGACCCAATTGTGCATGGAATTATGAAGGCACCGGGATCATCTTTCTTTCGCACAAGAGAACGGGATGCAATTGCACTACAATGGTGTAAATCACCAACAGACTCATAATCAACAGTTCTCTTCTTTGTGACTAACTCTTTCATGAACTTTGCATATCCCGACATTTGTTCCAGTGCCACCACCAATGGAATATTTATAGAAAGTTGCTTCAATATAGACATGAACTTATAAAATTTTCCATCCTCCTTCTTCTTCTTCAAGCACTGAGGGAATGGAGGTGGCGGCTTAGGAATGGGGTTTAGCATTTGTGGGGCTTCCTTTTCTTTCTCGTTTTCAGCATTCACCTCATTTTCATCAGTCTGAGGCTTTTCAACTTCTTTCATGATCTCTCCACTAATAATTTTATTTTCATCCACCTTTTTCTTGAGACATTAAGGGAAAAGTGGAGGAAGTTTTGGAAATGGAACATACTTATTTAGAGCTTTCTTTACCTTTTTTGTGGCGTTCGTTTGCTCTTCCAGTGTAGCTTGAACACCCTCAACTTGTTTCGGTGACTCAATGAGAGTCATTCCACTTCTTGTTGTGATAGAAATACAATGAGCATCATTTTTTGGGTTTGGGATGGTGTTGCTCGGAAGTGTACCAAGTTGACGCTGGTTTAATGCCACCGATAATTGCCCAAACTATTTCTCCAACTGTTTTATGGCAGTTGAGTGAGATTCAACTTTCTGACTTATTCCTAAAATATCTGTCCTAATCTCTTTTAGACAGTTTTCTTGGCTCTCTGACCTCGTAACCAGTTTATTAAGAAGGTCTTCAATCCTTGAATTTCCAAACTCATCATTACGGTTCCCTAGTGGTACATAAAGGCCACTCTTCTCTCTATAATCATCCTTTTGCCTCTAATCACCGTCACGATCTTGTTCTCTATCTCTATTTCTCGACTTGTTGTAATTATCTCCATAGTAGTTCCGACCTTGATTCCCTTGCCTTGAGTTCCAAGAGTCTTGGTTAGACCCTTGGCCCTTGGCTCGAAAACCCGCCACTTCTCGATCTAAATACTTTGCCTCTTTATCAGATTCATAATCATCATGTCTAGGCATTTTACCTTGTGCACCAATGGCATGCACCTTTTTAGTATTCTAGCCGCAATCTGTTTGGCCAGAAGACCAATTTCTGTCCTCAGCTAGGCGACCTCTTGAGCTACAAATTCGTCCAAAGCCCGTTGTGCTGATGAAAATCCAATAGCATATGTGCCAACAGGCGTTTCTGCCTCCCGAGTATGCCAGCCTCGGTTGGTTTTAGTGATATGATCTAATATCTCTGAAGCTCATTCCCATCGCAGACTCATGAATGCTCCACCAGTGATAGTATCTGCTACATCCTTCGTATTGTCATTTAAAGCCCTGTAGAAGATTTCAAGTAAATTCCTACCACTCATCCTATGATTTGGCACATTCTATAGCTTCTTCTTGATCCATAACCATGTCTCATAAAGTTCTTCAGAATGTAGTTGTCTGAAATTATAAATCTCATCCTTTAACTGCAGCATTTTAGAAGGTGGGAATTATCTTTCTAGAAATTGATTTCTCAATTCTTGCCAAGTAGTGATTGAACCTCGTGGTAACTCAGCCAACCACAAAGTAGCTTCTCCTATTAAAGAGAATGAAAACAATCTCAACCGAATAGCCTCTTGGTCAACTCTAGGAAAATTATTTGAAATACATACCCCCATAAAATTCATCACGTGCATGTTTGGATCATCAGTAGGAAGACCGGCGAACATACCATTAAGGTTTAGCAGGTGAATCATGGCACTGGTAATGTCACACTTAGAGCCCTGAGGTAACTCTAGTGGAATAATGGCACCAGTTTCTATTGGCTCAAAGTAGGCCACATCTTCTTCCTCAGGATCATCATAAACTGGCACATGCAGTCTTTGAAGTGGTTATTGAGCTCTTAGTCTTCTTTGTCTCTCTTCAGCCTCAGCCAGTCGTTGGGCTACCTCTTGCATAGCTCGATTATCTCTCTCTGCTTCTTTAAGAGCAGCTTGTCTAGCATGCTAATCTCGTGTCAATCGAACAGTAGTTTGATCCACTATTTCATGACCAACCGACTGAATTGGTTGATTATGAATGTCTCCTATAGTGGCAGGATCCTGAACTTCGTTGATATTCACCATTCTTTGATTAGCTCTCAGAGTCCTTTCTATTTCAAGATCAAGTGGAATCAGGGGATTCCCTTGACTCCTAGTATTGGGCATACACCGGCGTGTACCCTTAAAAGTATAGAAAAACAAAACCAATCAACTCCAACCAGTACTAATCAACTCCGTAATCGTATTCCCTGGCAACGATGCCAAAATTTGGTGTCGCCCAAAATATAACTCCTAAGAAGTATAAAGCGGTCGCTGAATCAAATATAGAACCCAACTAGGTTGGGGTCGATCCCATAGGGAATAGGATAAAAGTAGGTTGAGTTCTTGTTCGAGTAGTTGGCAATGAAGTAAAAAGGGGGGAATATTTGTAACAAGTAGTGATAGTAACAAGTGTTGATTCTTTGAAGTTATTTTCAATATAAGAAATACACTAGGACTGTAATCCCCAATGATTCCTTAACTCTACCGATTATTGGTGCTGGCAAAACTGTCCCGCTGCATTGCATGCAAAATCTAACAAGATATGTTCATCTAATATCTCTCGACCTTGGTTAGACGAATTTCACTCTTCTCCTGTCGATCTCCTAGCGTCGCACTACTCACCCTTGTCCTAGATCTCAGATAACTATTCTCGCTAAAGCTCAAGTTATTAGATGAAGAATGATAGCTTCAAATCTCTGTTGTTATTTCTTTTTCCCAATCTCTACCTCTCTCTTGAGTAAGTTTAGAATACAGGCGAGTTTCTAACGTTTGTAACCATTAGAAGATCAATTACAATGAAGGAAATAACAATACATGCATTCACATCGGTTCAGAATTGCTTTGCACTTAACCCGTTTCATTAATTCCTCATGGTTCACACAACCCTAGTTGATGTGTTTAGCTACTCATATTCGCAAGAGCATAATAAGAATTCAAGGATGAAAACATAATTGTAAACTCACAATAATAAAGAAACTCTGAAATCTCAATTATAAATAAACCATAGAATCAATATTCCAAGATTACAAAACCAATAATGCGTTTATAAGCTCAAAATAATGAAAAACTATCTCAAAACAATGTAATGACTAACTCTCGCACATAGGACACTATAGGGGTATTTATAGATACAAGATGAATCTTATCCTAGACAATGTAGGAGACTAAAGTCAAAAATTTTCCACGGTATCGTGACTTGGTATCGTGGAACCAAGCCATGTCACTTGGGTCAGTTTTATGGAAATCAGGTAACATAGCACATCTCTGAAGTAGACTCACGTCACCCACCCACGTCACGTTACTGTATGTCGTGGAAATCAGGCTCTTGTCCAGGCTGCAGAAAGTGTCTCATGGCAGCCACCCACGTCACTTAGGTGGACTCACGGCACGTGAGCCCCTGCCGTGGGTCACTCCTTATCTTCGACTTGGCTCTTTTCTTTTTCATATGCTCCACTCTAGTGCATGCTTCTTCAGGTTTCCTCCATTTAGCCTCCAAAACCTATCTTCCTAAAATATAGGACAGAAAACACATCATACCCACAAGATATACCCAAGTTATTGCATATTTTCCTTGTTTTAAGCGTCAAAAGTGCCATGTGATCATGACACATCACACTCCACCAACTCAGCAAAAATAATCACTGGCAAGGTGTTGTTAGCTCCTAAGAATGCATAGCAAAAGTGAGATGAGAGAGCTTTAAGCTCTAAAATTGGAGGCTCCTCATTAGAAGGACCTGCCGATGGGGTCACCCTCTTCTTTAAATCAAGATTAAGTTTCTTCGGAGCATAAGTGTATAATCCCCTACCAGTAAGTGCACCAATCATCTCATTGTACACATCAATACCATCACTACTAAAGTTCATAATCACGGTAGTAAGAGCTTCAACCCCTAACCTTTCTTCGATAGGAACAGCCAAATCTCCTTTTCAGCTGTGTCAATCACTGAAATTACACACATGTATTTTGGTTTATTCATGAAATGACAAACATTGAATGTAACCTGCTCGTCATTCAACCTGAACTTCATCTCCCCAGTTTTTGTGTCAACTAATGCTCTACCGGTAGCAAGGAATGGTCTTGCCAAGATTATGGGAACCTCAAAATCAATCTCACAGTCTAGAATTACAAAGTCAACCGAAAAGATGAAAGATTCCACCTTCACCAAAACATCATACAAAATGCCCACTAGATTTTTCACAGTTCTATCCGCCATAAAAAGTCTCATCAAAGTCAATTTCAGTGCTCCCAATCCTAATTGTTTAAACAGGCTAGCGGCATCAATTAATGCCAGCACCCAAATCACACAGTGCCTTTGCAAATTTGTAAGACCCGATAGTACAAGGAATTATGAAGGCTCCCGGATCCTTCTTTTTTTCAACAAGGAAACGCGAAGTAACTGCACTACAATGGTGTAAATTATCTGCTGGCTCAAAACTGTCAGTTCTCTTCTTTGTCACCAAATCTTTCATGAACTTCGCATAACTTAGCATATCCTCCAAAACCTCGGCAAGAGGGATATTTACTGATAACTCCTTCAACATTGAAATAAATTTTTGGTATTTACCCTCTTCAGCTTTGTTTTACAACCTTTTAGGAAAGGGAAGGGGAGGTCGTGGAATGGGTTTCAGAACTTGAGTAACCTTCTTCTCCTTCTACTTTTCAGACTTATCTTACTTATCAACACTTTGGGGCTTGTGAGCTGCATCGCCATCAACCTCTGAATTTTCTAGCTCTATCTCAGCCTCTTCATCAACTATCACCGTCTCATCTTTCTTACCACTATCCATAGGCCTAGATGGGTCAGTCGTGCTATTCCCGCTTCTAGTAGTAATAGCCAAGCAATGACCATCATTCTTTGGATTTTGAATGGTATTGGTTGGAAGGGTGCCTGGTTGACGCTGGTTCAATGCCACCGTTATCTGTCCAAACTATTGCTCCAACTATTTTATGGAAGTTGAATGAGATTCTACCTTCTGAATTAGTCCCGAAATGTCTGTCCTAATCTCCTTCAAGCAACTCTCCTGGCTCTCTGACCCCTTAACTAATTTATTAAACAGGGCTTCCATTCATGAATTTTCGAAATCAGCATCACGGTTCCCCGGTGAAACATATGCACCACTCTTCTCTTTGTAATCATTCTTTCACCTCCAATCACCGTTATGATTTCGGTTTATGTCTTTATATCCTGACTTGTTGTAATTGTCTCTATAGTAGTTTTAACCTTGATTCCCTCACCTCGAGTTCTAAGAGTCTTTATTAGACCCTTGGCCCTTGGCTCAAAAACCCGCCACCTCTCAATTCATATACTTAGCCTCATCATCAGATTCTGAATCATCATACCTAGGTGTTTTTCCTTTTGCACCTATGGCATGCACCTTCTCAGCACCCCCAGCAGCAATCTATTTGGCTATCAAGCCAATTTCTGTCCTTAACTGTGCGACCTCTTGAGCTATAGATTCATCCAAAGCCTGTTGTGCTGCCGAGGCTCCAATAGCATATGTCCCAGTTGGTATGTCTACCTTTCGAATATTCCATCCTTGGTTTGTCTTAGTGACCCGATCAAGAATCTCCGATGCTTGCTCCCATCACAAGCTCATAAATGCTCCGCCAGTGATGGTATCCGCATGAGCTTTGGTATTAGCATTCAAGGTGTGGTAGAACATTTCCAACAAGTTTCGCCCGCTGATTATATGGTTTGGAACATTCTGCAACTTTTTTTTGAACCTTATCTAGGTTTCGTAAAGTACCTCAGACTGCAACTGCCTGAAGTGGTAAATCTCATCCTTCAACTGTAGCATCTTGGAGGGTGGGAAAAATCTCTCCAGAAACTGATTTCTCAATTCTTGCCAAGTAGTGATAAAACCTTGTGGTAACTGGCCAACCACAAAGTCCCTTCTCCTATTAGGAAGAATGGAAATAATCTCAATCGAATAGCCTTTTGGTCAACTCCAGGCAAATTATATGAAGTGCAGACCCCCACAAAGTTCATCACATGCATGTTTGGATCATCTGTAGGAAGACCAGTGAACACGCCATTTAAGTTTAGCAGGTGGATCATGACACTTGTAATGTCAAACTTAGTGCCCTGACGTAGTGCTGGTGGAACAATAGCACCAGTTTTAATTGGCTCCAAATAAGCCATCTCCTCTTCTTTTTATTCAGTATAATCTGAATAATAAGGTTGAAAAATCGATTGTTGTGCTCTTAGCCTTCTTTGTCTCTCTTCTAACTCAGCCAAACGCTGTACTGCTGCTTGCATATTACGATTATCTCTATCTACCTGCCTAGAAGCAGCTTGCCTGGCTTGCTCCTTCCGTGTCAATTGAGCGGTAGTTTGATCAGCTGTTTCTTGAAAGACCGTATGAAGTGGTGTTTGACCCAGAACATCCTCAGTAGGGTGAGTCCCAACTGGAAGTTCAGGATCCTATGCTCTATCATTGGTCATTCTTCTACTTCTTTTATTTCTCCTTGCAGTTCGCACAATTTCTAGGTCTAATGAAATCAGGGGATTGCCTTGACTCCGAGTATCCGGCATACACCGGTGTATGCCATCGAAAAGACAGAAAAGAAAAACCAATCAACTCCAATAATCAAAGTCAACAAACTCCATAACCGTATTCCCTAGAAACGGCACCAAAATTTGATGTGACCCAAACTATACCTCCAGAAAAGTATAACGCGGTCGCTGTATCAAAAATAGAACCCAACTAGGTTGGGGTCGATCCCACAGGCAATAGGACGGACTTCTATCGAATGCTTGTCCGAGTGATTGGCAAGTAAGTAAAAAGGTTTTTTTTTTTAAACAAATAGTAACAATAACAATTGTTGATTGTCAGATTTGTGATCAATACGAGAAAGGCACTAGGACTGTGATCCCTAAGATTTATCACTCCACCCGGTACTTGTGCTGGAAAACTATCCCGCTGCGTTGCATGCAAAATCTAACAAGATAGGTTCATCTAAAAATCTATCGACCTTTGTTAGATGAATTTCACTCTTCTCCTCTCGGTTTCCTAGTGTCGCGCTACTAACCCTTGTTCTTGATCTCAGATAACTATCCCTGTTACGGCTCAAGTTATTAGATGAAGGTTGATAGCTTCAAATCTCTATTGTTATTCCCCTTTACCTATCTCTACTTCTCTCTCGAGCAAGTTTAGAATACAGGTGAGTTTCCAACATTTGCAACCGTTAGAAGATCAATTACAACAAAGAAAATAACAATACATGCAGTCACACCAATTCAAAATTGCTTTGAACTTAACTCATTTCATTAATTTCTCAAGGTTCATACAACCCTAGTTGAGAGATTTAGCTACTCATGATTGCAAGAACACAAGAAGAATTTAATGACGAAAACCTAATTATGAACTCACAAGAAGAATAAACTCTGAAATCTCAATATAAATCAAAACCCTAGAATCAATGTTTGAGATTACATGATCAATGTATTTATGAACCTTAAAACAATGTAATAGAATCTAAAACAATGTAATAGACAACTCCCTAAACATAGGACAACACATGGGTATTAATAGATACAAAACGAATCCTATCCTAAAACATGTAGGAGAAAAAAGTCAGCAACTTTCCACGGACCATGACTTGAGGTCGTGGACTCAACCCACGGACTGTGGGTCTAGATCATAGGAATCAGGCATCAATGCACAATTGCAAAAGTTGACTCACGACCTTGACCTACGGTCCTTAGGTTCACCTATGGTCTGAGAGTCACGACCGTGGGTCACTTCTGTGAAATTCAACTCCGCTCTTTTGTCTTCAAAAATTTTATTCCAGTGCATGCTACTTCCCGTCTTCTCCATTTTGCCTCCAAAACCTATTTTCCTGCAAGATAGAATAGAAAACACATCATACCTACTAAACATACCTAAGTTATTACATATTTTCCTTTTTTTAAGCATCAAAAGTTCCATGAAATCATGGCACATCAGCTGCCTCACATTGTTGAGCTCTTGCCTATTCCTCAACCAGCATCCTAGCTGGGGCTTTCTCCAAAGTCTCCTGGATTTCTTTCTTATCCATTCTCCTCAAAGTTCTTTCAAGTTTGAGATCGATTGGAATTAGGGGATTGCCTTGACTTCGAGTGCTGGGCATACACATGTGTGTACCCTAAGAACAAAACAAATACAACAGAAAAAGTAAATCAGGAAATAAGGACTAATAGTCAAATAAACATAATTCATCTAATCCTAAACCGTATTCCCCGACAATGACACTAAAATTTGATGCTGCCCAAATTACACCTCGCAATGAAGTATAAAGTGATCCTCTAATCAACTATAGAACCCAACTAGGTTGGGGTGATCCCACAGGGAATATGGCTAGTACCAGTTCAATGCAGTTATTCAAGCTCATAATCAATTATTTCCAAAGGGGGAATAAAAAGACAAGTACCAATTTGCAATATTAAGTAACAAGTATGCAGAGTTTTGTTGTTTGTAACCAGTTAATAAGAATGAACTAAATTGTGTTCCTCATGATTTCATAACTTAGTAAGCATGGTGTATTAGTGATCTATCCTAGTTCTTAGCATGCATAATCGATAAGTTAGGTTCACCTAAATGGTTGGTCCCCTATCTAGGTGAATATCAATATGCAACTTGGTCCTTCTAAGAGTGTTTGCTTTACTAACCCTTACCCTTGATCCCAGATTAACTATTCTCTGATAGGGCTCAAGCTATTAGATGAGGGTTGATAGCTTCATAATTATGAACTTATGAATTGAGTAGATTAAATCAGAATCTTCAATTATCAAAGAAGAATTAGTAGCCAATAATCGATGTATGAATAATTCTCCAAAATCCAAGAACAAAATGATGTTATATGTTTCTAAGGCTTAAGAGAGAGTAATAGAGCTTAAACTCTAAAATAAAACCTAGGAAATGTATTTATAGAAAAAAACAAAACCCATACTAAACATAATAGGCAGGTTTGGTAATGCCTACGAGTCGTATAGTGAAGCCATGACTCATATGTAATGGTCACGACTCATTCTTTATCATTCTTCTTCTGCGATTATCTCTCAATATGACTCATTCTTTAATCATACGAGTTGTACAATGACTCATATCCCTTGGGTCCAACTTCATATCTCTTCTGGACTTCCTTACCAAGGCTCTCAGTATAAGTCATCATGACTCATACCTTCATATCACGTGTCGTCTCTTGCTTCTGTGGCCACTGAGCCAATTTTAGATCTTTCTATCTTTTGATTTCATATTTCTAAGAATGAGTCAGGAGGACTTAGATCTTTCTACCTTTTGATCTTTCTACCTTTTAGATCTCACAAAAGAATTCATATGTATGCATAAAGATCTATAGGCTTGCTCATTATATACATCTCCACTAATTAAGCATATGCTTGAATAGAATCAAATAGGACTTTAATGGGTTGTAATGTTGGCCAAGGGACAGGTAGAAAACTATATAATAGTGACTAATGCTTCCCTAAGCACTTTGCACTTTTTTTGAACTTCGTCACCCATTATTTTCTTCTTTTTATTTGCAGTCCTCTCTTCATCGATTATTTTCACTAGTATTTATCATCATATCAATAATGCTTTAGTCATATTTTTTAAAGAGGGTGTTTTTATCACTTAGCAGTTATCACCGGTAACCATTTACCCTTAACCATTCTTTTTCTTTATATTCAACAATTTTTTCAGAATCTATGCTACAATACTCAAGGAAGTAGGGTGCAAAAATAAGGAATTCAATAAAATGGGTAAGGGAAAAAATACTCTGAGTAGGCTAAAATTTACATGACATATCAAAGAAATTATATTATCAGTTTTTTAAATAGAGAAAAACTTATTATTTTACTTCAATAACATACAGGGAAAGTTCTAGACTAAGATAAAGAAATCCTGATCTCTCATGACACAAGTTTCAATCAAGATAGATCTATTCTACTTTTAGGATAGACAAGGTCATCATGAACTACAAGATAAGAATAAGTTATACATAGTCACAACCATTAGCCTAGGTGTCATAACCTCTATTATTTTATTTTATACTCAAGCATTCAACTTACAGGAAAGTACTACTCAAGCTCGACTCTAAATATGCTAGTTTCAAACAAGTTAAAAAGGTCTTTCTTTCTCTCTTAAAAAAATAAAATTAAAAATTACTCCTATTTACCGGGTTTAAAGGTCCTCCCCTCAAAAAAGAACCAAGGTCATAAAAAAAACCAAGCGGTGATGAGATATGTTGTTTTGAAAACTAAAATAAAAAGAATCAACACAAAATCTTTTTGTATTTTTTTAAATATGGCATATTCATCCTCGACCTTATAAAAATCGACAGATTTTTTACCCCATACTTAAAGTCATGCTTTATCCTCAAAGCAATTTATAGCAAAAATTAAAAGCAAGGGTTAAAGATACTCCTTGAGACTCTCTTGGGCCTAGGTAGTAGCATGTTTTCTCATATTTTTCTTCAAGGATCACACAACCCCACACTTCTCAAACATGCTCCTTAGCTTCAAATTCAGTTACTCAAAATTTCCCTAATATGTAAAAATAAAAACAAAACAAAAATGTGGCACTATATAAACAAAAAAAAAGAATTTACATTATTACAAATTGAGTTGGCTCCTAATAAGAACCTTATTTAATGTCGTAGATCAAGTCGTCAAGTTCATCACTTTACCTTTCACTTTGAGGATATGAATAGTGCCCGTAAATTTGCATCAAATTTTGTTCTCCACTCAAGGCTGGTGATATAAATATAAAGAAGAAAAATAATAGATGTCGCATCTTACACTTCTTGGACCTTAGGTGAGAAATATCATTTTGTCTTTTTATCATGAAAATTTTAGAATATAAGGACCTTGTTTTTTATCCACACATACCTTTATTGTCTTAGAAGGCTCAATTTCTATATTTCCAACCAAACCAATGTTGAAAAGTATTTAGAATAAGGTCCAACGTGCCACAACTCCAAAATTGCATTATTTATGTTATTCTCACCTTTGCACTCCTCCTCAACATTAACATCAATAAAAAAAATAGTTGAATGGTTGAAGTTCCTCCTTCTACTCCATAAGGTGGTAAGTATCCACAATAATTGGTGGTTGGGAATCTGACGCCACAACCTTTTCATTTAATTGAACCTGCATGTCACAAATATCTGAGCCAAATTAGTCTACTTTTTGTATGAGCTCAATTTGATTGCCACGTTCATAAAACTATAACAGCTCAATCCTACAAAGCTAATTCATTAAGATTGTTTTTCAAGCCAAGATTGACTCACTATATCTGCTTCATCAAACTTAGCTTCCTGAAGAAACTCGCACACTTCTTTTATTCGAGGGTCATCCTGAGTATTATCTAAGCATGTAACTTGTAGATCATTACAAATTTCAGCCTCAGACTACATTTCTGAGAGTTCAGCCTTAAACCTTTCCATGGCTTTCTTGTTTTCCTCAGTTTGCTCCTGCATCAATACAGTGTTCTCTTATATCTATCTTATCAAACCACTCTTCTGAGTATGACATTCTACATCCTCCATTTTATTACTTGGTCAACATCATAAATAATAGAATAATCATAATAGAGGTTCGAGGATAGGGGATAAGAGTTTGGACAATCATTCTAATGACCATTCACACAATCACATACACTACAGAAATTCCACACAAAGAATTGGGGAGATATGTACAACCCACTTCTAGAAAAATTATGACAAATAATATTTAAGTGGGATCATCCACAGTACATATAAGAATTACCAGTATATGAATACCCATTATTCAACCAATGGGAAAAGGTATAAGTACCCCTAATCTATGACTGAAATTCCAAATACATATATTTACTTTACAGGGGTCGTATTACACCCCTCCCCCCCTCAAACTATTATAAAATGGAATAAATGACACCCAGAATGTTGATGAGGCATAAATGACCACATGAGTATCCTTTATGTGTATTATATGCACTTCATATATTTTTTAGTATTAAATATTTTTTTCTTGTTTTTTTTAATTAAAATCTCTTTTTCTGTTTCTTAACTTTTGAATATTTGTTTCTCTTTACTAATTTTTGAATACTTTTTTTCTCTTTACTAATTTTTGGATACTTTGTTTTATTTCAATAAAAAATTTCCTATTCCAAGCAAAGTCTCTTCCATTAGCGAGAGTAGGAGTATCAAAAGAGCAGGAACATTGACTAGAGATGGCAATTAGAAGACTCCAGCAACCCCATTCATTTCAATTATTTTGCTATTGATTTGAGATAAATGGTATAATAATGGAAATTCAATAATTTATTTATTTTATTGGATGGATTGGTGTTGGTTCGCAGGTAATTTTTGGACAAAAAGATGGAGGTGGTGTTTTTCGAATCTGGCATGGTGGTTTTGCGACAAACTATTGTGGTTCTAAATGGAGAAAATAGAGAAGAACCAGATCACTATTTTTCTTATTTGGAGTGGATGTGTGGTGGCTTCACATGGTTTCTATGGCTGAAGTGGATGATGGAATTTATGTAATAATCCTCATATCAAATTTTTGATTTTTATGTATTTTGACTATTTTACGCTTCTTCATAGTTGTATTATGGTATTTTCGGATTGCGATATAGGGTGACATATTTCTCAAGGTGGTTAGTTGAGTTTGAAGTGAGATTCTAGTTTAGAAGATTTTGATGTTCAAAGGATTAACTTTGGTTAGTATTTAGAGTTTTGGATGTTGTATGAGAATTTCGTCAGTTCTGTTAGCTCCAAAATGCTATTTTTGGGTTAGTAGCATTATTAGTTTGGATCTTGAGGTGTTCGATTATATTTTAAGTCGTTGGTTGGGAAGTTGGTTAATTATGGCCTAGAGTTGACTTTGATCAATATCCTTGATAATAACCTCCATTGGTGATTCTGATGGTTCCATTGAATTTGGAATGTTGATTTTAGTCTAGTAGTATAGATGATTTGTGTTCACATGGTATTGAATGATTTTTGAGGGTTCCTTCAGGGAATTTTGGGTGTTCGATTGTTGCTGTCAGTTGCTTGCTGGTGCTGGTGCACCTTGTTCTTCACATTTGTGAGGCTTCCTTTGTGTTTACAAAGGCCGGGTGAACTATGTCACCAAAAACGTGATAAGATGCCTGAGTTCATGAAGGAAGGGGTGTCGGGTTTGTGGGGTCCAGTTTTGTTCTCTGTGAATATGACTGGACCATCACAAATGTGATGGGTCTGGGTTGGGTACCTTTACAAATATGATGGGTGTCCCTGCATTTGCAAAGACGGAATCATTGGCAGTCCTTTAAAATATCTTTTTTGGTCCCAAATCCTATAACTCAATTTTTGAAGCTTTGTACCTCGATTTTGGGGAGATTCAAAAGGTAGTTTTTGATATCTCTTCATTGGGTAAGGTTCTAAATCAATATTTTAACATTTCCCAATAATTATTTCGTGATTTCATCTTCAAATTATGGTTTTACAACTTGAAAATTTGAGATTTTACCAATAAAGTTAAGAAATAGTATTTTAATTATTTCAAGCTCGATTTTAACTCTCTTTTCAAATAAATTTCAAATTTGAACTTTTTAAGTTATGGGAAAATTAATTTTCTAATAAACAAAATCCACTTTTGACCTTGTGGGCTTGGGGTTGACTTTTAGATTGACTTTTTAGACCCAAATTAGAACCATAGTAATATGGGTATCATTGGATTTGTGTTTATGCATAGATATTATTTTTGATAATTGGTTACATTCTGAGTCTAATTAGAAGGAAAAGGTGAGTTTATGATTATTGGAGGCTTGTGGTTCGGCTTTGAGGTAGGTTATGGATTAATTTTCTTTAGAATTCACTTAGATGGGGACTTATCACATAACACATGCTATGGGTGGGTGATTTAGTGATTTAAAGTGGCGTATGTGATGGATTACTATGTAATGCCCAAATTAGGGCTTATATCGTGATGATGATGTGAAATTGGAATTTTGGGTTTGAAAGTGAGGCTTGAAGCCTATGATTATGAGTTTATTGATATTTTAAGGTTTTATTCCTGGCTTATCTTATTATCTCTGACCATGCATATTCATTCATCTAATGGATCTGTAAAGAGTACATTGAAAGGAAATTGATTTTTAAATTGAGTGAATTGTGTTTGCCGGATAGTGAGGTTTGATACTCTGAGTGGTCTATTGAATTTTTTAGATGGTGAGGTATGATGTTATTGAGTGATTTTGAATGATTGTATATGGACCTCGCGAGTCCTCCATAGGTCCCGCCTCGTAGTGAAAAATATTGAATAGGGTGTGTACGAAGTGCATTGATCATTGCATACCATATCATATCATTGCATTGTATTATTTTCTTGAGATATCATTGTGATTGAGATAAACTATGATAATATTTGATATTGAACTACTGGGAATTTTTGCGTGCAGAGTTATTTTAGTATTCTTTATTCAATTTAGTTTTCTACTTAAGCTCAGTCGGCCTACGATACCTACTGAGTTCAAGTGGACTGTACCCACTTCTACTTTTCTATATCCTTTCAGTGTATATCCTGGTACAAATTTTGCTTGTGATCATTCTCATCATTGGTGTTCGAGGTTTTGGTGAGCTCCCCCATTCGGAGACAATTTTATCTTTATCTATCTTTACTTTTTGTCTTATTTTATATCACATACAACATTGTATTTTTAATACGACACTTTATTTAGAGTTGCTCTTGTACTTATGACTTCTGAGTCTTGGGTTCTGGATAAGTTTTTTAGTTTCTTTAAGGATCATCTTTAGCTGATATTATTACATTTATGATCTAGATCTTATTCTACCTTTGTTTTCATATATTCTAAGATGTTGTTACCTACCATGGTTGGGCTGGGTAGGTGCCATCACAACTCATGGGATTTTGGATCCTGACAAGTTGGTATAAGAGAACTAGATTCACTAGTCTCATGAGTACTAGACCAAGTGTCTAGTAGAGTCTCATAGATCGATATAATAACGTCCATATCTATCTTTGGAAGTGTCACGCCCCGAATCCCATCTGGACGGATTGGAACTCGTAGCCGACAAGGCCCGAGAGAACCAAGATTTGCCTCTATTAAATCATACACATGCCATAAGAAACCCATGATCATGTAAGAGCTTTAAATACCAACAACGGAATTCATGGAACATGTGATATATATATATATAAATACATATGCAAAACTTGGCCGTTGAGGCCACCAAGTCAAAAAACGACATAAACCTTTTACATTTATACACCCACATCCGTCTACAAAAGCCTCTAACAAATGCATTGACCAAAATGAACTAAAAGTCGGGACAAGTCCCCTCTTTATACAACATGTACAACCCCAAAACATATGTACAACTGTGACTCAGAGAAGCCCCAAACTAACTGGAGCTCACCAAAGATCTGCAACACCGGCAACCAACTGTGGAGGCCTACTAGTACCTACGCCTGCAGCAAGTAAGGTAAATTCCCCAAGAGGGGTCAGTACGAAGAATGTACTGAGTTTGTAAGGCCATATGAAACTTGTAAGATTTGAAAATATGTCAAGAACTCAAGTTCAAATGCATAACCAATATAAATAAGTCACAATGTAGATGAGTCGTCATTCTGTACTTTGGAAATCATGTATTTTGCTTTCATTACTTTCTTTGTATCTTTGCTTCTATGATTATTCATCTTTATCTGTGACCTGTGATACCCGGGCTCCGACTGAACAGTGGGTTTTAACATAACATCATGTTATGTTGGGATCGGCTCAACCTAGGCTTATGCCCCTAGAGCTGCCACCCTATGAATCGATATTTTTATCGGGATCGGCTCGAGCTAGGTTATTACCTCTAGAGCTACCACCCATACAACAGTTCAGGTTCGGCTCGAGCTAGGTTATTACCTCTAGAGATTCCCCCTGTCAGGATTGGTCCGAGCTAGGCTTATGCCCCTAGGACTATCCCCTGATTTGGGATCGGCTTGAGCTAGGTATTTCGCCCCCAAAGCTGCCACCCGTACTTGATCATTGACCACGTATGTATTACTTTGTTCATTACTTTGAGATTGATACCATGAAAGTCATAACTTTACTTGAAACTTTGGATCATTAACCAATGAGTGAGAGACATGTGAATAACTTGGCAATATAACATTATTAGAACCATAACACCATGGGAACCATTGGACAATAATCCTTGAACAAGAGACATGAGTATAGTCACTAGTGGAACATTGGAACATAACCTTATGTGAGCTTTTGGAACATTAACCATGAATATGAGACATGATATTCACAAATTATCAATGAGTAGGAAATATATGACAATGACCATGGATAACCGGATATGGGATACCTTAGCACATTTCGGGATGGGACAAGCGTAATGTCAATGTGAATACTATTTGCCACAAAAAGATACGGCAGAGTAACCGTACATACCTTGTATTCGCAATACGAATATACAACCTTAGATGTGCATACAATGTCCCTCTCCTTCTTTATGTGTCACTCTACAACACAAATATATAACGGGATTTACATTAACCACCAACTACTTTACCAATGCACATAACATCAATGAGTTACATATTTGCCTTTACACATGCCATTTCCCCTTGACAAAACCATTGAAGAAATTATCATTCCAAAAATCCCCCAATATTTCCAACATTGACCAATACATGATAATCAATACATTTCACCTCAACACTTCTCCTTTACACTTTCTTATCCACACCACACCACAAATAGTCCATCAATTCACCTTAATACACTTCATAGCACATATCGGCCAAAATCCCACAATTTACACTTATAGAAAAATAACAAGTTTAACAACAAAAATAACACCATACATGTTCATATTTTATCCATACCATGCTCTTTCATTAAAGGCACAAGTCCTAATTCAAGCTTGAATCCCATGGATCACAAATCTTATACAAAAACACAAAGCACCATGTACAACATTTCCAAGCACAACCAACATGATTTACATACTCTTTCATGAATATAATATATTAATCCATAACAATAATCACTTACCCAAGCTTGAAAAGTGATGATCTTGCTCCAAGAATTGACTTTGAGTTGTTAGGGTTTGAAGAAAATATCTTGTATATTTGTCTAAAAGGAATGAGACTTTGAAAGCAATAAAAATCAGATTTATTTCCCCTTATATAGGCCCTCAAGTCCATCCTTAGCCACTCTTTAACATTTAATGAGGGGTTCTATAAGGTCAAGGCAAGAATGGGTCTTTTGACCCATTTTTGGGCCATGTTTTCTTTTCATTTTTGGGTCCTTTTTGGGACCAATTCACTTAACTCAATAAAATCAATAATTTCTCGTGTATAAATCATTTCATACATGTTACGACGAAATTCCCACTCACACGATTCATATCCGTAGCCTCAATCCCAAAAACAAGTGATTCTAGCCAAGTATGGCCTATTTTGACCAAAAGGGTAAAATCGTCATTTTGACTCCAAATTCATTCTCGAGTAATTTTATCATACCAATGAAATACTTTACTAATTTCATGTATATAATCGTGGTTGTAGAAGAAACGTGGCAAAAATTGGCTCGATACGTCCCCGGGTACCCTTGGGACTTAATAAAATTTTCAACTTTGAAAAAGTGGCAAAACCAGTGTGGCACGCCCTTGGCCGCGCCAACTTGCTGCCTCTGGACTAAAAATTTTATTCCATAGTGGCGTGGCACACCCTCTGGTGCGCCCTACACTTAGTTTTTTCAAAAATTTTATTTTTTGACTTTTCTTCGCGGGTTTGGTTAGATACTTCAAGTCCTATTCTTTAACTCACTTCTTAACCTTAATATACTTTGTTTAGAGGTACTCTTAGCCTCGTTTTGAACCCCACAAATGTTCCACAAAAATCACAAAACACCTCCTATGAAGGTTTAATCACATATACGAGGGCGAAAGTCAATTATCTAATTAATAGCATGACAAAATACATATGTATGGCTCTCGACACCTAAGTAAGCATTGTTCAACGCTGTCAAGTAGGGTTAGGAAGGTACGGGGTGTTACATTCTTCTCCCCTTAGGAACATTCGTCCTCGAATGTTAACAATATCCTTTTAATTACAACAATTGCATCTCTACATTAGCATACATATACATAAACGCTTAAGGCTCATGGAGACTTACTTGTTATTGCTCCACTTCCGCACTTTGAACCTCTTCGTCCAATTGAAATAGATGGGGATACTTGGATTTCATCATCTCTTCCGCTTCCCATGTGATCTCCTCTAGTTGTTGATTTCTCCAAAGGACTTTTACGGAAGCTATGTCTTTATTCCTCAATCTGTTTACTTGTCGATCTAGGATAGCAATGGGTACCTCTTCATAAGTAAGATCCTCTGTAACTTGAACTTCTTCAATGGGAACAATACGAGATGGATTTCCTATGCATTTTCGAAGCATCGAAACATGAAATACTGGGTGGACTGAGGAAAGTTCCTGGGGTAGTGCCAACTCATATGCAACTTGCCCAAATCTTCTAATGATTTCATGTGGGCCTATGTAACGTGGACTTAATTTCCCTTTCTTTCCGAACCGCATTACCCCTTTCATCGGCGACACCTTTAAAAATACCCAATCACCTATGGCGAATTCAAGCCCTCTTCTTCTAACATCGGCATATAACTTATGGAGACTTTGAGTTGTTTGTAACTGCTGTTGGATCACTTTAACCTTTTCCATAGCCTGATGAACAATATCTGGCCCAAGTAAAACAGTTTCACCTGCTTTAAACCATCCAATTGGTGATCTACATTTCCTTCCGTACAAAGCTTCATAAGGTGCCATTTTAATACTTGAATGATAGCTATTATTGTAAGCAAATTCAATAAGAGGCAAATGGTCATCCCAACTGCCTTGAAAATCTAACGTGCATGCTGGTAGCATATCTTCAAGTGTCTGAATAGTACGTTCTGCTTGTCCATTAGTTTGAGGATGGAAATCCGTACTTAAATTCACCTGTGTACCCAAACTCTGCTGAAAAGATCTCCAAAAGTGTGCTGTGAACTGTGCTCCTCTGTCTGATATAATGGAAAGTGGAATACCATGCAATCGTACTATCTCTTTCACATACAACTTCACATAATCCTCAGCTGTATAGGTCATCTTGACTAGTAGAAAGTGCGTTGATTTGGTAAGCCTGTTCACTATGACCCATATAGAATCAAACTTCCGCAATGTACGAGGCAAACCTGTAATGAAGTCCATATTAATCATATCCCATTCCCAGACTGGAAGATTGATACATTACATGTAACCTCCTGGTTTCTGATGCTCTACTTTCACTTGCTGACAATTCGGGCATTGAGCGACAAACTCTGCAATGTTCTTTTTCATATTTCCCCACCAATACACTTCTTTTAAATCATGGTACATTTTAGTAGCACCCGGATGAATAGAATAGCGCGAATGATGCGCCTCTGTCATAATCCATTTCCTCAGCTCATCTATATCCGGTACACATAATCTCTCTTGACATCGAAGTAACCCTTCTTGTGTAAGATCAAATGCCTTTGTCAAATTCTGCTGTACATTTTCCTTTAGCTGCAATATCATAGAATCTGCAAACTGCTTCTCTTTCACTTCAGCTATTAAGGAGGATTCTGCTGCATTCTGTACAATAACTCCATCAACTGAGGATTCAATAAGTCAAACTCCCAAACTGGCTAGCTGATATAAATCTTTGATTATCTCTTGCTTTTCAGTCAACTGACCACTAGTGCTTTCTACTGCCTTGCGGCTCAATGCATTAGCTACTATATTTGCTTTGCCTGGATGATAAAGAATATCAATATCATAGTCTTTTAAAAGCTCTAACCACCTTCGTTTCCTCAAATTGAGTTCCTTCTGCTTAAAGAGATATTGTAAACTTTTGTGATCCGTATAGATATCAATGTGAACTCCATACAAATAATGACGCCATATCTTTAAAGCAAAACCTACCGCTGCCAATTCAAGATCATGTGTGGGATAATTTTTCTCAAGTGGACGCAATTGTCGTGAGGCATATGCTATGACATTACCGTGTTGCATCAATACACATCCGAGGCCAAACCCGAAAGCATCACAATACACTACATAACCCTCGGTACCTTTGGGAAGCACTAAAACTGGTGTGGAGGTTAATTTATCTTTCAACTTTTGGAAGCTTTTCTCACACGCATCATTCCATTGAAATTTAACTGCCTTATGTGTAAGCTTTATTAACGGTGCAGCAATAGAGGAAAAACCCTCCACAAATCGGCGGTAATAACCTGCTAGTCCAAGAAAACTACGAATCTCTGTGGGTGTCGTAGGTCTTGGACAATTTTTCACTGCTTCAATCTTTTGTGTATCAACCTGTATGCCTTCATCTGACACAATGTGACCCAAGAATGCAACTGATTTCAACCAAAACTCACACTTAGAGAATTTGGCATACAACTTCCGCTCACAAAGAATCTGTAACACCTGTCGTAAGTGATTAGCATGGTCCTCTGGTGATCTCGAATAAACTAGGGTGTCATCTATAAATACCATGATGAACACGTCCAGAAATGGCTTAAACACCCTATTCATCAAATCCATGAACACAGCTGGAGCATTTGTTAGTCCAAATGACATAACTAAAAATTCATAATGGCCATACCGTGTTCGGAAAGCTGTTTTGGTCACATCTTCTTCTCTAACTCTGACTTGATGGTAACCCGACCTCAAGTCGATCTTTCAAAAACACTTGGCACCCTGTAACTGATCAAACAAATCATCAATTCGAGGGAGAGGATATTTGTTCTTGATCGTCACCTTATTCAATTGCCGATAGTCGATGCACATTCTCAATGTGCCATCTTTCTTCCGTACAAATAATACAGGTGTACCCCACAGGGACATACTAGGCCTAATGAAGCCCCTGTCCAGCAAATCTTTCAATTGCTCCTTTAATTCACGTAATTCTGCTGAAGCCATTCTATATGGAGGAATAGAAATAGGCTGAGTGCCTGGAATCACATCAATGCCAAATTCTACTTCCCGTTCTGGGGGTAAGCCTAGAAGATCCTCTGGAAATACATCTAGAAATTCATTGACCACTGGAACCGACTGTGGAGTTTGTGGTTCCACATCATTATCTTTCACTCGTACTAAGTGACATATGTAACCTTTGGCAATCATTTTCCTAGCTTTCAAATAGGAAATAAATCTTCCTCCTGGTGCCCCTACATTACCCTTTCATTCAAGAACATTTTCTTGCGGAAAGCAAAATTGCACCTTCTTGGCCTGGCAATTCACCGTGGCATAACAAGAAGCCAACCAATCCATTCCCATTATCACATCAAAATCCACCATGTCTAATTCAATGAGGTCGGCCAATGTATCATGATCACACACCGTTACCACACAATTACGATATACTCTCTTTGCAATAATATATTCACCCACCGGTGTAGACACTTCAATTGATTTAATTAATAATTCTGGTGCCTTTGCGAATTTCGCAGCAACCAATGGAGTAACATAGGAAAATATAGAACCAGGGTCAATCAATGCATAGACATTATATGAGAATATGGATAATGTACCTGTGACAACATCAGGGGAAGCCTCTGAATTCTGCCGGTCCACTAAAGCATAAGTGCGATTCTGGACCTCGCTAGTGCTGGCTGCTCCTCTGGCATCCTTACCACGGCCAACAGACTGTACACCTCGTCCCAAAGAAGTAACCGATGCTGATGATGCAACGGCCGATCCTGCTGGTCGTGCTATACCACTCATGCTCCTTTGGGGACACTCCTTCATCATGTGCCCTGTCATACCGCACCAGAAACAAGCATTTGTCCCCACTCGGTATGTACCTGCATGAATACGCCCGCAGTGCTGACACTGCTGATGAGGAAAACCTGCTGCTTGTGATCCGTGAACTCCGCTACTATGCCCAGATGGACCACCCCTAGACCTTCAGAACTGTGAGTGAGCACCCCCTGTTGAATAGGAGAACGATGGTCTAGGTGGTCTCGAAAACATGCGGGGCCTAGATCCTCCTTGGGACATCATAGGTGGTCCCATAGGTCTAGCCCTTTTGTACTGTCCCCGGTCAAATTCATGCACCCTTCATCTCTGTCTTTGATCTTTCATTTTCTGGGCGAAGGCCTGAATTCTCCTTATGTCCATGTCCTTATTCAAGGCAGCAATTGTGCAATCCCTTACCAAATATGGCTCTAGTCTGTCCATGTATTGATGGACTCTATCTGTCATCATAGCCACCATATTTGGCGCATATCGAGCCAAGGAATTAAATTGTAAGCTATATTCTCTGACACTCAAATTTCCTTGATGGAGATTGAGGAATTGATTCGCACGTGCTTCACGGATCTCATAGGGCAAGTAATGATCAAGGAAAGAGACTTTAAACTCTTCCCACGTAGGTGGATTAGCACCAATATCACGGGATTTCTTCCAATCCTCGTACCACAATATTGCTTCTCCTTTCAATCTGTACGCAACAAGTTCAACTGTCTCTACCCCCGTCACGTGCATAACTTCCAAGGCCCTCTGAATTTGATCCACGAAGTCCTGTGGATCTGCTTTTGGATTTGACCCTGTAAAGATAGGAGGGTCCAGTTTCAAGAAATCCTGTGTTCTGCGACTCGCCACTCTAGCCTCATCATCATCATGTGTCATTGGACCAGCTCGGCCTTGACTCTGTGCCGCCACTAACTGTGTTGACATATGAACTGCATTTCTGAGATCCTGGTCTGTGGCATTCATTGGTGGTTCTGCGGGTACTTCTCTACCAACTGGCTCCTCCGGAGATGGAAAAGTAGATGAAGACCGCGATGAAATTTCAACATTTGCTCCACCCTGACTAGCTTTATCAGGTGGTAGTCTACTCATCCCTTCTTCAGCAGGCACATCGACTTGCTTCCCTTTACCTTTACCTCTTCTCGTGATTGGCATTTTGACAATATCAAAGAAAAATAATTACCATGATCAGATTCATTTCAACTTACAACGCTGGCTCTATTGCACGATCTAGAAGTGAAGAAAAGAAACAACATCCTAAATGTCTCGTAGCCTCCTACTTATAAATGTGGTGCACAACACATTGATAAGTAAGACTCTAATCAGACACAACTTTGTAGACAGCCTTAGAACGACCTGCTCTGATACCACTTTTATCACGCCCCGAATCCCATCGGGACAGATTGGAACTCGTAGCCGACAAGGCCCGAGAGAACCAAGCTTTGCCTCTATTCAATCATACGCATGCCATAAGAAACCCATGATTATGTAAGAGCTTTAAATACCAACAACAAAATTCATGGAACATGTGATATATATATATACATATGCGAAACTTGGCCGTTGAGGCCACCAAGTCAAAAAACGACATATACATTTTACATTTATACACCCACACCCATTTACAAAAGCCTCTAACAAATGCATTGACCAAAATGAACTAAAAGTCGGGACAAGTCCCCGCTTTATACAAAATGTACAACCCCAAAACATATGTACAACTATGACTCAGAGAAGCCCCGAACTAACTGGAGCTCACCAAAGATCTGCAATACTGGCAACCAACTGTGGAGGACTACCAGTACCTGGGCCTGCAACAAGTAAGGTAAATTCCCCAAGAGGGGTCAATACGAAGAATGTACTGAGTATGTAAGGCCATATGAAACTTGTAAGATATGAAAAATATGTCAAGAGCTCAAGTTCAAATGCATAACCAATATAGATAAGTCACAATGTAGATGAGTCGTCATTCTGTACTTTGGAAACCATGTATTTTGCTTTCATTACTTTCTTTGTATCTTTGCTTCTATGATTATTCATCTTTGTCTGTGACCTGTGATACCCGGGCCCTGACTGAACAGGGGTTTTTAACATAACATCATGTCATGTTGGGATCGGCTCAAGCTAGGCTTATGCCCCTAGAGTTGCCACCCTATGAATCGATATTTTTATCGGGATCGGCTCGAGCTAGGTTATTACCTCTAGAGCTTCCACCCATACAACAGTCCAGGTTCGGTTCGAGCTAGGTTATTACCTCTAGAGATTCCCCCTGTCAGGATCGGTCCGAGATAGGCTTATGCCCCTAGGACTACCCCCTGATTTGGGATCGGCTTGAGCTAGGCATTTCTCCCCCAAAGCTGCCACCCGTACTTGATCATTGACCACGTATGTATTACTTTGTTCATTACTTTGAGATTGATACCATGAAAGTCATAACTTTACTTGAAACTTTGGATCATTAACCAATGAGTGAGAGACATGTGAATAACTTGGCAACATAACATTATTAGAACCATAACACCATGGGAACCATTGGACAATAATCCTTGAACAAGAGACATGAGTATAGTCACTAGTGGAACATTGGAACATAACCTTATTTGAGCTTTTGGAACATTAACCATAAATATGAGACATGAGATTCACAAATGATCAATGAGTAGGAAATATATGACAATGACCATGGATAACCGAATATGGGATACCTTAGCACATTTCGGGATGGGACAAGCGTAATGTCAATGTGAATACTATTTGCCGCAAAAAGATACGGACAGAGTAACCGTACATACCTTGTATTCACAATACGAATATACAACCTTAGATGTGCATACAATGTCCCTCTCCTTCTTTATGTGTCACTCTACAACACAAATATATAACGGGATTTACATTAACCACCAACTACTTTACCAATGCACATAACATCAATGAGTTACATGTTTGCCTTTACACATGCCATTTCCCCTTGACAAAACCATTGAAGAAATTATCATTCCAAAAATCCCCCAATATTCCCAACATTGACCAATACATGATAATCAATACATTTCACCTCAACACTTCTCCTTTACACTTTCTTATCCACACCACACCACAAATAGTCCATCAATTCACCTTAATACACTTCATAGCACATATCGGCCAAAATCCCACAATTTACACTTATAGAAAAATAACAAGTTTAACAACAAAAATAACACCATACATGTTCATATTTTATCCATACCATGCTCTTTCATCAAAGGCACAAGTCCTAATTCAAGCTTGAATCCCATGGATCACAAATCTTATACAAAAACACACAGTACCATGTACAACATTTCCAAGCACAACCAACATGATTTACATACTCTTTCATGCATATAATATATTAATCCATAACAATAATCACTTACCCAAGCTTGAAAAGTGATGATTTTTCTCCAAGAATTGACTTTGAGTTGTTAGGGTTTGAAGAAAATATCTTGTATATTTGTCTAAAAGGCATGAGACTTTGAAAGCAATAAAAATCAGATTTATTGCCCTTTATATAGGCCCTCAAATCCATCCTTAGCCACTCTTTAGCATTTAATGAGGGGTTCTAGAAGGTCAAGGCAAGAATGGGTCTTTTGACCCATTTTTGGGCGGGCCAGCCATGTTTTCTTTTCATTTTTGGGTCCTTTTTGGGCCCAATTTCACTTAACCCAATAAAATCAATAATTTCTCGTGTATAAATTATTTCATATGTGTTACGACGAAATTCCCACTCACACGGTTCATATCCGTAGCCTCAATCCCCAAAAAAGTGATTCTAGCCACGTATGGCCTATTTTGACCAAAGGGGTTAAATCGTCATTTTGACTCCAAATTCATTCTCGAGTAATTTTATCATACCAATGCAATACTTTACTAATTTCATTTATATAATCGTGGTTGTAGAAGAAACGTTGCAAAAATTGGCTCGATACGTCCCCGGGTACCCTTGGGACTTAAGAAAATTTCCAACTTTGAAAAAGTGGCAAAACCAGCGTGGCACGCCCTTGGGCGCACCAAATTTTTGCCTCTGGACTAAAAATTTTATTCCATAGTGGCTTGGCACGCCCTCTGGCGCGCCCTACACTTAGTTTTTTTAAAAAATTCATTTTTCGACTTTTCTTCGCGGGTTTGGTTAGATACTTCAAGTCCTATTCTTTAACTCACTTCTTAACCTTAATATAATTTGTTTAGTGGTCCTCTTAGACTCTTTTTGAACCCCACAAATATTCCACAAAAATCACAAAACACCTCCTATGAAGGTTTAATCACATATACAAGGGCGAAAGTCAATTATCTAATCAATAGCATTACAAAATACATATGTATGGCTCCCGACACCTAAGTAAGCATTGTTCAACACCGTAAAGTAGGTTTAGGAAGGTACGGGGTGTTACAGGAAGCCTATGATACATTCTTAGAAATACTCTATCCTTTGATACCTTATTGTGCACATTTGTTCACTTCTGAAAGTCTAAACTTTGTATTTCATTCTCTTAATAGATGGTAAGGATGAGATTAACTGCCACTGAGGATGATGTGCCTGCACCCACTACTAGTTCTCCAGCTAGGGGTCGAGGTTATGGTAGAGGTAGAGAACAAGGAGTAACACCAGCTAAGGAATGTGCCAGGGAAGCATCTCCTGAGCTAGATATAGAGTTTAAGGGGGGAAGAATGTAACACTCCGTACTTTTATAAACTTACTTGATACCTTGGGATCATATCTACATAGGTGTTGAGATGCCATGAAAATGTGTTTTATAGTGTCATTGGTGAAACATTTGATATCGGACTTAACATGTGCGATTATACCTTCGTAGGAGGTGTTTTGTGAATTTGTGATGCATTTGGGTGAGGCCCCACACATGTTCTAACCTCATTTGGTGACTTTAAGTCATGTTTACTTGATTTTTAAGATCATTAAGTAAGTATTTTGTAGTGTTTTGATAAGGGATTGGACGATACGCAACCATTGGATTAGTGGCCGAAAAATTCAGCAAAGTGCTGAAACTTGCGCCACTACCCTATTTCAGGGGTGTGGAGCAAGCCACCTGCATTCTAAAAATTTAGAGAATGCTGAAATCTTGCGCCACAACTTGCTTTGCAGCTAGTGGCGCAAGGCACAAATTTTGTGCCTTTCCGGACCCGTTTTGTAACGCAATTCTACGACGCTTCTTGGATGGTTTCTTTTGGTTCTTTGGAGTTCTTTGAGCATTGTTAAAGCTTAAAACACTTCAATATACTCCTACATACTTCTACATGATCAAATCATGAAATGTGAATAGTGATCCAAAATGTCCAATGAAACCAAGGGCGACTAGAATTCCTATTTTTGCGATCGAGCCGACAAATGAGAATCTCGTAAGAGAATAATGTCGTGACATTATGGAATTATGTAAACATGAGATATATGGTGAATAATACATGAAATTTTATGGGTCACATGGATATGTGTTATTGGGCCCAAAGTTAGGCCCAAAATGGGATTAAAAGACTTGGCCCAAAGAGGAAATAGCCCATTCTTCCAATAATTGACTAAGTAAACATATCATTTAATGCCAAGTGTGGATAAGGATGAATTGGGGTCTATATAAAGGCCCCAAGATCAGATTTTATTGTCCAAAAGCTCTCATGCCTTTGTGATATTTTCTCACATATTTCTTTAAGCTCCAAACCCTAAAGCAACATATTCCTTTGGACTCCTTGGACAAGATCAACATATTCCAAGCCTTGGTAAGTATCTATTAACATGAATTAACATATTATATGCATGGAATATTATGTATATTATGGTAGATGTGTTGGCAAGGTGGTGAATAGTATATTTTTGCCTTTGATGAAAGATGTGCTATCTTGGTGATTTGAACTTGAATTAGGACTTGTGCCTTTGATGAAAAAGTATGGTATGGAAAAAATATGAACATGTACGGTGTTATTTTTGGTATGAAACTTGTTCTTGTCTATAAGTGGAAATTGTGGGATTTTGGCCGATATGTGTTATGAGTTGTATTAAGGTCATTTGATGGGTTATTTGTGATGTGTTATGGATAAGAAAGTGTAAAGGAGAAGTGTTGTGGTGAAATGTATCAATTATCATGTATTGGTCAATGTTGGGAATATTATGGAATTTTTGGAATAATAGTATGATCAATGGTTTTGTCAAGGGGAAATGACATGTTTAAAGGCAAACATGTAACTCATTGACATTGTATGCATTTGTAAAGTAATTGGTGGTTAATATGAATTTCGTTATGTATTTATGTTGTAAAGTGACACATAAAGAAGGAGCGGGATTATTGTATACGCATCTAAGGTTGTATATTCGTATTGCGAATCCAAGGTATGTAAGGTTACTTTGTCCGTATCTTTCTACGGCAAATAGTGTCCATGTTGACATGTCACTAGTCCTATCCCGAAATATGCTAAGGTATCCGATATCCGTTTATCAATAGTCATTGTCATATATTTCCTACTCATGGATCATTTGTGAATCTCATGTCTCATATTTGGTTAATGGTCCGAAAGCTCAAAGAAAGTTATGTTCCAATGTTCCACTAGTGACTATACTTGTGTCTCTTGTTCATGGATTATTGTCCAATGGTTCCAATAGTATCATGGTGCTAGTAATGTTATATTTTTCATGATGTAGATTCACATGTCTTTCACTCATTGGTTAATGATTCAAAGCTTCTAACAATGTTATGTTCCAAAGTTCAAGTGATGTTATGACTATCAAATATCAATCTCAAAGTAATGATCAAAGTAATGCAAATGTGGTCAATGATCAAGTATGGGTGGCAAGCCTAGCTCGACTCGATCCCGATGTATTGATTTATGGGTGGCAAGTCTAGGGGCATAAGCCTAGCTCGACTCGATCCCAATGTATTGATTTATGGGTGGCAAGTCTAGGGGCGTAAGCCTAGCTCGACTCGATCCCGATGTATTGATTTATGGGTGGCAAGCGACTCGATCCCGATGCAATGTTTTATGGGTGGCAGGTCTTAGGGGCATAAGCCTAGCTCGACCCGATCCCAACATGACGATAATTCATGGAAAGACCCACTGATCAGTAGGGGCCTGGGTACATTGTGACACATGTATTGACAAGCAAGCATTGAATGTAAAGAAAGTAATGGAAGTAATGAAAGTAATTCACATGGTTCCCAAAATGCAAATGGTGACTTACTCACATTGTCTAGTCATTTGTATTGAGTTCATTAGTATGTTCATGTGTTACAAAGTTTCATTTGAGCCTTACATACTCAATACTTATTTCGTACTGACCCCTCTCGGGGAATTTACCTTACTTGCTGCAGGCGCAGGTCCCAGTAGGCCTCCCCAGTAGATTGCCAGTGTTAGCGGTTCCTTGGTGAGCTCCAGTTAATTCGGGGCTTCTCCGAATCAGAGTGTATATATGTTTTGGTGATGTACATATTATGTAAAGCGGGGGCTTATCCCGACTTATGGTTCAGTTTGGTCAATGCTCTTGTTAGAGGCTTTTGTAGACTGATGTGGGTGTATCAATGTAAAAGACATATGTTGTTTTGACTGGATGGCCTCAACGGCCAAGTTTCATATGTATGTATAAATATGTCCCATGATTTCCTTTATTCGTCTTTCATGTTCTTCCGCAATGGTGATTATGATATGCATATGATTGAACATAAGCAAAGGTTGGTTCTCTCGGGCCTCATCTGCTATGGGTGGCAATCATGTCTCGATGGGATTCGGGGCGTGACAAAAAATTATTAGCCAGAGGGAGTGGGGCTAGCCTAGGTTCTATAAGGTTTCATATCCACCTTGATTCACATGATACTATAGTTAGACTCTTGATTTATTTGGAGGGTATGGCTCAAATAGAAGCTCTACCTATCACTCCGAATGGATCTCAGACTAGAGACTGTGTTTAACCACCAGAACGAGTATCGGTTCATGGTATCTAGACTCCCAAGACACTGCTAGTTATTTTTGTGGATCCATATATTGATGCTTTGCCAGTCAGACTTATTGTTCCACCGGTTATGCCCTGACCGATGATGATAGTTGATAAGTAGAAAATGTATGATAGATTTGTGAGATTGGGTCCTCTCAGTTTACTAGTGCACCTGAGGAAGATGCGTATGAGTTTCTCATTAGTTGTTAGAAGAGGTTGCATAAACTCAGTTTGGTGGATTCTCATGGTTTGGATTATACTACCTTTCAGATGGTAGGAGTAGCAAAGTATTGGTGGAGGTCTTATCTCGGTTGTAGGCCAATAGGTTCCCCTCCTATGACATGGACTCAATTTCTAAGGCTTTGCTTGTGAAGTATATGCCTCATAACATAAGTGAGATAATAAGATATGAGTCTAATGATCTAAAGCAGAGTGCTATATCGGTTACTAAGTATGAGACTAGATTTCATGACTTGTCTAGGTATGACTTAATTAGTATTTCGACAGAGAATGAATAAGTTAGAAAGTTTGTAAAAAGATTGATTACCCATCTTCATTTGGATACAACACAGTTGGTGACTACTAGGGGCACTTTCAAGTAGATTGTGGATCATTCCAAGATTATTGTGAGTATCTATCGTAGGGCTTATGGATGTAGTGACAAGAGGGTTTACAGACAAAATGGTTTTAGTGGTTCACTATCTAGGGTCAGAGGTTTTTCTAGTAGGGATCATCATTTCTAGCCTAGCAAACTGGTTAAGACAGCATTATATATTTTAGATGGCGGGTATTCTAGGTATGGTAGTCAGGGTGACGGTCATCTATGTATGCAAAATTATCCATTGATGTTGTAATGTCATCCATAGATCCTCTTGTGTAAATTTGATAAATGGTTTACGCACACTTGTTTTGTAATTAGTAATAAAAATGGGATCGAACTTGTGAGATGTATTATCAAAAGCCTGTCTCTAACTAAATATGCATCCAATCTATCCACATATCGATCACTCTATCTTCTATAGTAGCTACTACATTAGGAGCATACCTGGACAAAGAGTTAATCTGGATACTATACTCCTTTATGCTTATATTCCCTTAGCGAAGATTTAAAAACTGATCTACACTGGCCCTCTGGATCTCAAATGGATGGTAATGATCAACAAATGTCTCTTTGAAATCTTTCCAACTATATGAAGGTACACCTGTACACCAAGATCATTTCCAGTCTTCATACCATAATATAGCCTCCCCTTTTGATCTATACGTTGCTAGCTCAACTATCTCTTTACCAATATATGCATGATATCCAAAGCCCTTTGGATTTGATCAATAAAGTCTTGTGGGTCTTTGTTAAGATCTTACCCGGTGAATATGGGAGGGTCCAATTTAAGAAAATCCTATGTCCATAGACTAGCTGCCCTATCTACACCACTAGTACCTTTAGTTGGACTAGCTTGTCCTTGACCTTGTCCAAAAACTATACGAGTCAAAAATTGCACTGTATTCCTCAAATTTTGTACAGTAGCATTAATAGGTGGTTTTAACGGTACTGCTCTCCTGTTTAGCTCTTCTGGAGATGGAGGAGTAGAAGAACTATGTGATGCAAACTCATCTTGAGCCTCACTTTGATTAGCTTGTCTAGGTGGTGACTTGTTGGTCCCTTTTCCGACAGCCATATCTACTTGCTTACTTTTATTCTTACTCCTTCTTGTAACTGGAACCTTCACTATATTGAGAAAAAATGATTCAAAGGTTAAATACGATTCCAACTACAAAATTGGCTCTATCGTACGATCTAAGAAATGAAAAAAAATAACTCCTAAATGTCCCGTAGCCTCTTATTTATAGATGTGGTGCACAACACACCCATAAGAAGACTCTATATAGACATGTCTTTGTAGACTCCCTAGGATGATTTGCTCTTATACCACTTTTTTCACACCTCAAATCCTATTGAAACGGACAAACACCCGATGCCGTAAAGACTTGAGAGAACCTACTTATAACCTGGGCATGCCACACGTATAACTATGATAGTCATGAAGCTTTGAAATATATATATATCAAAGCTATGGTGATGATAAAAGACTAACATAGAGATAGGCCAAAAACATATATACATTAACTTGGCCGTTGAGGCCATAATTATTAAGGAACCAAACCTAACTGCACATTATACATTAGTCTACAAAGCCTCTATAAGATCGACAAACTTGGTCTAGGTCGGTACAGGTCATGTCTTACCCTTAACTACTATACAATACCCATAATATATATACCAAAGACTCTGTAAAGTTCGGAATCAACCTAGAGCTCACCAACTGTAGCTGAGTGTCCTGTGCTCCTACTGAAGAGGTCTACTAGCTGGAGTACTTGTACCTGTAATATGAAACATAGTGTCCCCCATGAGGGACGTTAGTACAAAAAAATTTACTGAGTATTTAAGGCACAAAGTAACCATAGGTAAAACAAGAGCTAAATGAAATAAGGTATCAATATATAACTATATAGATAAGGATAAAAGACCACCTTAGCTTGCACTTGTAGGATCACATATATTACATTCTTTTTATTACTTTTCTCTTCTTTGCTTTATAAACTTTATAAGGAATATGATACAAATAACCATTTTATCAGTGGTAAAAGTGGATGACCCATGCTAGCCATTTTAATCCCTGGAATACCGTCCTAAAAAATACACAAATTAGGATAGACCCATGCTAGTCTTTTCTTTCATCCCTGGAATTTCACCCGTGATATATAGATTGGGATCGACCTTTTCTAGGAATTCACTCCTGGGTTACCACCCATCAATATATAGATTCACCTTACATTATTCCTTTAATCCTTAAGGTTGTTATTTTGGTGGTCATCACATTATTGAGTTTAGAACTTTGGACCAGTAGTTAAAGACAAGCAAACATGCACTTAATGCAGTAACAATGATATAGGAAGCAATAGTAACAACAATATAACACTTAGAATCTTAAATAACACATTGGACCTTGTTTGACTAAGAGAAGAACTCGCAAAGCTTGTTGTTGAAAGTACATTTTTCATGCTAGTACTTAGAAGAGTGAATGTGCAGATCTAGTCACAAACACATTTGAATTACTTTAACACACTAAGGAGTGGGAACAAGGTCGTTATGTAGATTGGAGGTTGTGTGCTACCATTACGTATCATTTGCAAGGAAGAGCACTTAGGAAGCTTACTTTGTAACACAAGAGTTAGATTCATGCCAAAGAGTGTGGGATCAAGAAGCCTTATATACCTTTTTGTAAAACTCCGATAGCTCCCCAAATTAACCTCCTATCTTTTCGATTATTAATCTATAATAGAGTAAGTAGTAAAACTAGTATTAGTAGCTAATCAACATATTTGGGATACTTAACCTTACAAAAATAGTAGCGGGGTAGTAAGCTCACAATTTATCAAATCAAGGTGTTCTTTCCTCCCTTTTCATTTACTTACTTCTATATTTTATACAACCCTCTCATAAAGTCTTCCCAACACTCACTGGCTGCATAACACATACAACTTAATATACAAATGTGTGACTGGTAGTAAGCTCATGTAACATCCAATTAAGTGGTGTGCCATCACATCCTCCTTTAACGCTTCAACACAAATACATACAACCATCCAATCATATTAGCCTCTGCCTACCAACAAAAATACATATAAAATAGTCCCTAATCAGTCCAAAAATTCTTCAACATAATAAGAGAGTATTTCAGTCATGATTCTATGAGTTCTTGACAATAACACATACATAATTCCCCACCATAACATGTATATAGGGGGGGAAATGGGCAGTAGCATTACCTTAGTTTTTGAGATAGTTTATTCTTTAACTTGTATCTCTTTAAGATCTTGATTCCTTCACAGACAAACCAAAGGAGAAGAGAAAAATCTCTTAATAACCAAGAAAAATGGGACTGCCAAACTTATAGAGGGTTGTCCTATAATTTAAACATAAAGAACATAATTCTAATAGTCTTCCTAAGATAAGATCATGATTTGTTCACTTACCTTTAGCTTGAAAATAAAGTAAATCCTAAGAACCCTAATGTAAATTTAGGGCTGCTGTAGAAGCCAAGAGAGAGCAAGAGAGAAAACTCTAGAATCTATTTTTTTTTTCAAGTTGAAATGGACAAAATGATCTGATCCTAAACCCTTTAAAAGAGACCTACTTTGGCCAACCTATTTTCCCATTTTTAGACTTAAAATATCAAATAGGTGATTTACCTACTTGTCCATTTAACTTGGGCCTTGATAGACTCAAACTTGTTGTGCCTTGGCTGCCCGTTCTTCTTCTGTTCTTTCGCTTAGTTTGGGCCAGATTGTCAAGTAGTGATGGGTGTAATTGGCCCTATAATTTTGTCAAAATAGTCTTAGTAGGTTATGCACCTACTTGGTCCTAAGGTAGGCCAATAAGTCAATGTAGGTGATGCACCTACTTGTCACCTATTAGCTTAATTTAAGTAAAGTAAACAACTCACTTATTTTATTCCATATTCTAAATCTCAACATCTAAAATTTAACTTAACACTTATATACACTTGTCCACGTTAAACCTTAAGGTATAACACCACCTTACTTTATATACACTTGTCCACTTTAAACCTTAAGGTAGAACACTACCTTACTATCCACGTTTAAATACTTTCATCGGGGTTGACTTGATCGTATACATACTAAAATGTTTGAGGTCTTATAGTATATTTTAAATCTATTTTAAACCATTGTTAATCACTTAATGAGCTTGGTATCTTTCAACACAATAAGGCTATCTCAAGTCCTATATAAATAGAATAAATACATACAAAATACGGGATGTTACAAAGATACAGATTACTTTTATCATTTTTGTACCCATCTCACTTCTTCCACTCACTATCTCTATCTCTACCTCTACTCCTATCTCTATACCCCTACCGATTGAGGTTGTTGTCCTTGTAAGAGTTCTAACTTTGATTTCTATGACCTTGGCCAAGTGTCTTGATTAAACCATAGAAAACCACCACCTGATCATTCTAATAGTTTGCCTCTTCCCCAGAATTAGAATCAGTACTATCATGCCTTAGTGCTTTTCCTTGTGAATATACTGCATTTACCTTTTCATCCCCGGCCCCCATGACATGCTTTACAATGAGACATATTTGAGTTTTATCTCGATTATATCTTTATCTTGCTTCTCGTCTTTCCTATGCTGCTCTACAGACATACCAATAGCATAAGTGTTGGTAGGAACTTTAGATTCTCGTGTGTGCCATGCCCCATTAGTTTTGGTGAATCTATCAAGTAGCACTACTGCATCTACATAAGTGTGACTCATAACAGCTCCTCTAGTAAAAGTATTACCTACCACCTTGGTGTTGGAATTTAAAAACCTATAGAAGATTTACAATAAACTCTCATGAGGTATTTTGTGAATAGGACATTGCTTCAGCTTCTTGTTGAACCTTAACCATTCCTCATACAAAGCTTTTGTACTCAGTTTCCCTAAAGATATATAATTCATCCTTCATCTACAATATTCTGGATGGTGGGAAAAACCTTCCGAGAAAGCCCTCTTCTACTCCTTCCAGGTGGTGATTGAGTTATTAGGTAATTCTGCCAACCAAAAAGTTGTTTCACCTGCCAATGAGAATGGAATTAACCATAATCTGATTGTTTCTTGTCTCACATTGGGTAGTTTATGTGCCATACAAATCCCCAAAAAGTTTATTAGGTGCATATTTGCATCATCATTAGTGTGTCCAGCGAATACTCCATTTACGTTCAGCAACTGTATCATAATGCTGGTAATGTCAAACTTGGCCCCAGTGGGCTATGGGGGTGGAACTATGTCACCTGTTGCACCTATATCATCTAGGTCAACATCATCATCTTTATCAAATTGAAGGGCATATCAATAGTGTTGTTGCTCATGGCCCCTATTTCTTTTTGTCTGGTATGTTCATTCAGTGCATCCTGACGGGCTGCCTCTTCTTGTCTAGCTTGTTCATTAGCTATAACTTGGAATTTCTCTTCAACTAGATGGGCTGCCTCACATTGTTGAGCCTTTGCCTATTCCTCAGCCAACATCCTGGCTAGGGATTCTTTTGGGGTCTCCTGGATTACTTGCTTATCCATTCTCCTCAAAGTTCTTTCAAGTTTGAGATTGATTGGAATTAGGGGATTGCCTTGACTTCGAGTGCTAGGAATACACGAGCGTGTACCCTTAGAACAAAACAAAAACAACAGAAAAACTAAATCAAAAAATAACGACTAATCATCAAATAAACACAATTGATCTAATCATAAACCGTATTCCCCGGCAACGACACCAAAATTTAATGCCACCAAATTACACCCAGTAATGAAGTATAAAGCAGTCGTTTAATCAATTATAGAATCCAACTAGGTTAGGGTCAATCCCACAGGCAATATGGCTAGGTACCAGTTCAATGCGGTTATTCAAGCTCATAGGCAATTATTTCTGAAGGGGGAGGGGGATAAAAAGACAAGTACCAATTTGCAATATTAAATTACAAGTATACAGAGTTTTGTTGTTTGTAACTAGTTAATTAGAATAAACTAGGCTTGTGTTCCCCATGATTTTATAACTTAGTAAGCGTGGAATACTAATGATCTATCCTGGTTCTTAGAATGCATAATCGATAAGTTAGGTTCACCTAAATAGTTGGTCCCTTATCTAGGTGCATATCACTATGCAACTTGGTCCTTTTATGAGTGTTTGCTTTACTAACTCTTACCCTTAATCCCAGATTAGCTATTCTCAAATAGGGCTCAAGCTATTATATGAGGGTTGATAGCCTCAAATCTTTATTGTTAATCCATTTTCTTATTCTCTACCTCTTTGGTCCAACAAGTAAAGAACTAAGGTTAATTCTAACGTTGGCTACTATTAAAAAGTAATCACTACAAAGTGAAGAACAATACATGCATAGACAGGATTCAAGAATCACTAAGTACCTACTTTGTTAATTAATCGTGGCTCCCACAACCCTAGTTACAAGATTTTGATACTCATGGCTTGAGAATCACAATTAGAAATTATAGATAAAATCATAATTATGCTCATTATGTACATCTCCACTAATTAAGTATATGCTTGAATGGGTTATAATGTTGGCTACGAGACAGGTAGAAAACTATATAATAGTGACTTATACTTCCCTAAGTACTTTCTACCCCACACTTAAAAGTCCTGCTTTATCCTTAAAGCAATTTATAGCAAAAATTAAGAGCAATGGTTAGAGATACTCCTTGAAACTCTCTAGGGCCTACGTAGCAACATATTTTCTCATGTTTTTCTTCAAGGATCACACAATCCGAAACTTCTCAAACATGCTCCTTAGCTTCAAATTCAGTTTCTCAGACTTCCCCTAATATGTAAAAATTTTAAAAAAATAAAAAAAATGTGACACTATAAAAACAAAAAAAAAGAATTTACACTATTACAAATTGGGTTACCCCCTTAAAGCACCTAGTTTAATGTCGTAGCTCGAGTCATCAAGTTCAACACTTTCCCTTTCCCTTTGAGGATATAAATTGTGCCCCTAACTTTACATTAAATTTTCTTCTTCGCTAAAGGGCTGGTGATATAAATATAAAAGAGCAAAATAATAGATGTCGTATCTTGCACTTCTTGGACCTTAGGTGAGAAATATCATTTTGTCTTCTGAATATGATGTTTTACATCCTCCACTTTATTACCCAATCAACATCATAAATAATAGAAGAATCATAATAGAGGTTTGAGGATGGGGAATAAGAGTTTGGATAATCATTCTAATGACCATCCACATGATCACATATTCTATAGAAATTCCACACAAAAGATTGGGGAGGTGCGCACAGCCCAATTCTAGAAAAGTTATGACAAATAATATTCAAGTTGGATCATCCACTATGCCTATAAGAATTACCAACATATGAATACCTATCATTCAACCAATGGGAAAAGGCACAAGTACCCCTAATCTATAACCGAAATCCCAGAGACATACCTTTACTTTACAGGGGTCGTATTATCCCTCCCCCCTCAAACTATTATAAAATGAAATAAATAACATCCTTAATGTTGATGTGGCATAGATAAAAAAAAATGAGTATCCTTTGTGTGTATTATATGCTTTTCACATGCTTTTTAGCATTAAATCTTTTTTTTTTCTTGTTTTTTCATTAAAATACCTTTTTCTCTTTCTTAATTTTTGACTATTTGTTTCTCTATTTTCTCTTTCTTAGTTTTTGACTATTTGTTTCTCTATTTTCTCTTTCTTAATGTTTGACTATTTGTTTCTCTATACTAACTTTTGAATATTTTTTTTTCTCTTTACTAATTTTTTGGATAGTATTTTTATTTCAATAGAAAATTTCCTCTTCCAAGCATAGTCTCTTCTATTAGCGAGAGTAGGAGTATCAAAAGAGCAGGAACAATGACTAGAGATGGTAATTAGAAGACTCCAGCAACCCCATTCTTTCAATTATTTTGCTATTGATTTGAGATAAAAGGTATAACAATGGAAATTCAATAATTCATTTGTTTTATTGGGATGGATTGGTGTTGGTTCGTCGGTAGTGTTTGGATAAAAAGATGGAGGTGGTTTTTTTCGAATCTGGCATGGTGGTTTAGCGGCAAACTATGGTGGTTCTAAAGGGAGAAAATAGAGAAGAACCAGATCACTATTTTTCCTATTTGTAATGGATGTGTGGTGGCTTCGCATGGTTTCTATGGCTGAAGTGGATGATGGAATTTATGTAATAACCCTTATATTAAATTTTAGATTTTTATGCATTTTGACCATTTTACCCCTCTCCATAGTTGTATTATGGTATTTGCAGGTTACGAGACTGGGTGGTATGTTTCTCGAGGTGGTTAGTTGAGTTTGAAGTGAGATTTTAGTTTTAGAAGATTCTGATGTTCAAAGGGATGACTTTGGTAAATATTTGGTATTTTGGATGTTGCATGATAATGTCATCAGTTCTGTTAGCTCCGAAATACCATTTTTGGGTTAGTAGCATTATTAGTTTGGATCTTGAGGTGTTCGATTGCATTTTGAGTCGTTGGTTGGGAAGTTGGTTAATTATGGCCTAGAGTTGACTTCGGTCAACATCCTTTGATAACGACCTCCATTGGTGACTTTGATGGTCCCATTGAGTTTAGAACGTTGATTTTAGTTTAGTAGTATAGATGGTTTGTATTCACATGGTTCTGAATGATTTCTGAGGGTTCCTTCAGGGAATTTTGGGTGTTCAGTTATTGTTGTCAGTTATTTGTTGGTGCTGGTGCACCTTGTTCTTCGAATTTGTGAGACTTCTATTACATCTGCAAAGGCCAGGTGAACTATATCAATGCAATCGTGACAAAATGCTCGCGTTCATGAAGAAATAGGGTCCAATTTTGTTCTTTGCGATTACGACTGGACCACCACCATCGCGATGGGTCTGGGTTGGGTACCTTTATGAATATGATAGGTGTACCTACATTCATGTAGAAGGAATCGTTGGCAGTCTTTTAAATATCTATTTTGGTCCAAAATCCTATAACTCAATTTTTGAAGCTTTGTACCTTGATTTTGGGGAGATTCAAAAGGTAGTTTTTGATATTTCTTCATTGGGTAAGTTTCTAAATCAAGATTTTAATATTCCCCAATAATTATTTCATTATTTCATCTTCAAATCTTGATTTTCCAACTTGAAAATTTGAGATTTTACCAATAAAATTAAGAAATAGTATTTTGATTATTTCAAGCTCGATTTTAACTCTCTTTTCAATGAAATTTCAAATTTGAACTCTTTATGTTATGGGAAAATTAATTTTCTAATAAACAAAAGCCAGCTTGTGGGCTTGGGGTTGACTTTTAGATTGACTTTTTAGACCCAAATTAGAACCATAGTAAGATGGGTATTGTTGGATTTGTTTTATGCATGGATCTTATTTTTGATAATTGGTTGCATTCTGAGTCCAATCGAAAGGGAAATGCGAGTTCTTGATTGTTAGAGGCTTGTGGTTCGGCTTCGAGGTAGATTATGAATTAACTTTCTTTAGAATTTGCTTGGGTGGGGACTTATCATATAACGTATGCTATGGGTGGGTGATTTAGTGATTTAAAGTGGCATATGTGATGGATTATTGTGTGATGCCCAAATTAGGGCTTATACCGTGATATTGATGTGAAATTGGAATTTTGGGCGTGAAAGTGAGGCTTGAAGCTTGTTATTATGAGTTGATTGATATTTTGAGATTTTATTTCTATTTACCATATTGGCTTATGTTATTATCTCTGAGCATGCATATGCATTCATCTCATGGAAGGAAACTAATTTTTAAATTGAGTGAATTGTGTTTGCTGGATAGTGAGGTTTGATACTCTGAGTGGTCTATTACGTTTGTTGGATGGTGAGGTATGATGTTAGTGAGTGATTTTGAATTATTGTATATGGACCTCACAAATCCTCCATGGGTCCCGCCTCATAGTGAAAAATATTGAATGAGATGTGTACAAAGTGTATTGATCATTGCATACCATATCATATCAATGCATTGTATTATTTGCTAGAGATTTTATTGTGATTGAGATAAACTATGATAATATTTCAATGATAATATTTGATATTGAACTGCTAGGATTTTTCAGTGCACAGTGTTATTTTAGTATTCTTTAGTCGACATAGTTTTCTACTTAAGCTCAGTCGACCTATGGTGCCTACTGAGTACAAGTGGACTATACTCACTCCTACTTTTTATTATCCTTTCAGTGTAGATCCTGGTACAAGTGTTCCCCGTAGCCCGTGATCGTGCTCTTCAATGGTGTTTGAGGTTTTGGTGAGCTCCCCCATTTGGAGACTATTTTATCTTTATCTATTTTTACTTTTTGTCCTATTTTATATCACATACAACATTGTATTTTTAATACAATATTTTATTTAGAGTTGCTATTGTACTTATGACTTCTGAGTCTTGGGTTCTGGATAAGTTGTTCAGTTTCTTTAAGGATCATCTTTAGCTGATATTATTACATTTATGGTCTGGATCTTATTTTGCCTTTATTTTTATATATTCTAATATGTTGAGTCATGCTTACCTACCATGGCTGGGCTGATTAGGTGCCATCATAACTCATAGGATTTTGGATCGTGACAAGTTGGTATCAGAGTGCTAGGTTCCCCAGTCTCATGAGTATAAGATCAAGTGCCTAGTATAGTCTGGTAGATAGATAAGATGAAGTCTATATCTATCTTTGGAAGGCTATGAGACATTCTTAGAAAGAATTTATCCTTTGATCCTTTATCATGCACATTTGTTAACTCCTGGAAGTCTAAACTTTGTATTTCATTCTCTTAATAGATTATAAGGACGATATTAGCTGCTATTGAGAATGATATGCCTGCATTCGCTACTAGGACTCCAGCTAAGGATTGAGGTAATGGCAAAGGTAGACCACGAGGTGTATTACCAGCTAAGTGACGTGCCAGAGAAGTATCTCCTGAGCTAGATATAGAGTTTGAGGGTATGAATTATCAGCCAGAGGAGTGGGGCTTCATAGCTACCCTGATATTACAGGATACTATGGTTTGACTCTTGAGTTATTTGGAAGGTATGGCTCAAATAGAAGCTCTAATTATCACTTTTGATGGATCTCAGACTAGAGATTATGTTTAAACACTAGAGCAACTACCAATTCATAGTATCTAGACTCCCAAGGCACTACTAGTTATTGTTGTGGCTCCATGCATTGATGTTTTGCCAGTCAGACTTATTGTGCCACTGATTGAGCCCTAACCAGTTGTGATAGTTGATAAGTAGAAGATGTTTGATAGATTTGTGGGATTGGGTCCTCTCAGTTTACTGGTGCACCTAAGGAGGATGCGTATGAGTTCTTGTCAGTTGTTAGTAGAAGTTTCATAACATCAGTTTGGTGGAGTCTCATGGTGTGGATTATACTACCTTTCAGATGGTGGGAGTAGCAAAGCAGTGGTGGAGGTCTTATCTTGGTTGTAGGCCAAGGGGTTCCCCTCCTATGACATGGACTCAGTTTTCTATGGTTTTTCTTGTGAAGTATGTGCCTCACAATATAAGAGAGAGGCTGAGATATAAGTCTGATGATCTAAAGTGGAGTGTTATATCAGTTACCAATTATGACACTAGATTTCATGCCTTATCTAGGCATGACTTGATTAGTATTTCAATAGAGGAGGAATAAGTTAGGATGTTTGTAAAAAGATTGATTACCTATCTTCATTTGTATATAACACAGTTAGTGACTACTAAGGGAACTTTCAAGCAGATTGTGGATCATTCCAAGAGTATTGTGGGTATCTGTCGTAGGGCCTATAGATGCAGTGACAAGAAGGTTCACAGACATGGTGGTTTTAGTGGTTCATTATCTAGGGGCGGAGGTTTCTCCTATAGGGGTCATCATTTCTAGCCTAGTAGACTGGTTAAAATAGCATTATAATTTTAGATGGCAGCAATTTTGGGTATGGTAGTCAGGGTGTCTGTCATGTGTGTATGCAAAATAGTTCATTGATATTGTAATGTCATCTATAGATCCTTTTGTGTCAATTTTATAAGTGGTTTACGTGCACTTGTTTTCTAATTAGTAATAAAAATTGGGGATCAAACTTGTGAGATGTATTGTCAAAAACCTTGCGACTGTCATAGTTTTCTGAGGTTTCTTTTGCTTATTGGTCATGTTAGTATAGTCTTGTTTTATTGCTTGAGGACAAGCAAACATTCTATGTTTAGGGTGTTGATGTGACAACATTTGACGACATATTTGATTCTTTTGACCATGAATTATTGCAAGTTCTTAAGTAAATTTTGTTGGATTTGATGGCATTTTTGCTATATATGTAGGAAAATATACCAAGGAGAGAACCAGAGTTCAATGTGCTGAAAAGAGGGACATGACGACGCACTTGAAAAATCATCAACCCTACAATGGGCCATCATCTCACACATCATGGTAAAAACGTGTTTGAGACCAAGTGTATACTTAAGATCTGACAGTCACTTGATGGAACATCACCACCTCGAAGGACCATCACGGGAAATATGGTTCACTAAACAATCAAGGACATTCACTGGTTCCAAGTGACGGTTCAGCCAACCAACCATCAACTCAGTCATGGGATTTATGCAAACTTAAGGGATCTTCCCTGGATAGAGACAACAATTAAGGTGACATACCAAAGGTCACCTGACGGCTCGTCGACTTATCTTTGGGACGTGAGGCGTTAATTTTCCAATTCTAATTAGTTTTTGAAAATTTTATGGGACTATAAATAGCTACTGTTAGGGTTAATTTTATTTAATTTTCATTTTGGGAAAGAAAGACAAGTACTATTAAAAGTTCTTTGTGGTTTTCAGCGATTAACTCAAGATTTGCAATAGAAATTAAGTTTTTGTGATTTTGCTTATGTAAGATCTGACGAATCACTTATGGGCAATCACTACCTCGATGGACCATCAAGGCAAACGTGGATCACTAAACAGTCAAGGACATTACTAGTTCCAAGTGATGATTCAACCGATGAAGCTTCACCATGATGATGAATTGTCAAACTAGTCGTGGGACTTATGCAGACTTAAGGGATCTTCACTAGATAGAGAAAACGATTAAGGTGACAGACTATCGGTCACCTGACGGCCCTTTGACATAACTATGGGATACGAGGCGGCAATTTTTCAATTCTAATTAGTATTTGAAAATTTCATGGACAATAAATAGCTACTGTTAGAGTTTATTTTATTTGCTTTTCATTTAGGGAAAGAAAAACAAGTACTATATTATGTTGTTTGTGGTTTTTAGTGATTAACTCAAGATTTGTAATAGAAATTTAGTTCTTGTGATTTCATTTGTGTAAGTTTCTACTACTATTATTATTTCTATGGATGTATTTTTTTGTAAAGCTATGAGTGGCGAAACCCCACAACTAGGGTCGTGGGAGCCATGGTGAATTAATACTTTTAGGGTCAAAGATGGTATAGATTTATATATTGCGAATTCTGGTATTGTTAATTCATTCGTCTTGATTGATTTTTAATGGTTGCAAACATTAGAACTTGTCGTAGGTCTAAACTTACTTGAGAAAAGAAGTTAAGGCTAGGAAAAGGAATTAATAACAAGGATTAGAGGTTTCTAACCCTCTCCTAATGGTTGATGTTGCAATTAGATTTTGATCAACTTGGAGCAATTATCGTGTTTCATATTATAATCACTCTTAGTCTGATAGGATTTGAGTGATAATCATCTGAGTAGGTTCAGAAAAACCTAGATGTAGTAATGGCATCAATATCCTTGCAAGCATAACATTAGAAAAGTCTACCATCGTCAATGACCCATTTGTGTTATGAAACCATGGTGAACACAGACCTAGTTCTCTCTCATTATTGAATTCATTTTCTGAATATTGCAATTAGAACTTGTTCACATTTGGCATTAAAATGATATCACACTTTTAAAACCCCCCTTTATGGATGTAATTGACTATTAGTGTAATAATTGTATTGAATTTAGTTTTCACCTTGTTCCCTATAGAATTCAACCCCAATCTCGTTGGGTTCTATATTTGAACAACGATCACTTTATACTTTGCTTAGAAGTGTAATTTTCGCGTATCAAACTTTTACTGGTCTTTATTTCCCAACAATAAAAAGTAATAAAATAAACCCTAACAGTAGCTATTTATAGTCCATGAAATTTTTCAAAAACTAATTAGAATCAGAAAATTACCGCCTTGCATCCCATGGTTAAGTCAACGGGCAGTCAGGTAACCAACGGTCAGTCACCTTAACTATTATCTCTTTGAAATGAAGATCCCTTAAGTTTTCATATGTACCACGACCTAGTCGACAGTTTGTCGGCTGAACCGTTACTTGGAACTAGTGAACGTCCTTGACTGTTTAGTGAAATAGGTTTTTCGTTATGGTCTATTGAGTTGGTGATGGCCCATCAAGTGATCCGTCAGATCTTCTACAATTGGTCTCAAACACTATTTTACCATGATTTTTATGATGATGGCCCATTGCAGGTTGATGGTTAGTTAAGTGGGCCGTCATGTCCCTTTTTTCAGTACATTCAATACTGCTTCTCTCCTTGGCATATTTTCCTGCAAATGAAACAAAAACGCCATCAAATCCAACCAAAGTTACTTAAGAACTTGCAATAATTCATGGTCAAAAGCATCAAATGCGTTGCCAAATTTTGGCATATCAACACCCTCAACTTAGAACATTTGCTTGTCCTCAAGCTATAAAACAAGACTATACTAACATGACACGTAAGCAAAAGAAACATAGAAAAACTATGACAGTCGCAAGGCTTATGATAATATATCTCACAAGTTTGATCCCCCCCCCCCCCCAATCTTTCTTACTAATTACAAAACAAGTGCGTGTAAAGCACTTAACAAATTGACACAAGAGGATCTATGGATGACATTAAGATATCTATGAATAATTTTGCATACAGATAACTCATATGAGTCATAAATCTTATTGTGTAATGAAACGTTCACAATTACACAGTATAAGGTAGGGTTACTCAGACTTCACCCTTTTTATTAGTCATCCATAACTTCAATTAGAGTTGGTAGGCAACACAATTTTTCACTAGAACTTCATTTTCAGAATTCAAAAATCGTATTGCCACAGACTCATTGAGTGAACTCACTTGCAATTAACATCCAAACCATAAAAACCACACAAATACATAATTTAGATAACATACAAGATAAAGCATACCTTACTGGAGAAATATGGTGAAGAGAATAATTAGTTGACCTAACACTTGATTTTGCAAGAATTTTAGTGGGAGAAGATAGTTGTGTGGATGACATTACGATATCTATGAATAATTTTGCATACGGATGACTCATATGAGGCATAAATCTTATTGTGTAATGAAACGTTCACAATTACACAGTATAAGGTAGGGTTACTCAGACTTCACCCTTTTTATTAGTCATCCATAACTTCAATTAGAGTTGGTAGGCAACACAATTTTTCACTAGAATTTCATTTTCAGAATTCAAAAATCGTATTGCCACAGACTCATTGAGTGAACTCACTTGCAATTAACATCCAAACCATAAAAACCACACAAATACATAATTTAGATAACATATAAGATAAAGCATACCTTACTGGACAAATATGGTGAAGAGAATAATTAGTTGACCTAACACTTGATTTTGCAAGAATTTTAGTGGGAGAAGATAGTTGTGTGGATGACATTACGATATTTATGAATAATTTTGCATACAGATGACTCATATGAGGCATAAATCTTATTGTGTAATGAAACGTTCACAATTACACAGTATAAGGTAGGGTTACTCAGACTTCACCCTTTTTATTATTCATCCATAACTTCAATTAGAGTTGGTAGGCAACACAAGTTTTCACTAGAACTTCATTTTCAGAATTTAACATTCGTATTGCCACAGACTCATTGAGTGAACTCACTTGCAATTAACATCCAAACCATAAAAACCACACAAATACATAATTTAGATAACATACAAGATAAAGCATACCTTACTGGAGAAATATGCTGAAGAGAATAATTAGTTGACCTAACACTTGATTTTGCAAGAATTTTAGTGGGAGAAGATAGTTGTGATGGCAGTCAAAGTGAGCGATGATACTATATGGAGGAGAAAATAGGAGCTATTGTAGAATAAGAGTTCTTTTGATCATGGGTGATGGAAGTGAAAAGGGGAAAACAAGAAACCATTTGAAATGGTTTCTTTTAAATTCCCCTAGGGTTAGGTTGATTTATGATTTGAATGTATCGGGTTAAGAATGGGTTGGGTTTGGGTCAGAATTTGATTGGGTAGGTCAAAAATAGGTTGAATGGTGATTGTGTATGGTTTCGATCGGTTACTTGAAAAATTAAAAACTTACCTGGGCCGGGCCCAACATTAAAGACCGCATAAACCATCACAAGCTTGACAATCCGTCAATTAACCTTTGGGGCTTTCTTTGCAGTACATTACCTTAATGACTCCTTCCACGACCCATTGACTAAGGCACGATCCATCAAGTTAATCATCATATCTATCCAGAATGTGACTCATTTTATCAACAAGTGAGGGTTAATGTAAGGGCCTGATGGTTCGTGACTCTACCTATGGTGCTTATCTAGAATTAACACTTTTTATGGTCAAGTGTGACGGTTGGCTCGATGGGCCATCAGGTGACCGATGGTCTGTCATATGATTCGTTACTCCTATCCAGTGAATGATGGTTTCTCACTTCTTGAGGCCTGCATCTGTACACTACAACATACATCAAGCATATCTAACACAAAAACAAAAGACAAACCAAATTTTACATACAACAATCTTGGATTGCCTCCCAAGTAGCACCTGATTTAATGTCGTGGCATGACTCAGATACCTTGATTAATCAAACTTCATTAAGGTACACCATTTCCAACAACTTTATCACACTAGCGCTCTGAAGTAATGCTTCACACACTGCCCATTCACTTTAACACATTCCTATTTCTGATTTTTAAGATCCATAGCTCCAGAAGAGAACACTTGTGTCACTTTAAAAAGTCTTGACCATTTAGACCTAAGCTTGCCTAGAAACAAGCGTAGTCTAGAATTAAATAGCAACACCAAATCACCTACATTGAATTCCCTTTTCTCAATCCTCCAGTCATGGTACAATTTCATTCTGTCTTTGTAGAGAGTTTGTAACACCCCGTACATTTCCGAACTTATTTGACTACCTTAACATTTATGGAATTATTTAAACTTGAGATAGTTGGTGTATTACCCACTAAATTTATTGGGCTGAATTAATATTATGTTTATGGACTTAATTGAGTCCCAAATTAAGTAAATAAGACATGGGCCCAAAAGGAGATGATCCATTTAAAAATGGACCAAGTATACACATCATCTACTTGGACTTTTTGACCAAATAATTGGCTAAGGATGAACATAGAGAGAGGTGGTTTGGAGGAACTATTTAAGGATGAAATTTAGCTCATTTTTCAACACAACACACTTGTAAAAATCAGATTTTCAATCTAATACTTTCTCCTCTCTCAAACCCTAGCCACCCTAATTTTCTCTAAGGATTTTTGGACAAATCTTTCACTTGCAAGCCTTGGTAAGTGTTTAACCTTATATATTAATATATTATATGCATAATAGTTTGTTTATATCATGTTGGTCATGTTTAAAAAGTGTTGAGCAGTCCACTTATTGTGAAACAGTCCACTTTTGCTTAATCGCTAAAAGATTTGCCCTCTATGTGGTTTAAACTTGAAAGGAGACTTAAGGTATTGAAGGAATTGAATTATATGGATGAAATTTCAGTATGTTTAAGTGTGGTTCTGTACCTAATTCGTTACTCCTTGTGTATGACTTGTGGAAATGTTAATACGTAATTATGCATGGAACGTTTGGCGTAGTGAAAAGAGAATACTTTCTTGTTATGTTAAAGTGAATTCTGAAAATGTGTGGACTATTTTTGGTATATTGTTGTGTAATGTATTTATGTGAATTGATGGAATAAATATGTGGAGTTGCATTGAGGTAAAAATGTGAAGTATGCACTTGGTGGGAAATCTTGTCGGTTTGTGACGTCTATGTTGATGTGTGGACTGTTTTGGTATTGTTGGTGTTGTGGGGTAGTAAATTGTATTGTAGGAGGGTGGAATGAAGTTATATGGTAGTATAAAGGAAGGTGGAATGATATACCATGTGTTTGGGATGTTGGATAGTTTTTACTTCCCGTCAAGTAGCTAATTATCGCCTTGTGAACTTGTAATGTAATTGGCTTTTAAAGTGAGCTCCATTATGTATTCATATTGTAGATTAACACTTTAAGGAAGATATGAATTGTTGTTGTCACATGTTGGAAAGATAAGGTATGTAAGGTTACTCTTTTTCGTATCCTTTGGCAGCACCTATTGTTCACATCGTTACCAAACTTGTTTCCACCCCGAAAAGTTTTAAAGTATCTCATTTCAGGTTTGTTAGCAATTGTTATTCATGTGTCTCTTATTTGTTGACTATGGTTCCAAATCTCCAATAAGGTTATGACCACTGATGTAATAATCTCACAAAAATTAAAGAAATGAAGTAATGCATATTTAGTTCAGTACGGGTGGTAGCTCTGGGGGCGGAAGCCTAGATCGAGTCAATCCTGATTGATTATTGGATGCAGGGGGTAGCTCTGAGGGTGAAAAACCTATCTCGAACCGAACCTGATTTATTGATTTAGGGGGGGTAGCTCTGGGGGCATAAGCCTAGCTCGAGCCGATCCCAATGTTATTCACCACTGATCAGTTGGTCCCGGGCATTATATGATGTATATTGATATGAAGATAAAAGAAAAGAAATGAATGTAATGTACATGGTTCCACATATACAGTACGGTGGTATATCAGTATTATCTATTCAATTGTATTTGATTCCATTTGAGTTCCTATATTTCATACAGATACTTATAGCCTTACATACTCAGTACATTCTTTTGTACTGACGTTCCTTGGGGGACCTACCTTACTTGCTGCAGGAACAGGAGCTAGTAGACCTTCACAGTAGGCTACGGGTCATCTGCAGGCTATTGGTGAGCTCTTGGTTGATTCGGGGCTTTCCGAGTCATTTGTATATATTTTTGGTACTGTGTAGCAGTTGTATAAGGCAGGGACTTGCCCCGACCTTAGTCATGGTTATATATATTTTAGAGGCTTTGTAGACATTGTAAAGTCAAACGTAGAAGTGTCTTACCTTCTAGACGTTGTGGCCCCAACGGCCAAGTCTCGTATCTGTTTTGAACGTCTTTACATGACTTCCGTCATCGACATATTATATCCGTATTTGGCAGAATTTTTATTCACTTAATGGCATGCATATGAATGTTCATGATCATAGGTTGGTTCTCTCGGGCCTTACGGCTATGGGTGCCTGTCCGCCCCAATGGGATTTGAGGCGTGACAAAAGTGGTATCATAGAGGGTCGTCCTAGGGTGTCTACAAAGTCATATCTGAGTAGATTCTTGCTTATGGATGTGTTGTGCACCACATCTATACTTAGGAGGCTACGGGATATTTAGGAGTTGTTTCTTTTCTTCATTTCCTAGATCGTGTAATAGAGCCAAAGTTGTAGGCAGAGTCATATCTAATCACTGAATTTGTTTTATGTTTTTGTTTCCTCAGTATAGCAAATTACCGTTTGCAAGGAGAAACAAGGGTAAAGGTAAGAAGGGAGACATGGCTGCCGAAGTAGGAACCAGTAAATCACCACCTGAACGAGTTAATCAAGGTGAAGATGAAAATGAGTTTGCATCGCGGGCTTCTTCCACTCTTCCACCTCCCGGAGAGCCAAGAAGGAGAAGAGTACTCCCAGAACCACCTGTTAATGCTACTGAGCAGGATTTAAGAAATGCGGTGCAAAGGTTGACTCGTATAGTTGCTGCACAAAAACAAGTCCAACTACAAGTAATGATGGTGCGGATAGGGCAGCTTATCGGCGGACACAGGATTTTCTTAAATTAGATCCTCCCACATTCACCGAGTCAGATCTTAATGAAGACCCACAAGACTTTATGGACCTAATTCAAAGGGCTTTAGATGTTATGCATGTATCTGGTACAGAAATAGTTGAGCTTGCAGTATATAGATTAAAAGGGGAGGCTATTTTATGGTACGAAGATTGGAAATGATCTAGGGGTATCGGTGTACTTCCAGCTAGTTGGAAAAAATTCAAAACGGCATTCCTTGATCATTACCTTCCATATGAGATCTGAGAGGCTCATGCAGACCAGTTCTTAAATCTTCATCAAGGTAATATGAGCGTAAAAGAGTACAATCTTCGGTTTAACTCTTTGGCCAGGTATGCTCCTAATGTAGTAGCTACTATAGATGATAGAGTTCATCAGTATGTGGATAGATTGGATCCATATTTGGTTAGATATTGTACTATTGCTGCTTTGAATAGAGACATGGATATATCTAGGATACAAGCTTTTGCATAGAAGATGGAGGATTAGAGGCAAAGGAGAAGAACGCAAGAATTTGAAAGAGGACTGTCAAAGAGGGCTAAACCTATGGGACAGTTCATGGCATCCCAAGGAGAATATAGGCCTTGGGTTTTTAATAGATCGCCTAGACCATCATTTTCTTATTCTATAGCAGGTACTCCATCCCAATTTTGAGGGTTTAGAGGCAGTCAAGTTGGGAAAAGTAGTGGGATTCAAGGTTCACAGACAGCAGGGTATCAAGAACTAGGAAGAATGAGTCAATTGAGGTTTTCTTGTTAGTCTTGTCAGCACTGTGGAAAGCTTCATTTAGGTGCATGTCGACTTGGGACAGATGGTTGTTTCTAGTGTGGTATGTCGGGGCACATAATGAGAGAGTGCCCACGGAGGGGCACGGGTAGTATGGCACGACCTACTGGATCATCCGTTGCATCATCCTTGTCGGGTGTACAGCCTACTGGGCATGGTAGCGGTGTTCGAGGAGCAGGTAATTCTAGTAGAGTACAGAACCGTACCTATGTTTTAGCGGATCGATAGAATTTGGAGGCTTCTCCTGATATGGTTACAGGTACATTATCCGTCTTTTCACATAATGTATATGCATTGATTGATCCGGGATATACCCTATCATATGTCACTTCATTGATTGCTAAAAAATTTGAAAGAACACCGGAATTACTAGTCAAGCCATTTGAAGTATCTACACCCGTTGGTGAGTCTATTATAGCTAAGAGAGTCTATCGTAATTATATAGTAACTGTTTGTGATCATGATACGTTGGCTGATCGTATTAAGATGGAAATGGTAGATTTTGATGTTATAATGGGTATGGATTGGTTGGCTTCTTATTATGCCACGGTAGATTTTCGAGCTAAGAAGGTACATTTTCATTTTCCACAAAAGACCATCCTTGAATGGAGGGGTAATGTTGGAGCACCGAGAGGTAAATTTATTTCTTATATTAAGGGAAAGAAAATGATATCCAAGGGGTACATATTCCATCTAGTAAGAGTGCAAGATACCGATGTGAAGCCACCAACTCTTCAATCGGTTTCGGTGGTAAATAAATTCCTCGATGTATTTCCTAAAGATCTTCCAGGTTTGCCTCCAGAACGAAAAGTAGAGTTTGGTATTGATGTGATTCTGGGTACTCAGTCTATCTCTATTCCTCCGTCTAGAATGGCCCCGACAGAGTTACAGTAATTGAAGGAGCAATTAAAAGACTTGCTGGACAAGGGATTCATAAGTCCTAGTATGTCCCCGTGGGGTGCACCAGTGTTATTTGTACGCAAAAAAGATGGCACGTTGAGAATGTGTATTGATTACCGGCAATTAAATAAGGTAACATTCAAGAACAAATATCCCCTCCCCAGAATTGATTATTTGTTTGATTAATTACAGGGTGCCAAATGCTTCTCAAAGATTGACTTGAGATCGGGTTATCATCAAGTAAGGGCCAGAGAGACAGATATACCCAAGACAGCTTTCCGAACATGGTATGGTCATTATGAGTTTTTAGTTATGTCATTTGGGCTAACAAATGCACCAGCAAATTTTTTGGATTTGATGAATAGGGTGTTCAAGCCATTCTTAGATGTGTTCGTGACAGTGTTTATAGATGATATTCTGGTTTATTCAAGATCAAAAGAGGACCATGCTAGTCACTTAAGGCAGGTGTTACAAATTCTTCGTGATCGTAGGTTATATGCAAAGTTCTCTAAATGTGAATTTTGGTTAAAATCTGTAGCATTCTTGGGTCATATTGTGTCGGATGAAGGAATAAGGGTTGATACTCAAAAGATAGAAACTGTGAAGATCCTTGGGTTGGCAGGTTATTATAGAAGGTTTGTTGAAGGATTTTATTCTATTGTTGCACCTTTGACAAAGCTAACACACAAGGCAACCAAGTTTCAATGGAACGATGCATGTGAAAAGAGTTTCCAAAATCTGAAGAGTAAGTTGACTTCTATACCCGTATTGGTACTTCCAGAAGGCACAGATGGGTATGCGGTGTATTATGATGCTTTAGGAGTCGGCTTGGGATGTGTATTGATGCATCACGGTAATGTGATAGCTTATGCCTCAAGGCAATTGCAGCTACATGAGAAAAATTATCCAACACACGATCTTGAGCTAGCAGCGGTAGTATTTGCTTTAAAGATATGGCGCCACTACTTGTATAGGGTTCATGTTGACATATAAATTGACCAAAAGAGTTTGCAATATATCTTTAAGCAGAAGGATCTAAATCTGAGGCAGCGGAGGTGGCTTTAAATATTAAAAGATTATGACATCGATATTTTATATCATCTGGGGAAAGCAAATGTAGTAGCCGATGCATTAAGCCGCAAAACAATAGGAAGAACTGATGGACAGCTCACGGAAAAGCAAGGTATAGTCAAGGATCTACATCAACTAGCCAACTTGGGGGGTTCGTCTTCTTGAAACTCCAAATGAAGGAATTATAGTGCAAAATGCGACAGAATCTTTATTAGTAGCTGAAGTGAAGGAAAAATAGTATGCGGATCCTATTTTGTTGCAGCTGAAAGAGAATGTACAACAAGGTTTGACAAAGGCATTTGATCTTACGCAATAGGGAGTGCTTCAGTGCCAAAGTAGATTGTGTGTACCTGATGTACATGAGCTAAGGAGACAGATTATGACAGAGGCACATCATTCACGGTATTCTATTCATTCGGGAGCCACCAAAATGTATCATTATTTGAAAGAAATGTATTGGTGGGGTAACATGAAGAAGAACATTGCAAAATTTGTAGTTCATTGTCTGAATTGTCAACAACTAAAAATAGAGCATCAGAAGCCTGGAGGTTATATGCAATGTATAGATTTTCCAAACTGGAAGTGGGACATGATCAATATGGATTTCATCACAGGTTTGCCTCGTACACTTCGGAAATTTGATTCCATATGGGTAATAGTTGACAGGCTTACCAAGTTAGTACACTTCCTACCGGTCAAGACCACCTACACAACTGAAGATTATGCGCGGTTGTATATTAAAGAGATAGTTCGACTACACAGAATTCCAATCTCTATTATATCAGACAGGGGAGCTCAATTTACTGCAAATTTTTGGAAGTCTTTTTAGAGGAGTTTGGGTACACAAGTGAATTTAAGTACAACTTTTCACCCTCAGACGGATAGACAGGCAGAGCATACCATACAAACACTTGAAGATATGCTACGAGCTTGCGTGTTGGACTTTAAAGGTAGTTGGGATGATCATTTATCTCTTATTGAATTCTCCTACAATAATAGATATCATTCAAGTATCAAGATGGCGCCTTATGAAGCCTTATACGGGAGAAAATGTAGGTCACCGATTGGGTGGTTTGAAGTAAGTGAGACTATTTTATTTGGACCAGATCTTGTTCATCAATCCATGGAAAAGGTTAAGGTAATACAAAAACGGCTAGGAACAGCCCAAAGTCGACACAAATCATATATCGATGTTAGAAGAAGGGGGCTAGAGTTTGCTATAGGTGATTGGGTATTCTTGAAAGTATCACCAATGAAAGGGGTAATGAAATTTGGAAAGAAAGGAAATCTAAGTCCGTGTTATATAGGGCCATATAAGATTATCCGAAGATTTAGTCAAGTTGCGTATGAATTAGAACTACCCCAAGAAATTTCCACAGTTCATCCAGTATTTCATGTTTCAATGCTTTGGAAGTGCATAGGAGATCCATCTCGTATTGCTCCCATTGAAGATGTACTAGTTATGGAAGATCTCACCTATGAAGAAGTACCTATTGCTATTCTGGATCGACAAGTTAAGAGGTTAAGAAATAAAGAAGTAGCTTCTGTAAAAGTGCTCTGGAAAAATATGCAAGTAGAAGAAATAACATGGGAAGGTGAGAAAATGATGAAGGCTAAGTACCCGCATTTATTTCAAACTGAAGAGAAAGTTCAAGATGCGAAATTGGAGCAATAACAAGTAAGTATATATAAGTATTATGTGCATGTGATAATATGAAGAATGAACTTAGACTTGAACTTGTTTAGATTGGATAATGTTACTAACATTCGAGGACGAATGTTCCTAAGGAAGGAAGGATATAACACCCCGTACATTTCCGAACTTATTTGACTACCTTAACATTTATGAAATTATTTAAAATTGAGATAGTTGGTGTATTACCCACTAAATTTATTGAGCTGAATTAATATTATGTTTATGGACTTAATTGAGGCCCAAATTAAGTAAATAAGACATGGGCCCAAAAGGAGATGATCCATTTAAAAATAGACCAAGTATACACATCATCTACTTGGACTTTTTGACCAAATAATTGGCTAAGGATGACCATAGAGAGAGGAGGTTTGGAGGGTCTATTTAAGGCTGAAATTTAGCTCATTTTTCTACACAACACACTTGTAAAAATCAGATTTTCAATCAAATACTTTCTCCTCTCTCAAACCCTAGCCACCCTAATTTTCTCTTAGGATTTTTGGACAAATCTTCCACTTGCAAGCCTTGGTAAGTGTTTACCCTTATACATTAATATATTATATGCATAAGAGGTTGTGTATATCATGTTGGTTATGTTTAAAAAGTGTTGAGCAGTCCACTTATTGTGAAACAGTCCACTTTTGCTTAATCGCTAAAAGATTTGCCCTCTATGTGGTTTAAACTTGAAAGGGGTCTTAAGGTCTTGAAGGAATTGAATTAGATGGATGAAATTTCAGTATGTTTAAGTGTAACGCCCCGTACATTTCTGAACTCATGCGAGTACCCTAATGTTCATGGAATTAATTAAGTTGTGATAGTTAGTATATTATTCATGGAAGTTATTGGGCTAAACTAATCTTGAGCTAATGGGCTCAATTAAGGCCCAACTATTAAGCAAAAATACATGGCCCAAAAGAAGGAAATGATCCATTCATCTTTGACCAAGTAAACCTATCAATTATTGAGCAAAGTGTGTATAAGGATGAGCTTTAAAAGGACTATATAAGGTGGCAAATCAGATTTTTATTCACCAAAGGGCACATGCCAATTCTAGACTTTTCCAAAAAAGAGATATTTCTCTTCTCTTGCAAACCCTAAGGCAACCATCTCTTTTGGGACAAGATCATCACCTTGCAAGCTTGGGCAAGTGTTTAATCTCATGGATTAATATATTATATGCATAAAAGGGTGTATAAATCATGTTGGTTATGTTGTTAAAGTCTTGATCAATTCACTATAGGTGAAACAGCCTACTTTTGCTTAATCGGTAAAGGGTTTTGTCTTATAAATTTGAAAGTGGACTTGTGGTATTGAAGGAGTGAATTTGATGGATTAAATATTAACATTTAAGATGTGGTTATTCCCTTAACTTGATTCCTCTTTGTGTATCACATTTGGAATTGTTGTTGTGAAATTGTACATGGAACCGGTGGCGTATTAAGGGGAAAAATATAGTTTTGTGATGTTATGTGCGTTGTGAAACCATGGCTGTTCGTTGGCATCCAAGATAACTTAAAATATTAAAAGAGAATCTTAATTATGACCATGGACCATTCATTGCAAAAAAGGACCCAAAAATGACCCCTGGAGGATGAAACGGGCACCCGCCCTCGCGGGAACAGATGCCAATGCAGGTGGCCCAGGACCAGGACAATGGTCACCTGAGAATTCACCTCACCCAACAAGAACTCCATTTCGATTGCTTTTGCATCTCTTTGACCCCCCAAAGCCCCTATACCCTTCTTGGATGCAATTATCAACTTGTGGTACCTTTTAAATGACCTTAAAGGAGTGGCCCGGAGGTATTTTGAATGGTATCAATTATGGATTGTATTTAATGTGTTATTGTGAAAGCTATGGAGATGACTTGATGGAGTAAATGCGACGTGGTGTTAATGAGGAAGTGTAAAGTATAAATTTGGTGTGAAATGCTATTGGTTTATGAGGTCTTGGTTGATGTGTGACATTGGTATGGTAATTCAGTAAATGGTATTGTAAAGGGTGAAATAACGTTATATGACAGTCATGTAACTCATTGTCGTCTTATGCACTTGTAATGTAGTTAGTTGTTAACGTGAGTTCCGTTATGTACTTGTGTTGTAGAGTAAAATATAAGGAAGGAGATGGATTATTGTAATCACATATTGGACTGTATATTCATATTGAGAAGATAAGGTATGTAAGGTTACTCTTTCCGTATCCTTTTGTAGCACATATTGTTCACACTGTCATTGTACTTGTTCCATTTCGAAGTGTCCTAAGGTATCTCATTTCAGGTTGTCATCTATTATTGTTCACATGTTCCTTATTCATTGATCAATTGTCATTCATGTGTCACACAATTGTAGACATTGTTCCAATAATGTTATATTCTCAAGTTCCAATAATGATGTTACAACCACCAATGTATAAATCTCACACAAGTAAAGGAATGAAGTAATGTATATATGTATTTCTTAGAGGCCGGGTGGTAGCTCAAAGAGATGATCCCGATGATTGTTGATATAATACGTTATATTATGTTATCGCCCACCGATAAGGTGGATGATTGTACTATAGCCCACTGATCAGCTAGATGAATGATATATGGACCACTGATCAACTGGATGAATGGTAATAAGGATGAATGTAAAAGCAAAGAAAGTATATTACTTGAATGAAAGTATATCACTTGAATGAAAGTATATATGAATGATATTATATGAATGATAATTATATGAATGAATGATCGAAAACAAAAATAACGAAAGCAATGTACTTGGTTCCACATATACAGAACGGAGGTTTATCCATATCGAATATTCACTTGTACTTGATATCATTGAAATACTTATGTATCATGCAGTTTCTTACAGCCTTACATACTCAGTACATTCTTCGTACTGACGTCCCTTGGGGGACTTACCTTACTTGTTGTAGGCACAGGTGCTAGTAGACCTCCACAGTAGGTTGCGGGTCATCTACTGATTATTGGTGAGCTCCAGTTCGGTTCGGGGCTTTTTGAGTCACATGTGTACACTTGTTTTGGTACTATGTAAATGTTGTATAAAGCGGGGACTTGTCCCAACTTTCGGTTGATGTATATGTATTTGTTAGAGGCTTTGTAGACGTTGTGGGACAAATGATAAAAATGTAAGAAATGTATGATTTTGTCGTGATGGCCCTAACGGCCAAGTTTCATATCTATATGACTATCTTTCCATGACTTTCGTATTGACCTCGTATCTATAAGTGTTGTTCATTGAGTGACATACATATACTACATGAATGAAGATTGGTTCTCTCGGGCCTTAACGGCTTCGGGTGCCAGTCCGCCCCATTGGAATTCGAGGCGTGACAAAAGTGGTATCAGAGCAGGTAGTTCTAAGGGTGTCTACAAAGTCGTGTCTGAGTAGAGTCTTGCTTATGGATGTGTTGTGCACCATATTTATAAGTAGGAGGCTACGGGACATTTAGGAGTTGTTTCATTTCTTCATTTCTAGATCGTGCAATAGAGCCAATGTTGTAGGTGGAATCATATCTGACCATTGTAATTGGCTTTCTTTGTTATAATAAAATGCCGATTACAAGACGAGGTTGGGGAAAAGGTAAACAGGTAGATGTGCTTGCCGGAGAAGAAATGAGTAAATCACCACCTGACCAAGCTAGTCAATGTGGGGCTGACGCTGAGTTTGCATCATGGGCTTCTTCTACTTTTTTAGCTCCAAAAGAGTCGAGGAGGAGAGAAGAACCTGCCGAACCACCTGTTAATGCTACTGAGCAGGAGATAAGAAATACGGTGCAAATGTTGACTCGTATAGTTGCTGCACAAACTCAAGGACAAGTTGGTCCAATGACAAGTGAAGATGGCGCGGCTAGAGTAGCTAGTCGGCAGACACAAGATTTTCTGAAATTAGATCCTCCCACATTCACTGGGTCAGATCCGAATGCAGACCCACAGGACTTCGTGGACCAAATTCAAAGAGCTCTGGAGGTTATGCATGTGACTGGTATAGAAACAGTGGAACTTGCGACATATAGATTGAAAGGAGAAGCTATATTATGGTATGAAGATTGGAAATAATCGAGGGGTATTAGCGCAAATCCAGCTAATTGGGAAGAATTTAAAACGACATTCCTTGATCATTATCTTCCATATGAGGTCCGAGATGCTCGTGTGGACCAATTTTTAAATCTTCACCAAGGGAATATGAGTGTCAGAGAGTATAGTCTTCAATTTAACTCTTTGGCTAGGTATGCTCCGAATGTGGTAGCTACTATGGCCGATAGAGTTCATCGGTCTATGGACAGATTGGAGCCATATTTGGTGAGGGACTGCACCATTGCTTCTTTGAACAGAGATATGGATATAGCTAGAATACAAGCCTTTACACAGAAAATGGAGAATCAGAGGCAAAGAAGAAGGACAGAAGAACTTGAAGGAGGGTCGTCTAAAAGGGCTAGATCTACGGGACAGGTTATGGCATCCCAAGGAGAATTTAGGCCTTGAGTTTTTCCTAGACCGCCTAGACAATCATTTTCTTACCCTACAAAAGGTACTCCACCTCAATTTTCAGGGTTTAGAGGCGGTCAAGCTGGACATAGTAGTGGGATCGGGGTTCACAGACAGTGGGGTATCGAGAACAAGGAAGTATGAGCCAATCGAGGTCTTTTCGTCAGCTGTACCAGCGCTGCGGCAAGTTTAATTCAGGTGAATGCTAGTTTGGAATGAATGTTTGCTTTTGGTGTAGTAAGTCAGGGCACATGATGAGAGAGTGCCCACAGAGGGCCACGAGTAGTATGAAACGACCTACGGGATCAGCCGTTGTGTTATCATTGTCAGGTGTACAAATTGCTGGCCGTGGAAAAGGTGCTAGCGGAGCAGCTAGTTCTAGTGGAATTCAGAACCGTACCTATGCCTTAGCGGATCGACAAAATTCGGAGGCTTTTCCTGATGTAGACACAGGATGTTCTTAAATGGAAGGGTAATGTGGGAGCACCGAGAGGTAACTTTATTTCCTATATCAAGGCAAGGGAAATGATACCCAAAGGAGTACATATGTCACTTATTAAGAGTGAAAGATACTGATGTGAAGACACTAACTCTTCAATCGGTTCCAGTAGTAAATGAAATTCTTGAGGTATTTCCTGAAGATCTTCCAGGTTTGCCTCCAGAATAGGAAGAAGAGTTTGGTATTGACGTGATTCCAGGCACTCAGCCTATCTCTATTCCTCCGTATAGAATGTTCCAGCAGAGTTGCGGGAATTAAAGGAGCACTCAAAAAGATTTGCTGGAAAAAGGGATACATAAGACCTAGTACGTCCCCTTGGGGTGCACCAGTATTATTTGTACGAAGGAAAGATAGCGTGTTGAGAATGTGTATTGACTATCGGCAATTGAACAAGGTGACAATTAAGAATAAGTATCCCCTCCCTAGAATTGATGATTTAATTGACCAATTACAGGGTGTCAAATATTTTTCAAAGATTGATTTGAGATCGAGATATCACTAGGTAAAGTTTGAGAATAGGTCGAGGGTGTTGCGCCCCCGAGGCCTCTAATCATTAGCTTTCCCTGATAGAACTCGCTAAGGGTTAAAAAAAAAGAAGATATACCCAAGACAGCTTTCCGAACATGGTATGGTCACTATGAATTTCTAGTTATACCATTTGGGCTAACCAATGCACTAGCAGTTATTAGGGATTTGATGAATAGGGTGTTCACGCCATTTTTAGATGTATTCGTGACCGTGTTTATAGATGACATTCTGGATTATTCAAGATTACAAGAGGACCATGCTAATCACTTGCGGCAGGTGTTACAGATTCTTCGTGAACGTAAGTTATATGCAACGCTCTCTAAGTGTAAATTTTGGTTAAAATCTGTAGCAATCTTGGTTCACATGGTATCAGATGAAGGAATAAGGGTTGATACACAAAAGGTAGAAGCCGTGAAGAATTGGCCAAAACCTACGACGCCTACAGAGATTCGTAGTTTTCTTGGGTTGGCAGGCTATTACAGAAGGTTTGTTGAAGAATTTTTCTTCCATTTCAGCACCCTTAACAAGCTAACACACAAAGCAATCAAGTTTCAGTGGAATGATGCATGTGAGAAGAGTTTCCAAGAGCTGAAATATAACTTGACTTCTACACCTGTATTAGTACTTTGCGAAGGCACAGAAGGGTATGCAGTATATTGTGATGCTTGAGGAGTCAGCTTAGGATGTGTATTGATGCAACACGGTCATGTAATAGCCTATGCCTCAAGACAATTGCGTCCACATGGAAGAAATTATCCAACACATGATCTTGAGTTAGCAGTCGTGATATTTGCTTTAAAAATATGGCGCCACTAATTGTATGGGGTTCACGTTGATATATATACTGATCATGAAAGTTTACAGTATATTTTTAAGTAAAAGGACCCACACTAAAGACAGCAAAGGTGGCTGGAATTACTAAAAGAAGATGATAATGATATCTTATACCATCCGAGAAAAGCAAACGTGGTAGCCGATGCGTTAAGCCAATTAGACAGCTTGGGGGTTCATCTTCTTGAAACTCCAGATGAAAGAATTATAGTGTAAAATGCGGCAGAGTCTTCACTTGTAGCTGAGAGAAGGAAAAGAAATATGCAAATCCTATTTTATTTCAATTGAAAAAGAATGTACAGCAAAGTTCGACAAAGGTATTTGAGCTTACGCAAGGGGGAGTACTTCAATGCCAAGGTAGATTTTGTGTACCAGATATAGATGAGCTAAGGAAATGAATTATGACAGATTCACATCATTCACGGTATTCTATTCATTCGGGAGCAACCAAAATGTACCATGGTTTGGAAGAGATGTATTAGTGAGGCAATATAAAGAAGAAGAACATTGCAGAATTTGTAGCTCATTGTTCGAATTGTCAACAGGTAAAAGTAGAGCATCAGAAACCTGGAGGTCATATGCAATGTAGGAATCTTCCAGTTTAGAAGAAGGATATGATTAACATGGGTTTCATCACAAGTTGCCTCATACATTTCAGAAATTTGATTCCATGTGGGTGATAGTTGACAACTTACCAAGTAGCACAATTTTTACTTGTCAAGACCACTTGTACAGATGGAAATTATGCAAGGTTTTATGTTAAAGAGATAGTTCAATTACATAGGATTCCCAGTTCTATTATATCAGACATGGGAGCTCAATTTACTTCACACTTTTGAAAATCTTTTCAGAAGAGTTTGGGAACCCAAGTGAATTTAAGTATGGCTTGTCATCCTCAGATAGATGGGAAGCAGAACATACTATTCAAACACTTGAAGATATGCTACGAGCTTATACAGGTGACTGGGTATTTGTGAAAGTGTCACCAATGAAAGGGGTAATGAGATTTGGAAAGAAAAGAAAGTCGACCCTATATAGCAAGCCACATATCCTAAGAACTCTCCACATTTCATCCAGTGTTTCATATTTCGATGCTTCAAAAGTATATAAGAGATCCACCTCGTATTACTCCCATTGAAGATGTACAAATTATGGAAGATCTCACTTATGAAAAGATACTTATTGCTATCCTGTATCAACAAGTTAAGAGATTAAGGAATAAAGAAGTAGCTTCCGTACAGGTACTTTGGAGGAATCAAAAAGTAGAAGAAATCACATGGAGAGACGAAGAAATGATGAAGTCGAGATACCCGTATTTGTTTCAAATGAAAGAAAAAGTTCAAGGTGGAGCAATAACAAGTAAGTCTTTACAAGCAATATGTGTATATAATAACATGAAGGATAAACTGAGACCTAAATTTGTGTAAATGGGATAATGTTACTAACATTCGAGGATGGATGTTCTTAAGGGGGGAATGATGTAACACCCCATACATTTTTGAACTCATACGACTACCCTAATGTTCATGGAATTAATTAAGTTGTGATATTTGGTATATTATTCATGGAAGTTATTGGGCTAAACTAATCTTGAGCTAATGGGCTCAATTACTATTAAGCAAAAAGACATGGCCCAAAAGAAAGAAATGATCCATTCATCTTTGATCAAGTAAACCTATCAATTATTGAGCAAAATGTGGCTAAGGATGAGATTTAAAAGGACTATATAAGTTGGCAAATCAGATTTTTATTCACCAAAGGGCACACGCCAATTCTATACTTTTCCAAAAAAAGAGATATTTTTCTTCTCTTGCAAACCCTAAGACAACCATCTCTTTTGGGACAAGATCATCACTTTGCAAGCCTGGTTAAGTGTTTAATCTCATGGATTAATATATTATATTCATAAAAGTGTGTATAAATCATGTTGGTTATGTTGTTAAAGTGTTGAGCAATTCACTATGGGTGAAACCGTCTACTTTTGCTTAATCGGTAAAGGGTTTTGTCTTATAAATTTGAAAGTGGACTTGTGGTCTTGAAGAAAGTGAATTTTATGGATTAAATATCAACATGTAATATGTTTTTATTCCCTTAACTTTATTCCTCTTTGTGTATCACATTTGGAATTGTTGTTATCAAATTGTACATGGAACCGGTGGCGTATTTAAGGGAAAAATGTAGTTTTGTGATGTTTATGTGTTTTGTGAAACCATGGTTGTTTGTTGTCATCCAATATAACTTAAAATATGAAAAGAGAATCTTAATTATGACCATGGACCATTCATTGCAAAAAAGGACACGAAAATGACCCCTGGAGAATGAAACGGGCACCCGCCCTCGCGAGCGGGGAACCTGCGGGTGCAGATGTCAACGCAGGTGGACCTGTACCAGGCCAATGGTCACCTGTAGATGCTCCTCACCCACCTTTGGGCGCAGATGGCTTCGCAGGTCAGTCCAGAACTCCGTTTCGATTGTTTTTGCATCTCTTTGACCCCCCAAAGCCCCTATACGCTTCTTGGATTCAATTATCAACTTGTGGTACCTTTTAAATGACTTTAAAGGAGTATCCCAGAGGTATTTTGAATGGTATCAATTATGTATTGTCTTTAATGTGTTATTGTGAAAGCTATGGAGATGACTTGATGGAGTAAATCCGACGTGGTGTTAATGAGGAAGTGTAAAGTATAAATTTGGTGGGTGAAATGCTATTGGTTTATGAGGTCTTGGTTGATGTGTGACATTGGTATGGTAATTCAGTAAATGGTATTGTAAAGGGTGAAATAACGTTATATGGAAGTCATGTAACTCATTGTCGCCTTATGCACTTGTAATGTAGTTAGTTGTTAACGTGAGTTCCGTTATGTACTTGTGTTGTAGAGTAAAATATAAGGAAGGAGATGGATTATTGTAATCACATATTGGACTGTATATTCATATTGAGAAGATAAGGTATGTAAGGTTACTCTTTCCGTATCCTTCTGTAGCACATATTGTTCACACTGTCATTGTACTTGTTCCATTTCGAAGTGTCCTAAGGTATCTCATTTCAGGTTGTCATCTATTATTGTTCACATGTTCCTTATTCATTGATCAATTGTCATTCATGTGTCACACAATTGTAGACATTGTTCCAATAATGTTATATTCTCAAGTTCCAATAATGATGTTACAACCACCAATGTATAAATCTCACACAAGTAAAGGAATGAAGTAATGTATATATGTATTTCTTAGAGGTCGGGTGGTAGCTCAAAGAGATGATCCCGATGATTGTTGATATTATACGTTATATTATGTTATCGCCCACCGATAAGGTGGATGATTGTACTATAGCCCACTGATCAGCTAGATGAATGACATATGGACCACTGATCAACTGGATGAATGGTAATAAGGATGAATGTAAAAGAAAAGAAAGTATATTACTTGAATGAAAGTATATCACTTGAATGAAAGTATATATGAATGATATTATATGAATGATAATGATATGAATGAATGATCGAAAACAAAAATAACGAAAGCAATGTACTTGGTTCCACATATACAGAACGGAGGTTTATCCATATCGAATATTCACTTGTACTTGATATCATTGAAATACTTATGTATCATGCAGTTTCTTACAGCCTTACATACTCAGTACATTCTTCGTACTGACGTCCCTTGGGGGACTTACCTTACTTACTGTAGGTTACGGGTCATCTACTGATTATTGGTGAGCTCCAGTTCGGTTCGGGGCTTTTCGAGTCACATGTGTACACTTGTTTTGGTACTATGTAAATGTTGTATAAAGCGGGGACTTGCCCCGACTTTAGGTTGATGTATATGTATCTGTTATAGGCTTTGCAGATGTTGTGGGACAAATGAAAATAATGTGAGAAATGTATGATTTTGTTGTGATGGCCTTAACGGCCAAGTTTCATATCTATATAACTATCTTTCCATGGCTTCCGTCTTGACCTCGTATCTATAAGTGTTGTTCATTGAGTGACATGCATATAAGTGTACATGAATGAAGATTGGTTCTCTCGGGCCTTAACGGCTTTAGGTGCCAGTCCGCCCTATTGAAATTCGAAGCATGACATTAAGTGTGGCGCTGTACCTAATTCGTTACTCCTTGTGTATGACTTGTGGAAATGTTTATACGTAATTGTGCATGGAACGTTTGGCGTAGTGAAAAGAGAATACTTTCTTGTTATGTTAAAGTGAATTCTGAAATTGTGTGGACTATTTTTTGTATATTGTTGTGGAAGGTATTTATGTGATTTGATGGAATAAATAAGTGTAGTTGCATTGAGGTAAAAATGTAAAGTATGCACTTGGTGAGAAATCTTGTCGGTTTGTCACGTCTATGTTGATGTGTGGACTGTTTTGGTATTGTTAGTGTTGTGGGGAAGTAAATTGTATTGTAGGAGGGTGGAATGAAGTTATATGGCAGTATAAAGGAAGGTGGAATGATATACCATGTGTTTGGAATGTTGGATAGTTTTTACTTCCCGTCAAGTAGCTAATTATCGGCTTGTGAACTTGTAATGTAATTGGCTTTTAATGTGAGCTCCATTATGTATTCATATTGTAGAGTAATGCTTTAAGGAAGAGCTGAATTATTGTTGTCACATGTTGGAAAGATAAGGTATGTAAGGTTACTCTTTTCCCTATCCTTTGGCTGCTCCTATTGTTCACATCGTTACCGAACTTGTTTCCACTCCGAAATGTTTTAAAGTATCTCATTTCGGGTTTGTTAGAAATTGTTATTCATGTGTCTCTTATCTGTTGACTATGGTTCCAAAGCTCCAATAATGTTATGACCACCGATGTAACAATCTCACAAAAATTATAGAAATAAAGTAATGCATATTTGGTTGAGTACGGGTGGTAGCTCTGGGGGAGGAAGCTTAGTTCGAGCCGATCCCGATTGATTATTGGATGCAGGGGCTAGCTCTGGGGGTAAAAACCTAGATCCAACCGAACCTGATTTATTGATTTATGGGTGGTAGCTCTGGGGGCATAAGCCTAGCTCGAGCCATCCCAATGTTATTCACCACTGATCAATTGGTCCCGGGCATTGTATGATGTATATTGATATAAAGATAAAAGGAAAGAAATGAATGTAATGTACATGGTTCCACATATACCGTACGGTGGTATATCAGTATTATCTATTCACTTGTATTTGATTCCATTTGAGTTCATATATTTCATACAGTTACTTATAGCCTTCCATACTTAGTACACTCTTTCGTTCTGACGTCCCTTGGGAGACCCGCCTTACTTGCTGCAGTCACAAGAGCTAATAGACCTTCACAGTAGGGTACGAGTCATCTGCAAGCTATTGGTGAGCTCCATGTTAATTTGGGGCTTTCCGAGTCATTTGTATATATTTTTAGTGCTGTGTACCAGTTGTATAGGGAAGGGACTTATCCCGACCTTATTCATGGTTATATATCTTTTAGAGGCTTTGTAGACATTGTAAAGTCAAACGAAGAAATGTCTTACCTTCTAGACGTTGTGGCCCCAACGACCAAGTCTTGTATCTGTTTTGAACGTCTTTACATGACTTCCGTCATCAATATATTATATCTGTATGTGGCAGAATTTTTGTTCACTTAATGACATGCATATGAATGTTCATGATCATAGGTTGGTTCTCTTGGGCCTTACGACTACGGGTGCCTGTTCGCCCCAATGGGGTTCGAGGCATGACAGAGTTGCTTTCTCATAAGCCCTCAGCCAAAACTCATCCATCTCATTAATTTGCTCAATCCTCATATTCGAGGCATCACTCCAACTTAGGTTAAGCTTCTTAAGTTCCCATAAGGACATGCTCAAGCTCAACTAGAAAGTAACATCCTTTGCCAAAAACTAGCTGGTAGGGAGACATGTCAATAGGTGTTTTAAATGTTGTTCGATATGCCCATAGGGCATCATTAAGATTCCTAAACCAGTCTATCTTGTTAGCATTCATCGTCTTTGCTAGAATAGTCTTAATCTCACTGTTTGATATATCCACTTAACCACTAGTTCGAGGATGGTAGGGGGTAGCCACTTTATGCTGCTTCACTCTATACTTTTCTAGCAAGGCACAGAACACTTTATTGCAGAAGTGTGAACCCCCATCACTGATTATCGCCTGGGAAGTACCAAACCTTGAAAAGATGTTCCTTTTCAGGAACACAGTCACACTTTTACCTTCATTGTCCGAAAGCGCTATGGATTCCACCCACTTTGATACATATCAACTGTAACCAATATGTACTTCTGGCCATAGTAGCTCATAAAAGGACCCATAAATTCTATGCCCCAAACTTCAAACAACTTGACTTCAAGGACTGGAGTCACATGCAATTCATGCCTTTGAGAGATAGCTCCTTGTCTTTATCATTGGTCACAACCCTTCACAAAATCATGGGCGTATTTGTGGATTGTGGGCCAGTAGTACCCATACTGTAAAATCTTTTACACTGTCCGTGCACTACTATGATGACTTCCCATATGAGATGAATTGCATGCCTCAAGTATGATCAACACCTCAACTTTCAAAACACACCTTCTAATCAAATTACTAGCACAGAGCCTAAATAAGTATGGTTCATCCCAAAAGTAGTTACTCACATCATGCAGAAATTTCTTTCTTTGATAAAAGTTTAATTCTTTTGGCATCACATGACTGACCGGGTTGTTAGCAAAATCATCAAAACCTGAGATTAAATCTTGAGAGGCAGCCAATACTTATTCATTTGGTAAGGAGTCATCTATCTCTATCTCATCCTTTGGTCTTCCCTCTTCATCAAGCTTAGACAAATGGTCTGCCACTTGATTTTAACAACCCTTCCAATCTATGAATTCAAAATTGAATTCTTATAGCAAGACACCCATCTATTGAATATCGATTTAGCATCTTTCTTAGCCATGAGATACCTCAAGGCTGCATGATCGGTGTGCACAAAAACTCTCATGCCAAGTAAATATGCTCTAAATTTTTCAAAGGCATAAACAACTGCAAGCAACTTTTTTATGGACATAGTGTAGTTCTTATGAGCCCCATTTAGTGCCTTACTAGCATATTATATTGGGTGAAAGATCTTCTCCGTATTTTAACCAAAATGCAACCCCACTTGCATCGCACATCACCTCAAATGGTTTGGACCAATTTGGAGCAACAATGATACGAGCAGAAGTTAACTTTTTTTTAATGCATTCGAATGCCTTCAAATAAGCCTCATCAAAGAAGAACTTTTCATCCTTCTCTAACATCTTACACAGAGGATTGGCAATTTTGGACAAATCCTTAATAAATTGACGATTAAACCTGCATAGCCAAGGAAACTTTGAATCCCCTTTACAGAAATTAGTGGAGGTAACTTAGCAATGGCTTCAATTTTTGCTCGAACAACCTCAATACCTTTCTCCAATATTTTATAGCCCAAAACAATGCCTTCCTTCACCATGAAGAGGTATTTCTCTGAATTTAACACCAAATTAGTCTGTTCAAACTACTGTAACACTTTTCCAAGGATGGCTAAACACTCTTTAAGCAAATCGCCGACCACAGAAAAATCATCTTCCATGGTGTCCTCCACTATATTAGAAAAGATTGACATCATACACCTTTGAAAGTAGAAAGTGTATTATATAACCCAAATGGCATACGTTTGAGGGAAAAGGTCTTATAAGGACAGGTAAAAGTAGTCTTTTCCTGAATTTCTGGAGCAATAGAAATTTAGTTGTACCTAATACCTGTTAAGGAAATAGTACCAACCTCTGCCAGCTAACCTGTCCAACATTAATCTATGAATGGCATTGGAAAATGGTCTTTAAGTATCCAAGAGTTCAATTTCCCATAATCCATACATACGTGCAAGCCTATGACCGGTCGAAGTGAAATTAGCTCATTTTGCTCATGAGTAACAATGGTTATACATCTCTTTATTGGAATACACTGCACCAGACTCACCCACTTGCTTTCTGAAATGGGATACACGATAGATGTATCTAACTATTTAATAATCTCCTTCTTTACCACCTCTTCCATTGGTGGATTGAGACTGCGTTGGTGTTCGAGGTTTGGGATACAGTCTTCTTCCAATTGAATCTTATATGTACAAATACATGTGGAATCCCAATGATGTCAATAATACTCCACCTGATTTCTCTTTTAAAGCATTTTAGAATTACACAAGGAACTCAACCTGCCATTCAAATAACTCTGTTATCACAATGACTAACTATTTGCCCCCAAGAACACATAGCGAGATTATTAGGTAGAACTTTTATCTCCAATACTAGTGGTTCTTCAATTAAAGTCTCTTCCAGAGGAGTTGGTACATTCATCAAGTCTAAGTCCAACTTCGTTAGGGCATAAGAATAAGATCCCATACAGATCAAGGCCTTCACTATTTCATCATAATATTTAATGTCATCACCATCAAATTTCATCATAACTACAACAAGAGTCTCAATTGCATATCTTTCTTTATAGGTACTTCCAGCACCTCATCATCAACTATATCAATTCCCTAGACCACACTCATGTCTCTTGGCTGCTTCATGGACTTGAATCCTCTGAATACAACCTCTTAATTATATAACCTAAACTTTATCTCACCGCTCTCCATATCAACCAGAGCCCTACCTGTTGCTAAGAAAGGCCATCCCAAGATTATGGGAACTTTAAAATCCACTTCACAATATAAAATCATGAAGTCAGCTGGGAAAATAAATTCTCCACCTTTACCAACACATCACATAAGATACATATAGGCCACTTGACTGAATGGTCAGCTATTAATAGCCGCATTATCATCAGGTTAGGGGCTCCCAAGCCCAACTGCCTATATATTGCAAGTGGCATCAAATTGATGCTTGCACCTAGATCACATTATACCCTAGCAAAATTAAATGCTCCAACGGTATGAAATGGTGAAAGCACCAGAATCTTCCTTCTTCTAAACCAAAGAGTGTGAAGCAATCGCACTAATATGGTGTATGTTATCCACTGGCTCAAAGCTAATAGTCCTCTTCTTAGTGACCAAGTCTTTAATAAACTTGGCATATCCCAGCATTTGCTCGAGTGCCTCACCCAATGGAATATTCACCTATAGTTACTTTAACATAGAAATCAACTTATGAAACTTGTCATCTTCCATCTTCTTTTTCAATTGCTGAGGAAAAGGACGTGTGGTCTAGGAATTAGAGTCAAAGGCTTCAAAACCTCCATTCCTTTCCTTTTTTCCATCAAACACCTCTTTTTCAACAAATGGAGATTTCTCTACATCCATCTGAATATCATCAGCAATATCCAACCTTTCAAAGTTAACTAAAACTTCTTTTTCAACATTTTCCTCGAATACAACTTCTGAATTGGAAGATGCATCCTCCTCTTGTTTATCAATAATAGGTATAGGTTCTGGTAACCTTTTCTCTCTTCTGATTGGACATTGACCATCATTTCTAGACTTTTAAATAGTATCTCTAGGCAATGTGTCATTTTTCCACTGATTTAAAGCCACTGACATCTTCCACATTTGATACTTAAGCTACTTTATAGAAGTGGAGTATGAGTCCACTAGTTGACTAATATTTGAGATATTGCCATTCATCTCCTTAATTCTTGAGTTTGTGGATTCGACTCTACTCAACACCTTGGATAAAATGTCCTCTATCATCAACATTCATGAATCATTATGAGCTAGTCCGAGATACTCCCAACTCCTCCAAAAAAAATAAGGAAGATGATGATGAGGGATTTGGAGACAGGTCTAGAGGACACAAAGTGAGAAAATCGAAGGGAGGGCTTGAAGCCCCGACCACTACACTAGCATCTATGGTAAAGATGTAAAGGGAAGAGATGAAGGTGTAGAGCATAGAGCTCCACACTCGCATGAACCATATCCTGGGAGTTCATCCCATCTCCAAAGGGTCAGATCTAAAGATCTACACGAAAGTGCCTTACAAGGCTAGAATAGTGACCAGGCCCATCCCTAAGAGGTTTAAAATGCCATACATCACCAAATATGATAGGACTACAGATCCCCAACAGCACCTGTTATTCTTCATAATGTCTGTGAATGGAAACAATCTGACAATTGAGAAGCGCGAGTTGATGATGATCAAGCAATTCAGCGAAACCCTCTCAAGCAAAACTCTGGTCAAATATTCTCTCTATCCTAAAAATTCCATTAAATCTTTTAATATATTGGCAGACAGCTTTCTTAGGGCTCACACTGGAGCTATGAAAGTACAACCCTGTAAAGGGGATATCATGAAGATAGAGCAAGGAGACACAAAACTGCTTTGAAAGTTCATTGACAGTTTCCAAAATGAGTGCATGCAGCTGCCAACGGTTTCAAAAGAATGGGCCGCAGAAGACTTCATGAAGGTACTGAATCCCGAGAGCTTAGTTCCTTCACTTAAACTGAAAGAAATCCTGACATAGTTTGGGGCCACGACATTGACTAAAATGCACAGCTAATACGAATGCAAGATTCATATCGAGGATAATCGCAGGCGAGTCAAAAGCAACACCCTTCTGGTGTCGAATGAAACAAAGGCTGGTAAGAACCATTGTCACCAACGAGATAAACCGTCTCTGAACATCACAATTGGGGTAATACGAAGGGCATGGCCCAATGAAGGTATACTCCCTTCGTATCGGATTTGAAAGAGAGTTTAAGCCAACGTACCGGCCCTTGCTCTGCATTCTCACCTCAGTCTTAGAAAAGAAACTTCTAGTGGATGGGCCTCCAGGATAGGGAAGCTAAAAAATCGGTAGTTTATGCAATTCTCCCTCTCTTTTGAAACACTGCTCCACCATCAACCTGGAGAAGCTAGTGTCATCAATTTGAGACATTAAAAGGACCAAACTCCCGAGACCTGTTCGCGCCAGCCCTGATCCTCATAACCAAAATGCATGATATGAATATCATGGAATGCACGGACATGACATCAAGGATTACTACCATCAGAGGGAATTTATGGTCGAGCATCTCAAGGATAGTGTCACACCTCAAATCCTATTGGGGCGGACATGGCACCCGTAGCCATAAGCCTGAGAGAACCAACCTATGATCATGTACATTCATATGCATGCCATTAAGTGAACAAAAATTAAGCCACATCATGTAAAGACGTTCAAAACAGCTACGAGACTTGTCCGTTGGGGACACAACGTCTAAAAGGTAAGACACTTCTACGCTTGAATTTACCATGTCTACAAAGTCTCTAAAATATACATAACCATGACTAAGGTTGGGACAAGTCCCTGCCTTATACAAAAACTATACGGTAACAAAAATATATACAAATGACTCAGAAAGCCGCGAATCAACCTGGAGCTCACCCATAGCCTGCAGATGACCCGTACCCTACTGTGAAGGTCTACTAGCTGCTGTGCCTGAAGAAAGTAAGGCAGTTCCCCAAGGGACGTCAGTACAAAAGAATGTACTAAGTATGTAAGGCTAAGTAATTTTATGAAATACAAGAACTCAAATGGAATCGAATACAAGCGAATAGATAATACTGATATACTACCGTACTGTATAAGTGGAACCATGTACATTACATTCATTTCTTTCCTTTTACCTTTAAGTCAATATACATCATACAATGCCCGAGACCAACTGATCAGTGGTAAATAACATTGGGATCGGCTCGAGCTAGGCTTATGCCCCCAGAGCTACCACCCATAAATCAATAAATCAGGTTGTCTTGAGCTAGGTTTTCACCCCCGGAGCTACCCTATGCATCCAATAATCAATCGGGATTGGCTCGATCTAGGCTTTCGCCCCCAGAGCTACCACCCGTACTCAACCAAATATGCATTACTTCATTTCTTTAATTTTTGTGAGATTGATACATCGGTGGTCATAACATTATTGGAGATTTGGAACAATAGTCAACAAATAAGAGACACGTGAATAACAATTTCTAACAAACCTAAAATGAGATACTTTAAAACATTTCGAAGTGGAAAAAAGTTCGGTAACGATGTGAACAATAGGTGCGGCCAAAGGATACGAAAAAGAGTAACCTTACATACCTTATATTTTCAACAAGTGACTACAACAATTCATATATTCCTCAAAGAGTTACTCCATAATATGAATACATAATGGAGCTCACATTAAAAACCAATTACATTACAAGTTCACAAGGCGATAATTAGCTACTTGACGGGGAAGTAAAAACTGTCCAACATCCCAAACACATGGTATATCATTCCACCTTCCTTTATACTTCAATATAACTTCATTACACCCTCCTATACCATAACTTACTGCCTTACCAAGATAACACCACCAAAACAATCCACAAACCAACATAGACGTCACAAACCGATAAGATTTCTCACCAAGTGCATACTTCACATTTTTACCCCAATGAAACTCCACATATTTATTCCATCAATTCACATAAATACCTTCCACAAAAATATACCAAAAATAGTCCACACAATTTCAGAATTCACTTTAACATAACAAGAAAGTATTTTCCTTTCACTACATCAAACGTTCCATGCACAATTACGTATAAATATTTCCACAAGTCATACGCATGGAGTAACGAATTAGGTACAGCAAAACACTTAAATATACTGAAATTTCATCCATATAATTCAATTCCTTCAAGACCTTAAGTCCCCTTTCAATTTTAAACCACATAGAAGGCAAATTCTTTACCGATTTAGCAAAAGTGGACTGCTACAAATAAAGTGGACTGCTCAACACTTTTTAAACATAACCAACATGATATAAACAAACTATTATGCATATAATATATTAATATATAAGGGTAAAAACTTACCAAGGCTTGCAAGTGGAAGATTTGTCCAAAAATCCTTAGAGAAAATTAGGGTGGCTAGGGTTTTTGAGAGGAGAAAGTGTTTGATTAAAAATCTGATTTTTGCAAGTGTATTGTGTAAAAAAATGAGTTAAATTTCATCTTAAATAGTCCCTTATAAACCTCCTCTCTCATGTCCAATCTTATCCAATTATTTGGTCAAAAAGTCTAAGTATACTTGGTCCATTTTTAATGGATCATCTCCCTTTTTGGGCCCATGTCTTTTTACTTAATTTTGGGCTTCAATTAAGTCCATAAACATAATATTAATTCATCCCAATAAATTTAGTGGGTAATTCACCAAATATCTCAAGTTTAAATAATTTCATAAATGTTAAGGTAGTCAAATAAGTTCGGAAATGTAAGGGGTGTTAAATCCTTCCCCCCTTAGGAACATTCTTCCTCGAATGTTAGTAACATTATCCAATATAAACAAGTTCAAGTCCAGGTTCATTCTTCATATTATCACATACACATAATACTTATATATACTTACTTGTTATTGCTTCAATTCCGCATCTTGAACTTTCTCATCAGTTTGAAATAAATGCGGGTACTTACACTTCATCATTTCCTCGGCTTCCCATGTGATTTCTTCTACTTGCTGATTTTTCCAAAGCACTTTTACAGAATCTACTTCTTTATTTCTTAACCTCTTAACTTTTCAATCCAGAATAGCAATAGGTACTTCTTCATAGGTGAGATCTTCTGTAACTTGTACATCTTCAGTAGGAGTAATATGAGATGGATCTTCTATGCACTTCCGAAGTATTGAAATATGAAACACTGGATGAACTGTGAAAAGTTCTTGGGGTAGTTCTAATTCATACGCAACTTGACCAAATCTTTGGATAATCTTATATGCCCTATCTAACGCGGACTTAGCTTTCATTTCTTTCCAAATCTCATTATCCCTTTCATTGGTGATACTTTCAAGAATACCTAATCACCTATAGCAAAATCTAGCCCCCTTTTTCTAAGATCGACATATGATTTGTGTCGACTTTGGACCGTTTGTAGCCGCTGTTGTATCATCTTAACCTTCTCCATAGCTTGATGAACAAGATTTGGCCCAAATAAGGCAGTTTCACCCGCTTCAAACCATCCAATTGGTGATCTACACTTTCTTCCATATAAAGCTTCATAAGGCGTCATTTTGATACTTGAATGATAGCTATTATTGTAGGCAAATTCTATAAGAGATAAATGATCATCCCAACTACCTTTAAAATACAATGTGCAAGCTCGTAGCATATCTTCCAGTTTTTGTATAGTACGTTCTGCTTGTTCATCTATTTGAGGAAAGAAAAGTCGTACTTAAAATCATTTGGGTTCCCAAACTCTTCTGAAAAGACTTCCAAAAGTGTGCAGTAAATTGAGCTCCCCTGTCTGATATAATAGAGATTGGAATTTCGTGTAGTCAAACTATCTCTTTAACATACAACCGTGCATAATCTTCAGCTGTGTAGGTGGTCTTGACCGGTAGGAAGTGTGCTAACTTGGTAAGCTTGTCAACTATTACCCATATGGAATCAAATTTTTGAAGTGTACGAGGCAAACCTGTGATGAAATCCATGTTGATCAGGTCCCACTTACAGATTGGAAGATTTATACATTGCATATAACCTCCAGGCTTCTAATGCTCTACTTTTACTTGTTGACAATTTGGACATTGGGCTACGAATTTGGCAATGTTCTTCTTCATGTTACCCCACCAATACATTTCCTTCAAATCATGATACATTTTGGTGTCTCTCGGATGAATAGAATACCGTAAATGATGTGCCTCTATCATAATTCGTCTCCTTAGCTCATCTATATCAGGTACACACAATCTACTTTGGCACTGAAGCACTCCCTCTTGTGTAAGATCAAATGCCTTTGTTAAACCTTGTTGTACATTCTCCTTCAGCTGCAATAAAATAGGATCCGCATACTGTTTTTCCTTCACTTCAGCTACTAATGAAGATTCTGTCGCATTTTGCACCATAATTTCTTCATTTGGAGTTTCAAGAAGACAAACCCCAAGCTAGCTAGTTGATGTAGATCCTTGACTATACCTTGCTTTTCTGTGAGCTGGCCATTAGTGCTTCCTATTGCTTTGCGGATTAATGCATCGGCTACTACATTTGCTTTCTCGGGATGGTATAAGATATCGATATCATAATCTTTTAGTAGTTCCAGCCACCTCCGCTGCCTCAAATTTAGGTCCTTCTGCTTGAAAATATACTGGAAACTCTTATGATCGGTATATATGTCAACGTGAACCCCATACAAGTAGTGGCGCCATATCTTTAAAGTAAATATCACAGCTGCTAGTTCAAGATCATGTGTTGGATAATTTCTCTCATGCGGTCGTAACTGTCTTGAGGCATAAGCTATCACATTACCATGCTGTATTAATACACATCCTAAGCCAACTCCTGAAGCATCACAATATACCGCATACCCTTCTGTGCCTTCTGGAAGTACCAATACAGGTGCAGAAGTCAACTTATCCTTCAGATCTTGGAAACTCTTCTCACATGCATCATTCCACTGAAACTTGGTTGTCTTGTGTGTTAGCTTTGTCAAAGGTGCAGCAATAGAAGAAAATCCTTCAACAAACCTTCTATAATAAACTGACAACCCAAGGAAACTACGAATCTCTGTAGGCATTGTAGGTCTTGGCCAGTTCTTCACAGCTTCTATCTTTTGAGTATCAACCCTTATTCCTTCATCCGACAAAATATGACCCAAGAATGATACCGATTTTAACCAAAATTCACATTTAGAGAACTTTGCATATAACTTAAGATCACGAAGAATCGTAACACCTATCGTAAGTGATTAACATGGTCTTTTTTTGATCTTGAATAAACCACAATATCATCTATAAACACTGTCACGAACACATCTAAGAATGGCTTAAACACCCTATTCATCAAATCCATAAAAACTACTGGTGCATTTGTTAGCCCAAATGACATAACTAAAAACTCATAATGACCATACCGTGTTCAGAAAGCTATCTTGGGTATATCTTTTTCTCTAACCCTTACTTGATGATAACCCAATCTCAAGTCAATCTTTGAGAAACATTTGGCACCCTGTAATTGATCAAACAAATCGTCAATTCTGGGGAGGGGGTATTTGTTTTTGACTGTTACCTTATTCAGTTGCCTATAATCAATACACATTCTCAACGTGCCATCTTTATTTCATACAAATAACACTGGTGCACTCCACGAGGACATACTAGGCCTTGTGAATCCCATGTCCAGCAAGTCTTTTAATTGCTCCTTTAATTCCCGTAACTCTGTCGGGGCCATTCTATACAGAGGAATAGTGATAGGCTGAGTACCTGGAATCACATCACTACCAAACTCTACTTCCCGTTCTGGAGGCAAACCTGGAAGATCTTCAGTAAATACATCAAGGAATTCATTTACCACCGAAACCGATTGAAGAGTTGGTGGCTTCACATCGGTATCTTGCACTCTTACTAGATGGCATATATACCCCTTGGATATCATTTTCTTTGCCTTAAGATAAGAAATAAATTTACCTCTCGGTGCTCCAACATTACCCCTCCATTCAAGGACGCTCTTTTGTGGAAAATGGAAATGTACCTTCTTAGCTCGGCAATCTACCGTGGTATAACAAGAAACCAACCAATCCATACCCATTATAACATCAAAATCTACCAGTTCCAGCTCAATAAGATCAGCCAACGCATCATGATCAAAAACAGTTATTATACAATTACGATGGACTCTTTTAGCTACAATAGATTCACCAACTGGTGTAGATACTTCAAATGGCTTGACTAGTAATTCTGGTGTTCTTTTGAATTTTTCAGCAATCAATGGAGTGACATATGATAGGGTAGAGCCTGGATCAATCAATGCATATACATTATGTGAAAAGACGGATAATGTACCTGTAACCACATCAGGAGAAGCCTCCAAATTCTGCCGATCCGCTAAAGCATAGGTACGGTTCTGGACTCCACTAGAATTAGCTGCTCCTCGAACACCTCTACCACGCCCAGTAGGCTGTACACCCGATGAGGATGATGCAACGGCTGATCCAATAGGTCGCGCCATACTACCTATGCCCCTCCGTAGGCACAATCTCATTATGTACCCTGACATACCACACCAGAAACAAACATCTGTCCCAAGCCAACATGCACCTAAATAAAGCTTTTCACAGTGCTGACACAGGTGACGAGAAAACCTCGATTGGCTCATTCTTCCTTGTTCTTGATACCCTACTGTCTGTGAACCTTGAATCCCACTAATTTGCCCAACTTAATTGCCTCTAAACCCTCAAAATCGGGATGGAGTACCTGCTGTAGAATAAGAAAATAATGGTTTGGGTGGTCTATTAAAAACCTGAGGCCTAAATTCTCCTTGGAACGCCATGAACTGTCCCATAGGTTTAGCCCTCTTTGACAGTCCTCTTTCAAATTCTTGCATTCTTCTCCTTTGCCTCTGATCCTCCTTCTTCTATGCAAAAGCTTGTATCCTGGCTATATCCATGTCTCTATTCAAAGCAGCAATAGTACAATCCCTAACCAAATATGGATCCAATCTATCCACATACCGATGAACTCTATCGTCCATAGTAGCTAGTACATTAGGAGTGTACCTGGCCAAAGAGTTAAACCAAAGACTGTACTCTCTGACGCTCATATTACCTTGATGAAGATTTAAGAACTGGTCTGTACGAGCCTCTCGAATCTCATATGGAAGGTAATGATCAAGGAATGCCGCTTTGAATTCTTCCCAACCAGCTGGAAGTGCACCGATACCCCTAGATCGTTTCTAATCTTCGTACTATAATATAGCCTCTCCTTTTAATCTATATGCTGCAAGCTCAACTGTTTTTATACCAGATACATGCATAACATCTAAAGCCCTTTGAATTTGGTCCATGAAGTCTTGTGGGTCTTCATTAAGATCTGACCCGGTGAATATAAGAGGGTCTAATTTAAGAAAATCCTATTTTCACCGACTAGCTGCCCTATTCGCACCGTCATTACTTGTATTTGGACCAGCTTGTCCTTGATTTTGTGCAGCAACTATACGAGTCAACATTTGCACCGCATTCCTTAAATCCTGCTCAGTAGCATTAACAGGTGGCTCTGGGGGTACTCCTCTCCTTCCTGGCTCTCCGGGAGGTGGAAGAGTAGAAGAAGACCGCGATGTAAACTCGTCTTCAGCCTATCCTTGATTAGCTTGTTTAGGTGGTGATTTACTGGTTCCTTCTCCGGCAATCCTGTCTAGCTTCTTACTTTTACCCTTGTTTCTCCTTGTAAACGACATTTTTCTATACTGAGGAAACAAAAACATAAAACAAATTCAGTGGTTAAATATGACTCCGCCTACAACTTTGGCTCTATTGCACGATCTAGGAAATGAAGAAAAGAGACAACTCCTAAATGTCCCATAGCCTCCTACGTATAGATGTGGTGCACAACACATCCATAAGTAAGACTCTACTCAGACACGGCTTTGTAGACACCCTAGGACGACCTGCTCTGATACCACTTTTGTCACACCTCAAATCCTATTAGGGCAGACATGGCACCCGTAGCCGTAAGGCCCGAGAGAACCAACCTATGATTATGTACATTCATATACATGCCATTAAGTGAACAAAAATTCAGCCACGTGCAGATATAATATATCGATGACATAAGTTATGTAAAGACGTTCAAAACAGATACGAGACTTGGCCATTGGGGCCACAACGTCTAAAAGGTAAGACACTTCTACACTTGAATTTACCATGTCTACAAAGCCTCTAAAATATACATAACCATGACTAAGGTCGGGATAAGTCCCCGCCTTATACAACTACTATACGGTACCAAAAACATATACAAATGACTCAGAAAGCCCCAAATCAACCTGGAGCTCACCAATAGCCTGCAGATGACCCGTACCCTACTGTGAAGGTCTACTAGCTCCTGTGCCTGCAGCAAGTAAGGCAGGTCCCCTATGGGAGGCAGGTCCCCTAAGGGACGTCAGTACGAAAGAATGTACTGAGTATGTAAGGCTAAGTAACTGTATGAAATATAGGAACTCAAATGGAATCGAATACAAGCGAATAGATAATACTGATATACTACCGTACTGTATATGAGGAACCATGTACATTACATTCATTTCTTTCCTTTTACCTTTAAGTCAATATACATCATACAATGCCCGAGACCAACTGATCAGTGGTAAATAACATTGGGATCGGCTCAAAGGCTTATGCCCCCAGAGCTACCACCCATAAATCAATAAATCAGGTTTGGCTCGAGCTAGGTTTTCACCCCCAGAGCTACCCCCTGCATCCAATAATCAATCAGGATCGGCTCGAGCTAGGCTTTTGCCCCCAGAGCTACCACCTGTACCCAACCAAATATGCATTACTTCATTTCTTTAATTATTGTGACATTGATACATCGATGGTCATAACATTATTGGAGCTTTGGAACAATAGTCAACAAATAAGAGACACGTGAATAACAATTTCTAACAAACCTGAAATGAGATACTTTAAAATATTTCGGAGTGGAAACAAGTTCGGTAACGATGTGAACAATAGGTGCTGCCAAAGGATACGAAAAAGAGTAACCTTACATACCTTATATTTCCAACAAGTGACTACAACAATTCAGCTCTTCCTTAAAGCGTTACTCTACAATATGAATACATAATGGAGCTCACATTAAAAACCAATTACATTACAAGTTCACAAGGCGATAATTGGCTACTTGACGGGAAGTAAAAACTGTCCAACACCCCAAACACATGGTATATCATTCCACCTTCCTTTCTACTGCCATATAACTTCATTCCACCCTCCTATACCATAACTTACTGCCTTACCAAGACAACACCACCAAAACAGTCCACAAACCAACATAGACATCACAAACCGACAAGATTTTCCACTAAGTGCATACTTCACATTTTTACCTCAATGAAACTCCACATGTTTATTCCATCAAGTCACATAAATACCTTCCACAACAATATACCAAAAACAGTCCACACAATTTCAGAATTCACTTTAACATAACAAGAAAGTATTTTCCTTTCACTATGCCAAACGTTCCATGCACAATTACGTATAAATATTTCCACAAGTCATACACAAGGAGTAACGAATTAGGTACAGCACCACACTTAAATATACTGAAATTTCATCCATCTAATTCAAGACCTTAAGCCCCCTTTCAAGTTTAAACCACATAGAACGTAAATCTTTTACCGATTTAGCAAAAGTGGACTGCTACAAATAAAGTGGACTGCTCAACACTTTTAAAACACAACCAACATGATATACACAACCTCTTATGCATATAATATATTAATCTATAAGGGTAAACACTTACCAAGGCTTGCAAATGGAAGATTTGTCCAAAAATCCTTAGAGAAAATTAGGGTGGCTAGGGTTTTTGAGAGGAGAAAGTGTTTGATTAAAAATCTGATCTTGCAAGTGTATTGTGTAAAAAAATGAGCTGAATTTCAGCTTAAATAGTCCCTTCTAAACCTCCTCTCTCATGTCCAATCTTATCCAATTATTTGGTCAAAAAGTCTAAGTATACTTGATCCATTTTTAATGGATCATCTCCCTTTTTGGGCCCATGTATTTTTACTTAATTTGGGGCCTTAATTAAGTCTATAAACATAATATTAATTCAGCCCAATAAATTTAGTGGGTAATTCACCAACTATCTCAAGTTTAAATAATTTCATAAATGTTAAGGTAGTCAAATAAGTTCGAAAATGTACGGGGTGTTACAGACAGACACCTTAGGGAATTCATGAGTGACTTAAAGTTTTCATCATTCAAAAACTGTAGAAAGACTCGGTTCAAGGTCCGAACATCAAAGGAAACAAGAATGGAGTGCCATAAAGGAAAAAAAAATTCCCCTTTTTTTCTTCTGTCTCTCTTAGCACTAAAGAAAAAAGGCTTAGAATGAGATAAAAACTTATGCATGAAAGGCTGCTAATTATAGTACAAAGCCTAATCAATGCGCGAAAAGCAAAGGGTCGCATATGGATGCCACGTGTCTGTTTCAATCAATTTGAACAAAATTCAAGGTAACAATATACGGGAATTGAGGCGTCAAAGTAGCTTCCCCTTCCTATAAATATGATAGCTCGAACCTCAAAAAGTGGAGTCTTCTCGACTCCCTGTCTTTATCTAAAGGAAGCAAAAAAATGGAAATGAAAAGTTGAGTAATTTTATTAATACAAATCGAATACAAAGGTTAACCCTCGAGGTCCTGAGAAAGAGACTATAAACAAGAAAATAGGTCATATAATGATGAACATGAATAAAAAGACCCTCTATCCTACTCAGTTTTAATCCTCAACGCCTCGATATAGACAACCCTCTGATGCTTTGTCTTCGACAGGGGGGTAAACGTGCTTTCATCATCTAAAGACAGTCGATTAGCGAGATTGACTATGGCCTGGGACTCAGCAATCTCTTTCCCCAAATCAAAACCTCCATCTCAAACTCTCCCTAGAATCTCGAGACAAATAAGTTGAATGTCTCGGGCTCTTCTCACATCAAGGTGCTCATCTCTGAACCTGATTTTCTTGGACAAGACTCCAACCCTCTCTAACAAGAACTGGATTTCATCTCAAGGCGGATTCTGAGAAGGTAAAGCTATGGACAGGAGTAACGGCTCAGATTCAGCTAATCGGATATGCTCTCTCACTTCAAATAGCTTCCCTGATAGCGTCTTGGTAGCTTCAGCCAGTTCGGCATTCTCACGCTGCAAGTCCTTAATCTCATCGGACCATTGAAGTGCATCTCAGCTATATCCTACCTTCTCGTTTGGAGTAATCTTCCTCTCAACTCTTAGTACCTCGAGCTCGGTGGCTCATTAAAAAAGGGCCTTCCCGAACCTGAGCGATCTCCCACGGTGGCTAGAGTCTTCTCAAGGTAGGAACATCTTGACACGAGATCTTCTTTATCCCTTAAGACCTATTGAAGTTTCTTCACGGCCAAAATGTTGACCTGAAAAAGGTAGTGCAAAAATTTTTGTCTTCAGAAGAAAGAATGTTTGCTAGAACACGGGGGAAAGACAAAATCACTCACCCTAGCAGTGGCATGAGCACAGTCATTAATCAGGCACACTATTGAAGAAACGTCTATTTTCTGGCAATCTCTCACAGAGACCACATAATTCAAGTAATTAACCACTCTCATCGGTCTTGATGTTAAGCTAACCTAATTGGCGATCTGTAGAAGAGCCATACAATACTGTGTCAAACCCTAAGTCAAATCAGGAGAAGCATCAAGGAGAGCGCTGGGAGTGGCTAAATCCCTCAGCAAATGGACTTTTGACACCGGTTAACCATAAGGTGCCAGAGTTCGGTGAGACACAGGGACTCCCGAAGGAGACGTCAAACATGTTTTCCCTTTAGGGCCACAGAGGACCTCTTAGCAGTAGGTGTCCCATGGTAGTAAGCTCTGCGCTCCACTCCTCGCTCTCTCCATGATTTCTATCTCTCGAAACAAGCTATTTTTCTCAAAGTCAATTCCAACATGAGCACCCGATCCTTGAACCGGCGAAAAACCCTCAGTCCTCTTAGTGCCATCATCTAGAATGGCATCCCCATAATCAGACCCCCTCACAGAAGGCCTTAATCTATCGGTCCTCTTTCTTTAGGCAGGATTAGGTGTGACCTCTAAGGAAGGGCCACTAGCGGCGCCTGCAAGAGCATGCAATCCCTTGCAGAACTCTCTACCAACTAAATTAAGGGTGACCCAGGGTGCCAAAATCACAAGACTGGAGGACAGACCTGCAAAGGGAAGGCATTAGAAACCAAGTATGAACAGGAAGTAACTACGACTGCAGGGTAGCAAGATCACTATGATTCTTGTCTTTCCCGCCCAAGCAACTGGACAAATGGATCCACGAGCGTTCAACGACAGTGGATATACTGAAAATCTTCTCAACCCACAAATGGGATTTCCCAATTAAGTGGATGAACAACATCTTTGAAGGAGAAAACCATCGAGGAGATGCACTAAACAAATAAGTGATTAGCAGTTACCTTCAAAAAAGGGAACGGAAGCAGAAGGATGATTGTTTATGACACTTACGGTTAGAATTCCAAGTTGCATGACAAATGTTTTTAGATAAGTTAAGAAGAGCCAACACGATGAATCAATTAACCCAGCCTCGGTCTCTGGGATAGTCCAAACTGCCAAGGAGAGATTTCCTACCGCGGCTAGAAAATTAAATTATCCCTCCTCAAATTAGACGAGAAGAATAAAGGAGAAACATATGATTTAGGGAAAACTCCTCGCCCACGAAGAAGCCAGCGCTCGAAGGTATGCCACGATCCCCCAAACCCCTTGGCCAAGATGATTGAGGCACACTTTGAATATATTACAAAATGAAGTAATCACTTCATCTACAAGGTTACCAAAACCCATGTTGAATGGATACATATAAACAAAAGTTCGATCAGGTCGAGATAGAGTGATCCTTTTAGAAGGATGGGGCGCTTCAACTTGAAATTCATCAGCAGGCCAACAACAATCTCTCCTAACGGTAGCTAGATCACTATCTTTCACAAGGGACCCTAGCTCGTTACATGTCGGTCTTCATCTTTTTCTCCCCTGCTACTTAAGGATCTGAAGTCTTTGTTGACAGAGTAAGAGTGGGGAAGGATTTCATCAATACTCGACTCGAAGGAAGCCGACCCTCTATCTTTGTTCTTAGGAGCAATATTAGACATGATGAAGTAAGGCGCGATACAGATGGAACAGGCTTGATTCAAGTTTTGGAAATCAAGAAAGAGAGATGAATGCATAGAACGACGAAGCGCACTATGTTTTTAAAGGAGAAGAATAAGCGGCCAACCCTAAAAAGACACCTTGGAAAGAGTGTGGATTCTCAGTTGTCTAGGTGTCAAAGGTTTGATTTACAGTCAAATGTGACATTCGGGAAACGTGATGAGATAGTGATCTTCAGTGCACTTTCCATCTTCTGAGAACTACATGAAGTAGTGTCCCAAAAGACGGAGGGACTATCTGTATAGGGTAAAATTGGAACAATGACACGTGACCGAATTCGAGTAAGCAACCTGACTGCGTGAGCAACACAGCAGATGCAACGATTACAAAGGGACACTCTCAGCGAAACCGCGGGAAAGGTGCTACCCCGAAGGAATAAGGAAACTTCCACTCATCTCCACCAGTGATGTAGCACAAAAAGACAGGCAGGAGACAGAAGTGTCAATACTCAGAGACGCAGACGAGCTCCTGCAGGACAGAGCCAAGAGACTAATAAACCGCCCACTAAAAAATCGGGACAAGTGGCATTCTCACATAGGTGATGACCCTTTAGGACGTTACCACTATAATTCGACTGGCTGAGGCCTAAGTTTGTACACTATAAATAGTTATTCTTACTCACTTATAAAGGGATTTTCTCACTCTTCCTCACACTTTGTATCAATACCATTGCTTGGCCCCTAAGTTTCTCTTTAATGTGTTATTTAATTGCTTTCTAGTTTACTTAAATCTCGCCGGTAGACCATCTTAGCCCTCAGTAGCACTCATGGATGACCTTGGCTCACTCAAACTCGTTTTCTTTACTTGTTTATTATTGTCTTTATGATATTGTTTGTTTCTATAAATCGTTAAATACACTAACCGCTAACAAATGGAACCCCGAGTAAGATTGAATCATAACGCGTGCTCTTGACTCACCTACAAATTCAACTATACCAAATCCATGGCTAACAGTCAAAGCAATTACCTGGATGAAAGAAACACATACTAGAAATATCATCTATAAGAGAATATTAGGTGAGATATATTTCATCACATATTTATATCTTATAAAATCAAAATAAGTAAAAAATTCATGTCTTTAATTTGAATTTAATCGTTTATCTTTGTTGTTTCAGTCGGTATCCAATTATCTAACCTCGACAAACAAAGTTGAAATACAACGACGACCCATACTAATCTTTTTACGTAAATATTATTTTACAAAAAATATATACTACATAATTTGACATATATGTGCTTTGGAAACCAGTATTTTCTCTATCCTAAGTGATATGATACTTTCATCAGTCCCAAAAAGAGTAATATATTTTTTTATTTGATAGATATTTTTAATGATACTATCAATATTTTATCCATGTTAAATCCCACTTATTTAGCAAAAAGTTCATAAAGTATACTCTTGTATTTAAAAATTTATTTATTTTAAGGATATTTTTGAAATATTACAATGTCTTTTCTTATTTCTTAAATTTCGTACTTAGTCAAACTGCATCACATAAATTGAGATTTGGGAAGGGGGATATTCAGAAAAGGGACAAAACTACCTCTTAACTATTCGAAATGAAGCAAAAGTACCCTCCATTTATTTTTTGGCTCAAAAATACCCGTCTATTTGTTTTTGGCTCAAAAATACCCCTTTGTTTGTTCTTTGGCTCATAAATACACCTCTCTAACGGAATGCCACCAGGTTGCCCATGTGGATAAAAAAATGTCATCTGGCATGTCTACATAAGTTGTCAACATGGATAATCAGCCTATGTCTTAATAAATCCGATCCGTCTTAAAAATTCTGATCCATTTTTAATTTAAAGGTAAAAATTCTGATCCATTTTTATCAGTCTTGCCAAGTTGTTCAAAGAGCAAAAAAAAATGCAGTCCTCACTAACCGAACATACTGGTCCAGTGTGCTCACTAATGGCTTCTTATCACTGAAATTCCTCATAACCAAACTCACCAGTTCCTGTGCCTCAGATGATGAAGACCCGGTATGGCTCATGGAACCCAACTTCCTCCCACCGAGTCGCGTCGACACACAGCGAATGAAACAGAAAATGGGTTGAGTCAGATTTTTAAAGACGAGTCAGATTTATTAAGACATGGGCTGATTATCCACGCTGGCAGCTTATGTGAACATGTCAGATGACATTTTTTATCCATGTGGGTAGTTTAGTGTCATTCTGTTAGAGAGGAGATTTTTTGAGCCAAAAAATAAACGAAGGGATATTTGTTAACCAAAAAATAAACGGATGAGTATTTTTGAACCAAAAAACATAGGACATTTTTACTCCATTTCGAATAATTCAAGGGTAGTTTTGGCTTTTCCGTGAAACATTTTAACATCACGTTGTTTTATATTTTTTAAGATGTTTTCAAAACATTAGACTTGAATAAGTGTGAGATTGAAATCCACAGAAAGCTAAAGAGGAAGGGTTTATTTATTTTTCCATTCAATAGCATCGGTATTCTAAAATAAACGAATGAGTTAATGTTCATTCGTCCATGTTAATGGGTAATCCAAGTTTAACTCTTGCTACTCCCTCTAGTTCAAAATAAGTAAATTTTTGTCTCAATGCACACCTGTTAAGAAAAAGAAACTAGAACATAAATTGTACTTCACTTTTCATTTTTACCCTTTTTAGATATTATCAACTACTGTTGAAATTTCAACCACATTAAAATAAAATCAATTAAATATCTTGAAACTCATAGCCTAGAAAGTGTAAATGAAGGGTAAAATTGAAAGAAATTTTCAACATGTCTCTTGAAGAATGAACAATTCACTTATTTTGGACATTAAAAAAAGTTTAAAAATTCACTTATTTTGGACTAGAGGGAGTATAAATTTAGAGCTATTCAATAGCATATAGAACAAAACAAAAGACGAGCTACATACTTTGGATGACTTGCATCAATTAAGAGAGTAAGAGCAACCCTCTGCCCATCAACTCATGAGCACTACAAAAACTTTGAAAGGATGAAACAGTTCGTATTTACAGTATAGATTCCAGTTGCTTCAGATCAGGTTCCAGTTTCTCCGGTGCTACATCTTCCTCACGAGCAAAAAAATATGAATCAGCTACAGACTTTCCCTTCTCAAGCACATCAGCTGGAACAGTTTTAAGAAGACTGAAGGAAGGAAAAAATAATTTAAATCTTCTGATTGGCAAAAGCTCTAACTAGTTCAGATTAAACAAGTTAACTATGCAGGGATAATTGAGATTTAAAGAACCGCTGAGGTTGAAAAATTATTTATTATTTGTTAATAGAGCAGAATGGAAATAGGGAACTCATATTGCTGACCTGACCCAATTGATTTGGGAATAACACGCTATTGACTGATTGGCGATCAACAAGGCAGAAATATACGTATAAAACGAAAAAGTCTGACCTGTCCAATGCATTTAGGGCTGTAACAATTTGTGCCTTCATTGAGTCAATTGAGGCCCCTGGATCCTTTCTTGATGCACGCAAAAGCAACGAGTCAAGTCCTTCCAACGCACTACACGAAAGAATAAACACACTAGTAATATCACGTGAGAGTAAATATACAAATATGCACGCAATATGATGGTCCAATTTGCATTTTGATTTAACATTGGTCCTTTTTGTCAGCAAGTTACAAGAATATAATTAAAGCATGTTCCTCTCGTCATTAATTTAAGGGGGTTCCATCTCTCGCTGGCAGTTGGAATAATAATATCTGCATATTCGTGGCTTAATCTTTTGCACCCAACCTTGCTTAAGAAAAAAAGGTCGTGAAGCTTACAGGAACAAAATACTACTCCCTCCGTCCCAACTTATATGAATTAGTTTGACTTGACACGGAGTTTAGAAAGAAAGACTTTTGAAACTTGTGGTCTAAAATAAGTCATAGATGTTAGTGTGACTATAAATCATTTCATTAAGGGTAAAATAGACATTTTAAAGTTAAATTGTTACTAAATATAGAAATATGTCATTTTTTTTGGTACCGACAACAAAAAGAAAATGAGTCATATAAATTGGGATAGAGGGAGTATTAAATAGTCATATTTCAGAACCATAGAAATCAACCTTAAAGGAATCAAGATCAATATGAAGCTCTCTGGGAGAAAGTCCTAGTGAAGTCACCACTGTTCCAAGAACATTTTAAATTTTCTTACGTCTTCTACCCAATAGACTGATCATCCTGTGCAGGCTATTGCGAATTTTAATAGAAAATCTGAACTGCAAAGCTATAATGTTACTGCATTACGTTGTATTTTAAGTTTAAAAAGCATTGTTCAGGTTGACAGTTAAATATACGTCGTAGTACCTTAGACACTGATCAACATCACTGAAAGCTGATTTACCATTGCCACCATCAGCTGCGTATTGTGCTACCTGCAATTGAATGAGAAGATAAAGAGTTTTTTCAAGAGTTGATCATCTTTTTGTAGTAGCAAGAAGCCTTTAGTATTACTCGGTTCAACAACCAATAGATGAATTGAGTAAAAAAAAAGTCACAAACTACATAACTAAATAAAAAGAAAAAAGAACTGCCAAGAATTAGTCGAACATGTGAACGAATATCTAACTTCAGTGAGATGCCATTTTCAAACCAAGAAACGAGATATATTTAAAAATTTGGAGCTTTTTCCTTTTTATGTAGTTCTTTTCTTGGTAACTAAAATTAAAGCATTCAGGATATTTTTCCCTTGCTTTGCAGATGATAATCTGTGAAAGAAATGCTACTTGCAATGATCTTTTTTGGTTAACTGATTCTCTAAGTTGGATATTTAGGTTGAACTTCTGTAGCTACCTTAAATGATATCAAATGTTCATACTAGACCATGCAGCAGATATGGCATAGCAGAGCACTTATAGATCAATGAGGAAATTCGTGCTTTTTTCATTTCAAATCTTTCCTAGTTCCTCCTATACTGCCTAAAACCCAAAAACTTATGTGTGTAGTTGACAAAATATTTATAATCATGATTTGAAAATAATACTTAGATATCTACAAACTACATGAAACATCCTACGAGACCAAAAATTGTCTCAAAATGCTTTTAAATCATTAATAAAATTTGGTCAAAGTTTCAATGGCTTCTCAAAAAGCACAGAATGACAACTTTGGGACAAAGAGAGTAATTCTTATTCTTTTCTTCTTAATTACCTTTTCCTTTGTGTTCCTTCATGGCTTCATCAATACAAATATCATATGGTGCAACTGGTACAATAATATTTTCACTCATGGTTAGGATGCATAGTGTGCTCCAAGACCAGAATGGAGCATTCATAAGTCTAGACCAACTAAATCAGCTTCATACATTCTTAATTTTGACAGAAGCTGTACAGAAACTGATAATTATCAACCATTAGAAAATGACATTCATTGAGTTGAGGATGGGGTGTTGGAAAACATTAACTTACTGCTCGAATATTGACACGAAGAGATGATGCGGGACCAGAACGCAATATATTCCGGCAATCTCCATATTCAGGTTGATCAACCTCTAAAGATTTTTCTTCAAAATGTCAAAAGATCATGTAAACATCATGCTGTGAAATCTTACAATAAAATTTCTTAAGCTTAACCATACTCCAATTATATAGCACTCAGCATAATGTGACAACTTGCAAGAACCTAGAACTATGGGTCCAGTGGTGCGTACACATGATTTTGTACAAGTGCTGTTGATATTTAAAGAAGTCAATAAAGAAAAAATCAATGTAACAATATCATATTTCAGAAAAATAAATTCAAGTACATTACTACACCTCTCCTCAACGAGTTCTCATTTTTTAAGACGTATCCATAACAAACTCATTAGAAATATTAAAAAGTACTTCTTTTCGATACCAAACACTAACTCAAAAGCTCATCATTGAGGAAACTTGTGATTTCCTGGTTGGAAAAGACTTTTGAAGATATGCTCTTTGCATTGCATCATGATCATTCAGATGATTTTTCCGAATTGGTAAGTTTTCTCCAGGATTAATTTTAAAGAATTAAAATCAATTCCTTCACTTTGTTAATGTTGTTCCGACTCATGGGCCCTTTCTTCCAAGTTAAATGAAACTTTAATGTTGAATTTGATTTCGGAAAATTGAAAGATGCTTTAGATAATACAGTCAAACCTCTCTATAGTGGCAGCGTTTGTCCGAAAAATTCATGGCTGCCATAGAGGTGTTGTTATATATGTATACTGACATTCGACGTTCGGATCTCATTTAGCTGTTATAAACAAAAATATGCAAAATTAGAAAGAACATGAACATAAAAAATGCAAACATTAGTAGTCTTTTCATTGTGAAGTTATGAAATAACTGATGTACATCATTTAAATATAATTTTTTTCTTTAAATTAGATATTCACACTTAAAATTTACTGTGTGCATGACATTAATGATGATTATCATAAATATTTTGGTAATGACCTGCTTTCCTTTTTAGTCTGTTTCAAAAAGAATGACCATTTCCTTTTTTAGCAATACTTTAATTTCAACTTTCCAGGTGGCATGTTTAAGACCACAAGATCAAAGGACATTTTGGTACATTTGACATAACTTTAATTTAAGACCACAAGATTCAAAAGTCATTCTTTATTTTATTTTTTTATTTTTTTAATTTTTTTTTTGAATTTCTTCTTTATTTTCTTACACTCCGTGCCAAGTCAAAATAGGTCATTCTTTTTGAAACGGAGGAAGTATTACATAATATTTGAGGATGTTGTTATAGAGAGGTAATTTTATAAAGAGTGTACCACTATAATAAACGTCATTGTTATTATAGGTAGAATGTCATTATAAAGAAGTAAAATATAACATGAAAAATCGATTCCGGAGAAAATCAGGCCGCTATAGTGAAATGTCGTTATAACGAGGTGATGTTATAAAGAGGTCTGACCGTATCTCTTCATTGAAATTTAAGCTAAATTACAAAATTTAATTACCAATTCAAAAAAATCCTAGTAATTTCATAAAATTCAGCCCATAAAAGAAAACGATGGATGTTTTCATGAAATTTCGACTAGAAAGAAGAAGAATGAGATAAATACTAAGACAACTTACAATTAAAAGAGCAGAGAATGAGTAGTTTTCTCAAAGTTAAAATTCTTTTTTTTTTGAAATTGAAAAGTTAAAATTCTTAAGCTTACTTGAATAATTCAATCTAAGAATGTTTCAAATTGTTCATTAGATGCTGTCATATAAAATGGTATCTTTATTGGCAAAAACCTATATTCAATAGAGCTGGCTCAGTTGGACCAGTTTCATCCTTTTAGGCGAGGAGTCGACGGTTTCAAACCTAGGTGGCTTCAATATTATTCATAATAAACTTAAAAACTTTAAAAGAAATTGTGTTAACTAAGTGAAATTTGAACCCTTGTTTTCCAGGGAATTGAAGCACTCCACCAACGAGCTACAAAAGCTCTTATGCCAAGCAGTGTCATTTTCTGTAGAATATTGACTCATTTTCTCATTGGACGAAAGGTACGAAATAAAACAAATTCATAAAAGTGTCATGCCCTTCTGAAAATGCATTGAGCATGTTAACAGTTCTTGAAGCCAACTGAAGGGCCACGACTTAAAAAAATATCTGTTCCTTTACCAAATTCTGAGTTTTGTGAGTTGAAATATTCGTTTCCCCCCTCTCTTGATCCCCACAAGCACAAATTTCGTTTCTTATAGGACCAAAAATTAACCAGCATGTTGGTTTACATACATAATAAAAGAATTAAAAAAAAAATCGAACAAACGGTGCCGAATACACGTGCCTCTGCCCCTGTATGGGCCTATGCAGATCAGCAAGTTCAACTGTGGAACCATGTTGAAGATGAATGCATAACTTGGAAAACATTCATTCCTGAAGAGTTTCATTATGAAATCTCCAGAAGTAAAGGGGAGATTTCAGGAAGGAATAGGATAATGTTGTAGCTGTAATATTGTTGAAACTAAGGAAGAGATGAGCACTCTCCACTTAGTTTGGAGCAGAAAATGAGAAAGATCTGTAAGAGTATCATAGGATATCTTATAGAAGCTACTACTACCACAAGGAAGGCTATTCCTATGTGCCACCAAATTTGAGAGCATTTTCTTCAAATATCAGGGGATAGTTTGATGCAGACATTTTTATCAGTAGTTCTTAATGGATAGACCTCTATCCGCTGATTGATTCATTACAGAAGAGGAGGGAGAAGTTATAGAAGAAAGTGACTTGTCAAAAGTTTATTCTAAGTGATCATGTTCACATTCAGAGGCCATCAGCTATTTCTACAATTTGAAGCGGGCAGACTATAGAGCATGATAATTCAAACTTTTTTTTTAAGGGAAAAGGCTCAAATATGCCATTGAACTATTAAAAATGGCTCATCTATGACATCCGTTAAAAGTTTGGCTCGTTTATGCCATCACCATTACAAAACAGGCTCATCCATGCCATTTATTTTTAACGATGGTTTTGCAAAACCATCTTTGCCACGTGGCCTCTTATTAGAGGTCCACGTCACCAAATCGGACCCACTAACCAGTTAAAAAATCCAAACACACCCATCCCATTAAGTTGTGGTTGCGAAGAATAGGTTTTCACGAAGACTTTCACTAAATTTCCGTATCTAATTGTTTCTTTTTCCAAAATAGATTGTGGTGAAGTTATGATATTTTTACTTCATAAAAAAAAAAATTGTGGTGAAGTTTTGAGTTGACCTATCTGATTTGTGCTTTCATGAAGGATAAAGTAAAAAATCTTATGAAAAAAGGGAGAACTTCCATTTACAAATAGTATACTAGAAAGTATAGAGGTTACATAAAAATATAATTCTCTGCAAATCTTATAATTTTATTATTATTATTCTTGAATTCAAAGAAACCCCTTTCTGTTGTGTACGATGTTGGCTCAAAGAAACTAAAGGTGAAGCAGCAAAAGTGGCCATTGATGAAATTCAATTCAGCTAAATAAACAAGCCTACATAAATGGGGGATTTCATAAAGGAGAAAGGAGGGGGGAAATTTTTTATGATTTTGATTCATTTTTGCGTCCCCAGAAGTTAGCTCTTTTTTTTTTATTTCATTTTTTGGCTATTTGATGGTTAGTGGGTCCGAATTGGTGACGTGGACCTCTAATGAGAGGCCACGTGGCAAAGGTGATTTTGCAAAATCTCCGTTAAAAAATAATGGTATGGATGAGCCTGTCTTGTAATGGCGACGGCATAAACGAGTCAAACTCTAACGAATGACATAGATGAGCCATTTCCAAAAATTTAATAACATATTTGAGCTTTTGCCCCTTTTTTTATGAGGTAAGATAAATTTCATTAATAGAGTACCAAGGAGGTACTTTAAAAATAAAGGGTTACCCATTGGCATCATTGCTGGTTATAAATACACACCCAAAAAGTCGAAAAAATCAAAATCTCGATCATATTACTCCTACACCAAAAGTACAATTTCTGTAGGCATCTGTTGTTTGCAAAAGAAATATGATGCTTTTGATCTTCAAAGCATCTCTTATTCCTCTTCAACCAAATAGTACAAAGAGGAATGGTCTTCCTGATCTGTTTCTATCTTTCATTCATTTTTCGAGTCTGCCAACATTCCATACACATCTGCTTGTGGAACTACGCAGTGCACCCCACAAATGCCAAAAAGATGACTTACAAATTTTTGTGAGTCATCACAGAAATAACATATACTACAAAGGTAGAAGCCTTTTTTAAAAACATATCTTAAGTTTAACAGGCTCCCCTTGCTGCAATCCAACCAAAAGAAGCTATTGTTGTAGGTACTCTTGTTTTCCACACAATGTTCCATGGCCAAGTCAACTCCCAATGCCCAACTTACTTTTGCAAGAGAATATACAACTTTAACTGAAAATATTCGATCATTACCTACTGACTAGATCTGAGAGTCCTTCCTGTTAACATCCAGACTTACAGGCTCCAAAGAATGTAATAACTAATAATTGACCAACTTCATCTAATTCCCAATCAATAAAATTCTTCCAGAGATTAAATTTCCAATCAGACCCAGAATAACATTCAGCTACTGTTCATTGTTTGTTCATTGATAAACTGTACAAAATGGGAACTTTTTATCAATTTATCATCCCCAACCATACATCAGTCAAGAACTTGATTCTGCTCCCATACCCGGCCACCAATTTTACATATTGTTGAAATTCTTGCCATAACTTGCATATTGATGCAAATCGAGATAGCAAGATTGATATCAAGAATGCGGGTGTGGACTATCTTGGATATGAAAGAAGAGAAATGAACTCATACATGAAAATCTTACTTAAAGTATTCAAGAGAGGTTCATCGAAGAGATACAAGGGAATCCTCCCATAAAATCACACAACAGAGTATTTCTCTATCTTCAAAGTTAGCTAACCCTAAAATGAAAACTTAAAGACTATTTATACTAGTCTTGCAAAACTAGCTAAATTACAAAAATGACCATATTATTAAAATAGCCACTTAAGCATATTGGTGGCCTTGAAGTCTTCCTCCCATGCTTTAATTAAGTCCTCCAAGCTTATGATGGTTGGAAGAATGCTCCTAGGTCCTTGATGACATTTATAATTGTAATCACTTCCTTCATAAATCCATTTGAGTATGTTATGAACTTTAAAAGATCTTTTAATAAATCTTCCATGGCACTTTGAGATTTTCGTGGGTGATTGAAAGTTTTCATATCCAAGATAGTCCACACCCTCAATCTTGATATCAATCTTGCTATCTTGATTTGCATCACATATATGTTTCCATACACCCACTTCTGTATTCATGGTAACAGTGCAGGGGCTCCAAAATCCATTCATTCCCACCTTATACCTCCTATCAAACGACCCCTAAGTTCCTTACACCCAATCCACCAACTTCTTTTATCTTTCATAATAGTCTATCATTTTACCAAATGCATCTTCTTTCTTTCTGCATTAGCTTCCCAAAGAAAACTAATCCTCATAATTTTAATCTTTCTTTCAATATTTATGGGAAATAGGGACATTAAGTATGTTGGGATTCCATCAAAGACACTACTTTCTAGACCTAAAGATAAATACTATTTTCCAAGGGGATCAGTTTCTTTGCTCATCTGTCTAGAACTCCTTGACATACCATTTGATTGTTGTTTTAAACACCCAGAGGAAGTCCCAAATATACAATAACGAAGTTCTCAACCTTACATCCCATAATTTCCGCCAACTCTCCAATATTACTATCAACATTAACACTAAACAGGTGGCTCTTAGCATGGAAAACTTTAAAACCTGTGACAGCTTCAAAGGCTAACAAAATCCCTCTGACATGAAGAAATTGTTCCTTCTTTGCCTCACACAATAACAGTGTGTCGTCAGCATACAAAATATGAGAGATGGCCACCTTTGTCACCATTTCCTTCAATCTCAAAGCCAGTGATCCACTTTCAATCTTTCGGCTTTCTTTTTCTTCTTTGGGATAACCATAGTGTTCGGGTCAGCTTGTGCGTACCTCAACTAATTCCACTTGATATCTGTCACCTCCCACCAGCAACAGGTACCTGGTAACTCTGTCCACCAAGGGTGGGACGGATGAGAAGAAATTACCTAGTGCTTTGTCTCTATTGGGATTTAAACCTGAGACCTCATGATTCTCAGTCCATTTAAACCTGAGACCTCATGATTCTCAGTCCACTTCATTGATCACTAAAAAAAACAACTATCTTTTGGTGCTTTTGAGCATCAGACTTAAAATCTCCATAATTAAAATCTCCATAACCATAACAAGGGGATAAGAAGGGGACTCCTTGCCTTAATCCTCTTTGTCACTTTTTTTAACAAGAGAAATTAGAAGATTATTACATAAACAACATTTGCTCTGATTCATAAGGTTATGATCGAATTGGGTCAATATTAGAGGATGGCTATTGTTTTGGGGGGTTTTATTTTTGGGTGGAGCCCTAGAGAGGGGGTTGTAAGAAAGGAGACAGGAAAGCAATGTAATTGCGACCACTGACGCAAATTCTTGAAGAAGAATAATTTAAACCAATAAGGTTTCAGGGTGTCAGGAAAGAGGCAAGACATTATGGAAGCAACCCCACCTTATTCTAATTCCTCCTCCAATTTTTTCCACCACCCTCCGCCCACCTCCACCATAAACCAACCTGAAAAAAAAAAAAAAAAAAAGATCCAACAATATCTTGTATAATAGGAGTAAACTCCCCTGACATTGCAACATACTGAAGCAGTAGAAAGCATAGGATGGACTTCAATCATAATGACTGAACAGCCTACTGATTTCACAGAAAGTACAACTTAACCTCTATAATTTATTTGAAGAATACATAATGTTTCAGATATCAAAATTCAGGGGGAAAAAATGTACGCTCAACTAATGCTGAAGTCTGAGGACAACATTTGATAACTCTACCATTTAAATAAAGCAACATTTCAGAATTCTGAGAGAGATGGATTTCGACCGGCGACAGTTTTGAGAGATTCGTTGAAGAAGGAGGAAGAGGGGAAAGGTGGCAGGTGGGGAGGAGGAAGGGTGGGAAAGAAGAAGAGGAGAAGGGGGAAGGGTTTAGAAGAAATGAGGGAGAGGGGGGGGAGGTTCAGTTCTGAAACATTTTGACAAAGGAAATGAGTAGGAGAAGGGGAGTATGTTTTTTTATATTATTTATAGCTGGTTTTTGTTTTTTATAAGTTACTATATTTCTCTTTTTTTTAAAAAATTTACACGTGTCATCATTTCATTTGACCATCTGATACGACAGCAAAGAACGAGTCTCTAGCGGGTGATCTCACGGACACAGATGTTCACGAGACAAAACTCTGCCAATAAAAGGTGTCTAACGATGACTGGCACATTTAAGGAGTCTGTCTGACCATGGTGCCAACTTCTGGTGTCTACCAGATTGTGGTGCCAACTTCAGGTGTCTACCAGATTGTGGTGCCCAACTTCAGGTGTCTTATCTTTTATTACTCCTTTAAGTCCGGTATTACTCGGTATTGCTTTAAAGATCATTGAAATACTTATTCTAAATAAACTCATGGATTGCACCATGAATGGAGTATATTTACTAAGCTTTTCATGCTAGGAAACAAAAATAGTGAAAGTGGGAAACAAGTGTCACCTAATTCCTTAATCTGCACCCCAGCCAGAAGCACAGCTGGTACATAAGCTTCCAGTGGATCAAGCTGTTTCCTAGTTATCAAATCAACAATTCATCATCATCATACCCAGTGTATTCCCACCAGGTGGGGTCTGGGGGGTGGGGGTGGGGGTGGGGGGGGTAAAGTGTACGCAGTCCATACCACTACCTCAGGTGAAGTAGAGAGGCTGTTTCCGATAGACCCCCGGCTCAGAACCGATAACAATAACAAACAAAAATCATTAAAAATAAATCATAAATCATAAATCATAAAAATCATAAAACAATCATAAAAATCATAAATCAAAATCATAAGAATCATACAAATCCTAAGAGTCTTAAAAATCATAAACAAAAATCATAAAAACCAACAGCAAAAGGGGTAACACAATGCTAGCAACTCGACGAAACAAGGCACTCACAGATCAACACTATAGGCTAGTTAATCAGGATCACAAATAACACCAAAGCAGCGCGAACAAGACTCTGCCTAAGAAACAACAGTCAAAGATACAAGCAAACACTCTTCCCTGCTAAAAACGGACACCTTCCTACCTACTAATTCAAGCCTAGTTGAAATCACAAAGTATCACAGGATTATCAAACTAATTGAAAGCACATAGGACAATGACTTAAGCAGAAGCTAATTTTACCAATAACAGTAGCTAAGTAAAGTAGGTGCCAGATGTGAAGCTAGGCACACAGGTGATGGAGATTAGTGAAGATTGTGGAACCATATGGAACACAGTCTCCTGATATCATGGAGTTTACAAGCTAGTTGATCTTATGTTATGACATGAATATCAATAATTGTGAAAACACAAAAGTTAGCAATCCTGTAATTCACTCGAGGAAAAAATGGAAACTGCTTTTTCTGACCTGGGGACGAAATTTAGCCTTAACACTAGTTTCATCCTTGGAAGTAGACAACACACTTCGAACCCAAAACTTTGCACATTTTGAATAGTCAACATCACTTGGGGAAATTAGTTTTGCCTAATTCATAAAGCAGATTACCCAAGATTTGAAAATTTGACTTGAGAATGAGAGGGGCATGGAAGAAAGACAATGATATAACTTCATTTAATTGCGGGCTAAATGAAATCATGGAAACCTTGCTTGAACTAAACGAAATCAGTATCGATGTTTCGCCTCTTTCATTATCATACTAAAAATATTCCTTCTTTTTTTCATTTTCACTAATTTTTTCCAAGTCCAAACTACTAATTTATTTATTTTTTTAAAAAAGGCCAAGTGCAAACTCAAGTCATTAAATACATTATCAAATCTATTGTTATTAAAAGAGAAACATATAATCAAGGGAGATTAGTGGAGCTTAACATGATACAATATCTGCCCCATTCAACAACATAGATGTGGTAATCGAACCTAACTCTTGTCTCTTGATATAGTTTAATGGTCACAAATCACAACTTACAAGCTATAAGAACACATAGGGGGATAAGAATTTAAATGCTTTGCGTACACCTCTTAATAAATATACATATTTTTATGATATTTCGTTAAAATTTTCATACAGATTATATACTTTGATCAATGCACTTAACTGCTTATATGCTGAATCCACTTTTGTAAATTAGCCATTTTATCATCAACTAACATAAAAATTATATATGTAACCTACAACTTGTGTGCTCACCTTTTAACATACTTGTCAAAAGGGCTACCTCCTACTGCATCTGCAAACCAAAAAGTTCCAACACAACTTTCTTAGGTCGCTTGTAATATTTTCCATAAATCCAAAAACAAATTTTCACAATGAGAAGAAAAGAAAAAAAAAACCACATAAGAGCAACGAATACAAATGACAAGTTCATGCATGACCACATGATTAAGAATGTAATTACTAAGGCGCACGTTAGCATTGATGAATGAAGGGAATCACCTTTAGGTACGGCGAGCCATTGAAGCAAGACTCCGAGGGCTACGTTGACCAATCGTCTGCTTTCCCGCCTTTTCTCCGGGAATAAAGCGCAACTCAAGCTAAAATAACGGTGACATCTCGCCGGAGACGACGTTCGTCGAGGCGGAGAACGGAGGAGCTGGGAATTTAAGCCGCTGGTACTAACATGCGCAGGGGTATAGATGGTGATTGTCATCCTGTCGGAATATTTGGCAATGAGAAGAGCAGAGTCTTATCCAGTGAACTGTCCCTTCGTCCAGTTCAGCCTCCTGAATTTACAGTTGTACCGTATTTAATTACAGCTGTCACGTTGGTGTACTCTTCAGAGGGTTGGCAAAAGACACTCCCAAGAATTATTTGGACAAAAAGACGCAAGTTTTCAAAAATTAGGAGAAGAGACACTAAATTAAAAGGAGTTAAAAAAAAAAAAGACAATCCTAGCATACAACTTTTAAAATATATGGTTTAACACTGGTCCCACCTTAGCCTCCAACTTTTAAAAAATATAAATCAGTCCATTTCACAATTTTATAAAATTAGTTTTTCTAAAAAAAAATCACAAAATTCCTCAAGAAGCTAACTCTCATCAACATTGTTTTGGCACCATTTTTCGAGATTTCGGGAGCTTCATTGTCGGCTACTATTGGAAAATTACACCACCACTGTTGTAATCCTCCCATTTTCATCCATTGTTAAGCACTTCTCCATTGATTATTCCCTCCATTGTTGCGCATAAAGCTTTCAAATTTGTCCACTTTTTCGGAAGACATTCTAGTTTCATTAGCTTCATTCCAACACATTCCAATACTCCAGGTGTTCTTCCGAAGCTATAATTTGTTCCATTATTTCGTTTGTCATCGGAAAAGCAACCAGGTCGGATCTTTCCATTACTGTACAAAGATCTCATCAGTCATCGACTAGTACAGTCTAGCCATCGATCGGTTATAAACCACTATGTTAGTCTATTTTAGATTATTATCTAAGTCTACAATTTCTATTGCAGAAATTGTTGGTGTTGGTATTGAATTCATGGGTCATTGGGAGGAGACTCCTAAATGTTGGAACTAGAAATCTGTAAGAAAAGATACAGTTCCATTGCCCTTCATTGCAATAGTTCATATGAGGATATGGTTGCAAGCATAATGGAGAGCGGGGACTTAAGTTGCTATCCGAGCAATTTGGTCATTAACTAATTGATGAATGGGAGGGGGAAAATACATCCAACGCTCACAAAGAATGATCGGCACATGGGATTCTATAGGCTTGTTGTTGGCCTCGATGGTTCTAGGCCTATTTTGAGAGTTAGTGTAGTCGAAAGGCCTCGGAAGGAGGCTTCGACATCTGCCCGACCCCCACCCCTGGCCCCATTTGTTGATGATAGTTCTGTGGAAGACGAGGGCATAGTGGGTGATCATGCAATGGATATGGACGTGAAAGATCGTCCAAATGTCGAAGAAGAAGGAGAGGGTGGTGGTGGTGCCAAGGGGCAGTCTGAATCACAGTCCAGCCACTCCTTCAATGACGGAACCAATTTTCATATTGGACAAACATTTCCAAACAAGAAAACGTTGAAGATATTAGTGCAAAAGGCCTCGATGAGGAAGTGTTTCTATTTTGCTACGATTAAGACTTATAAAAGATTCTACAAGTTGAAATGTGTAGATTCTTCTTATAAGTGGATGGTGCGGGTGAGTAGATATGAAAGTACGAATAGGTTTGCATCTACAAGCATGTCGGTAAGCACACTTGTGGTGTTGAACATATCACGGGCAATCATAAAAACGTCATTATCGACGTCATTGCCTCTGTTTGTATGAACCAGTTCAATGACAACAAGGTCCAAGCCCGAACGAGATCAAGAAAATCGTTTTTAGGGAGCTCCGTTGCAGCTCGGGTTATTGGAAGTGTTGGATGAGAGGCATCATCGCCAATAACTTAATTCGAGGGACATCGGAGCATGGGTATGCTGTCTTGCCCTCTTTTTCGTACATGTTCGAATCCCTCAACCCTGGTTCTATAAGCACCATCATGATCGAGAAGGATTCGAACAAGTTCAAATACTACTTCATAGCCTTTAGGGCTTCCATCTGTGGATATACCCACATGAGAAAGGTCATCGTCGTTGATGGCACACATCTTTATGGCAAGTACCAGGGAGCTTTGTTGTCCGTCGTTGCATAAGATACGAAGAACCATATCTACCCATTATATATTGTGTGGTGGACAAGGAGAACAATGCACTTGGAGCTTCTTCTTTGAGAAGTTGAAATCTATTGCAGTCGATGAACCAGACCTATGCATCATCTCCGATCGACATAAAAGCATGGCCAATGGGATCACAAAGCATTATTCGCATGCCTACCATAGACTTCGCACGAGGAATCTTGACCAAAATATCCAGAAAAATTACTACTGTTCAAATTATCTCCATGTGAACTACAACGCAACCAATGCATACGGTTTGGAGGAGTTTACCGATCACTTCTCGGAGTTCCAAGACAAATGCCCCGAGACAGCAGCTTTTCTCAAGAATGATGTTGGACTCGATAAGTAAAGCAGGGCACACTTTTCGGCCAATAGATTCAATAGCATGACCACGAACATTGTCGAGTATCTTAACTCAATGTTGAAGGATGAAAGGGAGTACCCCATGACTACCGTCTTCAATTTGATTGCTCGGAGGTTTGCCAAAAAATTCATAGAGTATTATGCAAAGGTGAGCAAGGGCAGTAATATTGTAACACCCCGTATGTTTTCGAACCTAGTTGATTACCATAACATTCATGAAATTATTTAAACATAAGATGGTTGGTGAATTATGCATGAATTTATTGGGCTGAATTTATTTTGTGCTAATGGGCTCAAAAGAGGCCCAAAATTAACAAGAAAGACATGGCCCAAATGGAAAATGACCCATTCTTGCCATTGACCGAGTAAACACACATTTAATGTTGGCTAAGGATGACTTGAGGGACTATATAAGGCAAGGAAAATCAGATTTTTATTCATATCAATACACATGCCATTTCTAGAATTATCCAAGATATTTCACACTTATCACAAACCCTAAGCCATCACTCCTTTGGACAAGATCACTCTCTTGCAAGCTTGGTAAGTATTTATTCTCATGGTTTAGTATATGATATGATTAATATGGTGTATAAATCATGTTGGTTATGTTGGCAAAGTGTTGGACAGTTCACTATGTGTAAAACAGTGTACTTTTGCTTAATCGGTAAAGAGTTTTGCCTTCTAAACTTGAAAGTGGACTTGTGGTCTTGAAGGAAGTGAGTTTTATGGATTAAATATCAACATGTAAGATGTGGTTATGTCCTTAACTTGTTTTATCTTTTTATATAATGTTTGGAATTGTTATTGCGAAATTGTGCATAGACTTGGTGGTGTACTTAAAGGAAAATGTGGTTTTGGTGATGTTCATGGGTGTGGTGAAACCATGGTTGTTTGTTGACATCCAAGTTGACCTAAAATATGTAAAGAGAAGCTTATTCATGGCCATGGACCATTTATTACAAAAAAGGACCTAAAAGAGACCCTTTTTGGCCGAAACAGGCACCCGCCCTCGCAGACAGGGCACCTGCGGGTGCATATGCCAATGCAGGTGGCCCTGGACAGGGCCAAGGGTCACCTGCGGCCGTACCTCAACCACCTACGGCCGCAGGTGGCTTCGCAGGTCATCCCAGAATCTCATTTTGTATGTTTTTGTCTCTCTTTGGTCCCCGAAGGCCCCTATACCCTTTTTGGATGTAATTATCAACTTATGATACCTATTGAATGACTTTAAGGGGTCGTTTGGAGGCATGTTGGATTATATCAATTATGGATTGTTGGTAATATGTTGTTATGAAAGGTATTGAGGTGACTTGATGGAATAATTGTGATGTAGTATTAATGAGGAAACGTAAAGGGTAAACTTGGTGTGAAATGCTTTGGTTTATGATGTCTTGGTCAATGTGTGGAATGTTGTGGTATTGTTGGTATGAAAATGCCGTGAATTGTATTGTAAAGGATGAAATGACGTTATAAGGCAGTCATGTAACTCATTGTCGTCTTATGCACTTGTAAAGTAGTCAGTTGTTAGCGTGAGCTCCGTTATGAACTTGTGTTGTAGAGTAACACGTAAGGAAGGAGCTAGATTATTATATTAACGTATAGGACTGTGTATTCATATTGGGAAGATAAGGTATGTAAGGTTACTCTTTCCGTATCCTTCTGCAGCACATATTGTTCACATTGCAATTGTACTTATTCCATTCTGAAATGTCTAAAGGTATCTCATTTCAGGTTGTTATATAGTATTACTCACAGGACCAATTGTGACTTACAAGTCTCATCTTCATTGACTAATGTTTCAAAGTTCCAATAATGTACAATCACCAATGTATCACTCTTATAATGAAAGAAAGAAGTAATGTATAATTGTTTGTATATTCTTGAGCGGCATCCCAGGGGTGGAATAAACACCTAGCTTGGGTCAATCCTAATATCATGGGTGGTATCCCAGGGGTTTAAATACCTAGCATGGGTCGATCTTCATATAATAGTAACATCCCAGGGGCGATAGAAAAGCCTAGCATGGGTTATCATAGTAACATCCCAGGGGCGATGGAAAAGCCTAGCATGGGTTAATCACATCCCAGGGGTTAAAATACCTAGCATGGGTCGATCCCAATATAATAGTAACATCCCAGGGGATATAGAAAAGCCTAGCATGGGTTATCATTGTAACATCCCAGGGGCGCTAGAAAAGCCTAGCATGGGTTAATCACATTCCAGGGGTTAAAATACCTAGCATGGGTTAATCTCATCCCAGGGGTGACAGAAAAGCCTAGCATGGGTAGAACGATAAATCTCATCCCAGAGGCGACAAAAAATCCTAGCATGGGTAGAACGATAAATCTCATCCCAAGGGCGACAGAAAAGCCTAGCATGGGTAGAATGATAAATATGAATGAATGTAAAGGCAAAGAAATTAACGAATGTAATGTACATGGTTCCACACATACAGAACGATGGCTTATCCATATTGGCTATTCTCTTATATTTGATTCCATTAATGTTCTTATGTATGATGCAGTTTATTATAGCCTTACATACTCAGTACATTCTTCGTACTGACGTCCCTTGGGGGACTTACCTTACTTGCTGCAGGCACAGGTGCTAGTAAACCTCCACAGTAGGCTGCGAGTCATCTACTGATCATTGGTGAGCTCAAGTTTGGTTCGGGGCTTTCCGAGTCACATATGTACATGTTGGTTTTGGTACAGTATGGATGTTGTATAAAGCGGGGACTTGTCCCGACTTTAGGTTGGTTATGTATATGCATCTGTTAGAGGCTTTGTAGACGTACGTGGTGATATGAATGAAAGAATGTATGTCCATTTTGAATTGGTGGCCCTAACGGCCAAGTTTCATATATGTATATATCACATGTTTTCCATGACTTCCGCCATTAGCATCTTGTATCTATACGTGATAATGATGTTCCTTGAGTGACATGCCTACGAATGTACATGAATAAAGATTGGTTCTCTCGGTCCTTACCGACTTCGGGTGCCAGGTCGTCCTAAGGGTGTCTACAAAGTCGTGTCTAAGTAGAGTCTTGCTTATGGATGTGTTGTGCACCACATTTATAAGCAGGAGGCTACGGGACATTTAGGAGTTGTTTTTTTTCTTCATTTCTAGATCGTGTAATAGAGCCAATGTTGTAGGTGAAATTATATCTGACCAATGTACTTGGTTTTCTTTGTTATAGTAAAATGTCGATGACAAGATGAGGTAGGGGCAAAGGTAAGCATGTAGGTATACTTGCCGGAGAAGGAACGATTAAATCACCACCTGACCAAACTAGTCAAGGTGGCTCTAAACAGGAGTTTGCATCGTGGGCTTCTTCTATTTTTCCAGTTTCGGAAGAGCCAAGAGGTAGAGAAGTACCTGCAGAACCGCCTATGAATGCCACTGAATAGGATTTAAGAAATGCAGTGCATATATTGACTCAGATAGTTGCTGCACAAACTCAGGGACGAGCTGGTCCAACGACAAGTGAGGATGACGCAGCTTGAGTAGCTAGTCGGCGCACACAGGATTTTTTGAAATTAGACCCTCCCATATTCACTGGGTCAAATCCGAAAACAGATCCACAGGATTTCGTGGACCAAATTCAGAGGGCTCTAGATGTTATGCACGTGACTGGTGTAGAAATAGTTGAACTTACGGCCTATAGATTGAAAGGTGAAGTTATATTATGGTATGAAGACTGGAAAAGAGCGAGGGGTATTGATGGACTTCCAGCTGGTTGGGAGGAATTCAAAATGGCCTTTCTTGATCACTACCTCCCATATGAGATCCGGGAGGCACGTGCAGACCAGTTTCTAAATCTTCGTCAAGGGAATATGAGTGTCAGAGAATACAGTCTGCAGTTTAATTCTTCGGCTCGATATGCTCCGAATGTAGTAGCCACAATGACAGACAGAGTCCATCGATATGTGGATAGATTAGAGCCATATTTGGTAAGGGACTGCACTATTGCTACTTTGAACAGAGATATGGATATAGCCAGAATACAGGCTTTTGCACAGAAGATGGAGGACCAGAGGCAAAGAAGAATGGTACACTAATTTGAACGAGGGCCGTCAAAGAGGGCTAGACCTATGGGACAGTCCATGGTGTACCAAGGAGAATCTAGGCCTCGAATTTTTCCTAGACCGCCTAGACCATCATTTTCTTCCCCTACAACAGGTAATTCATCCCAATTTTGGGGATTTAGAGGCAGCCATTTTGGGCAGAGTAGTGGGCTTCAAGGTTCACAGACAACAGGATTTTCTCGTCAGCCGTGTCAGCGCTGCGGAAGGTATCATTTAGGTGAATGTCGATCGGGGACAAATGTTTGTTTTTGGTGCGGTATGTCGGGGCACATGATGAGAGAATGCCCACAAAGGGGCACGGGTGGTAAAGCACGACCTACAGGATCCACCGTTGCATCATCATCATCGATTTCTTCCCTAGGTAGAGGTGTACAACCTACTGGTCGTGGTAGAGGTGCTAGAGGAGCAGCTAGTTCCAGTGGAGCCCAGAATCGCACCTATGCTCTAGTGGACCGCCAGAATTCGGAGGCTTCTCCTGATGTAGTCATAGGTACATTATCCATATTTTTGCATAATGTATATGCATTGATTGATCTAGGTTCTACATTATCATATGTTACTCCGTTGATTGCTGCAAAATTTGAAAGAACACCAGAATTATTAATTAAGTCAATTGAAGTATCTACACCAGTTGGTGAATATATTGTTGCAAAAAGAGTATATCGTAATTTGTGGTAACTATGTGTGGTCATGATACACTGGCTGATCTTATTGAACTAGAAATGGTGGATTTTGATGTCATAATGGGTATGGATTGGTTGGCTTCTTGTTATGCCATGGTAGATTACCGAGCTAAGAAAGTACATTTTCATTTTCCACAAACGCATGTTCTTGAATGGAAGGGTAATGTAGGGGCACCGAGAGGAAAATTTATTTCATATCTTAAAGCAAGAAAAATGATAGCCAAGGGGTACATATGTCACTTAGTAAGAGTGAAAGATACTGATGTGGAACCCCTAACCCCTCAGTTGGTTCCAGTGGTCAACGAATTCCTTGATGTATTTCCAGAGGATCTTCTAGGTTTGCCCCCAGAACGGGAAGTAGAGTTTGGTATTGATGTGATTTCAGGCACTCAGCCTATGTCTATTCCCCTGTATAGAATGGCTCCAGCAGAATTGCGTGAATTGAAGGAGCAATTAAAAGACTTGCTGGACAAGGGCTTCATCAGGCCTAGTATGTCCCCGTGGGGTGCACCAGTATTATTTGTACGGAAGAAAGATGGCACATTGAGAATGTGCATTGACTATCAACAATTGAATAAGGTAACGATCAAAAACAAATATCCCCTCCCCAGAATTATCGATTTATTTGATCAGTTACAGGGTGCCAAATTTTTTTCAAAGATTGACCTGCGGTCGGGTTACCATCAAGTCAGAGTTAGAGAAAAAGATATACCCAAGACAGCTTTCCGAACACGGTATGACCATTATGAATTTTTAGTTATGTCGTTTGGACTAACAAATGCACCAGCTATTTTCATGGATTTGATGAATAGGGTGTTTAAGCCATTTCTAGACGTGTTCGTAACGGTGTTTATAGATGACATCCTGGTTTATTCAAGATCACAAGAGGACCATGCTAATCACTTACGACAGGTGTTACAGATTCTTCATGAGCGTAAGTTGTATGCAAAGTTCTCTAAATGCGAATTTTGGTTAAAATCCATAGCATTCTTGGGTCACATTGTGTCGGATGAAGGGATAAGGGTTGATACACAAAAGATCGCGGCAGTGAAAAATTGGCCAAGGCCTACGACACCTACGAAAATTTGTAGTTTTCTAGGGTTGGCAGGTTATTACAGAAGATTTGTTGAAGGGTTTTCGTCCATTGCGGCACCTTTAACAAAGCTTACACACAAGGCAATCAAGTTTCAATGGAATGATGCGTGTGAGAAAAGTTTCCAAGGGTTGAAAGATAAATTAACTTCCACACCTATATTAGTACTTCCGGAAGGCACCGAAGGTTATGCAGTATATTGTGATGCTTCTGGAGTTGGCCTAGGGTGTGTATTAATGTAGCACGGTAATGTAACATATGCCTTAAGACAGTTGCGGCCACATGAGAGAAATTATCCCACACATGATCTTGAATTGGCAGCTGTGGTATTTGCTTTAAAGATATGGCGCCATTATTTGTATGGGGTTCGTGTTAACATATGTACTGGTCACAAAAGTTTGCAATATATCTTTAAGCAGAAAGACTTAAATCTGAGGCAGCGGAGGTGGCTTGAACTATTGAAAGACTATGATATTGATATTCTATATCATCCAGGGAAAGCTAATGTGGTAGCCGATGCACTAAGCCGCAAAGCTGTAGGAAGCACTAGTGGCTAGTTGACGAAAAAGCAAGACCTAGTCAAGGATCTACATCAACTAGGCATATTGGGAGTTCGTCTTCTTGAATCTCCAGACGAAGGGGTTATTGTGTAACATGCAGCAGAATCATCATTAGTAGCTGAGGTGAAAGAGAAACAGGATGCGGATCTATGTTATTGCAGCTGAAAGAGAATGCACAACAGGGTTTGATAAAGGCATTTGACCTTACGCAAGAAGGAGTACTTTAATGCCAAGGTAGATTATGTGTACCGGATGTAGATGAGCTGAGGAGACGAATTATGATAGAGGCGCATCATTCACGATATTCTATTCATCCCGGAGCTACCAAAATGTACCATGATTTGAAAAAAATGTATTGGTGGGGAAACATGAAGAAGAACATTGCAGAATTTGTAGCTCAATGCCCAAATTGTCAACAAGTAAAGGTAGAGCATCAGAAACCTGGAGGTTACATGCAATGTATCAATCTTCCAGTCTGGAAATGGGACATGATTAACATGGGTTTTATCACAGGTTTGCCTCATACACTGAGAAATTTGATTCCATATGGGTAGTAGTTGATAAGCTTACCAAGTCAGCGCATTTCCTACCAGTCAAGACCACCTATAAAACTGAAGATTATGCAAGTTTGTATGTTAAAAAAATAGTGCGATTACATGGGATTCCAATCTCCATTATATCAGACAGGGGAGCTCAATTTACTGCATATTTTTGGAGATCTTTTCAAAAGAGCTTGGGTACATAAGTGAATCTGAGTACGACTTTTCATCCTCAGACTGATGGACAGGCAGAACGTACTATCCAAACACTTGAAGATATGATACGAGCTTGCACGTTAGATTTTCAAGGCAGTTGGGATGACCATTTGCCTCTTATTGAATTTGCCTACAACAATAGCTATCATTCAAGTATCAAAATGGCACCTTATGAAGCTTTATACGGAAGGAAGTGTAGATCACCGATTGGATAGTTTGAAGCAGGTGAAACTGCTTTACTTGGGCCAGATCTTGCTCATCAAGCTATGGAGAAAGTTAAAGTGATCCAACAGCGGATACAAACGGCCCAAAGTTGATAGAAAAGCCTAGCATGGATTATCATTGTAACATCCCAGGGGCTATAGAAAAGCCTAGCATGGGTTATCATAGTAACATCCCAGGGGCGATAGAAAAGCCTAGCATGGGTTAATCATATCCCAAGGGTTAAAATACCTAGCATGGGTTAATCTCATCCCAGGGGTGACAGAAAAGCCTAGCATGGGTAGAACGATAAATATCATCCCAAGGGCGACAGAAAAGCCTAGCATGGGTAGAATGATAAATATGAATGAACGTAAAGGCAAAGAAATTAACGAATGTAATGTACATGGTTCCACACGTACAGAATGATGGCTTATCCATATTGGCTATTCTCTTATATTTGATTCCATTGATGTTCTTATGTATGATGCAGTTTATTATAGCCTTACATACTCAGTACATTCTTCGTATTGACGTCCCTTGGGGGACTTACCTTAGTTGCTGCAGGCACAGGTGCTAGTAGACCTCCACAGTAGGTTGCGAGTCATCTACTGATCATTGGTGAGCACCAGTTTGGTTCGGGGCTTTTCGAGTCACATATGTACATGTTGGTTTTGGTACAGTATAGATGTTGTATAAAGCGGGGACTTGTCCCAACTTTAGGTTGGTTATGTATATGCATCTGTTAGAGGCTTTGTAGACATACGTGGTGAGATGAATGAAAGAATATATGTCCATTTTGAATTGGTGGCCCTAATGGCCAAGTTTCATATATGTATATATCACATGTTTTCCATGACTTCCTCTATTAGCATCTTGTATCTATATGTGATAATGATGTTCCTTGAGTGACATGCCTACGAATGTACATGAATGAAGATTAGTTCTCTCGGGCCTTACCGGCTTCGGGTGCCAGTCTGCCCTGTTAGAATTCGAGGCGTGACAAATACTTTCGTGCCTACTGTTGAAAAGATCATTAGGGAGAACATGACCAAGGGTGACGCCTTATATGTGACCAACATAAACGAAAGCGACAAGAATTCATCGATTGGGTATGGCCGTACCACCAAAGTCAATCTGTTGGAGAGGTCATGTTCTTGTAGACATTATGACTTGGAGAAAATACCATGCCCTCATGGGATAGCACTCTTTCGATTGAAGTATGGCAATGGGTATGGCTTAAACATCTACCACTACTCTTCGCCGATCTATGAGAAAGAATTATACCTCCTTGCATACCAAGAGCCTATATATGCAGTCACTCTAGAGGATGAGAGGAATGTGCCCCACAAAATTTTAGACTTGAAGGTTCTTCCATCTAACTACGATCCGAAACTAGGGAAGAAGAGGGTCCTTCGCGTCAAGGGAGTCTCTGAATCGTTCAAGTCCACCAAGAGGAGGAACAAGTGCTCCTTAAGCAAAAGGTCATGCCATAAGAGAACAACTTGTAGCTTAAATACAAAATAGGATTCCACTGTATGTTTATTTCGTTGAAGCCACTGGCAATGTTTTGAAACTTTAATGCCAGTTCAGTTTTAATTGACTTTACGTAGTTTCTCTCATCGAATATTATTGGCTGCTTCTAAACTATGAAGTAGGTCTATGCTAAATTATGTTCCATCAACTTATGGTCTATTTGAAAAACCCTATCCTAAGCAAATCCAATGACTAAATTGTAATCATAACGCATGGATAATTATGTACAAATGAAATAACTCGACGGACACACTTTTTAATTTCTACGCACCACCTCCTCAACTGACACAACACACATGCGTTGATCAATGATTGGTTGATAGAACTCTCCCTTGGTATATTTAAATAAGGTGATAGTCTATTTTACACTCCATCTTCTTAATAAGACAATTTCACTCCCCAAATCAAAATAGCAAGGAGGGTGTACAACTTGAGATATCTGAGAAGGGTGCATGCCACTAGGAACCACGATCTTCTCCGACTGAGGAACGACTTCAACTTCCTATTCTAAGGCCTCACTGTCGATTAACGCTGGTTGCGGGTGGAGCTTCGGCGTATGGCCTATTTCTATGGGCCATAGCGGAGAGGCTCCGTTTGGATCCCAATGAACTCATAACCCCCCCCTTCCATAATTTAAGTTTATATGTATTTTGTTCTTAATGTAGTTTATTGCGGAAGCTTTCATGGTAGGTTTTGGAATGAAAGCTTCCATTTTGCTGTTTTGGCTGGGGGGTTTTCCACCTTTCTTGATGTAAAATGCAATGAACTATCATGAAGAATATAAAAGTTTCAATTTCTGTACCAATTTTACAATTTGTTGATGTTTATGTTTTGAATTTTGCACACTGGTATTACACAATGGATAATAGATCTAAATGATACTATTGCCTAAACCCTAAGAATTTATCATAGACTAGAACACTGTATGTCTAAAAAAATCAATAATTAAATTAACAAGTTCATAGCAGAATAATTTGATAAAGAGGATCTAAAATCCATATCATCGATTAACATACTCCTCTATACTAAACTATTGCGAAAGTGTATAATCACCCATGATGTTTATCATAGATTCACATGTTAGTCGATACTGGACTGTTGCCAAGGTCTATAATCAATCCATAGAATATATTAAGAAGGAATATAATGGCTAAAAATGAGAAATTAAATTAAATAAAATTAAAGTAGTGTAATTAACACTATCCAAACATTGTAAAGCTACTTGATTACATTAATTGTGAGTACATGTCAATTTTAGACATGATTGAATGAGTATTAGGACATGCAATGCTCCTAAATCACTAAAATATGACAAAAAAGGTGAAAAATAAATAAAATAAAATTAGCATAATTAACATCATTCGAGCATCGTAAAATAACTAAATCGCATCGTATGGGAGTCTACAATAATTAGACACGTGATCAAGTTAGTATTAGAAAGAGTGATGGTTGTGAGTGGTGTTAAGACAAGTACTATTTGATAATTCTTATGAGTAAGTTGAGTCACAACCCAAATGGACGGATCGTGAGGGCACCTACACTAATCCACTTAGATAGGAGAACCCCTTAAATCCAAATAAACCAACACTGAATCCTGCAAAAGACTATACCCCGAAAAGGGTATAGCAAGAGTAAAATCAGTATAAATCATACGTACTGGTAAGCCTCATCGGTTGACTCGAATTGGATTACGCGAATATAACACAAATATTCAAAAGAAGCATGCCTTCACTTAACACTTAGGGCTACCCCCCCTTTGCCCCCTTTTTAGACAAGCTCTAATTCCTAAACCCCAATTATGACACCACACCCTTATGACCCTACCACCACTAAATACTAAGTTTGTCTCTACATCGGAGATTACCTTGGCTGGAAAGACAACTATAACAGGAAAGCCTAAACCCAAACCTTTAATAAGATAGTAAATTGCATAGAAAACCCTGAGAAGACTTACCCAGACAGGTAACTTGTACTTCGACCCAAAAGGCTAGGTCGAGATTCCTCCTTTAACCCACACTCGACCTTCTCCCTATCCTGCTAGTGTAAGACTCTTGACCCCAATCCCCCACCTACTTGGTCATTCCGCTACCCGATACACTAATAAGTTCAGACACTTACCACAATGGGAAATATACTACGCACCGAATACCCGCTACTTAAAATACAACACGACAAGTTGACCATGCTTACACATTATACATTTAGCATATAATTGTAAATGGCATCAAGGAGATAACACCAATAAGTCATCACATACCACTAAGTCAAGATAAGCTACAGGGACCATCACAACATCTAGTTGGCTAAATTAAACCATAAGCAAGTCAACACGACATTCCAAGGCATTCTAATACAACATAGAAATCCATTTCATAAATACTATATGAAGGATCATAATTAATTCCAAGAAAGATGTCAACATGCCAAGACTCTATGACGCACATTCCCAAATGTATAACCTATACCGAACTATGCAAGGATTACAAATATAACCACATATAAATGTATGTGCCCGTCCACTCACGGGACTGTCAAACTCACCTGACCCTCATACATACATGCTATGGGTGATGCATCCACCCTCTAGACATGACCTGCAGGGGATAATTACCGTCCATGTACAAAAATCACAAACATAAATGTCTGCCAACTTTGTTTCACCAATATCCCATGGAAACGTTCCCAATACCAAAACACTTCACTTGTCAACAATAAAGATAGGTAAACCATAAACAAGTAAAGTATTTGTATTGACCACCAAACAACATGCATCAACCTATCACACTTCAAGTAGTAATATGAAAATGTAATTACAAGTAGGATTAAAACATAAACCATTCCCCACTCTTCCGGTCAGGACTTTAGTCATAACACACCCAATCGCTACCCCAAATACCCTCTTAAGGCTTCTACCTTAGAGTCTCCAGGGATTCTTCCAATCACCCTACATGGTGTAAATAGTCACCCTAAGGATAAATATACAACCATAAACTATTCAACTATAACACATACATAATATAAACATAATAAGGTGTACAACCAGCCCAAACAGTGTTTTCTTCGACCCTTAGCCAATTTTAACCATCCTGATGCCATGCCCGAAGGCCTAAACATGGAATCTACCATCAACCTATGTTGTAATCATGAATCTACCATCAACCTATGTTGTAATCATACTCTCTAAACCGAGTCTAGCTACTCAATTTAAACCTTAGCTTACCTGGATGTCATCCAACTGAAGGAAGGACGAACCAAGTGAAATCCTAGCCTGTAGTCGATCCGACAAATGCGTTGACCCCTAGAAATCCATGGGTTTGCACCCATATGAACCCTTTCCTCCTCCTTCTATGGCTTTGAGGATCAGGAGGTAATGTTTAGGGTTTTTGGGAAGCCTCTCACGCTTTTATGTTAGTTAATGAGGAGAAGGAAACAAAACTCGTCTTTTACCCTATACTGGTCACATCACACTGCTATAGCGATCGGTCTACCACTATAGCAGAATAAATACCGCTATAGTGGAATAATGTCAGCCTGACCCCCAACAGTTTTTAAGTCCCCACATTTTAAAAGTTGTGACCCTGCGTATATTTTTGAATATCATTTCGATAATTTTTGAACCCGCACTAACCCCGAGGTGATTTCCAATAATGATGGATTAGGTCATTACAACAGATACCAATTTACCCATCGTTCGTCCCTGAATGATCAAAGAATGGATGAGTCGAGTCTAGATTATTGAAATCAGGACATACCCTTGCCGGGTCATGAGATGCTACCACTACCTTCTGGCTCCTAGTTTAAATTTTTGAACTAACCCGTGAACTTACCGGACTAGAACCGCTTAGACCTTGGTTCTACTAATTGCATGAGTCACGAATTTGGGCATCGACAACCCCAAAAAGGATTTTCACACCCAAATGATTACAACGCAACTATGAAATTTCCTTCATGAAGGTCAAAGAAACATTGGAACGATTTGAACTAGGCATCTTGGATGGAGTGTTAAAGGATTGGAACTTTAAATTTTGAGGAATTCAACGGGTCCCCGCTATAGCTGTCACCACACTGCTATCACGGTATAACTATAGCGATCGTCACTCTACTATAGCGGTCCCAAACAGAATATAGAGGGGGAAAATTGGTTTTGTTTCCCATTTTCCCCTTTACACACTCGAAAATACTCCTCCCTTCCCTGATCACTTCATCATCGTCACAGAAAATAGGTAACACTCAACTTTCTCGCTCCTTAATACCTTACTACACGTGAAAATGTATGTCGTAGGCTAGAATTTACGTTGAAAATAGAAGGTTATAGAGTTTTTAAATTTTTGAAAATTTTGGCTTGATAATATTGAATTCCAAAACATGGATGACTACCATATGTTCATAATGTTCCCATTGCATTCTGGGAGTAAAGAACTCAAATTTTACGGCCTTAACAGGCCTAAAATGGTAAAGAATTTAGAGGGTCTTTTTCACTATTAATTGGAAATTTGGGCATGATTTAGGAGTTATCATGCCCAAATTTTTGTAAAGATTAGTTTTTGAACATTGCTGGACTACTGATCTGAGTTAAAAAGTGAAAATTGGAGAAATTGGGCCAAGGGTGCCATTGTTGCATCCCTTGCCCACTGAGGAAGATGAAGATCGCTTCACCGCCATAGCGGTACCCTTATAGCGGTGAAATTATCGCTATAGCGGGGGCCGCAGGTAGTGCCCTCCTAGCTCAGCTGGAAAATTCCTGCTTTTGAAATTTTTGAACTCACACAGACGTGTAACGATCTCTAATGATTTTCCTTGGACAAATGCAGGTTAACATATAAAATGGACAAAAATCATGCCAATGCCCCCGCCTACGAGAGATATCCCGATGATGCCAGTTGGGTACCGTTCTGGGAGTATCGACGGTTGGGGCTTTGTTTCGAATGAGGCTTCGATATGACAAATATGGACCAGAAAGCTCTAGAGTTCTATCATTAGTTGCATGAGTTTGGGTGGGGCCTATTGGTGGAGGCTCCCTCCCCACCGTGCATTGGGATTACCCTAGCCCCACAATCCATATTCGGGGAGTGGGCGTCCTCATAAATTCTCGCACCATCAATAAGGTGCTTGGTGTCCCCCATGTCTCTAATGCTGACTACTTGGCCAAGGCTCGGGAGATGGACATAGGATGACTGAGGGACACACTACTTTCGGAGGAGTTTTGGGATAGGGTATATTGGCCTACTACTGAGGGTGTCACCGACACCTATTTTTCGACGGATGCTAGGAGGTGGCTGAACTTGGTGACCTGGAGGATTCGTTCGTTCAACAATACCACAGACGTGACATACCCTCAGACCTTGGTGGGGGCCTGTGCTATCAGAGGGATTCGACTGAATGTGGGGGAGTAGTGTCACGACTCGAATTCCAACGGGGCAGACTGGAATCCAAAGTCGATAAGGCCCGAGAGAACCAATCTTTACTCATGTCCATTCATATGCATGCCATAAGAAACATCACCACCACGAAAATACAGAACATGCTAATAGTGGAAATCATGGAACATGTGATATATACATATAAGAAACTTGGCCGTTAGGGCTATCAAGTCAAAATAGACATATATCTCTTACATTCATATACCCACATATGTCTACAAAAGCCTCTAACAGAAGTACACACCTAACCATCCTAAATTTGGGACAAGTCCCCGCTTTACACAACATTTATAATACCAAAACCAATATACAACTGTGACTCGGAAAGCCCCAAACCAACTGGAGCTCACCAAAGATCAGTGGATGACCCGCAGCTTACTGTAGAGGTCTACTAGTACCTGTGCCTGCAGCAAAAAGGTAAGTCCCACAAGGGACATCACCACGAAGAATGTACTGAATATGTAAGGCCATAAGAAACTCTATGATACGTAAATACTTCAATGGAATCAATATAAGTGAATAACCAATATGGATGAGTTATCATTCTATATGTATGGAAATATGTACATTAAGTGGATTACTTTCTTTACTTTTACTCTCATTCGTTCATTCATCACTCACTTCTTCATTCATTACTCATCCTTCTATTCTTACAATGCCCGAGCCCCAAGCTGATCAGTGGGTAATCAATAATTTTCGGAATCGACCCATGCTAGGCTTTTCTTTTGCCCCTGGGTTACCACCCGTAGTAGCGGGATTGACCCATGCTAGGTGTTCTTTTCACCCCTGGGATACCACCCGAGATATCGGGATCGACCCATGCTAGGTATTTTAACCCCTGGGATACCACCCAAGAATAGATACTTCATTACCTACCTTCTTAGTCTTTGAAATAGTTAATTCAATGATCAAGTCATTATTGGAACTTTTGAATATAACATTATTGGAATTTTGGAGCCATGTCCATAATTAGGTGACACATGAATAACAATAGATAAAAAATAAGGTATATATAATTAACAATAGATGATAACCTGAAATGAGATGCCTTAGGACATTTCGAAAATGAGTAAGTACAATAACAAGGTGAATACTACATGCTGCAGAAGGATACAAAAAGAGTAACCTTACATACCTTATCTTCCCAATATGAATATACAATCCTAAATGTTCATACAATAGTCCAGCTCCTTCCTTAAGTTTCACTCTATAACACAAGTACATAACAGAGTTTATATTAACCACCAACTACCTTACAAATGCATATAACGATAATGAGTTACATGATTGCCTTAAAATGTTATTTCCCCCTTGACAATACTATCGATGAAATTATCATACCAACAATACCACAACATTCCATACATTGAAAAATACATCATAAACCAATAGCATGTCACACCAAGTTCATACTTTACACTTCTCCATCAACACCACATCACAATTATTCCATCAAATCACCTCAATACACTTTATAACAACATATCGACAATAATCCCACAAATTATACTTACATGTTGATATTTCATCCATACCATGCACTTTCATTCAATCCTCAAGTCTCCGTTCAATTTTAAATCACAAGGATGGCATATCTTTTAGCAAAAAGCAAAAGTGCCCTATTCAACACCTTGCCAACATAACCATCATGATATATAAACCATATTAAGCATATAATATATTAATCCATGAGAGTAGACACTTACCAAAGCTTGCAAAGTGATGATCTTTACCAAAGAGAATGGTTGCCTTAGGGTTTATGTTGAGAGAAATAAGTTTGGAAATATCTAGAAAGACATGTGTGTGTTTTGGAATAAAAATCTGATTTCCTTGCCTTTATATAGTCCTTGTGGTCATACTTATCCAATTCTTGGCATTTAATGCTATGTTCCCTTGGTCCAAGTGGAATAATGGGTCATTTGCCCTTTTGGGCCATGCATTTTATTCCATTTTTGGGCCTTAAATTGAGCCCATTTACACATATTAACTTAGCCCACCATTTTCAATGTGTAACACTCCAATTGTCTCATGTTTAATTAATTCCATAAATGTCATGACAATATTCACTCACGAAATTCATGTTCGTAGCCTCAATCTAAAAAATAATACATTCTAGCCGCTCATGGCTTAAGTGAACATAATTTGACAAAATACTTGTGACGAAGAATTAACCCCAACTCGGATGTCAAACCCGCTCAAGAGTAGTCCTACTATGATGAAATAATGATACCATAACCCAAGAGTCCTTTTTATAGACTTAAAATTGTAGAAGAAATTGGGTAAAAAGCACCCCGGAACGCTCCCGGGCGCCCCAAAGACTTAGCTGAAATTTCAGCTTTTGAAAGGTGTACAGGGGCGGCCTGGAACGCCCTTGGGTGCGCCCCTTTGCTTCCAGTGCCAAAAAATTTTTAGGCCAAAGCGGCCTGGCAAGCCACCTGCAGTGCCCCACACTTAATTTTTGATTTCGACTTTTCTTTGCGGATTTGGTTGGATCTTTCAAGTCCCAACCTTTTGCTTGCCCCTTATCTTTAAGAACCTTTGCTTGGATGTCCCTTAAACCTCCATTTTCACCCCACAAATGCTCCACAAAGTCACAAACATTACCTACTACAAAGGTATAATCACCTTTACTAGTACAATATCAAATGTTCCATCAATAATAATGCAAAATACGTACTTATTGCTCTCGAAACTAGGATAAACATGGTTCAAGGTTATCAAGTAGGGTCGGGAAAGTACGGGGTGTTACATGCAGATAGTGATGGAGTGGAAGGACTTTCATTGTGGTCCTAAGAAGGGTCTCTTCCTCCCCGATCTGGTGTTGGTGTTATATAGACGGGTGGGGGTACCGAAGGAGCCTAATGACATGGTGGATAAGATGGACATCCTCTTTCACCCTCTTTTAGTGAGAGTGCCCTCATCCCATAAGAAGAAGAAGAGAAAGGCTGGCGAGGCGGAGAGTAGCGGGGCTGCGGAGGAGGCCCCTGGTGCCGATGAGGACGATGATGGTGGTACCGCTCCCTTACAGTCCCAGTCCCAGCCCCCGATCCCTTGTAGCTAGTTGGAGGCGGACTGGCCGCTGTTAGGAGGTACATGGAGCAACACCTCTCCAGTTCTGCAGCCCCTATCACTACCCAGGATATCGCAGCACTCCGCCAAGAGCTTGACGAGGAGAGGCAGAAGAGGCGCTCCCGGGATCGCCTACTTGCCCGAATGTAGAAGACCATGAAGGTCATGTTCGGGTGCGTATCACCTAACCAAGAGCTCCCCAAGTTGGACTCAGAGAATTTGAAGGAGTTTTCCTTCGTGAGTGATGTGGAAGGAGATAACCCTGCCCCAGTAGCCCGCGACTGATAGGGCATCCAATTTGGTCTCCTTCTTCCCTTTCATCCCTCCCCCTTTGGTTTTATGATATTTGGGTTGCCCCTGTTTGGGGTATGTACTGACACTATTTACCTTTCTTACTTTTATTTTCGCGCATGGATGCTATTTTTATTCCCGCATTAATAAATGATAAGCCTGCTTATATGGTATTGCTGCTATTTTTCATTAATGCAATGCCCCACACCATTAAAGGTCGAAAATAATTAAGCCCTCACAAAAGCCAAAAATAGGGGAAAACAGGGCAGGCTTACTGCCTCGCCCTCACCGCTATAGCGGTGAGCCTTCCACTGTCCTTAATGCACACCACTGTGGCGGCCTGCCTAGAAACTTTAAATCTTTTTATGGTCCCTTCCCCAAATACTTAATACCCTTAATGTACACCCGAAAAAACATCGAAACCTTGCTAAGTTACCCGGAACGAGTCTTTTAACCATTTACAGTCAACTGAAACCTTATATCACAACATATAATACATTTATGAAATCGTAAACCACAAGTTAACCACACAATTTTCCTGCGTTTTAACTAGTCTTAGCACAAGTTTTTTCGGTGTTCAACATTAACCACAAGTTGGGGTTCCTGTCCCTAAGCATCAACTTAGACCCTTATACACCATAACACAATAGTATAGACATAGTGTAAAGTTACCACCACAAAACACAACATACGATAATTTACAACATTTATGTGGCATAAATTCAAACCAATTCAAGCAACCACACAACATAGGTTCAAATCAATTAGACAACCATGATTACCACACATGAAAGAAGAGGAAGTCAAATTCAATGTTACATTTCCATGCCTTAGTAACACCACACCTAACTATGCAGGTGACGACCCTAAGTGGGTTTTCTAATATATACTTACATGGACCAGAGGGCCAGATACCAATTGGAACCTTCCTAGTTCCAATTCGTGTCGCTTACATCCTTTCCAACAGATTCAAATGATATTTACTTACCTAACTGAGATATTGAGATCGAGAGATACCAATTAGACTCAACCCATACAACAACTGGACGAGCACACGAGAGGAAAGAAAGAAGTGAAACAATTTTCTATAATGCCTCATAGCTTCCCGAAGATTAGATGTGGACGTCAACACACCAATCTGCAGGACTCTATTCAACATTTGCTCTTGTACTGGAAGATCGATAACCTAGGCTCTGATACCAAATTATCACAATCCAAATGGCTGGATCGTGAGGGCACCTACTCTAATCCACCTAGATAAGAGAACCCCTTAAGTCCAAATGCGGAAGTCTTTGATTTTATATTAACCAAGTTATTACATGATTCAATCAATAATGAGGAAATAAACTACCCGAGGATCTAGTCTAAACATGTACAAGGGGCACTACCAAAGGGAGAAATAACCATGACCCAGATTCCATCATGAATGAGTAAGTGGGAGCTGCTGGATGATCACTACCGCAACAGTCAAGAAACCAACACTGAATCCTGCAAAACACTATACCCCAAAAAGGGTATAGCAAGAGTAGCATCAGTACAAACCAAACATACTAGTAAGCCTCATCGGTTGACTCAAATTATATTACACGAATATAACACATATATTCAAAAGAAGCATGCCGCCTTCACTTAACACTTAGGGCTACCCCTTGCCCTTTGTTTAGACAAGTTCTAATTCCAAAACCCCAATTATGACACCACACCCTTATAACCCTACCACCACAAAATACTAAGTTTGTCTCTGCACCGGAGATTACCTTGGCTGGAAAGACAACTATAACAAGAAAGCCTAAACCCGAACTTTTAATAAGATGGTAAATCAGATAGCAGACCCTGAGAAGATTTGCCCAGACATGTAACCTATCCTTCAACCCAAAAGGCTAGGTCGAGATTCCTTCTTTAACCTATACCTGACCTTCTCCCTATCATGCTAGCATATGACTCCTTACCCCAACCCCCTCCTACTTGGTCATTCTGCTACCCAATGTACTAATAAGTTCAGACACTTACAACGGTGGGAAATATACGACGCACGAAATACCCGCTACGTAATATACAACACGAAAAGTTGAACATGCTTACACATTATACATTCAACACATAATTGCAAATGGCATCAAAGAGGCAACACCAACAAGTAAGCACATACCACTAAGTTAGGATAAGCTACAAGGACCATCACAACAGATAGTTGGCTAAATCAAACCATAACCAAGTCAACATGATATTCTAGGGCATTCTAATACAACATAGAAATCTATTTAATAAATACCAGTTGAAGGATCATATTTAATTCCAAGATCGATGTCAACATGCCAAGAATCTATGTCGTACATTCCCAAATATATGACCTATACTGGACCATGCAAGAATCCCAAACATAACCACATATAAATGTATGCCCTGGTCCACTCAGGGGACCATCAAACCCATCTGACCCTCGTACATACACGCTATGGATGATGTATCCATCCACTAGACATGACTTGTAGGGGACTATTAACGTTCATGTACGAAGACCTCAGACATAAATGTTTGTCAACCTTGTTTCACCAATATCCTGTGGAAACGTTCCCAATACTGGAACACTTGACATATCAACAATAAAGATAGGTGAACCATAAACAAGTAAAGTAATTGTATTGGCCACTAAATAACATGCATCAACCGATCACACTTCAACTAGTAACATGCACACGTAATTACATGTGGGATTAAACCATAAGCCATTCCCCACTCTCAGTCAGTACTTTAGGCATAGCACACCCAATGCTACCCCTAATACCCTCTCAAGGCTTCTACCTTAGAGTCTCCGGGGATTCTTTTTATCACCCTAAATGGTGTAAATAGTCACCCTAAGGATAAATATACAATCATAACCCATTCAACTATAGCACATACATAATATAAACATGATAAGGTGCACAACCAGCCCAAACAATGCTTTTCCTAACCCTTAGCCAATTTTAACCATCCCGACGCCGTGCCTGAAGGCCTAAACATGGAATCTCCCATCCACCTATGTTATAATCATGCTGTCTAACCCGAGTCAAGCTACTTAATTTAAATATTAGCTTACCTGGATGTCATCCAGCTGAAGAAAGTACGAACCAAGTGAAATCCTAGCCTGTAGTCGATCCCACGAACGCGTTGACCCCCCCCAAATCCATGGGTTTATACCCATACAGACCCTTTCCTCCTCCTTCTATGGCTTTGAGGCTTGGGAGGTAATGTTTAGGGTTTCTATGCCAGTTAATGAGGAGAAGGAAATAAAACTAGTCTTTTACCCTGTACTGGTCGCGTCACACTGCTATAACGGTTGGTCTACCGCTATAGCGGAATAACGTCAGCCCGACCCCCAATAGTTTTTAAGTCCCCACATTTAAAAAGTTGTGGCCCCGCGTATGTTTTTGAATATCATTTTGATAATTTCTGGATCCGTACTAACCCCGAGGTGATTTCTAATAAAGATGGATTACGTCGTTACAAGTTATGATATAATTTATTGGAGATGTCAATAATAAATTTCCCCAATTTGGCTCCCAATATAAAATGTTCCCAATCTCATTGTAATAAGATAGTTATAATTTACCAAGGAACCTGCTTATTAGTTAACTTTAATATTTTGAGTATTAGAAAACAGATCAATTCAGAAATTCATGACAACAAGACATGTAATTGATCGGATTTCATTTATCTTTTTTTTTTTGTCGTTTAAAGGTTAAAATGTTTCACATAAAATTGATTGATCTTGTACCTTTCAATCAAATACTATTTTTATAAGTAAAAACTGTCAAAAGTCCCCCAAATATATGGAAAATGACTCATAAATATCATTCATCCAAATGCCTTCAACCTACTTTCTTGGTCAAGAAATCGATAGTGGGTTTGAGTTCAAAAGTAAGTGAGTTTGATTTTTAAATTATACAATACATATGGCCAATCATAATAAATCATGTGGCCTTTTCAAATTGAAAAAAGCCATCAGAATTAAGGTGTTATATTTAAGCAAAAAATAAAATAAAATACTATCCTACATATATTTATATTTAATCTAGACAAATATCATGAAAGGTTGGATGGGGATACACGTGTAGGTGGTGGAAATTGGGGGCTTTCGGGGTGAAGGTGAAATGATGTGTGTTGAAAATGGGGAAGACACAATCAATATCGAACATCACTTGTAGAACTTATTTTCCTTACTACTACTAGAGAAGTCATTTTCCTCATTTTCATGGAACGTATTTTCTTTAAAAAAAAAATATTTTTAAAATTTTTTTAACTAATCAAAAATGAAAAGATTAAAAAAATATTTTCCTCCACACCAAACACACCCTTTATCACCTCATCACAAATTCTGACTTAAACTTTGCAATTTTTCTAGAGGATTTTTAGATGAGATTTTAAACATATCATTTTTATTGGAGTAATATTACCTTCACAAATTTAAAATATTTTGGAGAGACAAAATATAAAATTAAGATAATGTGGATATTGGAAACTTGAGAAACTATTATGATCTTGTCATTTAACTTTTGTTTTGTTATTAAGTATATTCTGCTTATTAATTCCCTTTAAAAAAAATTTAAATGGCCAAAGTAATGTTTAATTAATCCAAACAAATGAAACAAAATAATCAAATAATTTCAGTACTTAGAGGAAAGCCAAAAAAGTACTGAACAATAAAACATTCGAGACAAAGACATAAATTTCAGCTCGTGCAGTAGGATTTCTTCTTTTATTGATCTAATTGAATAGGATTCATTCATCATTTTCATAACTCAAATATAGTATTTAGTATTATTCATCTCATCTATATGTCATATATGCGAAAAGCACATGCAGAGAAACTAGTCTTTATCAATTACATTAACTGTTAATTGTTAGTTTCAACGCTATATTCAAATACGTGACTAGTTATCATGATTCGAGTCTACACCCTGGATGAGACACGGTTCTTAGAACAATGAGCGATCCCAAGCTAACCCTTGACATTGCATATCTAAGCACTATAATGACATAAAGCAGAAGTTGTAATTGAAATCATAACTTATAAGTATTAAAACACAACTGAAAGTTTAAATGAACAGAATACTGAAGTCTGAAGGACTATCATAAACTATACTCTAATGTCTGTCAAGCCTCTAAATCTGAGTAAAACAATATGTTGAGACAAGGCCCCCAACAACCCATAAAACAATATCTAAAATGATGGAAATAACTGTAACACCCCATATGTTTTCGAACCGAGTTGATTACCATAAAATTTATGGAATCATTTAGACATGGGATTGTTGGAGTATTATACATTAAATTTGATGGGCTGAATTTAATATTGTGCCATTGGGCTCAAATGAGGCCCAAAATTATATAAAAGACATGGCCCAAAATAGAAATGACCCATTCTTCTATGTTGACCAAGTAAACATACACTTAATGTTGGATAAGGATGACTTGAGGGCCTATATAAGGCAAAAAAAATAATATTTTTATTCATATCAGTACACATGCCATTTTTAGAATTTCCAAAGATATTTCTTTTATCTTCCAAACCCTAAACCAGCACTCCCTTGGACAAGATCATCATCTTGCAAGCTTTGATAAGTATTTATTCTCATGGTTTAGTATATGAGATGCTTAATATGGTGTATAAATCATGTTGGTTATGTTGTCAAAGTGTTGGACAGTTCACTATGTGTAAAACAATGTACTTTTGCTTAATCGGTGAAGGGTTTTGCCTTCTAAACTTGAAAATGAACTTGTGGTCTTGAAGGAAGTGAATTTGATGGATTAAATATCAACATTTAAGATGTGGTTATGTTCTTAACTTGCTTTCTTTATGTGTAAAACTTGTGGGATTGTTGTTATGAAATTGGTTAGTGGTGTATTGAAAGGAAAATGTGGTTTTGGTGATGTTCATGTGTGTTGTGAAACCATGGTTGTTCGTTGTCATCCGAGTTGACCTAAAACATGTAAAGAGAAGCTCATTTATGGACATGGACCATTTATTACAAAAAAGGACCCTAAAATGACCACTGGAGGCTGAAACGGGCATCCGCCCTCGCGTCTAGAGCACCTACTGGGACAGATGCCAACGCAAGTGGCTCTGGACAAGGCCAGAGGGAAACCTACGGCTGCATGTCATTCACCTACGGGCACATGTGGCTCCACAGCCCAGTCCAAAATTTTGTTTTGTATGTTCTTGTCTCTCTTTGATCCCCGAAGGCCCCTATACCCTTTTTGGATGTAATTATCAACTCATGATACCTATTGCATGACTTTAAGGGGTCGTTTGGAGGCATGTTGGATTATATCAATTATGGATTGATTGTTAATATGTTGTTATGAAAGGTATTGAGGTGACTTAATGGAATAATTGTGACATAGTTTTATGAGGAAGCACAAAGGGTAAACTTGGTGTGAAATGCTATTGATTTATGATGTCTTGGTCAATGTGTGGAATGTTATGGTGTTATTGGTATGGTAATGCAGTGGATTGTATTGTAAAGGGTGAAATGACGTTATATGGCAGTCATGTAGCTCATTGTCATCTTGTGCACTTGTAAGGTAGTTAGTTATTAACTTGAGCTCCGTTATGAACTTGTGTTGTAGAGTAAAACGTAAGGAAGGAGATGGATTATTGTACTCACCTATAGGATTGTGTATTCATATTGGGAAGAAAATGTATGTACAGTTACTCTTTCCGTATCCTTCTGCAGAACATATTGTTCACATTGACATTGTACTTGATCTATTCCGAAATGTCCAAAGGTATTGACATATAGTATTACTCACAAAACCAAATTTTAATTCACATGTCTCATTGTTCATTGACTAATGTTTCAAAGTTCCTATAATGTACAATTACCAATGTATCACTCTTCTAATGAACGAATGAAGTAATGTATAATTGTTTGTATATTCTTGAGTAACATCCCAGGGGAGACAAAAAAGCCTAGCATGGGTTAATCTAACATCCCAGGGGCAACAGAAAAGCCTAGCATGGGTTATCATAGTAACATCCAAGGGGAAACTGAGAAGCCTAGCATGGGTTATCACAGTAACATCCCAGGGGCAATAGAAAAGCCTAGCATGGGTTAATCACATCCCAGGGGTTAAAATACCTAGCATGGGTTATCCTCATTTACCACTGATCAGTTGGTCATAGAATAACGAATGAATGTAAAAGCAAAGAAAGTAATGAATATAAAACACATGGTTCCTCACATACAGAACGATGGTTTATTCACATTGACTATTCTCTTATATTTGGTTCCATTGATGTTCTTATGTATAATGCAGTTCTTATAGACTTACATACTCAGTACATTCTTCGTACTGACATCCCTTGGGAGACTTCCCTTACTTGCTGCAGGCGCAGGTGCTAGTATACCTCCACAGTAGGTTGCGGGTCATTTGTAGATCTTTAGTGAGCTCCAGTTGGTTCGGGGCTTTTCGAGTCACAGTTGTACATTGATTTTGATACTATGTAAATGTTGTATAAAGCGGGGACTTATCCCGACTTTAGGATGGTTATGTACATGTATCGGTTAGAGGCTTTGTAGACGTACGTGGGAAGATGAATGAAAGAATGTATGCTTTTGACATGGTGGCCCTAACGGCCAAGTTCCAAATATGTATATATATCATATGTTTTCCATGACTTCTGCCATTAGTATCTTACAATTACATGAGATAGAATGTTGGTCATACAGAGACATGCATATGAGTGTACATGAATGAAGATTGGTTCTCTCGGGCCTTACCGACTTCGGATGCCAGTCCGCCCTGGTGGAATTCGAGGCGTGACAAAAGTGGTATCAGAGCATGTCGTCCTAAGGGTGTCTACAAAGCCGTGTCTGAGTAGGGTCTTGCTTATAGATGTGTTGTGCACCACATTTATAAGTAGGAACCTACGGGACATTTAGGAGTTGTTTCTTTTCTTCATTTCTAGATAGTGCAGTAGAGCCAATGTTGTCAGTGGAATCGTATCTAACCATTGGAATTGGTTTTCTTTGTTATAGTACAATGTCGATTACAAAACGAGGTAGGGGTAAAGGTAAGCAGGTAGATATGTTTACCGGAGAAGGAATGAGTAAATCACCACCTGACCAAGCTAGTCAAGGTGGCGCTGAACAGGAGTTTGTATCACGGGCTCCTTCTGCCCTTCCATTTCTGGAAGAGCCAAGAAAAGTTACCGCAGAACTGCTTATGAATACCACTGAATAGGATTTAAGAAATGCAGTGCATATGTTGACTCAGATAGTTGTGGCACAAACTCAGGGTTGAGCTAGTCCAATGACAAGTGAGGATGACGCGGCTAGAGTAGCTAGTCGGCGGACACAGGATTTTCTGAAATTAGACCCTTCCATATTCACTGGGTCAGATCCGAAAGCAGATCCACAGGATTTCGTGGACCAAATCCAAAGGGCTCTAGATGTGATGCACGTGACTGGTGTAGAAATAGTTGAGCTTGCAGCCTATAGATTGAAAGGGGAAGCTATATTGTGGTATGAAGATTGGAAGAAATCTCGTGGTATCGGTGCAAATCCACCTAATGGGGAAGAATTTAAAGCGGCATTCCTTGATCACTATCTTTCCTACGAGATCCGAGTGGCTCGTGCGAATCAGTTCTTAAATCTCCATCAAGGGAATCTGAGTGTTAGAGAATACAGTCAACAGTTTAATTCTTTGGCTCGAGTGGACAGAATGACAGACATAGTCCATCGCTATGTGGACAGATTGAAGCCATATTTGGTAAGGGCCTGCACTATTGCTGCTTTGAACAGAGATATAGATAGAGCTAGAATACAGACTTTTGTACAGAAGATGGAGAACTAGAGGCAAAGACGAAGGGTGCACAAATTTGAACGAGGGTCGTCAAAGAGGGATTGACCTGTGGGACAGTCTTTGGTGTCCCAAGGAGAATATAGGCCTCAAATTTTTCCTAGACCGCCTAGTACATCATTTTGTTCCCCTACAGCAGGTACTTCATCCCGATTCCGGAGATTTAAAGGCAGCCATTTTGGGCAGAGTAGTGGGCTGCAAGGTTCACAGACAACAGGATTTTCTCATCCTCCGTGTCAGCATTGAGGAAGGTATCATTTAGGTGAATGTCGGTCGGGGACAAATGTTTGTTTTTGGGGCGGTATGTCGGGGCACATGATGAAAGAATACCCACAAAGGGGCACGGGTGGTATAGCATGACCTATGGGATCCACCGTTGCATCATCATTATTGGTTCCTTCCCTAGGCAGAGGTGTACAGCCTGCTAGTCGTGGTAGAGGTGCTAGAGGAACAGCTAGTTCTATTGGAGCCCAAAATCGCACCTATGCTCTGGTGGACCAAAAGAATTTGGAGGCTTCTCCTGATGTAGTCACAGGTACATTATCCATATTTTCGTATAATGTATATGCATTGATTGACCCGGGTTCTACATTGTTATATGTTACTTTGTTGATTGCTGTGAAATTTGAACGAGCACCAGAATTATTAATTAAGTCAATTGAAGTATCTACACCAGTTGGTGACTCTATAGTTGCAAAAAGAGTATATCATAATTGTGTGGTAACTGTGAGTGGTCATGATACACTGGCTGATCTTATTGAACTAGACATAGTGGATTTTGATGTCATAATGGGTATGGATTGGTTGGCTTCTTGTTATGCCACGATAGATTGCCGAGCTAAGAAAGAACATTTCCATTTTCTAGAAATGAATGTTCTTGAATGGAAGGGTGATGTAGGGGCACCGACAGGAAAATTTATTTTCTATCTTAAAGCAAGGAAAATGATAGCCAAGGGGTACATATGTCACTTAGTGAGAGTGAAAGATACTGACGTGGAACCACGAACTCCTCAGTCGGTTGCAGTGGCCAATGAATTCCTTGATGTAATTCCTGAGGATCTTCCTGGTTTACCTCCAGAACGGAAAGTAGAGTTTGGTATGATGTGATGCCAGACACTAAGCCTATCTCTATTTCTCCATATAGAATGGCTCCAACAGAATTGCAAGAATTGAAGGAGCAATTGAAAAATTTGCTAGACAAGGGATTCATAAGGCCTAGTATGTCCCCGTGGGGTGCACCGGTATTATTTGTATGGAGGAAAGACGGCACATTGAGAATGTGCATTGACTATCGATAATAAAATAAAGTAACAATCAAGAACAAATATCCGCTCCCCAGAATTAATGATTTGTTTGATCAGTTATAGGGTGCCAAATGTTTTTTGAAGATTGACTTGAGATCGGATTACCATCAAGTCAGAGTTAGAGAAAAAGATGTACCCAAGACAGCTTCCGAACACGGTATGGCCATTATGAATTTTTAGTTATGTCGTTTGGACTAAAAAATGCACCAGCTGTTTTCATGGATTTGATGAATAGGGTGTTTAAGCCATTTTTAGACGTGTTCATGACGGTGTTTATAGATGACATCCTGGTTTATTCAAGATCACAAGAGGACCATGCAAATCACTTATGGTAGGTGTTACAAATTCTTTGTGAGCGTAAGTTGTATGCAAAGTTCTCTAAATGTGAATTTTGGTTAAAATACGTTGCATTCTTGGGCCACATTGTGTCAGATGAAGGGATACACAGAAGATTTAAGCGGTGAAAAATTGGCCAAGGCCTACGACACCCACGAAAATTCATAGCTTTCTTAGGTTGACAGGTTATTATCGAAGGTTTGTTGAAGGGTTTTCTTCCATTGCTGCACCTTTAACAAAGCTAACACACAAGGCAATCAAGTTTCAGTGGAATGATGCATGTGAGAAAAGTTTCCAAGAGTTGAAAGATAAATTAACTTCCACACCCGTATTAGTACCTTTGGAAGGTACAGAAGGGTATGCAGTATATTGTGATGCGTCTGGAGTTAGCCTAGGATGTGTATTGATGCAGTACAGTAATGTAATAGCATATGCCTCACGATAGTTACGGCCACATGAGAGAAACTATCCCACACATGATCTTGAGTTAGCAACTGTGGTGTTTGATTTAAAGATATGGCGCCATTATTTGTATGGAGTTCATGTTGACATCTACACTGATCACAAAAGTTTGCAATATATCTTTAAGCAGAAGGATTTAAATCTGAGGCAGCGGAGGTGGCTTGAACTATTGAAAGACTATGATATTGATATTCTATATCATCCAGGGAAAGCGAATGTGGTGGCCGATGCATTAAGCCGCAAAGCAGTAGGAAGCACTAGTGGCCAGTTGACAGAAAAACAAGATATAGTCAAGGATCTGCATCAACTAGCCAGCTTGGGAGTTCGTCTTCTTGAATCTCCAGATGAAGGGGTTATTCTGTAAAATGCAGCAGAATCATCGTTAGTAGCTGAAGTGAAAGAGAAGAAGCATGCGGATCCTATGTTCTTGCAGCTGAAAGAGAATGTACAACAGGGTTTAACAAAGGCATTTGATCTGACGCAAGAAGGAGTACTTCAATGCCAAGGTAGATTATGTGTACCGGATGTAAATGAGCTAAGGAGACGAATTATGAAAGAGGTGCATCGTTCACGATATTCTATTCATCCGAGAGCTACCAAAATGTACCATGACTTGAAAGAAATGTATTGGTGGGGAAACATGAAGAAGAACATTGAAGCATTTGTAGCTCAATGCCCGAATTATCAACAAGTAAAAGTAGAGCATCAGAAACCTGGAAGTTACATGCAATGTATCAATCTTCCAGTCTGGAAATGGGACATGATTAAGATGGAATTCATCACAGGTTTTCCTCGTACACTATGGAAATTTGATTCCATATGGGTCATAGTTGATAGGCTTACCACAAATCAACGCATTTCCTACCAGTCAAGACCACCTATACAGCCGATGAGTATGTAAGCTTGTATGTTAGAGAGATAGTGCGGTTACATGGAATTCCGATCTCCATTATATCAGACAGGGGAGCTCAATTTACTGCACATTTTCAGAGATCTTTTCAGAAGAGCTTGGGTACACAAGTGAATCTGAGTACGGCTTTTCATCCTCAGACAGATGGATAAGCAGAACGTACTATCCAAACACTTGAAGATATGCTATGAGCTTGCACGTTTGATTTTCAAGGAAGTTGGGATGATCATTTGCCTCTTATTGAATTTGCTTATAACAATAGCTATCATTCAAGTATTAAAATGGCACCTTATGAAGCTTTATACGGAAGGAAGTGTAGATCACCAATCGGATGGTTTGAAGTGGGTGAAACTGCTTTACTTGGGCCAGATCTTGTTCATCAAGCTATAGAGAAAGTGAAAGTGATTCAGCAGCGACTACAAATGGCCCAAAGTCGACATAAGTCATATGCTAATGTTAGAAGAAGAGGGCTCGAATTTTCCATAGGTGATGAGGTATTCTTGAAGGTGTCACCAATGAAAGGAGTAATGAGATTTGGAAAGAAAGAAAAGTTAAGTCCATGTTACATAGGTCCATATGAAATTGTCAGAAGATTTGGGAAAGTTGTGTATGAATTGAAACTATCCTGAGAACTCTCCACAGTTCATCGAGTATTTCATGTTTCTATGATTTGAAACTGCATAGGAGATCCATCTCGTATTGCTCCTATTGAAGATGTACAAGTTACGGAGGATCTTACCTATGAGGAGATACCTATTGCTATTCTGGATAGACAAGTGAAGAGGATAAGGAATAAAGACATAGCTTCCATAAGGGTGCTTTGGAGAAATCAGCAAGTAGAAGAGATCACATGGGAAGCTGAAGAAATGATGAAGTCAAATTATCCTCATTTGTTTCAAATGGAAGGAAAAGTTCAAGATACAGGATCGGAGCAATAACAAGTAAGTATTTATAAGCATTAAATATATATATATATATATATGATAACATGGAAAATGATCCTAGACTTGAATTTGTTAAACTGGATAATGTTACTAACATGCGAGGACGAATGTCTCTGAGGGTTGAAGAATGTAACACCCCGTATGTTTTTGAACTGAGTTGATTACCGTAACATTTTGTGGAATCATTTAGACATGGGATTGTTGGAGTATTATACATTAAATTTGATGGGATGAATTTAATCTTGTGCCATTGGGCTCAAATGAGGCCCAAAATTATATAAAAGACATGGTCCAAAATGGAAATGACCCATTCTTCCATGTTGACCAAGTAAACATACACTTAATGTTGGATAAGTATGACTTAAGGGCCTATATAAGTCAAGGAAAAATCAGATTTTTATTCATATCAATACACATGCCATTTCTAGAATTTCCAAAGATATTTCTTTTGTCTTCCAAACCCTAAGCCATCACTCCCTTGGACAAGATCATCATCTTTCAAGCTTTGGTAAGTATTTATTCTCATGGTTTAGTATATTATATGATTAATATGGTGAATAAATCATGTTGGTCATGTTGGCAAAGTGTTGGAAAGTTCAATATGTGTAAAACAGTGTACTTTTGCTTAATCGGTGAAGGGTTTTGCCTTCTAAACTTGAAAATGGACTTGTGGCCTTGAAGGAAGTGAATTTGATGGATTAAATATAAACATTTAAGATGTGTTTATGTGCTTAACTTGATTTATTTATGTGTAAAACTTGTGGGATTGTTGTTATGAAATTGGTCATGGAATTAGTGGTGTATTGAAAGGAAAATGTGGTTTTGGTGATGTTCATGTGTGTTGTGAAACCATGGTTGTTTGTTGTCATTTGAGTTGACCTAAAACATGTAAAGAGAAGATTATTTATGGACATGGACCATTTATTACAAAAAAGGACCCTAAAACGACCCCTGGTGGCTGAAACGGGCATCCCCCCTCGCGTCTAGAGCACATGCGGGCGCAGATGCCAACGCAGGTGGATCTGGACAAGGCCAGGGGGGAACCTGTGGCCGCATGTCATCCTAATGAGGGCACATGTGGCTCCACATCCCAGTCCAAAATTTTGTTTTGTATGTTTTTGTCTCTCTTTGATCCCCGAAGGCCCCTATACCCTTTTTGGATGTAATTATCAACTTATGATACCTATTTCATGACTTTAAGGGGTTTTTTGGAGTAATGTTGGATTATATCAATTATGGATTGATTTTTAATATGTTTTTATGAAAGGTATTGAGGTGACTTGATGGAATAATTGTGACATAGTGTTAATGAGGAAGCGCAAAGGTAAACTTGGTGTGAAACGCTATTGGTTTATGATGTGTTGGTCAATGTGTGGAATGTTATGGTGTTGTTGGTATGGTAATGCAGTGGATTGTATTGTAAAGGGTGAAATGACGTTATATGACAGTCATGTAGCTCATTGTCATCTTGTGCACTTGTAAGGTAGTTAGTTGTTAACTTGAGCTCCGTTATGAACTTGTGTTGTAGAGTAAAACGTAAGCTCAGTTGTTGACTATTCTCTTATATTTGGTTCCATTGATGTTCTTATGTATAATGCAGTTCTTATAGACTTACATACTCAGTACATTCTTCGTACTGACATCCCTTGGGAGACTTCCCTTACTTGCTGCAGGCGCAGGTGCTAGTATACCTCCACAGTAGGTTGCGGGTCATTTGCACATCTTTGGTGAGCTCCAGTTGGTTCGGGGGTTTCCGAGTCACAGTTGTATATTGATTTTGGTACTATGTAAATGTTGTATAAAGCGGGAACTTGTCCCGACTTTAGGATGGTTATGTACATGTATTGGTTAGAGGCTTTGTAGATGTACGTGGGAAGATGAATGAAAGAATATATGCTTTTGACATGGTGGCCCTAACGGCCTAGTTCCATATATGTATATATATCATATGTTTTCCATGACTTCCACCATTAGTATCTTACAATTACATGAGATAGAAAGTTGGTCATACAGATACATGCATATGAGTGTACATGAATGAAGATTGGTTCTCTCGGGCCTTACCGACTTCGGATGCCAGTCTGCCCCGGTGGAATTTGAGGCGTGACAATAACAACTAGATTGGGTCCCCGAATGAGAAAGACTTACCATTGATAGAATATGAACTACTAATATCTAGCCACGAGCCTAAGAACGATGACCTTTATTTATATCGATGAAAATATAACACATGAAAGTATGTGATTAGTACAGGGATGGTGTTGGGTATGCAAAATTAAAGCTAAATAACTAAAATCATATCTATATCATAATATAAGAAAATATATTAAGCTGAGACTGTCATAAATATAAATATCAACTGAGAGTAAATGCAGTTAAAATCTTAAGTAAGGAATTCTAAAGATAAATATCTAAAATCATGCTATCTGAGACTATAAACTGATCATATCAAATATATTTTCAAAAATAGTGCTAAGTTTTTAGGTGGTAATTTCTTATAACTGACATAAACAATGTGAGCATCATGGAGTCAGTGTCATAGACCCACTCTGAAAAAAGTTATTTTTACCCGCCAAAGTTAGAACCATAATATAAGGATCCTGAAGTTGCATCTAAAAAGGGGCAAAGTCACGGTGGAAATGTAACTATGAAACTTGGGTTACCTTACCCCTTGTTCTCTTGGTGCTAAATAATTCTTCCAAGACATACTAGTGCTCTATTTCATATCATGTGACATATCTGGATGTCAAATATGTTCATAAATCGTAGTGGATATATCTAAATATAATAATGTTCATAAATCATACTGTTGTAAGTCTGAGCTCCAAGTCATGTCATAAATCACAAGCTAAAAATCATGTATTTGAAAGCATTTCTCTTCAATATAGAGTTTCTAGTTCATAAGAAACCTTAAAGCATGAATTTTGATGCATAAATCATAATTTTGATAGAAATCATAAGTTCATGTGAAAATCTTGTTCATATAAATTAAGTAAAACAAGTCAAGAATCAATCTTTAGTGAATTGGACATGAACCCTAGTTTTGAAATCATAAGATCATAAAGATTCTAAAATCATGTTTTGAGATATAAGCTTCAAGAGCAATATATGAAAATCATGTCAAGAATAAAAAGGACAACAAGGAAACCTTGCTAAGCTTAAAAGTAAATATAACATTTATAAAATCCATAATCACAAATCAGGACTTCAATAAAAATCATGAAATTAACTAAATAAGAGGGAAATTTAAAAGTGAGTCTATAAACCTTAACTATGAACTTGAATTCATGAAATTTATAGAGTTTTGGACATGAGTATGAAAAGAAATCCTCATTGATATCCTATATACCTTAATCGTTCCAAAATATTTGAAAGAGAACTCTAGCTTTGAAGGAGAACTCTAGCCTTGAAGAAGAACTCCATGAAATTCATTCTTGATATCTTGATATGAGTTTTCTTGAAAACCTTAAGATTTTGGTGTAAAATTCATTATGAATCTGTATTTTGATGTTAGAAATACTTGAAAATACTTAGAATTATATAGAAGAGAAAAGTCATGCTAGGGTTTAGATTCTCTGAGAATGGCAGACAAATTTGGAAAATGCACTTCAAAGAAAAGCTTCAGGGGTCTCCTGATGTAGAGGTCAACTTTTGGCCGCTGCATCAGTGGGGACTTCCAAGCAAATTTTAGACCATCGCAGTGGCCAACTTTTCACCACTACAACACTCGGTTCTGATTTTGCCTAAATATCCTATTTTTTCTCACTCATTCCAAATGGTTTCTAGTCAATTTAAGGGTCTCACGACTATATTTTTGAGATCACAATACCCTAAGAAATCATATGAATATGGAAAGAATTTCTGGGGTGTTACAATATCTCCCCCTTGGGATTGTTCATCTTTGAATGATGACTATGGACTTATTAAAGCTCTACAGACAAGGTTAGGTGGTATAATATTACTCAAGGACTCCCTTACAGCTCATACGTACTATATTATCATTCTAAGCATCATAACCAATCATAAGAGAAATGTATAAGCACAAATCATAAGATATGAAGGACTTGAGATCAACATGAGCTAAGGCATGAATTTTATGGAACATGATCTACACAATGCATGACATGGATTTCTAAAAGTCATAAGTATGGATTAGGATTGATACATGACATGAAATAAGGTTGCGTTGTACATGGTAATAGGAGTATTTCGATCTTAAATGATATGAATGAAAGCCTTTTAGCTTAGCGACACTTCTCATCTATGATTCTTCTTCCGATAACTACACTTCATCATTTACAATTATAATTCTCACAAGGGTAAATATGCCTACCAAAATCTATGTCTAACTGCATGCTCTTACCATGTTAAAGCCTAAACCGGAACTTTTATTCCCAAGAATACTGCTTCCCCTTATCACCTTACTCAACTAACCTCAAGTTCCAATCAAGGATTCACTAGTATCATAATTCAATAGTCTTTATGTATATCATATGACCTGCTTTCCATAGCCTACTAACATCACACCTCCAATCTCGTAAACCCCCAATTCAATGTCATTTTGAAACTATATTAAGAGACTCAACATCATCTATTTATAATCCCCTAAATACATCTATTATGAACACCATATATTGTATATTTAGCTTTCTCCACACTAGCAACTCAAGGGTACTAACTAGGCACACATAGCAAATCATATACTTAAAATAGTATGCAACAATGTACTACCTTGGGTACACATCTTTCTTTCTAATGCTTAAGGATCACCTTTAGCTAATGACTTATTCACCATTCACTTGTCCATTTAGAGTTTACAAAAAATATATTTCAAGCTTACGCACCTTCGCTCTTTGTCATAATTTACTATTCATCTAGCGATCACATATACGTCATACCTACACAACCACACTTGTTGCAATTTAATCAACTTAAATTTCTGCACACACTATTTCGAGCCTACTTGATCAATCTTATAAAACTAGCATTACCAGCCCCAAACTAGGATTCTTTCAACCTCGATGATCATCCACAGTTCAACCATATTTTCTAGAACTAAATATAGATAGCAACACAGTTTCTCACATGCTACACAAATTTATAGCTACAACATGAAAAATCAAGCTACACTAGTCCACTAAAAATTTATAATGAAAAAAATCAACCTTACCCATACCTCCTATCTAACTTTAACCTACAAGCACATTCTCCTTTAAAACATTGCAAATACTCCTTAAAACCTTATTATACATCTTTTCCCTAAGTTGGGTTCATAACCTTGCAAAAATCAGGAGTCCTCTCATCAACTCACAAAGTACCATCTATATCTACCAATTTCTTCGTCACTTTACCTTTTGTTCTCAACCTAGACTTGGTCCTTACTAGTACAATGACATACTATGTGTCATTCTAACGAAAAACTCTTTCTCTATATACCTCCATGAAATCTACATCACACTTATTACCCCTTAGCTAACTCCAAAAGATATATCACCTCATTATTAACTAAATAGATACATAACTCTATCTATATACCTTAATCAATTACTACTCCCACTCTTTGGTTACTACACTTTTAGATACATACTACTAACTATAGGGTCATTCTACTGCTATGACTCATAACATCCCAAATCATAATAACTCTAGGGCAAATACTACAAAAGAATCTAACCTGGATATATGCTTTCTCCCATTTAAGGGTCATCTGCAATAAGTTTCTAAGAAGGGATCTGAGAGCATACCTTTCTTTGGCTCAAAGCAGGATTCACATAAACAAGAGTGAATTCTTTTGAATCACTGAACTTAAAGGCACTAATGGGATCCTATAAAGCCCTTGTGCATTCTCGTAACTATTGGTAGGCTCTAACTAGGAAACCTTAATCAGTAGGAAATTAAGCTTGACCGCTTATTACATCAAAATGGGGAGTAGTCAAAGGAATTTGGAGCAATCCATGAATCTGCATAAGTTCCTTTTAGGACAACTCTATTGCATGATCTAGAGTATGAAAGAAGAAAAAACATTTCCTATATGCCTTATAGCCTCTTGATTATAAGTGTGGTGCACAACACACCCATAATCAAGACTCTACTAGACACTGCTTTTAGTCATCCTAGGACTCTTATATAAATTTTGTCAGGACCCAGTCTATACCATGGATGAGACACGGTGCTTAGAATCTTGAGTAATCCTAAGCTAACCCTTGGCATAGCATATCTAAGCACAATAATGACCTAAAGGGAAAGCTATAATTAAAATCATAACATAAAAGTTCTAAAACACAACTGAAAGTTTAAATGAATAGAATATCGAAGTCTGAAGGACTAACATAAACAATAGTCTAATGTATGTCAAGCCTCTAAATATGAGTAAAATAATATGCCGAGACAAGGCCCCCAGCTACCCACAAAACAATATCTAAAATGAAGGAAAGAACAACTAAACTAGGTCCCTAAATAAGGAGAACTCACCATTGCTAGAATATAAATTGCTAATATATAGCCACGATCCTGAGAACGATCGTCCGTATCTATATCAATAAAAATGTAGCACAGAAAAGGTACGTAATCAGTATAAGATGGTACTGAGTATACAGGAATAAAGCTAAATAACAGAAATTAGATCTATATCATAATATGAGAAAAGTGACTAGACTGAGACTTTTATAGATATAAATATCAATTAAGAGTAAATGTAGTTAAAACCATATGTAAGTATTTCTGAAGATGAATATCTAAAATCATGCTATCTGAGACTGTAAACTGATCATATCAAACAGACTTTCAAAAATAGTGCTTAGTCTTTAGGTGGGAGTTTCTTATAAGCAACATAAAACATGTGAGCATCATGGAGTCCAATATCATACACCCACACTGAAAAAAGGTTTTTCTAACCAGCCAAAGTTAGAAGTATAACATAAGGATCCTAAAGTTACACCTAAAAAGGGGAAAAACCTACGGTGGCAATGTAGTTATGTAACATGGATTATCTGAACCCTTGTTCTCTTGGCGCTAAATAATTCTCCCAAATCATACTAGATTTCTATTTCATATCATGTGACAAATTTGAATGTCAAAACTGTCCATAAATCATAGTGGACATATCTAAATGTCATATTATTCATAAATCTTACTATTATGAGCCTGAGCTCCATGATATGTCATAAATCATACGGTGAAAATCATGTATTTGAAAGCATGTTTCTTTAATATAGAGTACCTAGTTCATACGAAACCTTAAAACTTGAAATTTTGACGCATAAATCATAAGTTCATGTGAAAACCTTTTTCATATAAATCAAGTAAAACAAGTAAAGAATCAATGTTTAGTGAATTGGGCATGAACCCTAGTTTTGAAATCATAATATCATAATGATTCTAAAATCATGCTTTGAGATATAAACTTTAAGAACAATATATGAAAATCATATCAAGAATAAAAGGGCAACAAGGAAAACTTGCTAAGCAAAAAATAAAATACAATATTCATAAAATTCATAATCATAAATAAAGACTTCAAGAAAAAAGATGAAAATTGCTAAATAAGAGGGAAATTTGGTAGTGGGTCTATGAACCCTAACTTTGAACTCAAATTTATAAAATATATAGAGTTTTAGAAATGAGGATGAAAGGGAATCCTCAATAAACTCCTACATACCTTAATTATTCCAAAATACTTGAAGGAGAATTCTAGCCTTGAAGGAGAACTCCAAGAAATTCGTTCTTGATATCTGGCTATGAGTTTTCTTGAAAACCCTAAGATTATGGTGTAGAATTCATTAAGAATCCATATTTTGTTGTTAGAAATACTTGAAAATACTTAGAATTACATGGGAGAGACTTACTTTGGTTTGGGATAAAGTGGAGAGAAGAAAAAAGTTATGCTAGGTCTAGAATCCTTGAGAATGGGGAAAAATTCAGAAAAATGCACTTTAAAGAAAAATTTCAGGGGTTTCCCGTTGTACCGGTCAACTTTTGGATGCTGCATCAGTGGGGACTGCCAAGCAAATTTTTAGACCATCACAGCGACCAACTTTTCACTACAGCGAAGCTCGATGCTGGTTTCGCTAAAACACCCTATTTTTTTCAACTCATTCCAAATGGTTTCTATTCGATTAAGGGTATCATGATTTTATGATTGAGCTCACAATAGCCTTAGAAATCATGTGAACATGGAGAAAATTTCTAGGATGTTACAATATCTCTCCATTAAGACCATTCATCCTCGAATAATGGCTATGAGCATATTGAAGCTCTACAAATAAGGGATAGGGGGTATAACTTTACTCCAGGACTTTCTTACAGCTCATACGCACTATATTATCATGCTAAGCTTTATAACCAATCATCAGAGAAATGTGTAGGTACGAATCATAAGGTACGAGGGACTTGACATTGATAAGAGATAAGGGATAAGTTCTATGGAACATGATTGTCACGCCTTGAATTCCAACGGGGCGGACTGGCACCCGAAGTCGATAAGGCCGAGAGAACTAATCTTCATCCATGTCCATTCATATCCAAGTCATTCAAGAAATATCACCATTAAGTATACAGATATAAGATTGATGTGTCATGGTTACATGGCACTTTTGATGCTTAAAACAAGGAAAATATGCAATAACTTGGGTGTGTTTTGTTGGTATGATATGGTTTCTGTACTACTTTGCAGGAAAACAGGTTTTAAAGGCAAAATGATCAAAAAGGAAGAATCAAGCCTGAGAACGAAGTGTTAGAAGGAGAAAGAACAAGAGTCTACACAAGAGAAGGAGTCACGCCACTACCTACGTGACGTGGAAGCCACTCACGTGATGTGAGTGGCTGTCGTGACTCAAGTTCAGAGATTGAAGAAAATCCTGATTTCCATGGCAGGAGTCACGTGGCGTGACTACCACCCATGTGACGTGGAAGCCTGCCGTGACCCAACTTCTGACGACATCAAATTGAGCCTGATTCCCACGACACCAACCTACGTGGTGTGACTTGGTTCCACGACACCAAGTCACGATACCGTGGAAGTTGCCGACTCTATTCTCCTATTTTGTTTTGGATAGGATTAGTTTTGTATCTATAAATACCCCTGTATAGTCCTAGGTGCAAGAGTTAGACAATTTACTATTTTGAGAGTTATTACATACTGTTTCAGACATATTCTTGGTTTTGTAGTCATAAACCCTAATTCGAGTTTTATTGATAATTGAGATTTTGGATTTTCTTCATTGTTGTGAGATCATAATTATGCTTTCATCTTTGAATTCTTCTTGTGTTCTTACAATCATGAGCAGCTAAACCCATCAACTAGGGTTGTGTGAACCATGAGGAATTAATGAAATCGGTTAAGTGCAAAGCAATTCCGTACCGCTGTGTATGCATGTATTATTGTTGCCTTCGTTGTGATTGCTTTTCCAATAGTTGCAAATGTTAGAAACTCCCCTGTATTCTAGACTTGCTCGAGAGAGAGGTAGAGATTGGGAAAAGGATATAACAACAGAGATTTGAAGCTATCAACCTTCATCTCATAACCGGAGCCTTAGCGGGAACGATTATCTGGGATCCAGGACAAGGGTTAGTAGTGCAACACTCGGAGTCCGAGAGGAAAAGAGTGAAATTCATCTAATGAAGGTCGAGAGACAGTTAGATGAACCTAACTTGTTAGATTTTGCATGCAACGCAGCGGGACAATCTTGTTAGCATAAGTAACCGGTGGAGTTAAGGAATCATTGGGGATCACAGTCCTATTGTATTTCTCTTATTGTGTACAAACTCAATACAACCAGCAATCGTTATTGTTACTATTCATTAGCAAAACCCCCCAGTTTTACTTACTTTCCAATTGTTCCATCCGGTATTCTACTTACACTTTGACCTATTCCCTGTGGGATCAACCCCAACCTAGTTGGGTTCTAGATTTGAATCAGCGACTGCATTATACTTTTCTGGAGGTATATTTTGGGCGGCATCAAAATTTGGCGCTGTTGCTGGGGAATATGATTACGGAGTTGAACATTACTGGTTGGAGTTGATTGGTTGTGTTTTTACATACCTTTGAGGGCATACGTCGGTGTATGCCAAATACTAGGAGTCAAGGCAATCCACTGATTCCACTTTATCTTGAAATCAAAAGGACTCTGAGAGCTAATCGGAGAATGGTGAATACGGAAGGAGTTCAAAATCCCACAGCTGCGGGAGACATTCATAACCAACCAATTTATCTGGTTGGTCAGGAAACAGCGGACCAAACTACTGCTCGATTGACATGAGAAGAGCATGCTAGACAAGCTGCTCTTAGACAAGCAGAAAGAGATAATTGAGCTATGCAAGAAGCAGCACAGCGTCTGGCTGATGCTGAGGAGCGACAAAGACGACTAAGAGAACAACCGAGATCACATGTGCCTGTTTATGATGATCCTGAAGAAGAATATGTGGCCTATTTTGAGCCAATAGAGAATGGTGCCATCATTCCACCAGAGTTATCTCCGGTCACTAAGTTTGACATTATTAGTGCCATGATCCATCTGCTAAACTTGAAGGGTATGTTCGCGGGTCTTCCCACTGATGATCCAAATATGCACGTAATGAATTTTATGGGGGTCTGCACATCATACAATCTGCCTGGAGTTTACCAAGAGGCAATTCAGTTGAGGTTGTTCCCATTCTCCCTTACAGGAGAGGCTACTTTGTGGTTGGCAGAGCTGCCGCGAGGCTCCATTACTACTTGGCAAGAATTGAGAAATCAATTTTTGGAAAGATTTTTCCCACCGTCCAAGATACTGCAGTTGAAAGACGAGATTTATAATTTCAGACAGCTTCATTCTGAAGCACTCTATGAGACATGACTGAGGTTCAAAAAGAAGATGCAGAATGTGCCAAATCACAGGATGAGTGGTAAAAATTTACTTGAAATCTTCTACAAGGCGTTGAATGTCAACACAAAGGCGGTAGCAGACACTATCACTGGTGGAGCATTCATGAGTCTGAGATGGGACCAGGCTTCTGAGATATTAGATCGAGACCAACCGAGGATGGCATACTCGGGAGTTAGATACGCCGACTGGCACATATTCTATTAGAGCGTCAGCAGCTCAAAGGGCTTTGGATGAATCGGTGGCTCAAGAGGTCACTCAGTTGAGGACAAAAATTGGTCTTCTGGCTAAACAGATAACTGCCAGAGACGCGGAAAAGGTGCATGCTGTAGGTGCACAAAGCAAATCGGCTAGACATGATGATAGTGAGTCTGATGAAGAGGCAAAGTATCTAGATCGCAAAGTGGCGGGTTTTTGAGCCAAGGGTCTAATCAAGACTCTTTGAACTCAAGGCAAGGGAATAAAGGTCAGGACAATTATGGAGACAACTACAACAAATCAGGATACAGAGATCGAGAATGGGACCATGATGGTGATTGGAGGCGGAAAGATGATAATAGTGAAAAGAATGACATCTATGTACCACCAGTAAGGCATGATGAGGAGTCTGGAAATTCAAGGATTGAGCCACTTCTTAATAAATTAGTCAAAGGAGCAGAAAGTCAGGAGAATTGCTTGAAGGAGATTAGGACTGACATTTCGGGCATATGTCAGAAAGTGGAGTCTCATTCAACTACCATTAAATAGTTGGAGCAATAATTCGGGCAGATTTTATTGGCACTGAATCAACGTCAGCCAGGCACCCTTCCAAGCAATATCGTCTAGAATCCAAAAAATGATAGTCATTGTCTCGCCATTACTACTAGAAGAGAAAAGTGCACGAAAGATCCACCCATACTTGCCAACAATGGTGTGACTAATGAACCAGTGGTTATTGATGTAGAAGCAGAGTTAAAGCCAGATAATGCAAAGGGTGACATGGTTCCAAATTATCATGATGATAGCAATAATGCAAAATCTGAGAAGAGGAAGGAAAAAGAGGTACCACATGTGCTCAAAACTATCCCATGACCTCCTCCTCCCTATCCTTAAAGATTGAAAAAGAAGGCTGAGGAAGGAAAATATCAGAAGTTCATCACCATGTTGAAAGAGCTGTCAGTAAACATCCCTCTTGTAGAGGCATTAGAGCAGATGCAAGGTTATGCAGAGTTCATGAAAGACTTGGTGACATAGAAGAGAACTGTCAGTTTTGAGCCAGAAGATAACATACATCATTATAGTACAGTTGCTTCACATTTCTTAGTTGAAAAGAAGGAGGATCCAGGAGCTTTCACAATTCCTTGTACTATTTGGTCTTACGACTTTGCTAAAGCATTGTGCGATTTGGGTGCTAGCATCAACCTAATGCCACTAGCCATTTTCAAGCAATTGGGGTTGGGAGCGCCAAAACCAACCTATATGAGACTTCTCATGGCCGATAGAACTGTGAAAAAGCCGCTAGGCATTCTGTACAATGTTTTGGTGAAGGTTGCATCTTTCATTTTTTTGGTTGATTTTGTGATTCTCGATTGTGAAGTTGACTTTGAGGTTCTCGTCATATTGGGAAGACCATTCCTTACCACGGGACATACATTGGTTGATATGGAAATAGGGCAGCTCAAATTCAGATTGAATGATGAACAGGTTACTTTCAATGTCTGTCGTTCAATGAAGCAGCCAAGAGATAAAAAGGTGATTTCAGTGATAGATGTGATTGATGATAGTGAGGTTGTTGTGTCCCTTGAACAAAGGTTGGGAGTAAAACCTCTAGCTGCCGTGATCATGAATTTTGAAGACAATGGTATTGAAGACTATGATGAGATGGTGGGTGCACTCGCGGGTAAAGGAGCATACACTTATGCTCCAAAGAAGCTGGATCTCGATTTGAAGAATAGGGTAACTCCACCAGCTCGTCTGTCTATTGAAGAGCCTCCAATTTTAGAGCTTAAGGCTCTTCTGGCCCACCTTCGCTACACATTCTTAGGAGCCAACAATACCTTACCAGTGATTATTTCGGCTAAATTGGTGGATTGGCAAGTAGAGGCTTTGGTTTCAGTATTGAGAAGGTTTAAGAGGGCCATTGGTTGGTCCATTACTGATATCATAGGTATTCCACCCGATATTTGCACTCATAAGATCCAGCATTTTCCTAAATGTATACCTAGCATTGAGCACCAGCGTCGTCTGAACCCACCTATGCAAGAGGTTATGAAGAAAGAGATCATCAAGTGGTTAGATGCAGGAGTGGTTTACCCTACTGCTGATAGCAAGTGGGTGAGCCCAGTTCAGTGTGTGCCGAAAAAGGGAGGAATCACTGTGGTTCCAAATAACAAAAATGAGTTGATTCCAATGAGGCCGGTGACTGGATGGAGAGTTTGCATGGACTATCGAAAGCTGAATTCGTGGACTGAAAAGGATCATTTTACTATGCCATTCATGGATCAGATATTAGACCGTCTTGATGGTAGAGGATGGTATTGTTTTCTTGATGGCTATTCGGGGTATAATCAGATTTTTATTGCCCCCGAAGACCAAGAGAAGACCAATTTCACTTGTCCATACGGGACGTTCGCATTCAAGAGGATGCCTTTCGGTTTGTGTAATGCATCGGCCACCTTCCAACGCTGTATGATGTCTATTTTCTCTGACATTTTGGAAGACACTATCGAGGTTTTTATGGACTATTTTTCTGTTGTGGGAGACCCGTTTGATGGTTGTTTGGCACACCTTGCCAATGTGCTACAAAGATGCAAAGAGTCCAACCTAGTGCTGAATTGGGAAAAATGTCACTTTATGGTCAATGAGGGTATCGTATTGGGGCATCAGATTTCGAAGAATGGCATTGAGGTGGATAAGGTGAAGATTGAAGTAATTGAGAAGCTGCCCCCACCTATCTCTGTAAAAGGTATTTGAAGTTTCTTAGGTCATGCTGGTTTTATAGAAGATTCATCAAGGATTTCTCCAAGGTTTCACATCCCTTGTGCAAACTTTTAGAGAAAGAGGTGGAGTTTGTGTTTGATGAAGCATGTCTTAAAGCATTTGAGTGTCTTAAGGAGAAGTTGGTTTCAGCCCCTATTGTTGTGTCACCGGATTGGACTAAGCCTTTTGAGGTTATGTGCGATGCTAGTAGAGTGGCTTTGGGTGCAGTCCTTGGCCAAAGACGTGAGAAGATATTACATCCGATTTACTACGCTAGCAAAGTGCTTAATCCATCTCAAAAGAATTACACTATGACTGAGCAGGAGTTGCAAGCTGTAGTATTCGCTTTTGAGAAATTCAGATCTTACTTGATTGGTACGAAAGTGATTGTACATACAGATCATGCAACTCTTCGATATCTTATGTCAAAAAAAGATGCTAAGCCAAGACTGATTCGGTGGGTACTTCTATTGCAAGAATTTGAATTTGAAGTCAAGGATCGTAAGGGGATCGAAAATTAAGTGGCTGACCATCTTTCACGCCTTGAGGAGGAGGCCATGCTTAAATTAAAGGATGATCTTGAGATTGATGATACTTTTCCATATGAGCAAGTACTGGCAGCATCCCAAGACTTAATCCCTTAGTTTGCTGATTTTGCCAACTTTTTGGCAAGTGATCTAGTTCCGAAGGATATGACATATCAGCAGAGAAAGAAATTCATGCATGAGGTAAGAAAATTCTTCTGGGATGAGCCGTATTTGTTTAGGGTGTGTGCTGATGGCATAATTCCAAGATGTGTCCCAGAGTCCGAGATGATGTGTATTTTGGAGGCATGTCACTCATCTCCAGTTGGGGGTCATCATGGAGGTGCACGGACTGCCCATAAAATATTGGAATGTGGGTACTACTGGACCAGTATTTATAAAGATGCTCATGATTATGCTCGTGCTTGTGACCGATGTCAAAGGCAAAACAATATTTCACGCAGACACGAACTTCCCATGACAACTATACTTGAGCTTGAATTGTTCGATGTGTGGGGAGTTGACTTTATGGGTCCTTTTGTGAGTTCGCATGGAATAAAATACATCTTGGTAGCTGTTGACTACGTTTCTAAATGGGTCGAGGCAATTGTGCTTCCTAATAACGAAGGGAGAAGTATCACAACTTTCTTGAAAAAGAACATATTCTCACGATTTGGGACACCCCGAGTTATTATTAGTGATGGAGGATCCCACTTTTGTAACCGTCTGTTCAAAGCCCTGCTTGAAAAATATGGCGTCAAACATAGGGTGGCAACACCTTACCATCCTCAGACAAGCGGGCAGGTTGAGGTGTCAAATCACGATATCAAGTCCATTTTGGCGAAACTAGTTAATGCAACTAGGACTGATTGGGCTCGAAGATTGGATGATGCATTATGGGCGTATCGAACTGCTTTCAAAACACCAATTGGTGCATCACCATATCAGTTGGTTTTTGGAAAGTCTTGCCATTTTCTCGTTGAATTGGAACATAAGGCGTTGTGGGAATTGGAAAGGGTGAATTTAGACTAGAGTGAAGCGGCTCAATTGAGACTTGAGCAGATAAATGAGATGGATGAATTTCATCTCCGGGCCTATGAAAGTTCAGCATTGTATAAAGAGAAGATGAAATTGTATCATGATCGTCGAATTTCACCCAGGAGATTTGGTTTTACTATATAACTCCAAGCTCCACCTGTTTGCTGGAAAACTAAAATCCAAATGGTCAGGCCCATTCATGGTCGTTAGGGTATTCTCACATGGTGCTATTGAGCTAAAAGGAGCAGATAACGTTCTATTCAAAGTTAATGGATAGCGTGTTAAGCATTATGTGGGAGTTCCGGAAGAGAGAAGGACGATTGAAGAACTTGAACTTGATGAAGTCTGAGTAGTCAAGCTAGACATGTCATGCCGAGACGTTAAATCAGGCACTTCATGGGAGGCAATCCATAGGCTAGTTGGTGAAGTCTGAGTATCCAATTTAGCTATGTCGTACCGCGACATTAAATTAAGTGTGGATTGGGAGGCAACCCAAGATATTTTGTTATGTGGAGATCTGATTATTGAGGAACAGTTAGCTGAAATTAACAAAACTTACCTGCAGTAGACCTACGACAGGTAACCTATGAGGCGTACACCCACATCCCTTAGGTGGTATCGTCCAAATCAGAGGAAAATTTCCAGCTTCTGAATCTCTTCCACGGCAGGAATCCACGTGATGTGGATATGACCCAAGCCACGTGAGTTGTATCGTCAAAATCAGAGCTAAGGTATGGTTTCAGAACCTCACTCACGTCAGGAGTCACGACACGTAAGTCACACCCATGTGACGTGGGTCGTGTCGTGACACGTAAAACTCTTTCGCAGGTACTCGAATCCGACCTGACTAGTCCCATTTTTCCAAAATAAATTTGGATCTCTTTTTCTTTACCCGATATATATCCGACCCATTCCCTTCTTTCTCCACTTTCAAACTCTTCTAATTAAAACCCTAAATTCCATTTCCTCTTCTAAAATCTGAACCTCCCATCCACATAAACCACAAAAATCCGAACCTCCCATCCCCAAAATCTCAAAAATCCGAACCCTAGACTCCCAAAACTCAAAAAATCCGAACCCCATTACCCCACAAGTCAAAAAATCCAACCTATTTACCCAAAGATCCGACCTATTGACCCAAATTCGATCCAAATTAGACCCTTTAACTCAAAAATCTAACCCAAACCCGTTACCATGCCTCCCAAATCCAACCCCAAGAGTGACCACCTTGATGCCTCATCCCGAATTCGCACCAAAAATCTGGATTTATCGACCCATCTGCTGGATAAACCAACTGAGTCTGACCAAGTGGTTCTGTGGAGGAATTTGACATTAGCCATGACGATACTGCTTTGGTTCCTCGGGCTAGAGGTTACAAACGCGAGCCCGAGCGGCTGCCCGGGTAGCACGTCAGTCGGCCCCACCACCTATTGAGCCAGTTGTTCCAGCTAAGTCCTCTGAGTCTGACCCCCAGTCTGAAGAGGGGGAGAATGTTTCTTCGTCAGGCTCTGCAGATGATGCTACGGGTCAGGGTACTTCTGCGGCGAAGGCTACAACTTCTGTTTCAGGTTCTGGTACCCAGAGTGCTCCGACTCCCGTGCAGAGTATGGAGGTGCAGCGTTGGTGTGTGCAGGGCATGTGTGCCTTCTATGAGAGAGACGCTGAATTGACTGAGAGGGTGTGTGTGTCGAAGGAGCATTACGAAGGAGCCGTGGTATCGGGTGGATGAGTTGAGGACATTGCCTGACATACGACCTGTCTTTGAGAGATATGGTTTAGGTTGGATGGTGCAGCCTTCTGGTAGATATAGCTCGGAGTTAGTCCAAGAGTTTTATGCCTCTTATGCTGCGTCGGTTGACTTGGGCACTCCTATTGGGCAAAAATTTATTTTGCAGCTATTTTTGACTCACGTCATGGTTTGCGGTACCCGAGTGGATATTTTGGAGCAGACCATTCACCGCTTCTTATTTGGGGCTGACCGTCCAATTTCGACTTTGACTGCTGAATTTGATCATAGGATGGACACTGTCAGAGATAGAGCTAAGATGCGAGATGAGGAGCAGAAAATGGACCTGATTAAATGGATTGTAGGGTACATAGCCAAAGATGATGTGGCGGCTAATTGGGTGATTGGGAAACTGGACATCAAAAAGTCCACGCTTTATTTTACTGGTAGATTCTGGTGGTCCGTGGTCATCGATTAGGTCCAACCAATGTTGATAATTCACTCACATTGGACCGGGCTGTAGTAGTGGCCAACATCTTGGCTGGTTATGAGATTCATTTTATGAGGTATATAGTCTAGGAGATCCACGATCGGGCTTTCAGAGATCACACAAGTATACCCTTTCCATGCCTGATCCAGGGGCTGTGTGATAGGGCAGGGGTGGCCAGGATACCTGCCCTCGACCATTATATCGAGGTGACCTGCATTGTGGATATTGGGCTGATGCAGCAGAGGGGTTCACACCCCATTCTTCCATGAGGGTCACAACCGTCTGAGTCGTTGGGCACAGCCTTGGATGAGCCGAGTAGTGCCCCTTTGCCTGTTCTTTCACCAGTTAGGGTACCTGTATAGACTGCGGGTGCTGGCCCCATCGATGATGAGGTTCCCAGTCCTAGTGCTCCACCACCTCCTGCTGGGATGGTTTCAGTATCGAGGGACTTTCTGCAGCAGTTGATCGACCGACAGACGAAAATGTTTGAACGCCAGGCTCACACTGAGACTCAGATGGCTAAGTTGGTATCCCAGCTTAAGCCTTGGGTTAAGACCACTGTAGAGGCTGTGGAGACTAGGGTGGAGGCTCGGATGACTGTAGTAATGGACCAGTTTATGAGAGGCTTGCATGGGAGGATTGATAGTTTTGAGGCGCGTATGGCCTCCCGCTTGAGTGCTACACCGACCCCTGATATGACCGGCTTGACCCAGGAGGTAGCCACTTTGGGAGAGGAGGTTCGGGCATTGGCATCGAGTAGCACTCCTATTATACTACCTATGCCTTCCCAGACCTCCGTGCGACCAGTATTTGAGGTTGATTTGTTTGCTTATGAGGAGCCTCCGATGGATAGAGGCAAGAGACCCCGCAGTCCGGAGGATGGGGCTAATAGTGATGCTGAGTACGAGAGTGATCTGCAGAGGGCAGTCAAAGCCTCCCGGGTAGAGTACCATGCGAGCCAGATTAAGGCGGAGCAGCGGGCGCGTGGTGCATCTGCCAGTCAGGCTGTCCCTCCACCGGATGCACCTACTACTGCATAGTCTGATGATCCCGCTGCTGCGGGCCCACTTCTGGCGCCTAGGGTGCCACAGTTATGTCTTCAATCCCTTGTATTTGATTGATATCGGTGCATTGAGGGCATTACACCATGTTTAGTTGGGGGTGAGGGTGTACCACCACTTGGGGTTTTTTATTGCCGTGTTTCTTTTCCCCCGAGTGTGTTATCATAGTAGAACCAACATGTTTAGGATGTTATTGATGATGGATTTGTGTTTCTTGCTAAATTAGGAGAAAAATAAGGGAACTGTAGTGCAGTCCAGTTTAGAAAGATTTTTATGTGTTTGAATGTTAAGGATACCCCTCCTAAAAATTTCTATTTTTGAATTGTGTGAATAGCATGCTTGTGTGTGACAGCTGTTGGATCTTATTATGGCACTAGGATTATAGGCAAATAATTGTAGCTAGCATTGCATGAATCGAAAAGGTAGTAGTTGATAATACAACCCTGTGCTATGTGTGTGTGAGGTCACTACTTAGTTAACTGTGTGTGTACGATCCAGAACTTGCCCCGTTAGTCTTGCCTAAGTTAGAGGATAGGGATTAGGAAATGATCATAGGCCGTTTTTGAATAAAGTCCACTTTTATCCTAAATGCCAAACCAAATGAAGAAGTATCCCTTGATCCTGAGTTTGAGCCATAATTGTCCTATTTCTTTCATTAGCCTATTCACTGTCCCATTTTAATTACAATGAACCTGTCTTGGCCCTGGTCCCTCCTTGGACACTGTGTACCTCAAATCAGGCAAATCGCCTAAGTTGAAGGTGGCTATTATAGGGGTGCGTATATTGAGTTAGGTACGAAGAAGATGGTAAATAAAAAGAAAAAGGGAAAACAGGTTTGGGTGTGAAGAAAAAATAAAAAATAAAAGTGAAAAGAATAGAAAGAAAGAAAGAAAAATTGTGTTTTGAAAGTGAAGAAAATCACACCCAAAATCTAAAAATAAGAAAAAGAAGAATAAAAATGAGAAGGGTTGAAAGTTGGAGCCAAAAATAGTATAGTGTCAAGGTGGGTTGAGTCACCATATCCATATATATATATATCATACCCGTCCCAAACCTACGTTACAAGCCGATTAAAGTCCTATAGTTATCCTGGTCCAACTGTCCAAAAACTAAGGCGTAGAAAATAAGGGCAAGCCTATGGTATTTCATGCACACTGTTTTGACTTCTTTGCGAGCGTGAGTGTATTGAACTCGTCCCTATGTTGATATTCATTAGTATACTGTGAGTGCATGGGACTTCTTTGATTGTGAGAGCACATGGGTTGCATCATTAGCTGCTAGTTGTTCGAGAAATATCAATTGCATATATGCTAAGTTGTTCGTGCATAATTTGGTGCCATCACTTGATCCCTTCTGTGTCATGATACTATGCTGCTTGTACACACACTTTGGTTTTGATTTGTAAATAGGAGGGGTCAAAAAAAGTATTTGTCAAAGGCGACGAGTAGACTGCCATAAGTCCCTTAGGTTTATCTTAGTTAAGCATTGTGTTGGTGAATTTTTGTTTTGTTCGCCTGAAGACATGCAAACGTTCTAAGTTGAGGGTGTTGATGTGTCATGGTTACATGGCACTTTTGATGCTTAAAACAAGGAAATTATGCAATAACTTGGGTGTGTTTTGTTGGTATGATGTGGTTTCTGTCCTACTTTGCAGGAAAACAAGTTTCAAAGGCAAAATGATCAAAAAGGAAGAATCAAGCCCGAGAACGAAGCGTCAGAAGGATAAAGAACAAGAGTCTGCACCAGAGGAGGAGTCACGCCACTACCTACGTGACGTGGAAACCACTAACGTGAGGTGAGTGGCTGTCGTGACTCAAGTTCAGAGATTGAAGAAAAGCCTGATTTCCACGGCAGGAGTCACGTGGCGTGACTACCACCCACGTGACGTGGAAGCCTGCCGTGACCCTACTTCCGAAGATGTCTAATTGAGCCTGATTCCCACGACACCAACCTACGTGGCGTGACTTGGTTCCACGACACCAAGTCACGATACCGTGGAAGTTGCCGACTCTGTTCTCCTACTTTGTTTTGGATAGGACTAGTTTTGTATCTTTAAATACCCCTGTATAGTCCTAGGTGCGAGAGTTAGACAATTTACTATTTTGAGAGTTATTACATACTGTTTCAGACATATTCTTGGTTTTGTAGTCACAAACCCTAATTCGAGTTTTATTGATAATTGAGATTTTGGATTTTCTTCATTGTTGTGAGATCATAATTATGCTTTCATCTTTGAATTCTTCTTGTGTTCTTACAATCATGAGCAACTAAACCCATCAACTAGGGTTGTGTGAACCATGAGGAATTAACGAAACCGGTTAAGTGCAAAGCAATTTCGTACCACTGTGTATGCATGTATTGTTGTTTCCTTCGTTGTGATTGCTTTTCCAACGGTTGCAAGTGTGAGAAACTCCCCTGTATTCTAGACTTGCTCGAGAGAGAGGTAGAGATTGGGAAAAGGAGATAACAAAAGAGATTTGAAGCTATCAACCTTCATGTAATAATCGGAACCTTAGCGAGAATGATTATCTGAGATCCAGGACAAGGGTTAGTAGTGCGACACTCGGATTCCGAGAGAAAAAGAGTGAAATTTGTCTAATGAAGGTCGAGAGACAGTTAGATGAACCTAACTTGTTAGATTTTGCATACAGCGCAGCGGGACAATCTTGTTAGCACAAGTAACCGGTGGAGTTAAAGAATCATTGGGGATCACCGTCCAAGTGTATTTCTCTTATTGTCTACAAACTCAATACAACCAGCAATCGTTATTGTTACTATTCATTAGCAAAACCCCCCAGTTTTACTTACTTTCCAATTGTTCCATCCGGTATTCTACTTACACTTCGACCTATTCCCTGTGGGATCGACCCCAACCTAGTTGGGTTCAATATTAAATTCAGCGACCGCATTATACTTTTTTGGAGGTATATTTTGGGCGACATCAAAGATACCAATAGCGAAAGTCATGGAAACATGTGATAGAAACATATAAGAAACTTGGACGTTAGGGCCATCAAGTCAAAGTGGACATACATCCTTTACATTCATATTCCCACATACGTTCACAAAGCCACTAACAGATGCATATACATAACCAACCTAAAGTCGAGACAAGTCTTCGCTTTATGCAACATTACAGTACCAAAACAAGTATACACATGTGACTCGGAAAGCCCTGAACCAACTGGAGTTCACCAAACATTGGCAAATGATCCGCAACCTACTGTGGAGGTCTACTAGCACCTGTTCCTGAAGCAAGTAAGGTAAGTCCCCCAAGGGACGTCAGTACGAAGAATGTACTGAGTATGTAAGGCTCACATAAAACTGCAAGATATATAAGTACATCCATGAAATCAAATATAAGAGAATGATCAATGCAGATAAACCACCGGTCTGCATATGTGAAACCATGTACATTACGTTTTTTACTTCTTTTGCCTTTACATTTATTCATATTTATCGTCCTACCCATGCTAGGCTTTTCTGTCGCCCTTAGGATGAGATTAACCCATGCTAGGTATTTTAACCCCTGGGATGTGATTAACCCATGCTAGGCTTTTCTGTCGCCCCTGGGATGTTACTGTGATAACCCATGCTAGGCATATCTGTTGCCCCTGGGATGTTACTGTGATAACCTATGCTAGGCCTTTATGTCATCCCTGGGATGTTACTCAAGCATACACAACAATTATACATTACTTCATTTCTTTACTTCTATGAGATTGAAACATTGGTGATTGTACATTATTGGAACTTTGAAATGTAACATTATTGGAACTTTGAAATATTAGTCAATGAACATGAGACATGTGAATCGCAATTGATCAATGAATAAGGAACATGTGATTAATAATAATTGATAACCGGAAATGGGATACCTTAGGACATTTCGGAATGGCATAAGTACACTATCAATGTTAACACCATGTGCTGCAGAAAGATACAGAAAGAGTAACCTTACATACCTTATCTTCCCAATATGAATACACAGTCCTATATGTGAATACAACAATCCATATCCTTCCTTAAATTTCACTCTACAACACAAATTCATAACGGAGCTCACGTTAACAACTAACTACCTTACACGCACATAAGACGACAATGAGTTACATGATCGCCCTATAATGTCATTTTACCCTTTACAATACCATTCATGGAATTATATACCAACAATACCACAACATTCCATACATTGACCAAGACATCATAAACCAATAGCATGTCACACCAAGTTTTTACTTTACACTTCTCCATCAACACAACATCACAATTACTCCATCAAGTCACCTCAATACATTTCATAACAACAATTCCACAACAATCACACAAGTTATACATATATAAAAAAACAAGTTAAGAACATAACCACACCATACATGTAGATATTTCATCCATACCATTCACTTCCATCAAAACCTCAAGTCTCCTTTCAAGTTCAAATCCCATAGATGACACATCTTTTAGCAAAAAGCAAAAGTTCACTACTCACACTTTTAGACATAACCATCATGATATACACCATATCTCATGAATATTATATATTAAATCACAAGAATAATCACTTACCCAATCTTGAAAAATGATGATCTTGTCCAAAGAGATGACTTAGGGTTTTGAGAGCCAAAAGGAAATGTCTTGAAAATTCTAGAAATGGCATGTGTGTCTAAGTGAATAAAAATCTGATTTTTCCCACTTTATATAGGACCTAAATTCATACTTATCCAACTCTTGGCATTAAATGCCATGTTTACTTGGTCAACATGGAAGAATGGGTCATTTGCCCTTTTGGGCCATGCATTTTGGCTTCATTTTGGGCCTCAAATTGAGACCATTAACACATGTTAACTTAGCCCACCAAATACGATGTGTAATATCCCAAAAATCTCACATTTCAATAATTCCCTAAATGTTACGACAATGTTCAACTCACGAGATTCATGTTCGTAGCCTCAATCCCAAGAATAAGTAATTTCTGCTACTCATGGCTTAATTTAACATAATTTGATAAAATAATTATGATGATGAATTAAACACAACTTGCATGCCAAAATCACTCAAGAGTAGTCCTACTTCGATGGAATAATGATACCATAACCCAACAGTCCTCTTTATAGATAATAATCGGCGAAAAAATTTGTCAAAAAGCACCCCGGCACGCCCCTGGGCGCCCCTGAGACTTAGCTGAATTTCAGCTCTGAAAAAGGGGAGCCTGAGTGGCCTGGGACACTCCTGGGTGCGCCCCTTTACTGGCTGTACCATAAAAATTTTATCAGAAAGCGGCCTGGCACGCCTCTGGGCGCGCTTGACCTTAAAAATTTGATTTTTTTCCTTTCTTCGACTTTTCTTTGCGGACATTAGTACAATATCAATAGTCTAACAAAACCAATACAAAATATGCACTTATTTCTCTCAAAACTAAGGTAAACATGGTTCAAATACAAAATATAAATGCGCCCTAGATCACCAAACAAGTAGGGTAAAAAAGGTATGGGGTTTTACATTCTGCCCCCCTTAGAAACATTTGTCCTCGAATGTTAATAACATCTTCTCAAGTACAACAAATGCATCTTTGTGTTAGCATATATACATATACACATAATGCTTATAGATACTTACTTGTTATTTCTCTTCTTCCACACTTTGAACTTTTTCTTCCGTGTGAATCAGATCGGGTACTTTGACTTCATGATTTCTTCGGCTTCCCATGCGATTTCTTCTACTTGTTGATTTCTCCAAAGTACCTTTAAGAAATCTACATCTTTATTTCTTAACCTCTTCACTTGCCTATCCAGAATAGCAATAGGTATCTCTTCATAGGTGAGATCCTCCGTAACTTGTACAATTTCAATGGGAGCGATACGATATGGATCTCCTATGCACTTTCGAACCATCGAAACATGAAATACTGGATGAACTGTGGAGAGTTCTTGGGGTAGTGCCAATTCATACGCAACTTGCCCAAATCTTTGGACAATTTCATATGGCCCTATATATCGGGGACTCATTTTCCCTTTCTTTCCAAACCGTATTACCCCTTTCATCGGTGACACCTTCAAGAATACCCAATCACCTATGACGAATTCGAGCCCTCTTCTTCTAACATCAGCATAGGACTTGTGTTGACTTTGGGCCATTTGTAGCCGCTGTTGGATCACTTTAACTTTTTCCATAGCTTGATGAACAAGATCTGGCCCAAGTAAAGTAGTTTCACCCGCTTCAAACCATCCAATTGGTGATCTACACTTTCTTCCATATAAAGCTTCATAAGGTGCCATTTTGATATTTGAATGATAGCTATTGTTGTAAGCAAATTCAATAAGAGGTAGATGATCATCCCAACTACCTTTAAAGTCCAACGTGCATGCTCGTAGCATATCTTCAAGTGTCTGGATAGTACGTTCTACTTGTCCATACGTCTGAGGATGAAAAGCCGTACTCAAATTCACTTGTGTACCCAAGCTCTTCTGAAAAGATCTCCAAAAATGCGCGGTAAATTGTGTTCCTCTGTCTGATATAATGGAAATTGGAATCCTATGCAATCGCACTATCTCTTTAACATACAACCTTGCATAATATTCAGCTGCATAGGTGGTCTTGACTGGTAGAAAATGCGCTGACTTGGTAAGCCTGTCAACTATGACCCATATAGAATCAAATTTCCATAGTGTACGAGGCAAACCTGTGATGAAATCCATATTAATCATGTCCCATTTCCAGACTGGAAGATTGATACATTGTATGTAACCTCCGGGTTTCTGATGCTCTACCTTTACTTGTTGACAATTCGGGCATTGAGCTACAAATTCTGCAATGTTCTTCTTCATGTTTCCCTACCAATACATTTTCTTTAAATCATGGTACATTTTGGTAGCTCCTGGATGAATAGAATATCGTGAATGATGCGCCTCTGTCATAATTCATCTTCTCAGCTCATCTACATTCGATACACATAACCTACCTTGGCATTGAAGTACTCCTTCTTGCGTAAGATCAAACGCCTTTTTCAAGCCCTGTTGTACATTTTCTTTCAGCTGCAATAAAATAGGATCCGCATCCTGTTTCTCTTTCACCTCAGCTACTAAGGAAGATTTTGCTACATTTTGCACAATAACCCCTTCATCTGGAGATTCAAGAAGATGAACTCCCTAGATGGCTAGTTGATGTAAATCTTTGACTAGGTCTTTCTTTTCGTCAATTGGCCACTAGTGCTTCCTACTGCTTTGCGGCTTAATGCATCGGCAACCACATTCGCTTTCCCTAAATGATATAGGATATCAATATCATAGTCTTTCAATAGCTCAAGCCACCTCTGCTGCCTTAGATTTAAATCTTTCTGCTTAAAGATATATTGTAAATTTTTGTGATCAGTGTAGATGTCAACATGAACTCCATACAAATAATGACGCCATATCTTTAAAGCAAATACCACAACTGCTAACTCAAGATCATGTGTGGGATAATTTCTTTCATGTGGACGCAACTATCTTGACGCATACACTATGACATTACCGTGCTGCATCAATACACACCCTAGGCCAACTCCGGAAGCATCACAATATACTGCATAACCTTCGGTGCCTTCCGAAAGCACCAATACTGGTGTAGAAGTCAATTTATCTTTCAGCTCTTGGAAACTTTTCTCACATGCATCATTCCACTGAAACTTGACTGCCCTGTGTGTAAGCTTCGCTAAAGGTGCAACAATGGAAGAAAACCCTTCAACAAACCTTCGGTAATAACCTACCAACCCAAGGAAGCTATGAATTTTTGTAGGCATCGTAGGCCTTGGCCAATTTTTCACCGCTTCAATCTTTTGTGTATCAACCTGAATTCCTTCATCGGACACAATGTGACCCAAGAATGCTACGAATTTCAACCAAAATTCACATTTAGAGAACTTTGCATACAACTTACGCTCACAAAGAATCTGTAACACCTATCGTAAGTGATTAGCATGGTCCTCTTGTGATTTTGAATAAACCAGGATGTCATCTATAAATACCGTCATGAACATGTCTAAAAATGGCTTAAACACTTGATTCATCAAATCCATGAAAACAGCTGGTGCATTTGTTAGTCCAAACGATATAACTAAAAATTCATAATGACCATATCGTGTTCGAAAAGCTATCTAGGGTATATCCTTTTCTCTAACTCTGACTTGATGGTACCCCGACCTCAAGTCAATCTTTGAAAAACATTTGGTACCCTGTAAGTGATCAAATAAATCATCAATTCTGGGGAGGGTATATTTGTTCTTGATCGTTACTTTATTCAAATGCCGATAGTCAATACATATCCTCAATGTGCCATCTTTCTTCCATACAAATAATACTGGTGCACCCCACGGGGATATACTAGGCTTGATAAAGCCCTTGTCTAGCAAGTATTTCAATTGCTCCTTCAATTCATGCAATTCTGTTGGAGTCATTCTATACGGGGGAATAGAGATAGGTTGAGTGCTTGGATTCACATCGATCCCAAACTTTATTTCGCGTTTTAGGGGTAAACCTGTAAGATCGTCAGGAAATACATCGAGAAATTCATTGAACACTGGAATCGACTAAGGATTTAGGGGTTCTACATCAGTATCTCTCACTCTTACTAAGTGACATAGGTACTGTAACACCCTGTACCTTCCAAACCCTACTTGACGACGTTGAATAATGTTTACTTAGGTGTCGAGAGCCACAGGTATGTATTTTGTAATGTTATTGATGAGATAGTTGATATTGGCCCTCGTACATGTGATTAGACTTTTGTAGAAAGTGTTTTGTGACTTCGTGGAACATATGTGGGGTTAAAAAAAGAGGCATGGAGGACCTCCAAACAAAGGATATTAAAGGTAAGAAGTAAGTTAAAGAATAGAACTTGAAGTATCTAACCGAACCCTCAAAGAAAAGTCGAAACTGAAATTTTTTTAAAAAAATAAGGGCCAGCCGCGCCAGAGGGCGTGCCAGGACGCTTATTGCCCAAATTTTTTAGGCACAGGAAGCAAGTTGGCGTGCCCAAGGGCGTGCCAGGCTGCTTGTGCGTACCTTTCAAAGTTGGAAATTTTTCTAAGTCCCAAGGGTGCCCAGGGATGTACCGGGCCGATTTTTGCCACATTTCTTCAACAAACATGAGCCTATACATGGAATAATTGAAGTAATTGGCATTACATTTGATAAAATTATTCGTGGACGAATTTGGCATCCAAATGACAGTTTTACCTTTCGGTCAAAATAGGCCATACGTGGCTAGAATCACTTGTTTTTGGGATTGAGGCTACGAATATAAATTTCGTGAGTGGGAATATTGTCGTAACACGTATGAAATGAGTTAAACATGAGAAGTTATTGATTTCATTGGCTTAAGTGAATTGGGCTCAATAAAAGGCCCAAAAATAAAGAAGAAGACATGGGCCAAAATAGGTCAAATGACTCATTCTTCCCTTGAACTTCTAGATATAGCATTAAATTCTATAAAGAGTGGCTAAGGATGGAATTTAGGGCTTATATAAAGGGCCAAAATCTGATTTTTATTCATCATAAACTCGCATGCCTTTAGACCAAAATAAAAGATATTTCTCTCAAACCCTAAGAACCCTAAGTCATCTTTTGGAGAAAGATCATCATTTCTCAAGCTTGGGTAAGTGATTATTCTTATGGATTAATATATTATATGCATGGGAGAGTACGTAGATCATGGTGGTTATGTCTAGAAGTGTGAATAATGCATTCTGGCTTTTCAATAAAAGATGTGTTATCCATGGAATTTTAATATGAGAAATGACTTGTAGTTTTGATGAAAGAGCATGGTATGGATAAAATATCAACATGTATGGTGTGATTATGTTATTAAACTTGTTATTTTTCCATACATGTAATTTATGGGATTTTGGCCGATATGTGATATGAGGTGTATTAAGGTGACTTGATGGATTAATTGTGATATGGTGTTCATGGGAAAGTGTAAAGGAGAAGCTTTGTTGTGAAATGCTATTGGTATATGATGTTGTTGTCAATGTATGGAATGATTGGGGTATTATTGGAATGACAATGCCGTGAATGGTATTGTAAAGGGGGAAATGATATTTTTTAAGGCAATCATTAACTCATTGTCGTCATATGCATTTGTAAGGTAGTTGGTGGTTAATGTAAACTCCATTATGTATTTGTGTTGTAGAGTGAACCATAAGGAAGGAGAGGAATGATTGTATACACATCTAAGATTGTAGATTCGTATTGAGAATAAAAGGTATGTAAGGTTACTCTGTCCGTATCTTTCTGCAACACATATTATTCACATTGACATTGCACTTGTCCTATCCCGAAATGTGCTAAGGTATCCTATACCCGGTTACCAATTGTCATTATCACATGTTTCCTACTCATTGATCAATTGTGAATCACATGTCTCATATTCATTGATAATGTTCCAAAAGCCCAATAAGGTTGTGTTCCAAAGTTCCAATAGTGGTTATACTCATGTATCTTGTTCATTGATTATTGACCAATTGTTCCAATAGTGTTATGTTTCCAATAATGTTTATTCACATGTCTCTCACTCATTGATTATTGATCCAACGCTTCAAATAAAGTTATGACTATCATTGTATTAACCTCAAAGTAATGAATGAAGTAATGCATATATGTGGTTAATGATTGAGTATTGGTGGTAGCTTTGGGGACAAATTGCCTAGCTCAAGCCAATCCCGAGATTATTGGATCAGGGGTCAGTCCTAGCGGCATAAACCTAGCTCAGACCAATCCTGACAGGTGGTAGCTCTAGAGGTAATAATCTAGCTCGAGCCGAACCTGAGATATGAGTTTATGGGTGGCAGCTCTAGAGGTAATAACCTAGCTCGAGCCGATCCCGATCTATTGATTTATGGGTGGTAGCTCTAGAGGCATTAGACTAGCTCGAGCCGATCCCCACATAACATTTCGTTATGTTAAAACCCACTGTTCAGTCGGGGCTCGGGTATTACAGGTCACAGGCAAAGATGAATAATCATAGAAGCAAAGAAAGTAATGAAAGCAATATACATGGTTCCCAAAACACAGAATGATGACTTATCCTTATTGGTTATGCATTTGTAATTGAGCTCATTGACGTATTTATGATTCATACAGTTTCATTTGAGCCTTACATACTCAGTACATTCTTCGTACTGATGTCCCTTATGGGACTTACCTTACTTGCTGCAGGCGCAGGTGCTAGTAGGCCTCCACAGTAGGTTGCCAGTTGTTTGCGGATCATTGGTGAGCTCTAGTTAGTTCGGGGCTTCTCCGAGTCACAATTGTTCATATGTTTTGGTGTTGCACATATTGTATAAAGCGGGGATTTGTGCCGACTTTCAGTTAGTTTTGGTAAATGCATCTGTTAGAGGCTTTTGTAGACGTGTGTGGGTGTATAGATGTAAGATGGTACATGACGTTTTGACTTGATGGCCTCGACGACCAAGTTTCACACATGTATATACATATCATATGTTCCATGAATTCCGTTGTTGGTATTTTAAGCTCTTACGTGATCATGTGTTTCTTATGGCATGCATATGATTAAATAGAAGTAAAGCTTGGTTCTCTCGGGCCTTGTCGGCTACGAGTGCCAATCCGTCCCGATGGGATTCGGGGTGTGACAAAAGTGGTATCAGAGCAGGTCGTTCTAAGGGTGTCTACAAAGCCGTGTCTGAGTAGAGTCTTACTTATCGATGTGTTGTGCACCACATTTATAAGTAGGAGGCTACGGGACATTTAGGATGTTGTTTCTTTTCTTCACTTCTAGATCGTGCAATAGAGCCAGTGTTGTAAGTTGAATTGTATCTGACCATTGGAATTGATTTTCTTTGATATAGTAAAAATTCCGATCACAAGAAGAGGTAGGGGTAAAGGGAAGCAGGTAGATATACTTGCTGGAGAAGGAATGAGTAGATTTCCACTAGACCAAGCTAGTCAAGGTGGAGCAAATGCTGAGATTTCATCGCGGTCTTCTTCTACCTTTCCAACTCCGGAAGAGCCAGTCGGTAGAGAAGTACCCGCAGAACCACCAATAAATGCCACAGATCATGATCTTAGAAATGCAGTACATATGTTAACATAGTTAGTGGTAGCACAAAGTCAAGGATGAGCTGGTCCGATGACAAATGAGGATGATGCGGCTAGAGTGGCGAGTCGCAGAACACAGGATTTTCTAAAACTGGACCCTCCTATATTCACTGGGTCAGATTCGAAATTAGATCCACAGGACTTTGTGGATCAGATTCAGAGGGATCTGGAAGTTATGCACGTGATGGGGGTAGAAACAGTTGAACTTGCTGCGTATATATTGAAAGGAGAGGCGATATTGTGGTATGAGGATTGGAAGAAATCTCGTGATATTGGTGCAACTCCACCTAATTGGGAAGAATTTAAAGCGGCTTTCCTAGATCATTACCTTCCCTATGAGATCCGTCAGGCTCGAACGGATCAGTTTTTAAATCTCCGTCAAGGGAATTTGTGCGTTAGAGAATACAGTTTGCAATTTAATTCCTCGCCCCGATATGCTCCAAATGTGGTAGCTACGATAACAGACAGAGTCCATCGATACGTGGACAGATTAGAGCCATATTTGGTAAGGGATTGCACCATTGCTGCATTGAACAAGGATATGGATATAGCGAGAATTCAGGCCTTCGCCAAGAAAATGGAAGATCAAAGACAGCGAAGAAGGGCACATGACTCTGACAGAGGACAGTTCAAAAGGGCTAGACCTATGGGACCATCTATGATGTCTCAGGGAGGATCTAGACCTCGGATGTTTCCCAGACCGCCTAGACCATCATTCTCTTATTTCACAGCAGGTACTCACTCTTAATTCCAAGGGTCTAGAGGTGGTCCATCTGGGCAGAGTAGTGGAGTTCATGGATCTCAAACAGTAGGTTTTCCTCGTCAGCAGTGTTAGCATTGCGGGCGTATTCATTCAGGTACATGCCGAATGGGGACAAATGCTTGATTCTGGTGCGGTATGACGGGACACATGATGAGAGAGTGTCCCCAGAGGAGCATGGGTGGTATATCACGACCGGCAGGATCGACCGTTGCATCATCAGCATCGGTTCCTTTACTAGGCCGAGGTGTGTAGTCTGTTGGCCATGGTAGGGGTGCCAGAGGAGCAACCAGTACTATTGGGGTCAAGAATCGAACTTATTCCCTAGTGGACCGACAGAATTCAGAGGCTTCTCCTGATGTCGTCACAGGTACATTATCCATATTTTCATATAATGTATATGAACTGATTGACCCAGGTTCTACATTGTCCTATGTTACTCCATTGATTGCTGCAAAATTTGCAAAGGCACCAGAATCATTAATTAAATCAATTGAAGTTTCTACACCGGTTGGTGAATATATTATTGCAAAAAGAGTATATCGTAATTGTGTGGTAACTGGGTGTGGTCATGATACATTGGCCGATCTCATTGAACTAGACATGGTGGATTTTGATGTGATAATGGGTATGGATTGGTTGGCCTCTTGTTATGACACGGTAGATTGTCGGGCCAAGAAGGTGCATTTTTGTTTTCCGCAAGAAAATGTTCTTGAATGGAAGGGTAATGTAGGGGCACCACGAGGAAAATTTATTTCCTATTTGAAAGCAAGGAAAATGATTGCCAAGGGATATATATGTCACTTAGTACGAGTGAAAGATAATGATGTGGAACCACTAACTCCACAGTCGATTCCAGTGGTCAGTGAATTTCTTGATGTATTTCCAGAGGATCTTCCAGGCTTACCCCCAGAACGGGAAGTGGAGTTTGGCATTGATGTGATTCCAGGCACTCAACCTATCTCTATTCCCCCATATAGAATGGCTCTAGCAGAATTGCGTGAATTAAAGGAGCAATTAAAAGATTTGCTGGACAAGTGCTTCATCAGGCCTAGTATGTCCCCGTGGGTGCACCAGTATTATTTGTACGGAAGAAAGATGGCACGTTGAGAATGTGCATCGACTATGGACAACTGAATAAGGTAACGATCAAGAACAAATATCCCCTCCCTCGAATTGATGATTTGTTTGATCAGTTATAAGGTGCCAAGTGTTTTTCAAAGATTGACTTGAGGTCGGGTTACCATCAAGTCAGAGTTAGAGAAGAAGATGTACCCAAGATAGCTTTCCGAACACGGTATGGCCATTATGAATTTTTAGTTATGTCATTTGGACTAGCAAATACACCAGCTGTGTTCATGTATTTGATGAATATGGTGTTTAAGCCATTTTTGGACGTGTTCGTGATGGTATTTAAAGATGACATCTTGGTTTATTCAAGATCACCAGAGGACCATGCTAATCACTTACGACAGGTGTTACAGATTCTTCATGAGAGTAAGTTGTATGCAAAGTTCTCCAAGTGTGAGTTTTGGTTAAAGTCCGTCGCATTCTTGGGTCACAATGTGTCAGATGAAGGGATACAAGTTGATACACAGAAGATTGAAGCAGTGAAAAGTTGGCCAAGACCTACGACACCCATAGAGATTCGTAGTTTTCTTAGACTGGCAGGTTATTACGGAAGATTTGTGGAAGGTTTTTCCTCCATTGCTGCACCGCTAATAAAGCTTACGCATAAGGCAGTTAAATTTCAGTGGAATGATGCGTGTGAGAAAAGCTTCCAAAAGTTGAAAGATAAATTAACCTCCACACCAGTTTTAGTACTTCTTGAAGGTACCGAAGGTTATGTAGTGTATTGTGATGCTTCCGGGGTTGGCCTCAGATGTGTATTGATGCAACACGGCAATGTCATAGCATATGCCTCACGACAGTTGCGGCCACATGAGAAAAATTACCCCATACATGATCTTGAATTAGCAGTGGTGGTTTTTGCTTTAAAGATATGGCGTCATTATTTGTATGGAGTTCATGTTGATATTTATACGGATCACAAAAGTTTACAATATATCTTTAAGCAGAAGGAACTCAATTTGAGGCAACGAAGGTGGTTAGAGCTCTTAAAAGATATGATATTGACATTCTTTATCATCCAGACAAAGCAAATGTGGTAGCTGATGCATTGAGCCACAAGGCAGTAGAAAGCACTAGTGGCCAATTGACTGAAAAGCAAGAGATAATCAAAGATCTACATCAACTAGCCAGCTTGGGATTTCACCTTATTGAATCTCTAGATGAAGGGGTTATTGTGCAAAATGCAGCGGAATCCTCCTTAATAGCTGAAGTGAAAGAGAAGCAGTTTGCAGATTCTATGTTATTGCAGCTAAAGGAAAATGTACAATAGAATTTGACAAAGGCATTTGATCTTACACAAGAAGGGGTGCTCAAATGCCAAGGTAGATTATGTGTACCAGATGTAGATGAGCTGAGGAAACAAATTATGACAGAGGCGCATCATTCGTGCTATTTTATTCATCCGGGTGTTACTAAAATGTACCATGATTTAAAAAAAGTGTATTGGTGGGGAAATATGAAGAAGAACATTGCAGAATTTGTCGCTCAATGCCCGAATTGTCAACAAGTGAAAGTTGAGCATCAGAAACCAGGGGGTTATATGCAATGTATCAATCTTTCAGTCTTGAAATATGATATGATTAACATGGATTTTATTACAAGTTTGCCTCGTACACTACGGAAATTTGATTCTATATGGGTTATAGTGGACAGGCTTACCAAGTCAGCGCATTTCCTACCAGTCAAGACCACCTATACAGCTGAGGATTATGCAAGATTATATGTTAAAGAAATAGTACGATTACATGGGATTTCGATCTCCATTATATCAGATAGGGGAGCTCAGTTTACTGCGCATTTTTGGAGATCTTTTCAGCAGAGTTTGGGTACACAGGTGAATCTGAGTATGGCTTTCCATCCTCAGACTGATGGACAAGCAGAACATACTATTCAAACACTTGAAGATATGCTACGAGCTTGCACATTAGATTTTCAAGGCAGTTGGAATGACCATTTGCCTCTTATTGAATTTGCTTACAACAATAGCTATCATTCAAGTATTAAAATGACACCTTATGAAGCTTTGTACGGAAGGAAATGTAGACCACCAATTGGATGGTTTGAAGCGGGTGAAACTGCTTTACTTGGGCCGGATATTGTTCATCAGGCTATGGAGAAAGTTAAAGTGATCCAACAGCGGTTATAAACGGCCCAAAGTCGCCACAAGTCATATGCTGATGTTAGAAGAAGAGGGCTCGAATTTTCCATAGGTGATTGGGTATTTTTAAAGGTGTGACCAATGAAAGGGGTAATGTGATTCGGAAAGAAAGGAAAATTGAGTCCACGTTATATAGGCCCATATGAAATTATTAGAAGATTTGGGCAAGTTGCGTATGAGTTGGAACTACCCCAAGAACTCTCCTCAGTCCACCAGTGTTTCATGTTTCGATGCTTCAAAAATGCATAAGAGATCCATCTCGTATTGTTCCCATTGAAGATGTCCAAGTTACGGAGGATCTTACTTAAGAAGAGGTACCCATTTCTATTCTAGATCGACAACTAAAGAGGTTGAGGAATAAAGACATAGCTTCCGTAAAAGTTTTTTGGAGAAATCAACAAGTAGAGGAGATCACATGGGAACCTGAAGAAATGATGAAATCCAAGTATCCCTATCTATTTCAAATGGACGAAGAAGTTCAAAGTGCGAAAGTGGAGCAATAAAAAGTAAGTATCCATGAGCCTTAAGTGTTTATGTATATGTATGCTAATATAGAGATACATTTGTTGTAATTCAAGCGATATTGTTAACATTCGAGGATGAATGTTTCTAAGGGGGGAAGAATGTAACACCTCTTACCTTCCCGACCCTACTTGACGACGTTGAATAATGTTTACTTAGGTGTCGAGAGCCACAAGTATGTATTTTGTAATGTTATTGATGAGATAGTTGATATTGGCCCTCGTACATATGATTAGACTTTCGTAGGAAGTATTTTGTGACTTTGTGGAACATCTGTAGGGTTAAAAAACGAGGCTTGGAGGACCTCCAAACAAAGGATATTAAAGGTAAGAAGTAAGTTAAAGAATAGAACTTGAAGTATCTAACCGAACCCGCAAAGAAAAGTCGAAAATGAATTTTTTTTTAAAAAATAAGGGCTAGGCGCGCCAGAGGGCGTGCCAGGCCGCTTATTGCCCAATTTTTTTGGGCACAAGCAGAAAGTTGGCTCTCCCAAGGGGGTGCCAGGATGCTTGTGCACACCTTTCAAAAGTTGGAAATATTTCTAAGTCCCAAGGGTGCCCGGGGACGTACCGGGCCGATTTTTGCCACATTTGTTTAACAAAAACGAGCCTATACATGGAATAATTGAAGTAATTAGCATTACATTTGATAAAATTATTCATGGACGAATTTGGCATCCAAATGACGGTTTTACCCTTTCGGTCAAAATAGGCCATACGTGGCTAGAATCACTTGTTTTTGGGATTGAGGCTAAGAATATAAATTTCATGAGTGGGAATATTGTTGTAACACGTATGAAATTAGTTAAAAATGATAAGTTATTGATTTCATTGGGTTAAGTGAATTGGGCTCAATAAAAGGCCCAAAAATAAAGAAGAACACATGGGACAAAATAGGTCAAATGATCCATTCTTCCCTTGACCTTCTAGATATAGCATTAAATATTGTAAAGAGTGGCTAAGGATGGAATTGAGGGCTTATATAAAGGGCCAAAATCTTATTTTTATTCATCATAAACTCTCATGCCTTTAGACCAAAATAAAAGATATTTCTCTCAAACCCTAAGAACCCTAAGTCATCTTTTGGAGCAAGATCATCATTTCTCAAGCTTGGGTAAGTGATTATTCTTATGGATTAATATATTATATGCATGGGAGAGTATGTATATCATATTGGTTATGTCTAGAAGTGTGAATAATGCATTCTTGCTTTTCACTAAAAGATGTGTTATCCATGGAATTTTAATATGAGAAATGACTTGTAGTTTTGATGAAAGAGCAAGGTATGGATAAAATATCAACATGTATGGTGTGATTATGTTATTAAACTTGTTATTTTTCCATACATGTAATTTATGGGATTTTGGCCGATATGTGATATGAGGTGTATTAAGGTGACTTGATGGATTAATTGTGATATGGAAATGCTATTGGTATATGATGTTGTGGTCAATGTATGGAATGATTAGGGTATTGTTGGAATGACAATGCCGTGAATGGTATTGTAAAGGGGGAAATGACATTTTTTAAGGCAATCATTAACTCATTGTCGTCATATGCATTTGTAAGGTAGTTGGTGGTTAATGTAAACTCCGTTATGTATTTGTGTTGTAGAGTAAACCATAAGGAAGGAGCGGAACGATTGTATACACATCTAAGATTGTAGATTCGTATTGAGAATACAAGGTATGTAAGGTTACTCTGTCCATATCTTTCTGCAGCACATATTATTCACATTGACATCACACTTGTCCTATCCCGAAATGTGCTAAGGTATCCTATACCAGGTTACCAATTGTCATTATCACATGTTTCCTACTCATTGATCAATTGTGAATCACATGTCTCATATTCATTTATAATGTTCTAAAAGCCCAATAAGGTTGTGTTCCAAAGTTCCAATAGTGGTTATACTAATGCATCTTGTTCATTGATTATTGACCAATGGTTCCAATAGTGTTATGTTTCCAATAAGGCTATGTTTCCAATAATGTTTATTCACATGTCTCTCACTCATTGATTATTGATCCAATACTTCAAATAAATTTATGACTATCATTGTATCAATCTCAAAGTAATGAATGAAGTAACACATATATGTAGTTAATGATTGAGTATGGGTGGTAGCTTTGGGGGCAAATTGCCTAGCTCAAGCCGATCCCGAGATTATTGGATCAAGGGGCATTCCTAAAGGCATAAGCCTAGCTCGGACCGATCCTGGCAGGTGGTAGCTCTAGAGGTAATAACCTAGCTCGAGCCGAACCTGAGATATGAGTTTATGGGTGGCAGATCTAGAGGTAATAACCTAGCTCGAGCCGATCCCGATGTATTAATTTATGGGTGGTAGCTCTAGAGGCATAAGCCTAGCTTGAACCAATCCCCACATAACGTTACGTTATGTTAAAACCCACTGTTCAGTCGGGGCTCGGGTATTATAGGTCACAGGCAAAGATGAATAATCATAGAAGCAAAGAAGCAAAGAAAGTAATGAAAGCAATATACATGGTTCCCAAAACACAGAATGATGACTTATCCATATTGGTTATGCATTTGTAATTGAGCTCATTGACATATTTATGATTCATACAGTTTCATTTGAGCCTTACATACTCAGTACATTCTTCATACTGACGTCCCTTGTGGGACTTACCTTACTTGCTGCAGGCGCAAGTGATAGTAGGCCTCCACAGTAGGTTGCCAGTTGTTTACGGATTATTGGTGAGCTCCAGTTAGTTCGGGGCTTCTCCGAGTTACAGGTTTTCATATGTTTTGATGTTGTACATGTTGTATAAAGCGGGGATTTGTCCCGACTTTCAGTTAGTTTTGGTAAATACATCTGTTAGAGGCTTTTGTAGACGTATGTGGGTGTATGGATGTGAGATGGTACATGACTTTTTGACTTGATGGCCTCGACGACCAAGTTTCACATATGTATCTACATATCATATGTTCCATGAATTCCGTTGTTTGTATTTTAAGCTCTTACGTGATCATGTGTTTCTTATGGCATGCATATGATTAAATAGAAGCAAAGCTTGGTTCTCTCGGGCCTTGTTGGCTACGAGTGCCAATCTGTCCCGATGGGATTCGGGGTGTGACAGGTACCCCTTGGCTATCATTTTTCTTGCTTTAAGGTAGGAAATAACTTTACCTCTTGGTGCCCCTACATTACCCGTCCATTCAAGAGCATTCGTTCGTGGAAAATGAAAATGTACTTTCTTATCCCGACAGTCCATCGTGGCATACCAAGAAGCCAACCAATCCATACCCATTATGACATCAAAATCCACCATGTCCAGTTTAATAAGATCAGTCAGTGTATCATGACCCCACACAGTTACCACACAATTACGATATACTCTTTTTGGGATAATATATTCAACAACAAGTGTAGATACGTCAATTGACTTAATTAATAATTCTAGCGTTCTTTCAAATTTTGCAGCAATCAACGGAGTAACATATGACAATGTAGAACCTGAGTCAATCAATGCATATACATTATATGAAACTATGGATAATGTACCTTTACGACATCAGGAGAAGCCTCCGATTTCTGCCGGTCCACTAGAGCATAGGTGCGATTCTGGATTCCACTGGAACTGGATGCTCCTCTAGCACCTCGACCACGCCCAATAGGCTGCACTCCTCTACCTAGGGAAGGCACCAATGATGGTGATGCAACAGTTGATCCCGTCGGTCGTGCTATACCACCCGTGCCTCATTATGGGCATTCTCTCATTATGTGCCCAATCGTACCTCACCAAAAACAAATATTTGTCCCTAACCGACATTCACCTAAATGATACCTTCCATAGCGCTGACACGGAGGATGAGAAAATCTTGCTGTCTGTGAATCTTGACTCCCACTAGTCTGCCCAAAATGGCTGCCTCTAAATCCCTAGAATTGGGATGAAGCACCTGCTGTAGGGGAAGAAAATGATGGTCTAGGCGGTCTAGAAAAATTCGAGGCCTAGATTCCCCTTGGGACACCATAGACTGCCCCATAGGTCTAGCCCTCTTTGACGACCCTCGTTCAAATTCATGTACCCTTCTTCTTTGCCTTTGGTCCTCCATTTTCTGTGCGAAAGCCTGTATTCTATCTATATCCATATCTCTGTTCAAAGCAGCAATAGTGCAGTCCCTTACCAAATATGGCTCCAATCTGTCCACATATCAATGGACTCTGTCTGTCATTGTGGCTACAACATTCGGAGCGTATCGAGCAAAAGAATTAAACTGCGGACTGTATTCTCTAACACTCAAATTCCCTTGACAGAGATTTAAGAACTGATCTGCATGAGCCTCTCAGATCTCATAAGGAAGATAGTGATCAAGGAATGTCACTTTAAATTCTTCCCAATTAGGTGGTTTTGTACCGATATCACGCGATTTCTTCAATTCTTCATACCACAATATAGCTTCTCCTTTCAATCTATAGGCTGCAAGCTCAACTGTTTCTACACCAGTCACGTGCATAACATCTAGAGCCCTTTGGATTTGGTCCACGAAATCCTGTGGATCTGCTTTCGGATCTGACCCAGTGAATATGGGAGGGTCTAATTTAAGAAAATCCTGTGTCCGCCGACTAGATACTCTAGCCGCGTCATCCTCACTTGTCATTGGACCAGCTCATTCCTGAGTTTATGCCACAACTAGCTGAGTTAGCATATACACTGCATTTCTTAAATCCTGGTCAGTGGCATTAATAGAAAGTTCTGCGGGGTACTTCTCTACCTCTTGGCTCTTCTGGAAATGGAAGGGTAGAAGGAGCACGTGATGCAAACTCCTGTTTAGCGCCACCTTGACTAGCTTGGTCAGGTGGTGATTTAGTCGTTCCTTCTCCGGCAAGCATATCTACCTGCTTACCTTTACCCCTACCTCATCTTGTAATCGGCATTGTACTATAACAAAGAAAACCAATTCAAATGGTTAGATATGGTTCCACTACAATATTGGCTCTATTGCACGATCTAGATATGAAGAAAAGAAACAACTCCTAAATGTCCCGTAGCTTTCTACTTATAAATGTGGTGCACAACACATCCATAAGCAAGACTCTACTCAGACACGGCTTTGTAGACACCCTTAGGACGACCTGCTCTGATACCACTTTTGTCACTCCTCAAATTCCAACTGGGCGGACTGGCACCCGAAGCCGATAAGGCCGGAGAGAACCAATTTTCATCCATGTCCATTCATATGCATGTCATTCAAGAAACATCACCATCACATATAGAGATATAAGATACCAATAGCGGAAGTCATGGAAACATGTGATAGAAACATATAAGAAACTTGGCCGTTAGGGCCATCAAGTCAAATTGGACATACATCCTTTACATTAATATTCCCACAGACGTCCACAAAGCCTCTAACAGATGCATATACATAACCAACCTAAAGTCGGGACAAGTCCCCACTTTATACAACATTACAGTACCAAAAAAAATATACACATGTGACTCGAAAAGCCCCGAATCAACTGGAGCTCACCAAAGATTAGCAAATGATCCGCAACCTACTATGGAGGTCTACTAGCACCTGTGCCTGCAGCAAGTAAGGTAAGTCCCCAAGGGACCTCAGTACGAAGAATGTACTGAGTATGTAAGGCTCATATTAAACTGCATGATATATAAGTATTTCCATGAAATCTAATATAAGAGAATGATCAGTGCAGATAAACCACCGGTATGCATATGTGGAACCATGTACATTACGTCCTTTACTTCTTTTGCCTTTACATTTATTCATCTTTATCGTCCTATCCATGCTAGGCTTTTCTGTCGCCCCTGGGATGAGATTAACCCATGCTAGGTATTTTAACCCCTGGGATGTGATTAACCCATACTAGGCTTTTCTGTCGCCCCTGGGATGTTACTGTGATAACCCATGCTAGGCATATCTGTCGCCCCTGGGATGTTACTGTGTTAACCCATGCTAGGCCTTTATGTCTCCCCTGGGATGTTACTCAAGCATATACAACAATTATATATTACTTCATTTCTTTACTTCTATGAGATTGAAACATTGGTGATTGCATATTATTGGAACTTTGAAATATTAGTCAATGAACATGAGACATATGAATCACAATTGATCAATGAATAAGGAACATGTGATTAATAATACTTGATAACCGAAAATGGGATACCTTAGGACATTTTGGAATGGCACAAGTACACTATCAATGTTAACACTATGTGCTGCAGAAAGATACAGAAAAAGTAACCTTACATACCTTATCTTCCCAATACGAATACACAGTCCTATATGTGAATATAACAATCCAGCTCTTTCATTACGTTTCACTCTACAACACAAGTACATAACGGAGCTCACGTTAACAAATAACTACCTTACACGCACATAAGACGACAATGAGTTACATAATCGCCCTATAACGTCATTTCACCCTTTACAATACCATTCATGGAATTATCATACCAACAATACCACAACATTCCATACATTGACCAAGACATCATAAACCAATAGCATGTCACACCAAGTTTATACTTTACACTTCTCCATCAACACAACATCACAATTACTCCATCAAGTCACCTCAATACATTTCATAACAACAATTCCACAACAATCCCACAAGTTATACATATAGAAAAAAACAAGTTAAGAACATAACCACACCATACATGTTGATATTTCGTCCACACCATTCACTTCCATCAAAACCTCAAGTCTCCTTTTAAGTTCAAATCCCATAGATTACACATCTTTTAGCAAAAAGTAAAAGTGCACTACTCACACTTTTATACATAACTATCATGATATACACCATATCTCATGCATATTATATATATTAAATCACAAGAATAATCACTTACCCAAGCTTGAAAAATGATGATCTTGTCCAAAGAGATGACTTACGGTTTTGAGAGCCAAAAGGAAATAAATGTCTTGAAAATTCTAGAAATGGCATGTGTGTCTAAGTGAATAAAAATCTGATTTTTCTCACTTTATATAGGCCCTCAAGTCATCCTTAGCCAACTCTTGGCATTAAATGCCATGTTTACATGGTCAACATGGAAGAATGGGTCAATTGCCCTTTTGGGCCATGCATTTTGGCTTCATTTTGGGCCTCAAATTGAGACCATTAACACATGTTAACTTAGCCCACCAAATACGATGTGTAATACCCCAAAAATCTCACGTTTCAATAATTCCATAAATGTTACGACAATATTCAACTCACGAGATTCATGTTCGTAGCCTTAATCCCAAGAATAAGTAATTTCTGCTACTCATGGCTTAATTTAACATAATTTGATAAAATAATTATGACGATGAATTAACCCCAACTTGGATGCCAAAATCTCTCAAGCCTACTACTATGGAATCATGATACCATAACCCAAGATTCCTCTTTATAGACTAATAATCGGCAAAGAAATTTGGCAAAAAGCACCCCGGCACGCCCCTGGGCGCCCCTGAGACTTAGCTGAATTTCAGCTCTGAAAAAGGGGAGCCTGAGCAGCCTGGCACGCTCCTGGGCATGCCCCTTTACTGCCTGTGCCATAAAAATTTTGGCAGAAAGAGGCCTGGCACGCCTCTGGGCGCGCCTGACCTTAAAAATTTGATTTTTTTCCTTTCTTCGACTTTTCTTTGCGGACATTAGTACAATATCAATAGGCCATCAAAACCAATACAAAATATGCACTTATTGCCCTCAAAACTAAGGTAAACATGGTTCAAATGCGACATATAAATGCGCACTAGATCACCAAGCAAGTAGGGTCGAAAAGGTACGGGGTGTTACAATGATCTACATAAAGCAAGACATGGATTTTTGAAAATCATAAGTATGGATTAGGATTGATACATTACATGAAATAAGGTTGCGTTGTACATAGGAATAAAAGTATATCAATCTTAAAAAATAAGACTGAAAGCCTTTTATCTTATCGATACATCTCATCAATGCTCCTTCATTCGATAACTACACGTCATCATTTAAAACTTATGATTCTCACAAAGGTAACTATGCCTACCAAAATCGATGTCTAACTGTTTGCTCTTTCCATGTTCAAAACCTAACTCGAAACTTTCATTCCCAAGAATACTGCTTCTTATTACCACCTTACTCAACTAACCTCAAGTTCAAAGCAAGGATTCATTAGTCTCTTAATTCAATGATCCATATGTATATCAATATAAAATTAAAGCCTATCACTATAACCACTTCATGGATTTATAGGTAACAAACTATCTAAGAATTTTTATGTCTTCCCTAACATCCCTACAAACGGTAATTTCATGAACTTCTACAAGGAGAAACATCAACTAGTTTTATCTAACTATTACATATAATAATAATAATTTGTCTCATTCTCCTTCAAACTATATAACCTTACGTGAAATAAGCATAATAATATCTTCACAATAAGGGATATCTTTCTTCTAATCTAAACCATCACTCAGTTGCTATGAACATCACTATTATATCATAAGGAGAGTTATTAAAATGACTAGAGTATGAGGATCTATAATAAGAGGGATACTATTCAATCACGACTTATACTTATCATAACCTTGAAACTGAAATAGTGCCTTAGAAGTAAGGTGTAATGGGTTATATTGTTTAACTTATCAAGCACATAAAGCATAGACAAAGTGTCCTTCTAGACATAGATATGTCGTAACCATCCATCACCGTGATAGGTGGACAAATGAAGGGCTAGAAATAAAAAGATCATAGCGAGATTTGCTCAAGAAATATAAATTAAGAACATACATGACATAGTATAAAGACATATCGTGAGTTCATAGGACTTAGAATACTATGAAATATGAGTACATATATTATGAGTTGTATAACCTAAGGCTAGTATATATAGATTTCATAGAGTATGATAGTACCACTGAGTGAAGCTATTTCTTCATATACTAGCAATTAATAATGGAAATGAATCTATGTGAAGTACATGAGCATGGGTCATGAGCATAACACTGATATGCAAGGCCCAATTAGGGTGACATAATGACTGGAATCTACGGAATACATTATAGTAGGAATGGGTTGTTATCTCATCATAACTCTTGCTGAAACACATCACTATCTAATTCTCAAGGCCTGATTTGGTTATTCACTGTATCATCTCCCTCTTAGATTAAAAACCCACATTCTAAGTATGTGGACCTATTATATATTTTCTAACCTAGGCTATAATCACTTTAATGGTTGGGGGGTATCACTGTGTATATGGTTGTTAAACTTACCAAGATAAACTATATTTAGAGGATACTAACTTTATCCTAGGACATTCATTTCAGAGATACTACTCTCAACTTTCTCTAACCTTTTTAATCATCATCCTATAATTTACATTCTCGTTGGCAAACATATCCATTTTTCTAACACTTAACAATTTGACCTGCTTTCCATAGCCTACTAACATCACACCTCCAATCTCTTATCCACCCAATTCAATGTCATTTTGAAACTATATTAAGAAACTTAACATCGTCTATCTATAATACCTTAAATACAAGTATTATGAACACCATATATTATATATTTAGCTTTCTCCACACTATCAACTCCAAGGTTCTAGCTAGGCACACATAGCAAATCATATACTTAGAATACTATACAACAACTTATTACCTTGGGTACACATCTTTCTTTCTAATGCTTAAGGATCACCTTTATCTAATGACTTACTCACTATTTAGTTGTCCATCTAGAGTTCATAAAAAAATAATTTCAAGCTTATGCCTTCACTCTTTGTCATAATTTACTATTTCATCTAGGGATCACATCTAGTCCATACCTACATCACCACACTTGTTGCAATTTAATCAACTTAAATTTCTGCACACACTAGTTCGAGCCTACTTGATCAATCTCATACAACTAGCATTACCAACCCCAAAATAGGATTCTTTCAACCTCGGTGATCATCCACAGTTCAAACTTAGTGTCTAGTACTAAACATAGCAACACAACTTCTCACATACTGCACAAACTTACATCTACAAGATGAAAAATCAAGATACACTAGTGCACTGAAAATTTATAATGAAAACAATCAACCTTAACCATACCTCCTATCAAACTTTAACCTACAAGTGCATTCTCCTTTATAATAATACAACTACTCTTTACAACCTTATTATACTTCTCTTCCCTAAACTGGGTTCATAACCTTGTATAAGTTAAGAGTCCTCTATTCAACTCACAATATATCATCTAAATCTACCAATTATTTAACCACTTTACCCTTCCATTCTCGACCTAGACTTGGTCCTTACTAGTACAATGACATACTAGGAGTCGTCCTAATGAGAAATGCTTTCTCTATATACCACCATGAAATATACACCACACTTACTATTCCTCAGTTAACACCAAAAGACAAATCATATCATTATTTATTTAATGAATAGATAACTCTATCTATATACCTTAATCAATTACTATTCCCACTTTTTGGTTACCACACTTCTAGATTCATACTTCTAATTCTAAGGTCATTTTGTTGCTATGACACATAACATCCCAAATTACAATAAATCTAGGGAAAACACTACCCAAAAGTCTAACCTAGATATGTACTTTCTCCCTCCTATGAGTCATCTGCAATAAGTTTCTTAGAAGGGATATGAGAGCACATCTTACTTTGGCTTAAACTCTCGATACGCATAAACAAGGGTGAATTCTTCTGAATCACTAAACTTAAAAGCACTGATAGGATCCTATCAAGCCCTTGTGTAGTCTCATAAGTGTCTGTAGGCTCTGTTTGAGAAAACTTAGTCAATAGGAAGTTAAGCTTGACCGCTTTTACTACCTCAAAAATAGGGCGTAGTCTAAAGAATTTGGAAAAACACATGGATCTGCATAAGTTCCTTATGGGACAACTCTATTGCATGAACTATAGTATGAAAGAAGGGAAAACATTTCCTTAATACCCTGTTTCCTCTTGATTATAAGTGTGGTGCATGACACACCCATAAGCAAATTTATACTAGATATAGCTTTTCAGACATCCTAGGACTCTTGAACCTAGTCCTCTTATATAAAAGTTTATCACGACTCGAGTCTACCCTTGGATGAGACACGGTGCATAGAATCACGAGTGATCCCAAGCTTAGCCTTGGCATAGCATATATTAGCACAATAATGACATACTCCAATGTTTGTCAAGCCTCTAACTATGATTATAATAATATGCCGTGAAAGGCCCCCAGCTACCCATAAAATAATGTCTAAAATGAATAAAAGAACTGTCACGACCCAGAATCCAAGGTCATGATGGAACCTACCCCAACCCAATACCAAAAGAGATAAGAAATGCAAAAAAAGATAAATAACACCCAAATATGAGACTTTAAGGTAAAGTCGGGCCAATATATAAAAATTACTCCAAAACTGAATTAAATACAACTCAAATACAAAAATCTAGTGTCGGGAGTAACGAGCACTCTAATACAAACATAGAATATGGAAAATACACAAACTCTGTAGCTGAAATGTAGAATAAAGACAAGATAATTATAGGATTAAGTTTGGAACAATGCTCTAGACAATGAGCTCATCAGTACTTTGAACAGTGTCAAATCAGCAAGAACTCAAGCATCGTGGGTCACACTCAAACTGAGATCTACACCGAAAAGGTACAGAAAGTAGGAGTGAGTACGGTTCACTTGTACTCAATAGGCATCATAGGCCAATCAAGCAAAGTAGAAAACTAAACATATAAAGGATACTATGAGTATGCTTCCACCTGCATACAAAAAAAATTCCCAATGGCGGGTCAAGTTGTATCTCCTAACATTATAAATACTACAACTATAATAACAGTATAAGAATAACTACATGCCAATATACAAAGGAAGCCTAAATTACATGACTAGCAAACATATAAGAGAAATACAAATGATGCAATGCAATGATATGATAAGGATGGAATGTTTGAATATCACCTTATATATGCCTTCCGAGCATAAGTTTCTATGAGAGGACCTATCAGGGGTTCGCAACCACAATACTATCACAATCTCATCAATCAACCTTACTGGTACATCCCTCGATTAAGGCATTTTACAAACTATTTCATTTTCTTTCAAAATTAATGTTTCTTAGTGGTACCAATTCTATGAATATAGATGAATGAGATGAGGATGCATGCTCATAACCAAATCAACATCATATAACAAATTAAATCAATAATAGTATAAATAAGATCAAATCTCCTCAAATCTCAACAGATCATGATATAAGTCATCGCATAACAACACAGTACTAAAAAGTCAAGTAAGACAACAATAATATCAATCCAAGACCCCATTTGGGCATCACAATAATAATAAAGGCAAATAATGCTCAAACAAGACCAATACCAGTACCAACATGGGCATCACAATAATAATAAACTTTCATGTTAATAATAAGGTTCACATAAGCCCCCATACAAGCAACATGATAAATAATGATCTCAAAAGATGAATCTCATGATAAAATCCCCAACCTATAACATATATTACATGAATGGTTAACTACTCAGCCCGGTCTGAAGAAAGTTAAGCCATAACCTATGTTGAAAGCCAAAACTCGAGTCTGGATCCCTCAACAAGAAGACTTTCCCTTTCGTACAGCCTTAGAACAAATCTAATCTATCGAAAATATAATCTACACGTCAATAAGAGTCTAATGATACCTATATTGGCCACTTTTGTTCCAAATCCAAAAAATCACTTCTAAAATTAACTCTGAAAAAAGGAGTAAAACTGGAATTTTAATAAAGAATCATGTTACCCATACTTTAAGGGTTCTAAATATGAAAATCCATCCAAAAATAAGTTGAAATCGAGCATGGAATCATTGACAAACTATTTTCTCACTTTACCGGGTAAAACCCCAAAATTCCAAGTTTGAAATCCGAGTTTAGAAGATGACTTTTGTAAAATAACCAATGGGTAATGATCAAAAACGAGTTTAGAAGCTCATCTAAGTCTAATTTGATGAAAAACACTCTTTCAAATTACCAAAAAACCAAAACCCTAAAGCTTGAAAATGGAAAAATAAAATAAAAGAGGAGGGAAGGGATTTTTAAACCAGGACATCGCCTAGGCGGTCAAATGATCACCTAAGAGGGATCGCCTAAGCGGCAAGACTACCGCTAAGGCTGTAGTCACTTGCCACATAGGCGATCACTAAGGCGATCCACTACCTGCTCACGTGAAGCTGCTAAAGCAGCTAAGTAGTCACCAAGGTGACCTTGATAGTCTCGGTCGGCATTACTAAGGTGGTACCTGGTCTGCCAAGGCAGTACTGCGAAGGCGACCCAAAGTACACTTTAGCAGTTGCACAAGAAACTTTCCTTATTGCTGTAATAATCAACCAAAATGACTCTGAATGGACCCTCGAGATTCGATCGTGAGCCCGTAAAAATAATCCAATTATGCTACAAGGATAATTTCGATATTTCTGACTCAATGGAACTGTCACGCCCCGAATTCCAACGAGGTGGACTTGCACTCGAAGCCATTAAGGCCCAAGAGAACCAATCTTCATTCTCATACACTCATACGCATGCTACTCAATAAACACCACCACCACAAATAGATATAAGATGCCAATAGCAAAAACCATGGAAAATACATGATAACTATGAAACTTGGCCATTGGGGCCATCAAGACAAAACATATGTTTCTTACATTTTCTTCATCTGTCCCACAACATCTACAAAGCCTCTACAGATGCATAACCATAACCAACCTACAGTCGGGACAAGACCCCGCTCTATACACATATACAATACCAAAATAAATGTACATAGTAACTCAGAAAGCCTCGAACCAACTGGAGCTCACCAATAGTCCGCAAAAGATCCGCAACATACTGTGTAGGTCTACTAGTACCTGCGCGTGCAGCAAGTAAGGTAAGCCCCCCCCAAGGGAGGTCAGTACGAGGAATGTACTGAGTATGTAAGGCCATATGAAACTGTCATAAATACGTCAATGGAATCAAAATGTAAGCGAATATTTAATATGAATAACCCATCGATCTGCATATGTGGAACCATGTACCTTACATTAATTATTTTCTTCGCTTGTATTGTTTATTCCTCATCACTTATATCATATCATACCCGGGCCCCAACTGATCAGTGGTTCTTAACATAACATAACGTTATGTTGGGATCGGATCGAGTTAGGCTTATGCCTCTAGAGATTCCACCTATAAATCAAGATATCGGTCTCGGCTCGAGCTAGGTTCTTACCTCTAGAGCTACCACCCATAATCCAATGTATCAGGTTCGGCTTGAGCTAGGTTCTTACCTCTAGAGCTACCACCTGTCAGGATCTACCCGAGCTAGGCTTATGCCTCTAGGACTACCCTCTGATCCAATAATCTCGGGATCGGCCTGAGCTAGGCTTATGCCTCTAGAGCTACCACCTGTACTCTTACCACCAACAAATATGAATTACTTTATTTCTTACTTTTGAGAGATTGATATGTTGATAGTCACAACATTATTGGAGCTTGGAACATCAGTCCATAATTAAGAGACTTATGAATAACAACTAATCCAGGAATAAAGAACATGTGAATAACAATACATGACAACTTGAAATGAAATGCCTTAGCACATTTCGGAATGGAACAAATACAATGACAATGGGAACAATATGTGCTGCAGAAGGATATAGTAAGAATAACCTTACATACCTTGGCTTTCCAATATAAATATTCAATCCTATATGTGAATACAATAGTCCAGCTCTTTCCTTACGTTTCACTCTACAACACAAGTACATAACGGAGCTTACGTTAACAATCAACTACCTTACAAGTGCATAAGACGACAATGAGTTACATGATTGCCTTATAATGTCATTTTCCCTCTTTACAATACCATTCACGACATTATCATACCAACAATACCACAACATGCCCAACATTAACCAAGACATCACAACTTAATAGCATTTCACACCAAGTTCATCCTTTACGCTTCCTCATTAATACGACATCACAATTATTCCATCAAGTCATCCCAATACACTTCATAACAATATATCCCCAATAATCCCACAATTTATACTTATAGAAAAATAACAAGTTAAGGAACATAACCACACCATACATGTTGATATTTCATCCATACCATGCACTTTCATCAAAACCTCAAGTCCTTTTTCAAGTTCAAATCTCATGGGTAACACATCTTTTACCAAAAAACAAAAGTGCACTATTCAACACCTTTAGACATATCCATCATGATATACATATTCTATCATGCATATAATATATTAAAACATAAGATTAAATACTTACCCAAGCTTGAGAGATGATGATCTTGTCCAACAAATGGTTGCTTAGTGCTTAGGGTTTAAGAGAAGATAAGAATGTTTTCTTGAAAATTCTAGAATATGGCATGTGTGTTTGAGTGATTAAAATCTGATTTTTGGGGCCTTTATATAGACCTCAAGTCATCCTTAGCCACACTTGGACCAATAATAACATGTTTACTTGGTCAATGGCAAGAATGGGTCATTTTTCCCATTTGGGCCTTGCATTTTGGCTTCATTTTGGGCCTCTAATTGAGCCCATTAACACATGTGAATGTAGCCCACCAAATTCAATGCATGATTCATCATATATCTCATGTGTAAATAATTCCATAATGTCAAAATAATATTCAACTCGCGAGATTCACATTCGTAGCCTCAATCCTTAAGAATACGCAATTTTTGCCACTCATGGCTTAATTGAACATAATTTGATAAAACACTTGTGACGAAGAATTAATCCCAAATCGGATGCCAAACTTGCTCGAGAGTAGTCCTACTATGATGGAATAGTGACACCATAACCGAAGAGTCCTTTTTATAGACATAATCGTAGAAAAAATCGGGCAAAAAGCACCCCGGCACGCTCCCGGGCGCCCTTGACACTTAGAGAAAATTTCAGCAAAAGAAAGGTGGGCAGGGGCGGCATGGCATGCCCTTGGGCGCTCCCCCTTGCTGCCTGTGCCAACAAAAAATTAGGCCAAAGCAGCCTGGCACGCCACCTGCAGCGCCCCATGCCAAATTTTTGATTTCGACTTTTCTTTGCGGATTTGGTTGGATCTTTCAAGTCCCAACCTTTTGCTTATCTCTTATCATTAAGATCCTTTGCTTGGATGTTCCTTAAACCTCACTTTTCACCCCACAAATGCTCCACAAAGTCACAAACACCACCTACTACAAAGGTCTATTCACACTTACTAGCACAATATCGAATGTTCCATCAATAACAATGCAAAATATGTACTTATTGCTCTCGAACCTAGGGTAAACATGGTTCAAGGTTGTCAAGTAGGGTCGAGAAGGTACGGGGTGTTTCTGGAACCATGACTTTATCAAAAGAGGTCGTTATCAATAAGTTACCCCCCAAGAACCCCTTTAGGCTAAAATAGCTAGTTTCACGTCTAAACGCTTCAAGTTCAAAATAAAGATTTGAAACCCAAGCTAACCATGCTACCCCAAAATTGATGTTCCAGATCTTATTGAATTGACAGAATCACCATCCGATGCTCGAATCACAAAAATATTGACCAAAGTCAAACTTAACACTTTAAAGGCTACTTAAAACCTCAAACTTGTATAACTCACACCCGAATGCTTTACGGACCATGCCATCCATCCCCATAACTCATAAATGATATAAAACAACTATAGGGATGGGAAAAACAATCAAAATATAGAAAAATATTAAAATGACAATGAAGGTTGTTACATTATCCACCACTAAAACACGCGTTCGTCCTCAAACAAAAAAGTAAGGAAAGTAGCTGAATCAGTAAAGAGCTGGGGGTATCTACTACGTATATCGGACTCAACCTCCCAAGTAGCCTCCTCAATTAGACGATGTTTCCACTAAACTTTCACAGCATCAATATGCTTGGATCTCAACTTTCTAGTCTGCCTATCCAAAATAGAAATTAGCTCCTTCTCAAAAGACAAATCATGATCAAATGCAACTGAATCCCACTGAATCACATGAGAATCATCGGGATGGTGTCTCTTCAACATCAACACATGGAATACCGGATGAACTACTGACATATGTGGTGGTAGAGCCAACCTATAGGCCATATCTCCAAACTTCTCAAGAATTTCAAAGGGTCTAATAAATCTCGGACTAAGCTACCCTTTCTTTCTAAATCTCATCACACCTTTCATGGGTGCTACCTTCAACAAAATCCGCTCACCAAGCATGAATGCCACATTACAAACTCGTCGATCAGTAACTCTTCTGCCTACTCTGTGATAACCCCCAAAATACGAAAAGAGGAATAAAGTACAAAATGATAGAATTGAAATATGGAAAGTAAAGGATAGATATATAGAGATTAAAAATAGACACAAACAAGAAATCGAATGAAACTAAAGGATATATTAAATCCAATAACTTCAAAAGATTAATCCATAAAAGGCACCTAACTCTTACTAACGACCACGAGGGAATCGTAACGCCCTCGCAACCACCATTTCTAGGCAAAATCAATACAAGCTTTTCCAAGCTCTCATGCTCAATAAGGAGTCACACAATAGCAATGTCACCCAAAAATCTCAGGAAATGATAGAAGGAACTAATATTTATAGCCTTAGGCTAATTATTACATTTATGGGCCTAAAAGTGACCCATTTTGAAGAAATTAGGCACCCGCCCACACAGATGGGCACCTGCTGGCACATGTCAGGGTGCACCTGATGGCCATCTGTTAGCGCAGATGTGTGACCTACGGCCTCAGGTCAGGGTACAGGTGGCTCCAGCTCCTCACTTAACTCCTATTTGTTACCAAATGACCTCCCTAATAGCTTTCTTTGACTCCAAGCTATCTTTCATACGCAATATTGCTCTACTTGAAGTGCAAAATGGACACTCCACCCATGTCCTTGTGGCCTTAAGCTCTTTGTGGATTGGATCCCTTGTTGTTACCCTTGAAAAACAAGCCAAGAAAAGTTGACGTCGAATTGGCTTGTATCATCCTCCCCTTCTTGAAAAGGATTCAACCTCGAATCCAAACCTTGCAAAATCATATGGAAAACAAACAACAACAATTTCCTCATGGAATGAGGGTTAGTGTTAGCAAAAGAAATTTATCACCATGCCAAGGTTACACACACTTAACATATAACCAAGCATCAAAACTATCAATCAAGGGTGTGTACCCAACAAACTAAGAACTACTTGGTTACGCAAGTGATTTTGACAAAAGGGTAAATCAAAAGAACCATGATAATTAGTCAACCACATATGCAAGCCCATATTGGTTCTACATTTCAATAAGGACAAAAACCCTTTTAGGTCACGAATCATATAATAATTCCCATAGCTAAGTGCAATTTCATAAACAAGGTTATCCCAAGTTAAGACTCCATCCAATGCACTATCGATCTTCAAGAATGGGATTACTCCAAAATCATCACCGGGGTCAAATACATAGGTATTCTCCGTACCAATAGACACACCCTTTATACTATTATTAACAATATCATAAACAAAGAGAGGGTAGAGACAAGTGTCACGTAAGTTAACTTCAACTAAGGTGTCCTTATGCATATACTCACAATTAGATTCAAGATCGTCTCCACGAGTATTCTCAATAATGGAATCACACAAAAAAGAAGTAGAGACAATTTCTAAACAACTAACACCTTATTTTTGAAGGGGAGAATCCTCAAGTAGACACAAACCACAAATAATATCAAGGAGGTCATGATTCAAGTCATAACAAGAATCACACAATTCATCCTCACATTTATCAAACAATGGTGGGGTGTCATACAAAGGATCACAACCAAAATCATTTTCACAAGAACAATCACTTGTTGGGTTTCTCAAATATTCAAGCAAGTCAAAGCTATCTTTACCCAAATGATCATTCTTTTTCAAAAGTGAGCGGTCACTATCAAAAATTAGATAGTTAGAACAATCTCCACTCAATCCTATATTCTTAATGAATTTCAAGAAATAGGATAACATGTGAATCTTAAGCATTCCATCCTTTTTTTCAAGCACGTCAAAATGCACATCACTAGATGCCACACTAGGAGTGATCTCACAATTATCAATCAAGACATCTTTCTTTGAGAGAGGATCATTAACCAAAGGTGAGGAATTAAAGTATGCAATTTCACTCCTAAAAAGATACATATCATCTTTCAAAATATTTTCATTCACATGATCAACTCTAACAATAACATCACTATCTTGAGGATCATTAAGCTCATAACAAATATGCCCAAGTAGTGGATTAGGTTCACAAGCAAGTTGATCAATGCACACACCTTTACTAGTTATTGGCAATTCACATGCTAACTTAGACTCACCTTGATTTTCACAAGGGTCAACTAGTGTGTGAATGCTTTTATCACATGGCAATAGAACCTTATTCAAGCTATAAGTGCCAACACTAGGTGGACCTAAATCGATCTTACTAGAAGAGTCAATTCAATCATCTATAGGATCAACTAGTGTTTGCAAACTCACAACAAGAATATGATCATCATGTAACATATTGCTTTCAAGAGTATCACAAAAGGAAGACTTATTATGCTTAACAATAGACAAGCCATCATTCACACTTACTTGGCTACTAGCCACATCGAGACTTTTCAAGTTTAAAGAAGTGCAAGAGTTAGCATTGTTACATTGTAGCTAGCCCATAAAAAGTAGGGTTTTCACCTTGGTTTTCATCATGGGACCTCATTTGCTTTTTTGGGAAGTCCTCATCACTCTTCTCAAAGTTGGAATTCTTATCCAATAACTCCGTTAGGTCTTCAAGCATATGTTCATAAGGAACTCTCCTTGGATCCTCCCTTAGAAGTATTTGTTCTTGAACCTGCACAAGAGAAGGGGTAATACTAGGTAAAATGCTATCATGGTCAGTGGGTAACAAGGGATTAGTGTTGACAAGTGCCACAATTAAGTGTTCCTTGTCCACTTCTTTCAAGCAACTACATGATTCATCAATCTTACTCAACTCTCCTCTTTGATCCAAGCCTTTCTTTCTTTGTAAAAAGGATTCCCTTTCCTTCTTCTTAACTTCCTCCTTTTTCAATACTCTCCAGAACCTTTTCATGATCTCATGGTCCCTACTCACTTGCTCGGGTGTCAAGGGCCCAAGAATGTGCTTTTGTCCTCCAAATATAAGTATGTATTTGTTGAATTTTTCTCTATATTGGACCGACCTATCATCTTTATATGGTTTACCAAGCAACATATGACATGATCTGAAAGGCATTACATCATATCATACTTCATCTTGATACTTGCCTACTCTAAAGTTAATGATTGCTTGCTCGGTCACCTCTATCGAACCACTCTCATTGTACCATTGGAGCTTGCAAGGTTTAGGGTGCCTTTGTGTAGGGAGTTTCATTTGAACAACAAGTGTACATAACACAACATTAATAATTCTCTCCCCATCAATGACCAAGGAACATGCATTTGCCATCATCTCAAACCTTGTATGACATAGGTTCTTACTTTGGTCAAGTTTCTCTTTCAAAGGTTCCCACACTACGTGCCTTAATGCACAAGATAAACTCCAAATCTAACTCCAATTGCTAATCATCTCCTTCCAATATCACCAAATTACATTTATGGGTTGGGGAACTTTGGACTTGCTCACTTGGTGATACTTGTGAGTTGGTTTGGAAAGTAGAATCCATACAGTCAAAGGACTTCTCAATATTTGTCACTCTACCTTCCATGCTTGACATGTTACCTATAATGGAGGTTAGTTGACCTTCCATCACTCCCATTGTATGGTTCATGCCCTCAATCTTTTCCCATATAGATTTCAACGTGATACTTTTCATAGGATTTTTAGTTTCTTTCTCCAAAGTCATTATACCTAGCAATTTCAAACACTCAACAAAGACAACAACAACATTAGAGTTAGCAAACTAAAGCTCACAATCACTCATGTTTACACACCTTTGATTGCCTCATAGTTGGATCTGCTAGTGTTGAAGATTGCCTATACTTCGATAATACACGAGGTGTCGATTGCTACTCTTGGTCGGAATAGAGTCTTGTTTAAATAAAGATGGACGACTCGGTTGTAAACAGAAAGAGGACTTGAATCAAGAAGTTAACTACAAAATAAAACTAGAAAAGCACACAAAGAAAATAGACTAAGAAAGAAAACGGACTCTAAGACTAATTAATCAACTAAGTAAGGAAAATTACCCATTGATAATTAGTTTAGGAATCAAGAAATTAAATAAGAAATCAAGAAATAAAACTAAGACGATGGAACCTGAGCAAAATGGGATTTTGGATGGTTGAAGTGCATTTAGGTGACCTGCAGACGCAGATGCTGACATGTCCTCACAGGTGAGGGTTACAGGTCAAGAAACAGAAGCTGGCATGTGGCTTGAGTTGGCCACATACGGCCGCAGGTGTGGGCGCAGATGGCCTTGGCAGCTTAGCTGGAAATTCCAAATTTTCCCCTTTTGTGGGCCCTCTTGGATTCTCTCCTAGAATATTCCCTTTTCTTTTTGGATATTCCTTTGTACTAACACCTTTTATTTCCATTCTTCTTCTTTTCTAGGATCAAACAACACCTTTTGGATAGCTTCTTCCCTTGAAGATATGAAGATTCTCAAGAACACCAAAATTTGACCCTCACTCAAACGAGCTTGAAATTCGACGGAATTTTAAACCCCAACTTCTTTCAACCTCCCAAACACAACCCAATAAATTTAAGCCACAAATCCACACCAAATTTTTGAAATTTTCAAGCCCATTTGCAAATTTATTCAAGCTTCAAACCCAAAAATGGTGGATTCTCCAAAACTTTTCCAAATAACACCAAATGTAAGATCTAGGGTCCTTTTGATTTGGGAAATACTTTCTAATAACCCTTATCCTTCAATTTCAACGCAAAATTGATAGATCTAAGAACCCACTTTCAAAAAGCTCAAGAACTCAACAATGAAGTTTCTTCAAATCCACTCAAATCAAATCAAAACTCAAGATTCTGACTCAAATATACTAGAGGCAACAAAATCTAGAATAAAAAATTACAAGAATGACTCAAAATACACAAAAATATTTTTTTTGAGGTTTTTTCAAAAATAAAATTTCAATTTTTTTTTTTGTGATAACAAACCCAAGACTAGAATCATAAGAGCGAATCTAAGCTCAGCTCTGATACCAAATGATAACCCTCAAAATATGAAAAGAGGAATAAAGTATACAAAATAAGAAGAATGTAGAATAAAAATATGGAAAGTAAAGGATAGATAGATAGAGATAAAAGATAGACACAAATAAGGAAATCAAACAAAGCTAAAGGATATATTAAATCCAATAATCTTGAAAGATTAATCCAAAGAAGGCAACTAACTCTTACGAACGACCACGATGGAATCATAACACCCTCACAACCACTGTTTCTAGGCAAAAATCAATACAAGCTTTTCCAAGCTCTCATGCTCTATAAGGAGTCACACAATATCAATGTCATTCAAAAATCTCAGGAAATGAAAGAAGGAACTAATATTTATAGCCTTGGGCCTATTATTACATTTATGGGCCTAAAAGTGACCTATTTTGAAGAAATTGGGCACCCGCCCATGCAGATGGGCACCTGCTAGCGCATGTCAGGGCGCAGATGCCACTAAAAGTGGCCAAATAGCCATCTGCTGGCTCAGATGGGTGACCTGCGGCCGCAAGTCAGGTCGCAGATAGCTCCAGCTCGTCACTTAGCTCCTCTTTGTTTCCCAATGGCTTCCTTTGACTCCAAGCTGTCTTTCATTTTAGATGTTGCTCTACTTGAAGTGCAAAATGGACCTTCCACCCATGTCCTTGTGGCCTTAAGCTCTTCTTGGATCCCTTGTTGTTGCCCTTGAAATACAAGCCAAGAAAGGTTGACACTGATTTGGCTTGTCTGGGTAGCCACAAGCCTCTGCTGAAATAATCTTACTCGATCCGTTGAATCACTCAACAAGTCGGTAACCCATGGCCTAACCCCAAAAGAATCTAACCACCCCATAAGGTATTTACACCTTCTCCTATACAAAGCCTCAAAAGGAGCCATCTGAATGTTGGAATGGTAACTTTTGTTGTAGGAGAACTCTGCTATGGGAAAGAACTGGTCCCAATGACCACCAAAATCTATAACACACTCTTGAAACATGTAATCTAACACTTGAATGGTCCGCTCTGATTGGCCATCCATATTTGGGTGGAAAGTTGTGCTCATCTCAATCTGAGTTCCAAACTCACTTTGCATAGAACTCTAAAAATTCAAGATGAACTACGTATCTCTATAAAAAATAATAGAGATCAGTACACCATGCAATCGAATAATCTCTCGAATGTAGATCTTGGCTAACTTCTCTATATTATAATTCACCATTATAGGTACAAAGTGCACTGATTTAGTCAACCTATCCACAATCACCCAAATAGAATTAAACTTCCCCAAAGTTGAGGATAGACCAAGCACAAAGTTCATAGTGATTCTCTCCCATTTCCACTCAAGGACAAGAATTCTCTGCATAGTACCACCCGGTCACTGATGTTTATACTTCACTTGTTGACAATTCATACACTTGGCCACAAATTCTACAAGTCCTTCTTAATTCCACACCACCAATAGGGTAGATTTAAGCTATGGTACGTCTTAGCCACTCCTAGATGAATAGAATACCTCAATTAATGAGCCTCCTCCAAGATCAGTCTAATCTAAGTAGCAAATCTCGATACACATACAAGATCATCAATCCTCAAAACACCCTCGGGGAGTAAGAGATGTTGTCTTCACTTCACTGCTCAAGACTTTATCATGAATGAGCCTCAACTTCTCATCATTAAACTAGCGAGCTCTAATCTTCTCCATCAATGAAGATCTAGCCTCAACATACGCCAAAAAATGCCCAGGTGTCAAAAGATTAAGTCGAACCAACTGGTTAGCCAAAAACTGAACATCTAAGGCTAAAGGTTGCTCCTCTACAAAAACATAAACAAAAATCCCCATACTTGCTGCCTTCCGATTCAAGGTATCCAATACTATGTTAGCCTTTTCTGGATCATAACGAATAGTGAGATCATAATCCTTAAGCTACTCTAACTATATACAATGTCTCATATTAAAATCTCACCGAGTGAAGAAGTACTAAAGGCTACGATGATCAGAGAAATTCTCATAATGAACTCTGTACAAGTAGTGTCACCACAATTTCAACACAAACACAATAGCAGCTAACTCCAAATCATGAGTAGGGTAGTCCTTCTCATGGACCCTCAATTATCTAGAAGCATAGTCTACTTCCTTACCCTTTTGTATTAACACACAACCCAAGCCAACTATGGAGGCATCATAAAACATGGTAAAACCTATACCCGCCTTAGGCAAAGCCAAGATAGGAGCCAAAGTCAACAATTTATTAAGCTTTTGAAAGGTACTCTCACAATCATCCAACCACTAAAAGGAAACCTTTTCTGAGTCAACATAGACAAAGGGGCTATAATAGAAGAGATGCCCCTACAAAAACCATCGATAATAGCCTGGTAATCAAACAAAACTCTGAATCTCAGTAGGAGAAATAGGTCTAGCCCAGTCATGTACCACCACCACCTTGGTTGGATCGCCCATGATACCATCCTTGGTCACCACATAGCCTAATAAGGAAATAGAATCCAACCAAAACTCATACTTGGAGAACTTGACTACATCTCTCAATTCTCAACTTCTAAAGTACGACTCTCAAATGCCTCACATGCTCAGCCTTTTTCTTGGAATAAATCACGATATCATTGATGAACACAATCACAAAAGAATAAATATAAGGTAAAAATACTCCATTTATCAACTCCATAAACATCACTAGGGCTTTGGTCCCAAAAGAAATAACCAAGAACTCATAATGGTCATACCGTGTTCAAAAAGCTGTCTTTGGAATATATGAAGCTCAAATCCTCAACTGATAATAACCAGATCTTAATTCAATCTTAGCAAACAATGAAGCCCCCTGAAGTTTATAAAACAAATCATCGATGCGGGGAAGAGGATACTTGTTCTTGATAGTCACTTTGTCCAACTGCCGATAATCAAACACATGCACATAGATCTATCTTTCTTCTTCACAAACAAGACAAGAGCACCCCAAGGAGACACACTGGGTCTAATAAAACCCTTACTCAACAAATCCTTCTATTGCTCCTTCAATTCCTCCAACTCCGTCACGACCATCCTATAAGGATGAATCAAAATGGGCTTAGTGTCAAGCAAAATAAGAGACTTTAAGATAAAGTCGGGCAAAATATCTCTCTATGTATAAAGGAGGGTCATAGACCCGGTGACGTGGTGCTCTATAAGAGAATCATTATTAATTAATTTTTTATTATAATTTTGCCTTTTAAAAATTTTAGAAAATAAAAAATAGTACCTTAGAAAGAAACGAAATGACACTTCCCTTTTCCCATCTCTAACAGTGTGAAACACCGTATTCTTTCATTTTTTTAATTATGGTTCTTTCAAACCTTCATTTCATTAGTAACAAATAAATGTTTTTCTTCTTTACAATCCCTTTTCATTGAATCCAATTACTACCAATGAAAGAATATTGACGTTCCAGTAATTCCTTTTTAGCCCCGATTCTTGCTCGCTTGAAACCACTGCAACAACTAATCTTTATAAAATAAGAGATCATATCATCCAGTGAACGCTGGCATCAAAGATTAGGTATCAAAGGAACATCAATCTCAAAATTTGCACAACAAGCCTATTTTATAGTGCTACATAGTAATAACAACGTTGAAGGAGATCATATCAGGTTTTGTGCACTTTCTCCGTCTCTCTCTTTTGTATAGAGAAATAATTGCAGTTATTATTAGCATAATTAGAATTTATATGAAAGCTTTAATTCTGATAATTGGGGCTTATCTTCCTTGCTGCTTCTACTTTATAACATATGATGTAGTACAAGTTACAACAAATTAGTTTGTCTTTCTATATCTCTTATCCTTCTTTCTGAATTTCTAGTTTTGCCTATTCTCATTTTTTAAAACTGTTTGAAAATTCTAATTTTTTATTTTTGGCGAAAGTTTGAAATCAAAGAATAATGGACTGTGGGAATATGAAAGTCAACCTCCAATGTTGTTAAAAACTTGGAAGGTCTGTACAATATAAAACGTGAGATTTTCTCTTGATTCCAGGGAAAAAAAACCCTTTCAAAGTTGAATTACTAGAAAAAAATAATCTCATTCTCTATTTAGTTTAAGTTTGAATGTCAAACGTATGTTGTGATCATGTCAAAATTCTTAGACCTTAGCTTCATCCTAATTTGAGGTTCATTGTAGAGTGTGCTTACGAGTAATATTTCCTTTTCATTTCCTTTTCTCCTATTTATCAATAAACTCTCTTGAATAAGATAATTTTGAGACACTGCCTTTGTAGTTAATACAATATTATATGCAAAAGTTATCCGAAATTACTTCATCTTGTGCTTATGTAGTCAATGCTACATACTTAATAATATTATTAGGCTGTAGATTCAAGAGTTAGGACAATTTTAATTTAGAAAACATCTTTTATTTTCCTTCTTTTTTAGTATTGAACCCTTTTAATTGTTAATTTAATAGGTACAATACTTAAAAAAAAAGAGATCAACATTGATATTTTGATCCATTACATGACTATTCTATTCTATTCTACTCATGCCATTTACGAGAGAAAGTTCATTTGGAAGCCATTCAATGAATTTGCAGGTCTATCTTAGACATAAGAGGGAATAAATATGTTCATATTGAAACTAGAAACTGTAACATATGCATTTTCATGAAAGGTGTTGCACCACTACTAATAGATTTTATGATTTGTCCATAGCCAATGCTACTTTTGATCCACTTCCAAATCATATCACCTTCTAGGACTGTGTAAGAAGAGCTATTAGGTTCTTGTGAATTATTGTATGCTTCAATGTTATACATCAATATATATGAAGTTAGCAAAATTTTCACATGTTGTCTTAGTATATATTCATGCATTATGCCATAGTCAACTTTCCCATAGGCATATACCATAATCCAGCTGGATTAAATAGGATTGATAGAGTTTTAAGTATGCTAGATTTTTATTTTGGCATAAAAAAATTGGGAACGATTAATAAATGTCTCAAAAGGCGCTAGACATATTGGAGGAAAGAGTAGAGTCCCGGAGAGATAATCAGTATTGCAACTTTATTTGTCGTATTTACTTTGCTATATGTCCTATGGAGTTTGATATGTGTTTTTGTAATCACATATCTCAAGAAAATAAAAAACAATGTGGTATTACTTAATATCACTTCACAAAGTGTGTTGGTCGTTGGATTAGGATGAACTGAAAATCCATACATTTTCAAATTCTTTTTGAGTAATTCAAGGGTTAGAACCTAAAAACTGGAAAGATGATGAAAATCTTTTTTCAACTCAATGCAAGGATTCTTTTGGGAAGACGTTTTACGTTTTTCTTCTATTCTTTCTTTTTGAATAATTTGAAAACTCTAGAGAGTGTTAGAACCTAAAAACTGGAAACTATTTAAGCGCACCAATTCTCTTTATACTATTTGGCTCATGTGAATAATTTCAAAACCTTATTTTTGAAGGGAGTGTTATATCTTATTCACAATCAGCGGAAACACACTTTTGAGTTGGTAGAGAATCAATTATGCGATACCCTTCATTGATTACACTGTGTAAATTTGTAATTTATGCTATACAGTACGAATTGAAGCAAATATTCAGTTAGACTATTAATTTCCAAATAAGGCTTCTTCATTTCCTTGAAGATTATAATTATGAGGTGAAATCAAAGGCAAATTAGGATTTAAAGATATTACATTTACACCCTAATACATCTTTCTTATAAAAAGATCCAAAAACTAATAAAACATCATCTACCTCACAATATTACACCCCAAAACCAGTAAAATTGAAAGACATTTACCTCTCAATGATGGGGATGTTAATTGTTGTTGTTGTCTTTTCAAAGCATCTTGCATTCGACATCATTTAGCTCTAGCTTGCTTGATGTTTCTTGAGTAGATGTGAAAAATCTGATATACTTTGTGTAATCTCTATTTCCTATAGATATTAGATTAATAGATCCTCAATATTATCATAGCTCTTGAACAAAATTTTCCCTTGAGCTATAACATTTAGAAAAGTTTTTGAGTCAATCCTCGAACCTTCAATGAAATAATGCCTACTGATCTCCTTGGGCTGCTAGTGATATGGAAAATATCCCAAATACCACTTGTACCATTCCTATGCATATGGTAGGGATTCATTCTCTTCTCTACAAAACCAAAAATTCTACCTGTAAGCTCTTTTGTTCTTCTAGATGAGAAGTACCATTTGAGGAACTTATCTAACAAGATATCCCATGATGTAATTGAACATGTGGGCTCACTCTGCACCTACTTATTTGCTCTTCTATCAGTGAGAATCAAAAAAGTTCAAGCTAACTTATTTGTTGGATACATTTTGGTAGTGAAAGTTATCACTCAACTCAATGAACTCTTGTAGGTGCTTGTGTGGGTCTTGATTTGATTTTCCCTTATCCTGGAAAGCGTTCTGGACTAGTCACACCATGGCTTCTCTTATCTTAAAATTTCATGTGATGGCTGGCTTTACAACAGCTTTGGAGGCATTTTCCTAATTTAGCTTTGCAAAGTTAAGCACAAGAATATGTGATGTAGCAGCGAGTTGGTCTGCAACTCTGTCTACCGCATCATTTTGTTATTTGGATGTTTTAGGTTGTTCACATTTCCACCCATCTCTCTCAAACTTCTAAGAGTAAGTTCAAGCTTGTGATCAATGGGAATTAAGGGATTTCCTTGACTCCGGGTGTTTAGCATAATCTAACCTGCACCCTAAAAAGAAATAAAAGCAACAAAAGAAAGTGAAATCTGAATAGTTTAATAAAAAGTCAAGATAGTATAAATTTCAAATCAAATCCCTAGCAATGGTACCAATGTCTTATTGCATCCAAATGCACACGCACGTGTACGCGATTGTACAATTATTGTAGAATTTTTGTCCAAATATCATACTTAAGGAATTTGATGAATTGATTAACTAGTTTGAATTATTATATTTGATATTCAGTAGAAAACAAGCAACCAAGAGTGTTTTTTTGTGTTTTGAAAGTAAGTAAAAGTAATTTAAAGCAAATCGTATATGATTGATTCAAAAGTTAGATTAGCGAGATGATCTAAGATTATGGTATTTCAAAAATCCAGTTGAGTTTTCAAACCACATGTTTAGTTGATTGCCTGAATTACAAGTTCTTGGTTGACTTTAACCATGTTGAGCATTTTTCTAACAACTCTAACTCTCCACGATTATTTCTAACACCTACATTCCTATGATCATTTGTCAATAGTGAAGGCCATGTGATTTCTCTTCCATATCAACTGGATAGGCTAATAGTTATATTTCTATCCATATTAGCGAATTATTCCCCCCTTTCCTATAGAGTTCACAACCAATCCCTACCTTCTCTTATTGCATACATAATTTCCCTATTTCTAGTTCAAATTATATTGTTTAGTAGGTGATCAAATTATCAAATAATTAAGATCAAGAGAAGTTAAATAACTCAATAATTGGAAATAAAACTAAACAATATGATAATTAAACAACAACTTTCATAGCTTCAACCACAACCCTAGTTACAAAAAGTTTAGCTCCCCATGAATTGATTAGAAGAAATTAAATTCATGATTCACTAGCTTCTTAATGATTAAATAACAAACAAATAAAGTAAAAATCTTACAAATCTTGTTCTACCTCTCTTTTCTAAGTTTATAGACTTCAATAATTACAAAAAATGAATTAAGGAAGGTTTATATAGAGTTTCAAAGGGTTCGGGTCCTGTCTACCTACTTAAAATTGGATAAGGCCATACTTGGCCTCACATCATAGGGTATTGGGAGCATCTATTGTCTCACATGCCCCATTTATTGTATTGTAGGCACACTTGCCATATAGGGAAATTCTTCACACTCTTTGTGGTACACACTCTAATGCTAGATGGACTCGAGTGTGATCCAATAGGACTCATTTTCACTCTTAGATTTAGAAATTTCACAAAGAAGGCCCATGTTTGGTTGACAATAGTGTGCGGGAGGTTTCTTAGATGTGAGCACACCACAACGATTACTAGAGACCACATATGATTGGTGTACCTTTTGACAACTTGTCAGGCTGTTAATGTGGTTACTATTATGTGTGATATGATGACCTATTCAAGTAGGTCTTTTACTAAATTCCTGCTACAACAGTAGGCCATGACAGAGCTTGTAAATTTCTACCCCTTTGAGGTAAGTGATTGATATTACCATAGTAAAAATACTAGAGGAGTTAGGAGGTCTGTCTATTACTGCTTCAGAGTGCCATGCTAAAGATGACTACCTTTCTGGACTAATGTATAGGATGGTGAGCCTTCAGCTGACTCTTGGTAGTTGAGCAGCCACTCTAGAGGAAATTATGGAGGTTGATGCTCGGTATCCATTGAATGCCTATGAATTACTCACGTACAAGATTGGAGAGTAGTTTGAGGAGCCTCTGGACCATACACCTTCAGTAGCAGACCATGTCTCAGATAAGAATGATTGGATCCTCATACTATGCACCTGCAGATGATGATGAAGAGTGATCAAAGAGTTCTTTTTTTCCTCTATCTCACTTTTGTTTGATTTGAGGCACTAGGGACAATGCCTATTTTATGTTTAGATTGAGGAAGGGAGAAACTCATATTTATTTGCTATTGACCTATACTACTCATATTTATTTTCTATTGACCTGTAATAAGTATATTTGAATTATTTTTATTTTTGGTCACTTGACCATTATTTTGATTGGTTTCATGGTTTCTAGGACATAATGATTCCATTATTTTGATCGGTTTCATGGTTTCTAGGATATAATGATTTTCATTTGGTTTGTAATAGTAAAATTAGGATTTTAATACTCTTAAGTGGTTTGATTAATTATGTAGTATTAATTAAATTATTTTTTAGAAATTTTTATTTTTTTGGTGTCGTATCAATAGTTAGCTTTGTTGATACAACCCTTGTGTATTATTTTTTATTCTTTTACTAAGAGAGTCCTTTGAATCATATGTCATAATATTTTTGGTAATTCTTAGGATTTTTTTTTTAAAAATTAGTTTCTTTTTAGGAATAGAAAGAGAGTAACTCGAATGCCTTAAATAAGCTAGGTGCTTAACCTAGACTTGCTAAGATTGCATAGGAAACTCTCATAAAAGCATTATGCATAAAAGGTAGATACTCTAGTTGAGACATGTAGGCTCTGGAATTGAGTCTAAAACAACTAATAAAGGGCTTAAAATATGCTTATTGATAGTGAGCCATCTTGTCGGTTATGTATTATTGTATGTTGAAGTTTTGGTTTATTCTGTGTTTTGGATTAATATCTATAACTTTCCCGGTGTGTGTTCAAAGTAAAACAAAGTAGAGATTCGTAGGACATAATTATGATATTTCTTTGAAAGACAAATTTTGACCACTTTGTTCCTACAATATCATTATCCATGGTTATTCCTTTTGCGCCTCTTAAGTTTATTTTCTTGGATAGCCAGTTAACCTTTGCCATTTCTATGATTAAACTTGCATGAATTTGATATAAAGTCTCGAGTATATTTTGAAAGTTAAAATATAGAAAGTAAAGGATATAGAGTGGTGAATCAAGATAGGAATGGTGTGGAAAAAATATAACGAAAGAATACGTGTGCATAATGGTAACTATTGTAGTAATGTGATCAAGGTTGAAAAGAAAAGAAATATAGAATTGCTCCTTCCTAATAATGAATCAAAAAGGGGCAAATGCTTAAAAAGAAAAGATGATGCAAAAGGCAAGAAAAAGAGAGTTAATATTGGTAGAAAAAGAAGAAAAGCTAGAATAAATGTTGTAAGTCTTAAAATTGCATAGGGAGAGCAATCACTATTCTAACGAAATAATTCCTACCCATCCCTCAGCTAACATTACAATCAAATAAAAACCTTTTCACCTTATGTTTTGTGCTTCAGTTAATGGAACATTACACTAAAGGGAATATTATAATATATCATGCATACATGTGAATTCTTTTGAGTGAGTGAGCAAATTTGTTTCATTTATATGCCCTAAAAAATTGTTATCTATTAGGAATTGTACATGTGAGAAGGCATCTCTCTTGAAGTAAGGAAACATAGGTGACATAATTTTCATGATCTATTCAACTTCTTTGCTTGATAGTGTAATAATTATTTTCCCAATCTATGATGTTTGAAGAGTTAGTTTTAGAGGTTTCATAGTTTTGATAGAAGTCTCTTGTGTTGAAGTGTTCAATGCACCTTGTTTGAGAGTCTATTGCATGTGGTATCTTGGAAATCTGGGAGAAGATATTCTAAGGATTGTATAGTTGAAGAAAGGGTTAAACCTAGAGGGTTAGTAGTTGTTTGAGGATAAACAAAGGTTAAAGTGTGGGGTTGTGATATGTGTCTAAGTTACTCTTATTTCTGCTACTTTTTACTCATATTTGAGCATTGTTTTAGAGATAATCTTATTTTATTCTTGTAGTATATGAGCTTAAAATTATGTCAATTGGCCATATACTCCACTATATCTCTCTTCATTCGGGGCCACCAATAAAGCTATCTCAAGTCACGGTACATCTTGGTTGCACCCGGATAAATAGAGTATCGGGAACCATGAGCTTCTGCAAGCAAACTCAAAACCATATCACAAACATGAGGCACACACACACGTCCTATCACCATCAATACTCCACACACATCAAGTGTGGTATCTTGAGCCTCACTACACACCACCTTGTTTGAAATCTTGTCTAACTTTGCATCCTCAAATTGCTTAGCCTTGATTTGATCAAGGAATATTGACCTTACCTCCATACTAGCCAACACTTCAACCATTTCAGACACTCCAATTTGTATAAACCATATTACTAGAGTTTGTATCTCTCTAGTCAAAGGTTGCCTTGTTACCCTCAAGTAAGCCAAACTGCTCATACGCACAGATTTCCAGCTTAATGCATCTGTCACCGCATTGGCCTTGCCTGGATGGTATTGGATGGTCACATCATATTCTTTCAAAAATTTCGTCCATTGTCTCTGTCTTAAATTCAAACCGCTTTGAGTAAAAACATACTGTAAACTGCGATGGTCTGTAAACACTACATACTTGACACTATAAAGGTAGTGTCCTCATATGTTAAGTGCAAAAACCACCGCTGCAAACTCTAAGTCATGGGTCTAATAATTCTTCTCATGAGGCTTCAACTGCCTTGAAGTATAAGCAATCACATTCCTATACTGCATCAACAAAAAACCCAAACCAGAGCGTGACGCATCATAAAACACAATGAAATCCTTACCTTGGCAAAGCAAGGATTGGAGTTGTGGTCAAAAGAAACTTGAGCTTTTGAAATCTCTCTTCACATTTGTAAGACCAAACAAATGGAATCTCCTTCTGTGTCAGTCTTATCAAATGAGTAGAAATAGAGGGAAATGTTTTTACAAACCTGCGATAGTAGCTAGCAAGACCCACAAAACTTTGAACCTCAGTCACAGATCTAGGCGAAACCCAACTCTTGACTGCCTTAATCTTTTAGGGATCTACCATCATCCCTTTTTCTAAACTCACATGCCCTAAAAAGGCCACAGATGACATCCATAACTCATATTTAGAGAACTTAGCATAAAACTACTGATCCTTCAAAATCCCTAAGACTATACGAAGATGACCTGTATGTTCCTCCTTACTCTTGGAGCAAATCAAAATGCCATCAATAAAAAAATCTCAAATGAATCCAAGAAAGACTTGAAAATACAATTCATCAAACTCATGAATGTTGCTGGTGCATTAGTTAACCCAAAAAATATCATTAAGAACTCGTAATGCCCATACCGATTCCTAAAAGCTATCTTGGGTATATCCTCAGTATGAATCTTTAACTAGTGATACCCTGACCTTATGTCTATCCTGGAGAAAACTAAAGCACCCTATAACTGGTTAAAAAAATCATTTATTTGGGGCAAAGGATATTTATTCCTGATGGTAACCTTATTCAACTGCCTATAGTCTATACTTATTCTCATGCTACCATTCTTCTTCTCAACGAACAACACTGTAGCACCACAAGGCAAAGCATTAGGATGAATGAATCCCTTATTAAGTAACTCCTGCTACTGAGTCTTGAGTTCTCTCTACTCAGCTAGAGCCATTCTATAGGGTTGAATTGGATGAGTACCCACCTCTAAATCAATGCAAAAGTCAATGTCCCGATCTGGAGGCATACCAGGCAAGTTTGTGGGAAATACATCCTGAAAATTTGACACTATGGGAACTGACTCAATAGAAGGGACCTCTGCACTAACATCCTGAAGATGTACTAAAAACGCCAGATACCCTTTCCCAACTAACTTCTTAGCTCGAATAAAAGAAATAATTTTCACAGATCCAGACTTATACACCCCTTCCCAATCTAACTTATCCATCCCAAGCATCTCTATAGTCATAGCCTTCATATTACAATTTAGAACAACATGATACAGTGATAACCAAGTCATTCCTAGGATGACATCAAAATCAAGCATATCCAGAATTACCAAATCTACCTAATTCTGTAAACCCATTAACATAACAGATCAAGCATAATACACTTGAGTCACTACCACAGAGTCGCCAACTAGAGTAGATATATACACAAGTGAGTCAAGCATATCACAAACCATGTCTTAACCCAACCCAAATTTAACTGATACATAAGAATAAGTGGAACCTAGATCAAATAAGACCATAGCCATCTGATCACAAATGAGAATAGTACCTATAATGATAGCACTTGAAGCCTCTGCCTTAGATTTGCCTGGGAAGGCATAGCAATAAGATCTATCATTGATTTGAGCAACCTCTCTAGCAGGTTGAGCACCACCTCTCCCTGTATTACCACCATCTTGATTTCCACCATGGCCACCTTGATGATTACTATGCCTACCCTGTGAATGACTTTTACCATTACTACCTCCACCTCTACCAGTTGGAACCATAACTCTTGTTTGCTGCTGCCCCTAAACACCAGCCTGCCTACCCCTAAACACCAGCCTGCCTACCATCAGGACAATCCCCTCTTGAAGTTCCCCACAACACCATAACTATAGTAAGCTTGATCTAGGAAGGGCATGCTAGTAGAAGAATCTGAAGCCACTTAGCTTCTCACAACTAAGGACTACTGAGTGCTCCCTGATAAAACCACGGTAGATGCTGGCAGAGTTGACTGAATTGGGTAAGATGGATAAGATTGATGACCACAACCCCTAGAGTAAGAACCATTGAAGTTACCCGCATTCAGGGCCTTCTTTTCTATTACCTTAGCCTGACCTTGATTAGGTTAACTTTGGTCAATATTTTGTGATTCGAGCATCATATTTTGGCTCTAAAATTTTTATTAGATCCAAAACATTCATTTTAGATTAGTACCATAGTTGGTGCGGGTCTCGAGGTCTTTTTGTGATTTTTGAGTGTTTGGTTAAAATATTTGCTTTTATTTCACCTAAAGTTGGTTTTACAGATAATTTGTTGATAGCAATCTATTTTTGTAAAATTGATGATTTTTATTAGTCTGGAATGTTGAATTTATCCTAGAAGCATAGTTGGGTTGTGTTGGGGAGGTCTCGAATGAGTTTTGGGTAGTTGTTTGGAGTTTGGGATTTTACGGTGTTTAGTTTTAATAGTATCACCTGAATTTAATGAGCTATTTTGTGTGTGTGTATGATAACATTAGATCCATATCAAAATTTTGGAACCAACACAAATGGAATCGATGAATTTTATGTCTGTATGAGGGAGATATTGTCACGCCCCGAATCCCATCGGGATGGATTGACACCCGTAGACGACATGGACCGAGGGAACCAAACTTTGCTTCTATTCATTCATGTGCATGTCATAGTTAACACCACCATCACGTAAGAACATGAAAGGTAAAATACAGAAAAACATGGAACATGGGACACATATATATATATACATATGAAAAACTTGGCCGTTGAGGCCATCAAGTCAAAACGTCATGTACCATCTTACATCTATTCACCCACATACATCTACAAAAGCCTCTACATAGACATTTACCAAAACCAACTGAAAGTCGGGACAAATCCCCGCTTTATACAACATATACAACACCAAAACATATGAACAACTATGACTCGGAGAAGCCCCGAACTAACTGGAGCTCACCAATGATCTGCAATAACTGGCAACCTACTGTGGAGGCCTACTAGTACCTGCGCCTACAGCAAGTAAGGTAAATTCCCCAAGAGGGGTCAGTACGAAGAATGTACTGAGTATGTAAGGCCATATGAAACTTGTAAGATATGTAAGTATGTCAAAGAACTCAAGTTCAAATGCATAACCAATATAGATAAGTCACAATGTAGATGAGTCACTATTCTGTACTTTGGAAACCATGTATGTTGCTTTCATTACATTCTTTGAACCTTTACTTCCATGATTATTCATCTTTGCCTTTGACCTGTGATACCCGGGCCCCGACTGAACAGTGGGTTTTAAACATAACAAAGCGTTATGTTGGGATCGTCTCAAGCTAGGCTTATGACCCTAGAGCTGCCACCCTATGAATCAATGTATATATCAAGATCGGCTCGAGCTAGGTTAGTACCTCTAGAGCTGCCACCTATTCAACATTTCAGGTTCGGTTAGAGCTAGGTTATTACCCCTAGAGCTGCCCCCTGTCAGGATCGGTCCGAGCTAGACTTATGCCCCCAGGACTGCCCCCTGATCCAACAACCTCTGGATCGGCTTGAGCTAGGTATTTTGCCCCCAAAGCTTCCACCCATACTTGATCATTGACCACATATGCATTACTTTGAGATTGGTACCATGATAGTCACAATTTTACTTGAAGCTTTGGATCATTAACCAATGAGTGATAGACATGTACATAAACATTGTGAGAAACATAACATTAGGAGAACCATAACACCATTGGAACCATTGGACAATATTCCTTGAACAAGAGACATGAGTATAATCACTATTGGAACATTGGAACATAACCTTATTTGATCTTTTGGAACATTAACCATGAATATGAGACATGAGATTCACCAATGATCAATGAGTAGGAAATATATGACAATGATCATGGATTACCGGATATGGGATACCTTAGCACATTTGGGGATGGAACAAGCGTAATGTCAATGTGAATACTACTTGCCGCAGAAAAATACAGACAGAGTAACCTTACATACCTTGTACTCTCAATACGGATATACAATCTTAGAGGTGCATACAATAGTCCCGCTCCTTCTTTATGTGTCACTCTACAACACAAAAACACAACGGGATTTACATTAACCACCAACTACTTTACAAATGCATATAACCTCAATGAGTCACATGTTTGCCCTTAAACATGGCATTTCCCCTTTGACAAAACCATTGATAAGATTATTATTCCAAAAATCTCCCAATATTCCCAACATTTACCAACACATGATAATTAATACATTTCACCACAACACTTCTCCTTTGCACTTTCCTACCCATACCACATCACAAATAGTCCATCAATTCACCTTAATACACTTTATAGCACATATCGGCCAAAATCCCACAATTTACACTTATAGAAAAATAACAAATTTAATAACAAAATAACACCATACACGTTCATATTTTATCCATACCATGATCTTTCATCAAAGGCACAAGTCCTAATTCAAGCTTGAATCCCATGGATCACAAATCTTATACAAAAACACAAAGTACCATGTCTAAAACGCATGAGGGTTTACAAATGAATAAAATCTGATTTTTGGGTCTATATATAGTCCTTTGGGTCATCCTTAGCCATTTTTGGCATTTAATGCTATATTTGACTTAGTCAATAGAAGATTGGGTCATGTGACCTATGTCTTTTGCCTCATTTTGGGCTTTTATTGAGCCCAAATTACTTAACCCAATAAAATAAATAATTTCTCATGTTTAAGTCATCTTATACATTTTACAACAATATTCCCACTCATGCTACTCATATCCGTAGCCTCAATCCCAAAAACAAGTGATTCTAGCCACGTTTGACTTATTTTGACCATAAGGGCAAAACTGTCATTTTAACTCCAAATTTGTTCTCGAGTAATTTTATCATACCAATGTAATACTTTACTCATTTCATGTATATACTTGTGGTTGTAGAAGAAACGTGGCAAAAATAGGCTCAATACGTCCTCGGGTACCCTTGGGACTTAGAAAATTTCCAACTTTCGAAAAAGTGGCAAAACCAGAGTGGAACGCCCTTGGGAGCGCCATCTTGCTGCCTCTAGACTAAAATTTTTATCCCAAAGCGGCGTGTCACACCCCCCAACGTGCCCCTTACTTAGTTTTTTTTTTGAAAAATTCATTTTTCGACTTTTCTTCGCGGGTTGGTTAGATACTTCAAGTCCTATTCTTTAACTTACTTCTTAACTTTAATATACTTTTTTTAGAGGTCCTCTTAGCCTTGTTTTTAACCCCACAAATGTTCCACGAAAATCACAAAACACCTCCTATGAAGGTTTAATCACATATACGAGGGCGAAAGTCAATTTTCTCATCAATAGCATTACAAAATACATATGTATGGCTCTCGACACCCAAGTAAGCATTGTTCAATGTCATCAAGTAGGGTTAGGAAGGTACGGGGTGTTAAATTCTTCCCCTGTTAGGAACATTCGTCCTCGAATGTTAACGATATCTTTTCAATTACAACAAATGCATTTCTACATTAGCATACATATACATAAACACTTAAGGCTCATGGAGACTTACTTGTTATTGCTCCACTTCCGCACTTTAAACCTTTTCGTTCATTTGTAATAGATGGGGATGCTTGGATTTCATCATCTTTTCCGCTTCCCATGTGATCTCCTTTACTTGTTGATTCCTCCAAAGGACTTTTACGGAAGCTATGTCTTTATTCCTCAACCTCTTTACTTGTCGATCTAGGATAGCAATGGGTACCTCTTAATAAGTAAGATCCTTTGTAACATGAACATCTTCAATGGTAACAATATGAGATGGATCTCCTATGCATTTTTGAAGCATCAAAACATGAAATACCGGATGGACTGAGGAAAGTTCTTGAGGTAGTGCAAATTCATAAGCAACTTGCCCAAATCTTCTAATAACTTCATATGGGCCTATGTAACATGGACTCAATTTCCCTTTCTTTTCGAACCGCATTACCCCTTTCATCGGTGACACCTTTAAAAATACCCAATCACCTATGGCGAATTCAAGCCCTCTTCTTCTAACATCAACATATGACTTGTGGCGACTTTGGGCCATTTGTAATCGCTGTTGAATCACTTTAACCTTCTCCATAGCCTGATGAACAATATCTGGCCCAAGTAAAGCAGTTTCACCCGCTTCAAACCATCCGATTGGTGATCTACACTTTCTTCCGTACAAGGCTTCATAAGGTGCCATTTTAATACTTGAATGATAGCTATTGTTATATGCAAATTCAATAAGAGGCAAATGGTCATCCCAACTGCCTTGAAAATCTAACGTGCATGCTCGTAGCATATCTTCAAGTGTCTGAATAGTATGTTCTGATTGTCCATCAGTCTGAGGATGGAAAGCTGTACTCAAATTCACCTGTGTACCCAAACTCTGCTAAAAAGATCTCCAAAAGTATGCTGTGAATTGTGCTCCTCTGTCTGATATAATGGAAAGTGGAATGCCATGCAATCATACTATCTCTTTCACATACAACTTCGCATAATCCTCAGCTGTATAGGTCGTCTTGACTGGTATAAAATGCGCTGACTTGGTAAGCCTGTCCACTATAACCCATATAGAATCAAACTTCCGCAATGTACGAGGCAAACCTATAATGAAATCCATATTAATCATATCCCATTTCCAGACTGGAAGATTGATACATTGCATGTAACCTCCTGTTTTTTGATGCTCTACTTTCACTTGTTGACAATTCGGGCATTGCGCGGCAAATTGTGCAATGTTCTTTTTCATATTTCCCCACCAATACATTTCTTTCAAGTCATGGTACATTTTAGTAGCATCCGGATGAATAGAATAGCGCGAATGATGCGCCTCTATCATAATTCGTGTCCTCAACTCATCTACGTCCGATACACATAATCTCCCTTGACATTGAAGTACCCCTTCTTGTGTAAGATCAAATGGCTTGGTCAAATTCTGCTGTAGATTCTCCTTTAGCTATAATAAAATAGAATCCGCAAACTGCTTCTCTTTCACTTCAGCTATCAAGGAGGTTTCTGCTTCATTTTGCACAATAACCCTTTCATCTGGAGATTCAATAAGTCGAACTCCCAAGCTGGCTAGTTGATGTAAATCTTTGATTATCTCTTGCTTGTCAATCAACTGGCCACTAGTGCTTTCTACTGCCTTGCGGCTCAATGCATCATCTACTACATTTGCTTTGCCTGGATGATAAAGAATATCAATATCATAGTCTTTTATGAGCTCTAACCACCTTCGCTGCCTCAAATTGAGTTCCTTCTGCTTAAAAAGATATTGCAAACTTTTGTGATCACTATAAATATCGACATGAACTCCATACAAATAATGACACCATATCTTTAAAGCAAAGACTACCGCTGCCAATTCAAGATCATGTGTGAGATAATTTTTCTCATGTGGACACAACTATCGTGAGGCATATGTTATGACATTACCGTGTTGCATCAATACACATCCGAGGCCAATCCCGAAAGCATCACAATACACTACATAACCTTCCGTGCCTTCGGGAAGCACTAAAACTGGTGTGGAGGTTAATTTATCTTTCAACCTTTGGAAGCTTTTCTCGCACGCATCATTCCATTGAAATTTTACTGCCTTATGTGTAAGATTTGTTAACGGTGCAGCAATGGAAGAAAAACCATCCACAAATCTTCCGTAATAACCTGCCAGTCCAAGAAAACTATGAATTTTTGTGGGTGTCGTAGGTCTTGGCCAATTTTTCACTGCTTCAATCCTTTGTGTATCAACCTGTATGCCTTCATCTGACACAATGTAACCCAAGAATGCAACTGATTTTAGCCAAAACTCACATTTGGAGAACTTGGCATACAACTTACGCTCACGGAGAATCTGTAACACTTTTCGCAAGTGATTAGCATGGTCTTTCGGTGATCTTGAATAAACTAGGATGTCATCTATAAATACCATGACGAACACGTCCAGAAATGGCTTAAACACCTTATTCATCAAATCCATAAACACAGTCGGAGCATTTGTTAGTCCAAATGACATAACTAAAAATTCATAATGGCCATACCGTGTTCGGAAAGCTGTCTTGGGTACATCTTCTTCTCTAACTCTGACTTGATGGTAACCCGACCTCAAGTCGATCTTGGAAAAACACTTGGCACCCTATAAATGATCAAACAAATCATCAATTCGAGGGAAGGGGTATTTGTTCTTGATCGTTACCTTATTCAATTGCCTATAGTCGATGCACATTCTCAATGTGCCATCTTTCTTCCATACAAATAATACCTGTGCACCCTACGGGGACATACTAGGCCTAATGAAGCCTTTGTCCAGCAAATCTTTCAATTGCTCCTTCAATTCACGCAATTCTGCTGGAGCCATTCTATATGGAGGAATAGAAATAGGCTGAGTGCCTGAAATCACATCAATGCCAAATTCTACTTCCCGTTCTGGGGGCAAACCTGGAAGATCCTCTGGGAACACATCTAGAAATTCATTGACCAATGGAACCAACTGTGGAGTTAGTGGTTCCACATCCTTATCTTTCACCCGTACTAAATGACATATGTAACCCTTTGCAATCATTTTCCTGGCTTTCAGATAGGAAATAAATCTCCCTCGTGGTGGCCCTACATTACCCTGCCATTCAAGAACATTTTCTTGCGGAAAAGAAAACTGCACCTTCTTGGCCCGGCAATCTACCGTGGCATAACAAGAGGCCAACCAATCCATTCCCATAATCACATCAAAATCCACCATGTCTAATTCAATGAGATCGGCCAACGTATCATGACCACACACAGTAAACACATAGTTACGATATACTCTCTTTGCAATAATATATTCAACAATCGGTGTAGACACTTCAATTGATTTTATTAATAATTCTGGTGCCTTTGCAAATTTTGCAGCAACCAATGGAGTAACATAGGAAAATATAGAACCAGGGTCAATTAATGTATAGACATTATATGAGAATATGGATAATGTACCTGTGACAACATCAGGGGAAGCCACTGAATTCTGCCGATCCACTAAATCATAAGTGCGATTCTGGACCCTGCTAGTACTGGCTGCTCCTCTAGCACCCCTACCACGGCCCACAGGCTATACACCTCAGCCCAGTGAAGGAACCGATACTGATGACACAACGGCCGATCCTGCCGGTAGTGCTATACCACTCATGCTCCTCTGGGGACACTCTTTCATCATGTGTCCCATCATACTGCATCGAAAACAAGCATTTGTCCCCACTCGGCATGTACCTGTATGAATACACCCGCAGTGCTGACACTGCTGACTAGGAAAACCTACTGCCTGTGATCCATGAACTCTACTACTCTGCCCAGATGGACCACCCCTAGACCCTCGAAACTGTGAGTGAGCACCCCCTGTGGAATAGGAGAACGATGGTCTAGGTGGTCTCGGAAACATACGAGGCCTAGATCCTCCTTGGGACATCATAGGTGGTCCCATAGGTCTAGCCCTTTTGGACTTTCCCCTGTCAAATTCATGTACCCTTCGTCTCTGTCTTTGATCTTCCATTTTCTGGGCGAAGGCCTGAATTCTCGCTATGTCCATGTCCTTATTCAAGGAAGCAATTGTGTAATCCCTTACCAAATATGGCTCTAGTCTGTCCACATATCTATGGACTCTGTCTGTCATCGTAGCCACAACATTTGGCGCATATCGAGCCAAGGAATTAAATTGCAAACTGTATTCCCTGACGCTTAAATTTCCTTGACGGAGATTTAGAAACTGATCCGTACGTGCCTCACGAATCTCATAGGGCAAGTAATGATCAAGGAAAGACACTTTAAACTCTTCCCACGTAGGTGGATTTGCACCAATATCACGGGATTTCTTCCAATCCTCGTACCACAATATTGCCTCTCCTTTCAATCTATACGCAGCAAGTTCAACTGTTTCTACCCCTGTCACGTGCATAACTTCCAAAGCCCTCTGAGTTTGATCCACGAAGTCCTGTGGATCTGCTTTTGGATCTGATCCTGTGAAGATAGGAGGGTCCAGTTTTAAGAAATCCTGTGTTCTGCGACTTGCCACTCTAGCCGCATTATCATCATGTGTCAATGGACCAGGTCGTCCTTGAATCTGGGCTGCCACTAACTGTGTCAACATATGAACTACATTTCTAAGATCCTGATTTGTGGCATTCATTGGTGGTTCTGCGAGTACTTCTCTACCAACTGGCTCCTCCGGAGATGGAAAAGTAGACGAAGACCGCGATGAAATTTCAGCATTTTCCCCACCCTGACTAGCTTGGTCAGGTGGTAGTCTACTCATTCCTTCTTTCGTAGGCACATCTACCTGATTCCCTTTACCTTTACCTCTTCTCGTGATTGGCATTTTGACTATATCAAGGAAAAACAATTACCTTGATCAGATATAATTCAACTTATAACACTGGCTCTATTGCACGATCTAGAAGTGAAGAAAAGAAACAACATCCTAAATGTACCGTAGCCTCCTACTTATAAATGTGGTATACAACACATCGATAAGTAAGACTCTACTCATACACGGCTTTGTAGACACCCTTAGAATGACCTGCTCTGATATCACTTTTGTCACGCCCCGAATCCCATCAGGACGGATTGGGACCCATAGTCGACATGGATCGAGAGAACCAAACTTTGCTTCTATTCATTCATGTGCATTTCATAGGTAACACCACCATCACGTAAGAACATGAAAGGCAAAATACGGAAAAACATGGAACATGGGACATATATATATATACATATGCAAAACTTGGCCGTTGAGGCCATCAAGTCAAAACGTCATGTACCATCTTACATCCATTCAGCCACATACGTCTACAAAAGCCTCTACATAGACATTTACCGAAACCAACTGAAAGTCGGGACAAGTCCCCACTTTATACAACATATACAACACCAAAACATATGAACCAGCTATGACTAGGAGAAGCCCCAAACTAACTGGAGCTCACCAATGATCTGTAATAACTGGCAACCTACTGTTGAGGCCTACTAGTACCTGCGCCTACAACAAGTAAGGTAAATTCCCCAAGAGGGGTCAGTACGAAGAATGTACTGAGTATGTAAGGCCATATGAAACTTGTAAGATATGTAAGTATGTAAAAGAACTCAAGTTCAAATGCATAACCAATATAGATAAGTCACAATGTAGATGAGTCACTATTCTGTACTTTGGAAACCATGTATGTTGCTTTCATTACATTCTTTGAACCTTTACTTCCATGATTATTCATCTTTGCCTTTGACCTGTAATACCCGGGCCCCGACTGAACAGTGGGTTTTAAACATAACATAGCGTTATGTTGGGATCGTCTCGAGCTAGGCTTATGACCTTAGAGCTGCCACCCTATGAATCAATGTATATATCGTGATCGGCTCGAGCTAGGTTAGTACCTCTAGAGCTGCCACCCATTCAATATTTCAGGTTCAGCTCGAGCTAGGTTATTACCCCTAGAGCTGCCCCCTATCAGGATCGGTCCGAGCTAGACTTATGCCCCCAGGACGTCCCCCTGATCCAACAACCTCGGGATCGGCTTGAGCTAGGCATTTTGCCCCCAAAGCTGCCACCCATACTTGATCATTTACCACATATGCATTACTTTGTTTATTACTTTGAGATTGGTACCATGATAGTCACAACTTTACTTGAAGCTTTGGATCATTAACCAATGAGTGAGAGACATGTAAATAAACATTGTGAGAAACATAACATTAGAAGAACCATAACACCATTGGACAATATTCCTTGAACAAGAGACGTGAGTATAATCACTATTGGAACATTGGAACATAACCTTATTTAATCTTTTGGAACATTAATCATGAATATGAGACATGAGATTCACCAATGATCAATGAGTAGGAAATATATGACAATGACCATGGATTACCGGATATGGGATACCTTAGCACATTTCAGGATGGAACAAGCGTAATTTCAATGTGAATACTACTTGCCGCAGAAAAATACGGACAGAGTAACCTTACATACCTTGTACTCTCAATACGGATATACAATCTTAGAGGTGCATACAATAGTCCCGCTCCTTCTTTATGTGTCACTCTACTACACAAAAACACAACGGGATTTACATTAACCACCAACTACTTTACAAATGCATATAACATCAATGAGTCACATGTTTGCCCTTAAACATGCCATTTTACCTTGACAAAACCATTGATAAGATTATTATTCCAAAAATCTCCCAATATTCCCAACATTGACCAACACATGATAATTAATACATTTCACCACAACACTTCTCCTTTGCACTTTCCTACCCATACCACATCACAAATAGTTCATCAATTCACCTTAATACACTTCATAGAACATATCGGCCAAAATCCCACAATTTACGCTTGTAGAAAAATAACAAGTTTAATAATAAAATAACACCATACACGTTCATATTTTATCCATACCATGATCTTTCATCAAAGGCACAAGTCCTAATTCAAGCTTGAATCCCATGGATCACAAATCTTATACAAAAACACAAAGTACCATGTACAACATTTCCAAGAACAACCAACATGATTTACATACTCTTTCATGCATATAATATATTAATACATAACAATAATCACTTACCCAAGCTTGAAAAGTGATGATCTTGCTCCAAGAATTGACTTTGAGTTCTTAGGGTTTGAGAGAAATGTTTGAGAAAATATCTAAAAAGCATGAGGGTTTCCAAATGAATAAAATCTGATTTTTGGGTCTATATATAGTCCTTGGGGTCATCCTTAGCCATTTTTGGCATTTAATGCTATATTTGGCTTAGGCAATAGAAGATTGGGTCATGTGACCCATGTCTTTTGCCTCATTTTGGGCTTTTATTGAGCCCAAATCACTTAACCCAATAAAATCAATAATTTCTCGTGTTTAAGTAATCTTATACATTTTACAACAATATTCCCACTCATGCTACTCATATCCGTAGCCTCAATCCCAAAAACAAGTGATTCTAGCCACGCTTGACTTATTTTGACCATAAGGGCAAAACTGTCATTTTGACTCCAAATTCGTTCTCGAGTAATTTTATAACACCAATGTAATACTTTACTCATTTCATGTATATACTCATGGTTATATAAGAAACGTGACAAAAATAGGCTCAATACGTCCCCGGGTACCCTTGGGACTTAGAAAATTTCCAACTTTCAAAAAAGTGGCAAAACCAGCGTGGCACGCCCTTGGGCGCGCCATCTTGCTACCTCTGGACCAAAATTTTTATCCCAGAGCGGTGTGTCACACACCCCAGCGCGTCCCTTACTTAGTTTTTTTTTTTTGAAAAATTCATTTTTCGACTTTTCTTCGCGGGTTTGGTTAGATACTTCAAGTCCTATTCTTTAACTTACTTCTTAACCTTAATATACTTTGTTTAGAGGTCCTCTTAGCCTCGTTTTGAACCCCACAAATGTTCCACGAAAATCACAAAACACTTCCTATGAAGGTTTAATCACATATACGAAGGCGAAAGTCAATTATCTCATCAATAGCATTACAAAACACATATGTATGGCTCTCGACACCCAAGTAAGCATTGTTCAACGTCGTCAAGTAGGGTTAGGAAGGTACGGGGTGTTACAGATATGTCCATTTTAGTGCAAACAACTATTTCTAGTACAACAGAGGTCACGACCGTGATGATTCACCCTGAAAGGCCTTTTCGACTTTAGGCCTTTAGTCATTACCTCGAAGGCACGCCACTGTATGTTCCAGCATTTATTTAAAGCTAGATTTCATTGTTTTTCATATTTTTGACATTATGGGAGCTAGAAAGCTCTCATTTAGGCTATTCTCAAAGCATTTTTCTCATAATATAATTGGGAATGTGATTCTACCTTCATTGTTTCCATTTTCCAAGAAATTCTATTAACTATTCATGATTTCTACCCAAAGTTGAGAATCAAAACACCATTTTCACCATTTTTGGGGATTGGGAACTTGGATTTAGGATATTCCAAAGGATTTTAGAGATTTCTTTAATGGGTATGTTTCTAAACCTTGAATTTATCATTTTTATACTGATTTCATTACAATTTCAACTTATAATATTTGATTTTAAACATGATTTTGGTTGGTTTTACCCGATAAAGTATAAAATAGATTTTTCTTCAATTTCAATTCTAATTTCAACTTAATTTTCCTTGGGATTTCAGGTTTAGAACCCTAAGATTATGGGGAACATGACTCTTTACAAGAATTCTAGTTTTACCCTTTTTTGGGGGGGGGTTAATTTTTAAAGTCATTCTGGACCCAGAACCAAAGTGCATCGATATGGGTATCATTTGACTCCTTTTGACTTATACATGAGATATTTGATTAGATTGGATTTTTTGGTGATTATTCGTGGGGGTAGAGCTTCTGATTGATTCTTTGGACTGTGTTTTCTCTTGCGGATCTTTTTTAAGGTAATATGAGATGTACCTAGACTCTTTTCTGAGGTGTTTATGTGTTATGTGCTTATCTGCTTGTGTTTTATGAATCGCTAAGGGTTTGAAGGTCCCACTTAGATGAAATAGCGAGCATCACCATTGGTACCAGAGTCTATTAAGGGGTTGTAGTAATATAATCATTAGCTTGTCTATTCTTGTTACTTGAGAATATGCTTAGGGTAAATTGTAGATAGATGCCTTATTGATCTTGAGTAAACTTATAGTAAGTATTTATGTAGGAGTTTGATTATGTAAGTGAGTTTTGATGGATAACTTGGGATTTTAGTGACCATTTAAGGTTTAATCGAATCTGTAGCAGTTGATGTAAATAATGGGGTTTAGAAATCTCTAAAGATATAATAGATATTAGACTAGATTCATAGTTGAGAAAGTAATATTGGCTTAGACATTAGGTAAGTAAATGAAGGTAAACTTTGGGGGTGTTGTTAACTAGTCTAGCATCCCTTTTAGTAATTTAGTATAAGAGTGGTATATTTTGATAAGGATGGAACTTAGTGTATGAAACAAACTAAGTTTTAAGGTAAGTTTTCTATATTTTCATTATTTGAATTGTTTATTATTTTTGTGTTTCCCGTGGGTTTGGGGGGGAAGGGAGGGGGGGGGCTTATGTGAATATTACTATTAGCTTAAGATATTATTATTATTGTGATGCCCGTGTGGGTGCTGGTATTGGACTTATTTGTGCATTATTTGCCTTATTATAGTTGTGATTCCCGTTGGGGGCTTGACTTGACATTATAAGCCTTATTTGTGCATTAATTGCCTTTATTATTATTGTGATGCCTGTGTGGGAGATTGAATTGATATTATAGGCCTTATTTGAGTATTATTTGCCCTTATCATTATCATGATGCTCGAGAAAGGGGCTTGTATTATTATTACTAATGTCTTACATGACTATTTATTCCAATGGTGTCACGCGATGGCTTCTATCATGAATTATTGACACATTGAGGTAATTTTTAGCTCATTTATACCGGTATTGAATTGATTATTATCTTTATACTGAATGGTTATGAGCATTACATCCTTATTTTATCCATACATATTCATGAAATTGGTACTACTGAGAAAAAATATTTTTGAAAGAAAATGAAATACTTTACAAAATTCTTGATCGTGGGACGTGCCGAAAAGGTGATTGAGATATAAGATACACCAATTTTAAAAGAAAATAAAACACTTTACAAAACCCTTGGCGGAGGGATGTACCAACAAGGTGATTGAGATATGATATTGAGATTGTGAAAGTATATGGGTTACGAACCCCCCATGGGTCTTGTACTGGGAGTATTAGCTCAGAAGGTGTATATGATTCCATGCAATGGCTTATGTCATTATCATCCCACCATCATCACTTTTATTGCATTGGATCACTTGCATTTCATTGCATTTCGTTGAATGGTTGATACATTTGATTATTCCCTTTTGTATTGTACTACTGTGATTGCACCTTGTTTTTGATATTATGTTGTAAGAACCCTTTCTGTCATTACATTTTTCCTAAATTAAGAGTAAGAAAATTTAGGCTAGACTAGTCTTAAAAAAAATCTAAACATGGTATGGTCTAGGGTAATCCGAAAATGTATTAGTTAAAGGTTAAGTGATTTGAGATGATATTATGATAACTAAGACGATAAGGAATATGTATGAATTTTCAGAAGTGAATTCGAGTGAGTAGAACTTCCAATATCGAATTTGACACAAAGGGGTTAATCCGGGATGCTGAAATCCAGTGGTCTGTTGTAAAAATGGCAAAATTGGGAAAAATCCTAAGTTTTTGCCTTGCCCACCCCATTATAGCGGGTGGAAGGACGCTACCACTGCACTACTATATCGGGAGTCAGCTTTGGTCAATCCTACCATAACGGGCAGATTGCTATAGTAGGATAGGGTTGATATAGCGGGATATGTGCTGATTAATGCAGAAAATACCCCAAAAATATTATTTTCATTCCATATTTGTCTAAGGGATGGGAAAGGCAATTTTGGGCAATTTCAATCCATTTTTAATCAATTTCCTTCATAAAGCTAAGTTAATCCCTTACACTAACTAGTTTTTTGATTAGTACTTCTTAGAATCACTAGTTTTCAGGTTTTAGAAAGTATTTAACTTGACCTAGGTGAATTTTCTTGATCAATTAGGTAAATTAAGTGCAAAACCTTTGGGTTTTGGTTAAAAAATTGTTAATTTATGATTGCATTCTTAGAATTCACCAATATATTCATAAAATTAGTGGAATTAAGGTTGAATGATGGTAGAAAACACTAGAACGGGAGGAATGATCATGAAATTAACCGTATGGTTATAGGATTAGGTTGTAATCCTTGAATGTACTAGGTGATTGTCTGAATTGTGATCATGTTATTATTTTAGACCACAACCAAGCCAAAATCACACAAAAAGGCAAGGATCAAGTTTAATATTGTGGTACAAGCTTGGATTGAGGTAGGTGACACTTTATTATAGTTAAAACCCAACTTGATTTATGTGTGCCTATTAACTATTCCTTCATATACTTATTACAATGCATGTTCAAAGAAAATAAATAGTTGAATGATATCCTAAGTGTTAATCAAATGCAATTACGTTATATTAAAAGCTTGTTGATTGTATAAGTGTGGTTGTTGTTTTCATTGTGGATGTAATTTCTGTGATATCATGTTAATTATTGAGAGATGCATCGGTATTTGGAAATCATCACGAAATTGGGTGATATAAAGTTGTCAGGCACTAGATACATGCGATTTTGGTACATGGACAAGAGCTAGTCCCCTGCAGGTCATGGCTGGTGGTAGACCATAAGACCCTTAGCATGTGTGTACAAAGTATTAGTGAGTGTGACGGTTCCTTGAGTGAACGTGTTTAATTGTTTACTTGTAATATTTTGTTCCTTGAGTGAGCTAGGATTATGATTAGTGTCATTGTTGTTGTTGAAATAGATCCTTAAGTGGTCTGAGATAAATTACAAAGGATTGACATAACTCTCTAATTATCTATTTACTTATGTATTTGATACAAGGTGTAGTATATTGTTATTGAGTCAGGGTTTGTTGACTTGGATTGATGCTAGAGTCATGGTCTCAACTTGAGTTGTTATCTATCTTGACTTGTACTTGACTGAATTCTGTGGTGTTGTTGAACAAGGATAAGTTTCATCTATACTTGAATTAAAATTATTTGGTAGGTGTTCATGGTTGTTCTTATTTACTAAGTTGTGATTGCTTGTTCACATTTCTTATTTTGAATTGGTCAATGACCCTACCATTACACCGTTGTTTTTATGTACTGATACAACAAGTGCTCTTTTTTTTTTTAGTGGAGAGCATCTTCTGGCGATTACATTGAGACCTCAACTTTAGAGAAGATATCATTCTGACTCAAGGGATAACTACATCTTCTGGGCAGCCATGAGTCATCTACTTAATTTCTGGTCCATTGTTTTAGACTAAGATATTTTTAATTGTTTTGGGGTTGAACCCTTTTATTGACATTTATATTTGTTTTGGTACAATGACTTTCAGATACTAGAGGGTTATTTTAGACTTTCATTTTATTTTTACATCTTTTATTAGTGGAACACTTTGAGACATGGGATCATTAAATGCAGTGTTAGCTTATTATGATTTTATTTAAGTGTTGGGTAAAGTAGTTTGGGTTAAATAGTTCTCCCACTAGAGGGTTAGTGTGGGTGCCACTCATGATGGGTTTGGGTTATGATAAATTTGGTATCAGAGCCTTAGGTTCATTGATCTCGTTATACCAAAATGGATTTAGTAGAGTCTTGTGGAATGTTATGGAGACATCTATACTTTTCTTCGAGAGGATATAGGACTTTAGGAAATTATCACTTTCTCTTTTCTTTCGTGCTATAACTTGATTCCAATTGGTATCTGGTGATCCAGATTGATATCTGACCTCTTCATTCTTTTATCCACAGATAGTGAACACTAGAACTTATAGAGCCTACACAACATCCCCCATATCAGCAGCTCCAGCTATGGAACTGACTGTTCAGGTCGAGGAATAGGTGGGGGAAGAGAGAAAGGTAGAGCAACACCCACCAGGGCTAGATCTTGGGTGGCAGATAATCCACCCTATCAGAGATCTAAAACACCTACCCCAACCCAGGATTTGTTTGAGAAGTTAGTGAATGAGGATGTTATAGAGTAGAAGGAGACAATACCAGCTTGGGGTGCAACTCTTCCTCCAATTTCTTCTGAGATGATTCAGTAGGTGATTTCTTTTTTGAGTTTATTGGCAAGTACTAGGGCCACTCCTGCTATGCTTTCTTATTAGTTTCTAGGTGTTCAACTGAGTGCTGCTGTTACTCCTAGGATGGATAAGGCTTTGGGGACTGAGATATTCTCTCACTCGATATTAGGTCCTGTGATGACCGAGACTGAACATGACATACTGACTAAGTTCCTGAAAATAAAACCTCCTACTTTTGTTGGTTCTAAGATCGAGGATGCATTTGAGTTCATTATTGATTATTACGAGAGGCTACACAAAAATGGTATTATAGAGAAGCATGGTGTTGAGTTTGTTACCTTTGAGATATAAGGTGATGCAAAGCAGTGGTGGATGGCTTATGTGGAATGTCGGTTTCCAGTTTTGCCTCCATTGATATGGGCTCAGTTCCATACCCTATTTTTGGAGAAGTATCTACCCCATACTCTATGTAATTGTAAGAAGGATGATTTTATAGCCCTTGAATAGGCAATATGTTTGTTGCAGCCTATGAGGCTAAGTTTTATGCTTTGTCCCATTATGCTACTCAGTTACTTGGCATAAAAGAGGAGAGGATTTGGTTATTTATGAAGGGTCTAAACACTAACTTGTAGGGTTTGACTGTGCATATGACTTCTACTGGAAAGACCTTCAATGATGTTATGGATTATGTGAAGAAGGTATAAGGGGTTAAATAAGTTGGTCAACCAAAGGTTTTAGCAAAGAAATCTTGGAATGCGAGTAACTTTGGTGGTTCTTATTCCAGGGCTCATAGCCATCAGGCCTATTCAGCTAGCCCTTTTCAGTCAGGCTTGCCAGCTTCTACAGTGGGTCATCCAAGGGCCACTCAACATCCCTCAGCTGTGAGAAACAAAGGGGCTTCCTATTCATTGGCTAGCAGACCTTTTCTAGATTGAGGTTGTTATACTTGTGGTGCTATGTGGCATTTCAAGAGAGATTGTCCTTAAAGATAGGATGGTTTTCAAGGGCAGTAGCAGGCTAGAGCTGTGGTTCTTGATGGTAGAGGTGGCGGAGGTAATGGTAGAGGTCATCTATAGGGTAGGCGGGGTAATCATTAGAGAGGCCATGGTGGAAATCAAGGTAGTGGTAATGCAGGGGGAGATGGTGTGCAACTTGCTAAGGAGGTTGCCTAGATTGGTGATAGAGGTCACTGTTATGCCTTCCCAGGCAAAACCAAGGATGAGGCATCCGATATTGTCATTAGAGGTAATATTCTCATTTGTGATCGAATGGCTAATGTTTTGTTTGATCCGGGTTTCACTTATTCTTATGCATCTATTAAATTTACCTTGGGATTGGAATTTTTTTCTAACATACTTGAATCTCATGTATATGTGTCTACTCCGATTGGAGACTCTGTGGTAGTGACCCATGTGTATAGTACGTGTTCTATCTTGTTTATAGGTTTTCAAACTTGGGTAGACAAGATAATCTTGGATATGCTTGATTTTGACATCATCATGGGTATGACTTGGCTATCTCCATATCATACTGTTCTAAATGGTAATGCTAAATCTGTCACCTTATAGATGCCTGGGATATATAAGTTAGAGTGGGAAGGTGTGTATAAGTCGAGACCTGTGAAAATTATATCTTTTGTTCGGGCTAAGAAGTTAGTTAGGATAGGGTGTTTGGACTTTATAGCACATCATCAGGACATTAGTACAAAGTCCCTTTCTATTGAGTTAGTTCCCATGGTGTTAGAATTTCAGGAGGTGTTTCCCACAAACTTGGCTAGTATGCCTCCTGACTGGTACATTGATTTTTGTGTTGATTTGGAGCCGGGAACTCACCCATTTTCTATCCCCCCCATCGAATGGCTCTAACTGAGTTGAGTAAACTCAAGACTCAGTTGTTGGAGTTACATGATAAAGGATTCATTCACCCTAGTGCTTTGCCTTGGGGTGCTCCAATGTTGTTCATTAAGAAAAAGGATGGTAGCATGAAAATGTGTATTGATTACAGATAGTTGAATAAGGTTACATCAGGAATAAGTATTCTTTGCCCAGAATAGATTATCTTTTTGACCAGTTGTAGGGTACTTCAGTTTTGTCCAAGATAGACTTGAGATCGGGTTATCACCAGTTAAAGATTCATCTTGATGATGTACTTAGATTGCTTTCAAGACTCGGTATGGGAATTACGAGTTCTTAGTGATGTCTTTCAGGTTGACCAATGATCTGATTGCCTTCATGAGTTTGATGAATGATATTTTTAAGACTTTCTTGGATTCATTTGTGATTGTTTTTATTGATGACATTTTAGTTTACTCCAAGAGTAAGGAGGAACATGCAGATCATCTTTGTATTGTTTTAGGGATTTTGAAGGAGAAGCAACTCTATGCTAAGTTCTCTAAATGTGAAATTTGGTTGTCTTCTATTTCCTTTTTGGGGCATGTGGTTTCAGAAAAGGGGGTGATGGGGGATCCCTAGAAGATTGAGGCTGTCAAGAGTTAGGTTTGGTCTAGCTTGGTGACTGAGGTTCAAAGTTTTATGGGTCTTGCTAGCTACTATCGCAAGTTTGTGAAGAATTTTGCCTTCATTGATACTCACTTAACAAGGTTGACTCAAAAAAAGGTTCCATTTGTTTGGTTGGACAAGTGTGAGGAGAGCTTTCAAAAGCTCATGTCTCTATTGACCACAACTCCCATTCTTGCCTTGCCAATTGAAGGTAAGAACTTTATTATGTTTTGTGATGCTTCATACTCTTGTTTGCTTGTTGTGTTAATACCGAACAAGAACGTGATTGCCTATGCTTCAAGGCAATTGAAGCCTTATGAAAAGAATTATCCGACCTATGATTTGGAGTTGGTAACTGTGATTTTTACACTTAAGATTTGGAGACACTACCTCTATGGTATCAAGTACGAAGTGTTTACATACCATCGTAGCTTGCAACGCATTTTCACCCAAAAGGATTTGAATTTGAGGCAGAGAAGGTGGATGGAATTGTTGAAGGATTATGATGTGACCATTCAGTTTCATTGGGCAAGGACAATGTTGTGGCAGATGCATTGAGCTGAAAATCAATAAGTATGGGTAGTCTGGATTATTTGAGAGTGTCAAGGAAACCTTTGGCTTGAGAGATTCAAACTGCAGCATCGTAATTCATGTATTTTAGTGTTTTAACATGCGGTAGATTCTTAGCTAGGGTTGAGGTATGGTCAACCTTCTATGATTAAATTTAGGCTAGACAGTTTGAAGATGTTAAATTGAATAAACTTTGGAGCAGAGTGGTGTGTGGTGAAGTTTCTGGCGCCGCACTTGATACATGTAGGTATTACTGGTGAAAGGATGCTTGTGTGTGCCTCGGGTTGGTGATTTGATTCAGGGTTTGCTTGAAGAAGCTCATGATTCTCGATACTCTATTCATCCAAGCATAACCATGATGTATTGTTACTTAAGGTAGCTCTATTGATGGCCCGCGATGAAGAAAGATATAATAGAGTATGTGTCTAAATGACACAACTGTCAGCAAGTGAAGTACAAACATCAAAGGCCTACGAGTTTGCTCTAGCCTAGAATAAATCTATGGCTTTTTATACAAATATCAACTCATAGATCTATACATGTTTTCATGATCAGTTATTTAGTTTATGATATGTATATATATAATAATTTAGTTTATTATAGGTATATATATAACTTGTATACCAATATATTCTAATGTATTGTCTGTGTTTTGCACTATATTTTAGTATGATATAGATTCAGGTACTCGAGCTTAAGATTTGTCACTAGATGTTCGGTAGCACCTGACATTCAGCTGATTGGTGAGCTCTCCTATTATCCAGAGGCATAGAGTGGCTTTTATTTTTCTTCTTAGTTGGTTTACACTTTGCTTCAATAAAGCTTACGAGGCCTTGTCTCAGTTGACTCTTATGATTAGTAGTAGACGCTTCACTAGATAAACAATTATTTAGTAATTGACAGTCTTTCATTTATCTCCAGTCATGTCTTAATAAAGATTCTCTCTTTTCAAATTTATCCCATTATCATTGTTTATGATTCTACCTCAGTTTTATTATTTATATTACTCTATAGATGTGCTATGCCAAGGGTCCATCCAAACCACTAGTGCAGCTAGTTATGGCTCATGGCTAGGGTGTAGATTCAGGTCATTTCATAAGTTTGCCTCCTTAATTCCATAAGCATGATTATATTTGGGTGGTCATTAATCGATTGACAAAATCAACCCATTTCTTACCTGTTAAATCCATTGGCATAGCTGAGGATTATGCTAAGTTATATGTGAAGGAAATTATTCGTCTACATAGGACTTCTATTTCCATTATTTCTGATAGGGGTGCCTAGTTCGCAACTCACTTTTGGAAATCTTTCCAAAAAGGTTTCAATACTTAGGTTAATCTTAGCACAACCTTTCATCTACAGGCAGATTTCCTAGCTAATTGCACTATTCAAGTGCTCTAAGATATATTGAGAGAATATGTTCTAGATTTCAAAGTCAATTGGGATGATTAGTTTTTCTTTAGAAAATTTACATATAATAATAGCTATTAGTACAATATCCAAATGGCACCATTTGAAGCCCTATATAGGCGATATTACATTTCTCCTGATGGCTGATTTGATTTAGGTGAAGCACAATCTCTTGGGCTATATTTAGTCCACCGGGCAGTTGATAAAGGTGAGTTGATTTAGGAACAACTGAAGACCGCTCATAGCTGTAAGAAATCTTATTCAGATGTGAAGCACAAATACCTAGAATTTCTTATAGATGAATGGGTTTTATAAAAGTATTACCTATGAAAGGCATTATGATATTTGGAAAGAAGGGTAAGTTAAGTCCAATATATATTGGGTCTTACATAATCGTACAAAGATTTGGACATGTTGCATATGAGGTGGAACTACCTTCTAAGATAGCTAATGTACATCTAGAATTCCATATGTCGATGCTATGTAAGTGTCTAAGAGGCCCATCACTTACTGTCCCAACAACAAAGATAGAGATCACATAAAAACTTATCATATGAAGAGGTTCCAATGGCCATTATTGATAGTCAGATTAGAAAATTGAGAGAAAAAATTAGAGTCTCCATTAAAGTACTATAGAGGAATTAGTAGGTTGAAAAAGTCACTTGGGAATCGTGTAACACCCCGTATGTTTCTGAATCTAGTTGATTACCGTAATGTTCATGGAATTATTTAAACATAAGAGGGTTGGTGAATTATGCATGAATTTGTTGGGCTGAATTTATTTTGCGCTAATGGGCTCAAAAGAGGCCCAAAATTAACAAGAAAGACATGGCCCAAATGAAAAATAACCCATTCTTGGCATTGACCAAGTAAACACACATTTAATGTGGATAAGGATGACTACAAGGACTAGATAAGGAAAGGAAAAAATCAAATTTTTATTCACCAAGACACACATGCCATTTCTAGACTTTTCCAAAATATTTCTCATCTCACACAAACCCTAAGTCATCACTCTTTTGGAAAAGACCACTCTCTTGCAAGCTTTGGTCAGTATTTATTCTCATGGTTTAGTATATGATATGCTTAATATGGTGCATAAATCATGTTGGCAAAGTGTTGGACCGTTCACTATGTGTAAAACTGTCTATTTTTGCAATCGGAAAAGGGTTTTGCCTTGTAAACTTGAAAATGGACTTCTGGTCTTGAAGGAAGTGAACTTGATGGATTAAATATCAACATGTAAGATGTGATTATATCCTTAACTTGTTTTATCCTTGTATATAATGTTTGTAATTGTTATTGCAAAATTGTGCATGGACTTGGTGGTGTATTGAAAGAAAAAGTGTGGTTTTGGTGATGTTCATGGGTGTGGAGAAACCATAGTTTTTCGTTGGTGTCAAAGTTGACCTAAAACATGTAAAGATAAGCTTATTTGTGGCCATGGACCATTTATTACAAAAAAATACCCTAAAATGACCCTTGGAGGCAGAAACGGGCATCCGCCCTCGCGTCTGGAGCACCTACGGGCGCAGATGCCAACACAGGTGGCTCTGGACAAGGACAGAGGTGTAAAACCCCGTACGTCTTGGATTCTAGCTGACTACCATAACATTTATGGAAATATGAAAATATGAGAGATTTGATGAATTATGTATTGACTTGTGGGAATTTAAAAGTCTTGTACAATTGGGCCCTAAATGAGGCCCAAATATCATGAGAAAGACATGGCCCAAAAGAGATTTTTGACCCATTCTTGCATTGCTCATCCATTGACCAAGTAAAACCACCAAGTGTGTGGATAAGGATAATTCAAAAGGTACTATATAAAACCATAAATCAGATTTTTATTCATTAGATACACACATGCCTTTTTAACATTTTTTTTAAACATTATCTCTCACACAAAAACCCTAAGGCAACTACTTGTTGGGCCAAGATCACTCTTTGGTAAGATTTGGTAAGTATTTATTCTCATGGTTCAGTATATAATATGTTTAAGATGGCGTATAAATCATGTTGGTTGTGTTGTCAAAGTGTTGGACAGTGTGCTATGTGTAAAACTGTCTATTTTTGCAATCGGAGAATGGTTTTGTCTTGTGAACTTGAACATGGACTTATAGTCATGAAGGAATTGAAATTTATGGATTAAATATTGACATGTGAGATGTTATTATAGTATTACCTTGTTTTGTCCTTGTGTATAATGTTTGGAATTGCTATTGTGAGATTGGTTATAGATTTGGTGACGTATTGACCAAGAAGTGTTGTTTTGGGTGTTGTTTATGGGTGTGGTGAGACCATGGCTGATTTTTGGAATTCAAATGATCAAAAATATGTTAAAAGGAGTTTGTTTATGATCATGGACCATTCATTGCAAAAAAAGACCTAAAAGAAACCATTTCGGACCAAAATGGGCATCCGCCCCCGAAGACGAGGGCACCTGCAGGCGCAAATGCCAACGCAGGCGCCTCTAGCTGCTGCCAAAGGTCACCTGCGCGTGCACCTCAGCCACCTGAGGGCGCAGGTGGCAGCGTGGGTCAGCCCAGGTTTCCGTTTTGTGTGTTTTCGTCTCTAGTTGATCCCCGAAGGCCCCTATACCCTTTTTGGATGTAATTATCAACTTGTGATGTCGTTTTAATGACTTTAAAGTGTCGTATGGAGGTGTGTTGGACTATATTAAGTATGTATGTTTGTTCATATGTTGTTACAAAGGAGTAATTGTGACAGAATGGTGATGAGAAAGCATAAAGGGTAAGTGTAGTGTGAGATGCTATTGATGTATGATCTCTTGGTCAATGTGCGTAATGTTATGGTGTTGTTGATATGATAATGCATGATATTGTGTTTTAAGGGATGACATGACGTTATACAGCATTCATATAGTTCATTGTCGTCTTGTACGCCTATATAGTACCTAGTTGCTAATGTAAGCTCCGATATGTACTTGTATTGTAGAGTAAGACGTAAAGAAGAAGCTGGACTATTGTGTTCATACATAGGCTTGTGTATTCATACTTGGAAGTGAAGGTATGTAAGGTTACTTGGTCCGTATCTTTCTGCAGTATATAGAATTCACATTGACGTTACATTTGTCCTATTCCCAAATGTGCTAAGGTACCCTATTCCCGGTTATCAATGGCTAATATCATATGTTTCCTATTCATTGATCAATTGTGAATCTCATGTCTCATATTCATTGATAGTGTTCAAAAATCCCAATAAGGTTACGTTCCGAAGTTCCAATAGTGGTTATATTCATGTATCTTGTTCATTGATTTTGGTCAATGCACTTGTTAGAGGCTTTTGTAGACGGATGTGGGTGTATAAATGTAAAAGGTACATGTCATTTTTGACTTGATGGCCTCAACGGCCAAGTTCCATATATGTATATATGTCACATGTTCCATGAATTTCGTTGTTAGCGTTATAAGCTCCTACGTGATAAGGGTGTTTCTGATGGTATGCACATGAATGAACATAAGTATAGTTTGGTTCTCTCAGGCCTTATCGGCTACGGGTGCAAATCATGCCTCGTTGGAATTCGGGGCGTGATAAGAGGGGCACCTGCAACCACATTTCATCCACCTGCGGGCGCAGGTGGCTCCACATCCCAGTCCAAAATTTCGTTTTGTATGTTTTTGTCTCTCTTTTGAACCCGAAGCCTCCTATACCCTACTTGGATATAATTATCAACTTATGATACCTATTGAATGACTTTAAGGGGTTGTTTGGAGGCATATTGGATTATATCAATTATGGATTGTTGTTAATATGTGGTTACGAAAGATATTGAGGTGACTAGATGGAATAATTATGGCGTAGTGTTAATGAGGAAGCGTAAAGGGTAAACTTGGTGTGAAATGCTATTGGTTTATGATGTCTTGGTCAATGTGTGGAGTTTTATGGTGTTGTTGGTGTGGTAATGCAGTGGATTGTATTGTAAAGGGTGAAATGACGTTATATGGCAGTCATGTAGCTCATTGTCGTTTTGTGCACTTGTAAGGTAGTTATTAACGTGAGCTCCGTTATGTACTTAAACTGTAGAGTAAAACGTAAGGAAGGAGCTGGATTATTGTATTCACGTATAGGAATGTGTGTTCATATTGGGAAGATAAGGTATGTAAGGTTACTCTTTTTTGTATCCTTAGGCAGCACCTATTGTTCACATCGTTACCGATCTTGTTTCCATTCTGAAATGTTCTAAGGCATCTCATTTCAGGTTGTCATGTATTGTTATTCTTATGTTCCTTATTCATGGATCAATTGTTGTTCATATGTCTCTTAATCATGGACTGATGTTCCAAAGCTCCAATAATGTTATGGCTATCAACGCATCAATCTCTCAAAAGTAAAGAAATGAAGTAATGCATAGTTGTTGGTTGTGAGAGCATGAGTAGCAGCTCTAGAGGCATAAGCCTAGCTCGAGCTGATCCCGAGATTATTGGATCAGGGGGTAGTCCTAGAGGCATAAGCCTAACTTGGGCCGAACCTGACAGGGGGTAGCTCTAGAGGTAATAACCTCTCTCGAGTCGAACCTGATATATTGGTTTAGGAGTGGCAGCTCTAGAGGTAATGACCTAGCTCGAGCCGAGCCCGATGTATTGATTTATGGGTGGTAGCTCTAGAGGCGTAAGCCTAGCTCGAGCCGATCCCAACATAACGTTATGTTATGTTAAGACCCACTGATCAGTTAGGGCCCGGGTACATTGTGACACAGGTGATGATGAATAAGCATAAAAGCAAAGAAGCAAAGAAAGCAATGAAAGCAATATACATAGTTCCTAACATACGGACCGATGGTTTATCCATATTGGCTATTCTCTTATATTTGATTCCAGTGAGCTTCTTATGATTTGATGCAGTTTCTTATAGCCTTACATACTCAGTACTTTCTTCGTACTGATGTCCCTTGTGGGACTTACCTTACTTGCTGCAGGCACAGGTGCTCATAGACCCCCATACTAGATTGCGGATCATTTGTCGATCATTGGTGAACTCCAGTTGGTTCGGGGCTTTTCGAGTCACATGTGTACATTTGTTTTGGTATTGTAAAGTTGTATAAAGTGGGGACTTGTCCCGACTGTAGGTTGGTTATGTAGATGTATTTGTAGAGGCTTTGTAGACATATGTGGGAAGATGAATGAAAGATATGTATGTCCATTTTGACTTGATGGCCCTAATGACCAAGTTTCATATATAATATGTTTTCCATAACTTCCGCCATTGGTATTTTATAGATACATGAGGTAGAATAATATTCCTACATAGAGATGCATATGAATGTACATAAGCAAGGATTGGTTCTCTCAGGACTCAACGGCTTCGGGTGCCAGTCCGCCTCGTTGGAATGCGGGGCGTGACAAAAGTGGTATCAGAGCAGGTTGTCCTAAAGGTGTCTAAGTAGATTTTTGCTTATGGATGTGTTGTGAACCATATTTATAAGTAGGAGGCTACGGGACATTTAGTAGTTGTTTCTTTTCTTCATTTCAAGATCGTGTAATAGAGCCAATGTTGTAAGTGGAATCGTATCTGACCATTGGAATTGGTTTTCTTGTTTATAGTAAAATGCCGATGACAAGAAGAGGTAGAGGCAAAGTTAAGCAGGTAGAAATGCTTGCCGGTGAAGGAATGAGTAAATCACCACCTGACCAAGCTAGTCAAGGTGGAGCTAACACTGAAATTGCATCGCGGTCTTCTTCTACTTTTCCAGCTCTGAAAGAGCCAAGAGGTAGAGAAGTACCTGTAGAACCGCCAATGAATGCCACTGACCAGGATTTAAGAATTGCAGTGCATATGTTGACTCAGATAGTTGATGCACAAAGTCAAGGACGAGCTGGTCCAACGACAAATGAAGATGATGCGGCTAGAGTGGCGAGTCGCAGGACATAGGACTTTCTGAAATTAGACCCTCCTATATTCACTGGGTCAGATCCAAAAGCAGATCCATAGGACTTCATGGATCAAATACAGAGGGCTCTAGGTGTTATGCACGTGACTGGTGTTGAAACAGTTTAACTTGTAGCCTATAGATTGAGGTGAAGCTATATTATGGTATGAGGACTGGAAAAGATCGAGAGGTATTGATGCACTTCCAGCTGGTTGGGAAGAATTTAAAATGGCATTCCTTGATCATTACCTCCCATATGAGATCCAGGAGGCACGTGCAGACCAGTTTCTAAACTTACGTCAAGGGAATATGAGTGTTAGAGAATATAGTCTTCAGTTTAATTCCTTGAATCGATATGCTCCGAATGTAGTGGCCACAATGACAGACAGAGTCCATTGATATGTGGATAGATTAGAGCCATATTTGGTAAGGGACTACACCATTGCTGCCTTGAACAGAGATATGGACATCGCCAGAATACAGGCCTTCGCCCAGAAAATGGAGGATCAAAGGCAGAGAAGAAGGGTACATGAATCTGAAAGAGGATAGTCCAAAAGAGCAAGACCTATGGGACAGTCTATGGCATCCCAAAGAGAATCTAGGCCTCGGATGTTTCCTAGACAGCCTAGACCATCATTCTCCTATTCCACAGCAGGCACTCACTCTCAATTTTGAGGGTTTAGAGGCGGTCAATTTGGGCAGAGTAGTGGAATTCACGGATCACAGGCAACAGGATTTTCTCTTCAACAGTGTTAGCACTGCGGGCGTACTCATTCAGGTACATGCCGATTAGGGACGAATGCTTGATTTTGGTGTAGTATGTCGGGGCACATGATGAAAGAGTGTCCCCAGAAGAGCATGAGTTGTATAGCATGACCTACGGGATCAGCCGTGGCATCATCATCATCGGTTCCTTCCCTAGGTAGAGGAGTGCAGCCTATTGGGTGTGGTCGAGGTGCTAGAGAAGTAGCTAGTTCTAGTGGAACCTATAATCGCACCTATGCTCTAATGGACCGGTAGAATTTGGAGGTTTCTCCTGATGTCGTCACAGGTACATTATCCATATTTTCATATAATTTATATGCATTGATTGATCTGGGTTCTACAATATCATATGTTACTCCATTGATTGCTGTAAACTTTGAAAGAACACCGAAATTATTAACTAAGTCAATTGAAGTATCTACAACAGTTGGTGAATGTATTATTGCAAAAAGAGTATATCGTAATTGTGTGTGGTCATGATACATTGGCTGATCTCATTGAATTCAAAATGGTGGATTTTGATGTCATAATGGGTATGGATTGGTTGGCTTCTTTCTATGCCACAGTAGATTGCCGAGCTAAGGAAGTACATTTTCATTTTCCACAAACGAATGTTCTTGAATGGAAGGGTGATGTAGGGGCACCGAGAGGAAAATTTATTTCCTATCTGAAAGCAAGGAAAATGATTGCCAAAGGGTACATATGTCACCTAGTATGAGTGAAAGATACTGATGTAGAACCACTAACTCCTCAGTTGGTTCCAGTGGTCAATGAATTTCTTGATGTATTTCAGAGGATCTTCCAGGTTTGCCCCCAGAATGGGAAATAGAATTTGGTATTGATGTGATTCCAGACACTCAGCCTATCTCTATTCCCCCGTACAGAATGGCTCCAACACAATTGCGTGAATTGAATGAGCAATTAAAAGACTTGTTGGACAAGGGCTTCATCAAGCCTAGTATGTCCCCGTGGGGTGCACCAGTATTATTTGTATGAAAGAAAGACGGCACATTGAGAATGTGCATTGACTATCAGCAATTGAATAAGGTAACGATCAAGAACAAATATCCCCTCCCTAGAATTGAAGATTTGTTTGATCAGTTACAGGGTGCCAAATGTTTTTCAAAGATTGACTTGAGATCGGGTTACCATCAAGTCAGAGTTAGAGAAACAGATATACCCAAGACAGCTTTTCGAACACGGTATGGCCATTATGAATTTTTAGTTATGTCGTTTGGACTAACAAATGTACCAACAGTTTTCATGGATTTGATGAATAGGGTGTTTAAGCCATTATTTCTAGATGTGTTCGTGATGGTTTTTATAGATGACATTCTGGTTTATTCAAGATCACAAGAGGACCATGCTAATCACTTACGACAGGTGTTACAAACTCTTCAAAGTTCTCAAAATATATATTTTGGTTAAAATCCATCGCATTCTTGGGTCATATTGTGTTAGATGAAGGGATACGGGTTGATATGCAGAAGATTGAAGCAATGAAAAATTGGCCAAGGCCTACGACGCCCACGGAAATTCGTAGCTTCCTTGGGTTGGTAGGTTATTATCGAAGGTTTTTTGAAGGGTTTTCATCCATTGCTGCACCTTTAACAAAGCTTACACATAAGGTAGTCAAATTTCAGTGGAATGATGCATATGAGAAAAGTTTCCAAGAACTGAAAGATAAATTGACTTCTACACTGATATTGGTACTTTCGAAAGGCACAGAAGGGTATGGTGTATATTGTGATACTTTAGGAGTTGGCCTAGGGTGTGTATTGATGCAGCACGGTAATGTAATAGCATATGCCTCACGACAGTTGAGACCACATGAGAGAAACTATCCCACACATGATATTGAGTTAGCAGCTGTGGTATTTGATTTAAAAATATGGCGCTTGTATGGAGTTCATGTTGATATCTATACTGATCACAAAAGTTTGCAATATATCTTTTAGTAGAAGGATTTGAATCTGAGGCAGCGGAGGTGGCTTGAGCTATTGAAAGATTATGATATTGATATCCTATAGCATCCAAGAAAAGCAAATCTGGTAGCTGATGCATTGAACTGCACGGCAATAGGAGGTACTAGTGGCCAATTGACGGAAAAGCAAGACTTAGTCAAGGATCTACATCAATTAGCTAGATTGGGGGTTCGTCTTCTTGAATCCTCAGATGAAGGGATCTTTATTAATAGCTGAAGTAAAAGAGAAGCAGTTTGCGGATCCTATGATATTGCAGCTAAAATAGAATGTACAACAGGGTTTGACAAAGGCATTTGATCTTACACAAGAAGGAATACTTCAATACCAAAGTAGATTATGTGTATCGGATGTAGACGAGCGGAGGAAACGAATTATGATAGAGGCGCATCATTCACCATATTCTAATCATCCGGGAGCTACCAAAATGTACCATGACTTGAAAGAAATGTATTGGTGGGCAAACATGAAGAAGGACATTGCAGAATTTGTAGCTCAATGCCCAAATTATCAACAAGTAAAAGTAGAGCATCAGAAACCTGGAAGTTACATGCAATGTATCAATCTTCCAGTCTGGAAATGGGACATGATTAAGATGGACTTCATCACAGGTTTTCCTCGTACACTGTGGAAATTTGATTCCATATGGGTCATAGTTGATAGGCTTACCACAAATCAACGCATTTCCTACCAGTCAAGACCACCTATGCAGCCGATGAGTATGTAAGCTTGTATGTTAGAGAGATAGTGTGGTTACATGGAATTCCGATCTCCATTATATCAGACAGGGGAGCTCAATTTACTGCACATTTTTGGAGATATTTTCAGAAGAGCTTCGGTACACAAGTGAATCTGACTACGACTTTTCATCCTCAGACAGATGGACAAGCAGAACGTACTATCCAAACACTTGAAGATATGCTACGAGCTTGCACGTTAGATTTTCAAGGCAGTTGGGATGATCATTTGCCTCTTCTTGAATTTGCTTACAACAATAGCTATCATTCAAGTATTAAAATGGCACCTTTATGAAGCTTTATATGGAAGGAAGTGTAGATCACCAATCGGATGGTTTGAAGAGGGTGAAACTGCTTTACTTGGGCCAGATCTTGTTTATCAAGCTATGGAGAAAGTTAAAGTGATCCAACAATGGCTACAAACAGTCCAAAGTCGACACAAGTCATATGCGGATGTTAGAATACGAGGGCTCAAATTCTCCATAGGTGATTGGGTATTCTTGAAGGTGTCACCGATGAAAGGGGTAATGAGATTTGGAAAGAAAGGGAAGTTGAGTCCCCTATATATAGGGCCATATGAAATTGTCCAAAGATTTGGGCAATTTGCATATGAATTGGCACTACCCCAAGAAATCTCCACAGTTCATCCAGTATTTCATGTTTCGATGCTTTGAAAGTGCATAGGAGATCCATCTCGTATTTCTCCCATTGAAGATGTACAAGTTACGGAGGATCTTACCTATGAGGAGATACCCATTGCTATTCTAGATAGACAAGAGAAGAGGTTAAGGAATAAAGACATAGCTTCCGTAAAGGTACTTTGGAGAAATTAGCAAGTAGAAGAGATCACCTGGGAAGCTGAAGAAATGATGAAGTCAAAGTACCCTCATTTGTTTCAAATGGAAGAAAAAGTTCAAGATACGAGATCGGAACAATGAAAAGTAAGTATTTATAAGCATTAAGTATACAAATATGATAACATGAAGAATGATCTTAGACTTGCCATTGTTTAAATTGAATAATGTCACTAACATTCGAGGACGAATGTTTCTAAGGGGGGAAGAATGTAACACCCCATATGTTTCTGAATCTAGTTAATTACCGTAACGTTCATGGAATTATTTAAACATGAGAGGGTTGGTGAATTATGCATGAAGTTGTTGGGATGAATTTATTTTGTGCTAATAGGATCAAAAAAGGCCCAAAATTAACAAGAAAGACATGCCCAAATGGAAAATGACCCATTCTTGGCATTGACCAAGTAAACACACATGCCATTTCTAGACTTTTCCAAAATATTTCTCATCTCACACAAACCCTAAGTCATCACTCTTTTGGGCAAGATCACTCTCTTGCAAGCTTTGGTAAGTATTTATTCTCATGGTTTAGTAAATTATATTCTTAATATGGTGTATAAATCGTGTTGGTTATGTTGGCAAAGTGTTGGGCAGTTCACTATGTGTAAAACTGTCTATTTTTGTAATCGAAAAAGGGTTTTGCCTTGTAAACTTGAAAATGGACTTGTGGTCTTGAAGGAAGTGAACTTGATGGATTAAATATCAACATGTAAGATGTGATTATATCCTTAACTTGTTTTATCCTTGTATATAATGTTTGAAATTGTTATTGCAAAATTGTTCATAGACTTGGTGGTGTATTGAAAGAAAAAGTGTGGTTTTGGTGATGTTCAAGGGTGTGGCAAAACCATGGTTGTTTGTTGGCATCCGATTTGACCTAAAACATGTAAATATAAGCTTATTTGTGGCCATGGACCATTTATTACAAAAAAATACCCTAAAATGACCCTTGGAGGATGAAACGGGCATCCGCCTTAGCGTCTGGAGCACCTACGGGCGCATATGCCAATGCAGGTGGCTCTGGACAAGGATAGAGGGGTACCTGTGGCCGCATGTCATCCAACTGCGGGTTCAGGTGGCTCCACAGCCCAGTCCAGAATTCTATTTTGTATGTTTTTGTTTCTCTTTGATCCCCGAAGCCTCTTATACCCTTCTTGGATGTAATTATCAATTTATGATACCTATTGAATGAATTTAAGGGGTCGTTTGGAGGAATGTTGGATTATATCAATTATGTATTGTTGTTAATATGTGGTTACGAAAGGTATTGAGGTGACTTGATGGAATAATTGTGACGTAGTGTTAATGAGGAAGCGTAAAAGGTAAACTTGGTGTGAAATGCTATTGGTTTATGATGTCTTGGTCAATGTGTGGAATGTTATGGTGTTGTAGGTATGGTAATGCAGTGGATTGTATTGTAAAGGGTGAAATGACGTTATATGGCAGTCATGTAGCTCATTGTAGTTTTGTGCACTTGTAAGGTAGTTATTTATTAACGTGAGCTCCGTTATGTACTTATGTTGTAGAGTAAAACATAAGGAAGGAGATGGATTATTGTATTCACGTATAGGACTATGTGTTCATATTGGGAAGATAAGGTATGTAAGGTTACTCTTTTCCGTATCCTTTGGCAGCACCTATTGTTCACATCATTACCAAACTTGTTTCCATTCTGAAATGTTCTAAGGCATCTCATTTCAGGTTGTCATGTATTGTTATTCTTATGTTCCTCATTCGTGGATCAATTGTTGTTCATATGTCACTTAATCATGGACTGATGTTCCAAAGCTCCAATAATGTTATGGTTATCAACGCATCAATCTCTCAAAAGTAAAGAAATAAAGTAATGCATAGTTGTTGGTTGTGAGAGCACGGGTGGCAGCTCTAGAGTTAATGACCTAGCTTGAGCCGAGCCCGGTGTATTGATTTATGGGTGGTAGCTCTAGAGGCGTAAGCCTAGCTCGAGGCGATCCCAACATAATGTTATGTTATGTTAAGACCCACTAATCAGTTGGGGCCCGGGTACATTGTGACACAGGTGATAATGAATAAGCATAAAAGCAAAGAAGCAAAGAAAGTAATGAAAGCAATATACATAGTTCCAAACATACGGACCGATAGTTTATCCATATTGGCTATTCTCTTATACTTTATTCCATTGAGGTTCTTATGTATTGATGCAATTTCTTATAGCCTTACATACTGAGTACATTCTTTGTACTGACGTCCCTTGGGGGACTTACCTTACTTGCTATAGGCACAGGTGCTCATAGACCCCCACACTAGATTGGTGAGCTCCAGTTGGTTCGGGGCTTTCTGAGTCACATGTGTAAATTTGTTTTGGTATTGTTAAGTTGTATAAAGCGGGGACTTATCCCGACTGTAGGTTGGTTATGTACATGTATTTGTAGAGGCTTTGTAGATGTATGTGGGAAGATGAATAAAAGAGATGTATGTCCATTTTTACATGATGGCCCTAACGGCCATGTTTCATATATAATATGTTTTCCATGACTTCCTCCATTGGTATTTTATAGTTACACGTGGTAGAATGATATTCCTACAGAGACATGCATATGAATATACATGAGTAAGGAGTGGTTCTCTCGGGCCTCAATGGCTTCGGGTTCCAGTCCTGCTCGTTGGAATTCGGGGTGTGACAAATCGGATGAATTCATGAGGTCCAGATATCCACACTAGTTTTAAGAGCATATAGAAGGTTTCTTATAATATGCATGTTATTCATACGAATCATAATTTCAATTGAACCTATTCATAGTTATTTTTACTCATATGTTATATATACATATTCAAGTGTATCACTTTTGCCTGCGATTTTATAGCTTCCATATCCCATACTACAAGTCAGAACATATGGAGGATTCATACGGTGAATAGGATACTATAATGACTGTCAAAGTCATTCCCTAATTTTCATACTTTTGCTATCTTTATAGCTTTCCTACAACTAGCTTAAGTCATTTATGACTTTATGGGACTGACAGTTTGGTTACCGGGTAGTTCATTTGCTTTTTAGAGCCATATCCTTGTTTTGGAGCTTTTGAAGTTAAGGAATGGGTCTTGGGACAAAACATCAGGTACACGGCTACAAATGCCATTTTTGATAGTCTTATCAACTCCAAAATGTCAATTTTAGGCTGAAAGGACCCTTGGTCCAGGTTTCGAGGCTTCCAAACTTATTTTAGGTTGTTGGGTGGAATTTGGTTAAAACAATATCTTGAGGTGTGGGACCCTCTTTTTATCAAAATGGCCCTGGTTGGAAATTTTGATAGCATTGTTGAGTCCAAAATGTTGAATTTGGTAGGGTAGCATAATTCATTTGTAAGCACAAGATTTCAAACCAATCCCGAGCACCCGGTTGGAGTCCGTTCAGACTTGTTGAACTTAGGTTAGTGCCAAGAATCTGGTGCTGCTGCTTAAACAACCAAGAGATCATTTTAGCAACCATGCACCACTTTAGCGACTTTGAACCACTTTAGTAGAGCCTGTCCAGCAAAGACCTAGTCGCTTAAGAGACCCTTGGGCGCTTTAGCGGTGACCGCTTTAGAGGTGAGCACTTTAGCGGTCATTTAGCCGCTAAAACAGCCATCACTGGTGTTATATATATATATATCACCCTCCTTCATTTTCAGCTTGTATCTCTAAGTATAAATCATTATTGTAGACCTTATAATCTTTTATAATGTGTGGGAATTGAGTTTTTAAAGCTAGTTTTATCTCGGGAAGTGATTGCGAGTGTTTTAGCCTCGTTAACCCATAAGTAATCGCTTTAATTTTTGCTTAAATTAGTCGTTTAATTCCTTATTTTTGTGGATTCTTTTGGATTAATTTTGGGAGTGTTTGACCTCGGGTTTATCTAAATTTTATGTGGGAATTTATCCTTGAGCTGAGTCGGACGCTTTGACGACTTCAATTTCACAATTTTGCATGTGGGCACCACGTGGGATTTCAGTTCGATTTCTAATCCAAAGTGTTTATACGTAATATGGGTATCATTTTTCTCATCTTAATGCAGGGATTATTGTTTTGATAGTGTGACAACTCTCGGAGGCCTCTCGAAGGGGAAAGCTCCGGTATAGAGGATTCGACGTGCGTTCGATGGCGTCCAGTTAGCCTAGGCTTACACTCCTTTTAGATTGAACTTAATGATGGTATTAGTGTACTATTGTGCTAGTTTTGGGTAGGTATTTTTAGCTCGGTTATTGTTTTAGCATTTTTATGCCTTATTTAGCCTATTAGGGCCATTTTTTTCTAGATTTCAAGCCCGTTCTACCCTAGCATAGTGTATTGTCACCCCTTAGGCCTAGGATTAGTGTTTATAGTACTTATAAATTGGAATGGGAATCCTTAGACTAGACTCGAGTAGGTTTTGACTTAGATTGGGTTTTCGGGACCTCATAGTGGACTTTACTACCCCTTTTAGATAGTATATTTGAAATGAAGTTCCTTTAGGCTTAGTTGGACTCATGGATGCTACTTTAGGCTATTACCTTGGGTCAAGATTGACTTAAAATGGAAGTACTAGCCTATTTTAGCTTGTTTTCCTCGGTGGAGCAGTAAATAACCCTGGACCGCACCTCCTTGGCCTAAAATTTAGGACCCGCCTAGCCTTAGTGGACTTAACCGCCCGAGATTGGTTTATATGAAGTTAGGGAGTGGGGATAGGCCTAAAAATATTGGATTTCTTCCTGCTGGCTAGTTATGCTTACATTTATATACACATTTCAGTTCTGATTCAAGTCCAACATATGCTTTATTGTATTGTTATGAGTTTTGGTATAAATTGGAATCGCTTTACGATTATGGTTTACTATCTATGAGTTCCAGTATGATTTTGACATTATTTTATGGTTTAGGTTGGCTTCTTATGGGATCACCTATGTTTGGTTACAGTATGAATACTATGAATTCTAATTTGAGTCTGGCATCTGTCTATGGTTATGGTTGGGATGTTTTGATGTTAAATATGGTTGTTAGTGGGAGTTCTGGTTGTTGTACTATTCTGTTGTACATGTATCATTTTACCTCTTTTTATTATCTGCTATTTTTGATTTATTACTATCCATTGGTTTCGATTCAAGCCCGGTATATACTTAGATTTTTCATGATGGATTTGGTATTGGAAGGTTACTTATGATTCTTTCAGTTAGAGGTTATTTATGTTTCTAACCTTTGTTTCTTCTTGTTTGTACCCATCGGCTTATGGGGGATCGGTAGGGTTAATTATCTTCTTGTGTCTGCTTTCTGGACTTATGGAGGCCAAGTTAGGTTGTGGTTAGTCCTTTACTCTTATTTTTGAGTTACTTATTTCCTTTATCACACTTGCCTAGTTTAGTTGTTATTTACATTTTCACTCCTATATTGTTGACTTTAGCTTACACTCGCATTATATTTATGCTTTTACTATACTTGAGCTCAGTCAGCCGATGGTGCCTACTGAGTACCAGTTTCTTTGGTACTCATACTGTATTTCTACATCTTTTTCCTGATGCAAATCCGAGTATGATCTACCGATGTTGACGTTATCCTCAGACCCTATTACTGATCTAGAGATGGGGGTGAGCTTTCTAGAGTCCGAAGCTGATCCTCCTCTATCTGTTCTAATTACAGTCTTTGTATTTCTGAGACTACTATGTATATATGTAGATTTTTAATTCTGTCTAGTACTCTTATTTTTGGTCTTAGTGGCTCTTGTACCGGCCTTACCAGGTCTTGGGAGGGATTTATTTTGTACATTTTGTTCTCTTCCCTCTCTTGTACAACATGTTATATGTATTTATATCTCTTTGCTTTCACTTATATTATTGTTATTGTTGGTTTCCTTCTTGTTCCTCTTTATTTCTCTGCCAGTTAGCCCATTACTTACTATTTTGGGCTATGGCTTGGCTTACTTACCGGCGGGTTAAAGTAGGTGACGTCATGACCTGAGAAATTAGGTCATGAAAACTTGGTATCGGAGCCCAGTTTCACCAGAATAACTCCAGCTATTCTATTCACCTCGAGATAGCTAAGATGTATAGAGATTTGAGGCCGCATTACTGGTGGAGTGGTATGTGGAGAGACAAACTAGACTTTTTGGCTCGGCCCTATGTTATCAGCAGGAGAAGGCCTAGTATTAGAGACCTAGTGGATTAGTTCAGAGGCTACCCATCCCTTAGTGGAAATGGGAGCGGGTCACCATGGACTTTATAGGTGGTTTTCCTCGAACTTATCATAGTTTTGATAGCATTTAGGTCATCGTGGATCGATTGACCAAGTCTACCCATTTCATCCCTGTTCAGACTTTCTTCAGTGCCAAGAAGTTTGCCCGTATCTATATTCGAGGAGTGGTTTGCTTTCATGGGGTACCTATGTATATTATATCAGATTGAGGCTCTCAGTTCACTTCTAGAATCTGGAGGACATTTCAGGAGGAGTTGGGTACCTAAGTTGACCTTCGCACTACTTTGCACCCCCCAGACTCATGTGTAGTCAGATCGGAATATTCACGTTTTGAAGCATATGCTCCATGCTTGTGTGTTGGATTTTGAAGGTCAGTGGGACCAGATTTTAGCTTTGGTAAAGTTTGCTTATAATAACATCATCGGTCATGTATTTAGATGACATCATTTGAGGCATTATCGGTCTTCGGTTGGTTGGTTTGAGACTTCTATGATTAGGCCTTGTGTTACGGACTTTCTTTGTCAATTTTTGGATCGGGTTTGGGTGATTCAGGATAGGATACGGTCTACTCAGAGCAGAGAGAAAATTTATACTAACCATAGACTTCACGCCTTGAGGTTCAATGTTGGTGACTGGATCTTTCTGTGAGTATCACCCATGAAGGGCCTGATGAGTTTCAAGAGGAGGGGCAAGCTCAGCCTTAGGTATATTGGACCATTTGAAATCCTACTGATAGTTGAGATATAGCATCTGAGTTAGCTTTGCCTCCTGCCTTTTCAGCCATCCACCCTATTTTTTAGGTATTTATGTTACGGCCCTACATTTTGGATGAGTCTCATGTGCTTTGGTAGGACTCGGTTCAAATGGATGAAAGGTTGACCTTTACAGAGGAGCCTATGTCTATTTTGGCTAGAGATGTCAGGCAGTTGTGCTCTAGAGACATTCCTGTGATTAAGGTTCAGTGGCAACACCATCTAGACAAGGAGGCTAACTGGAAGACTAAGTGTGATTTGTGAACCCAGTATCCCTACCTATACGATCCTTCAGGTACATCTTGATCTTTTACTTTCACGGATGAAAGTCCTTTTAGTAGTGGATATTGTAATGACCCTCCAAGTCATTTCCTATATTTTGTGCTTTTACTCAGTTTAGAACTTTCCTATAGCCTCCCCATGTCATTTATGACTTGCTGGGATTGATAGATCAATTATCGGGTAGTTTGTTTGGTTTTTAGAGCCATTTCCCTATTTTGGAGCTTTTTATGTTAAGGAATGGGTCTCGGGACAAAACCTTACGTAAACGGCCTCAAATGCCATTTTTGACGCTTTCATCAGCTTCATAATGTTGATTTTAGGCTAAGAAAACCGTTGGTATGGGTCCCGAGGCTTCCATAGTCATTTTGGGCTATTGAGTGGAATTTGGTTAAAATGACCCCTTGGGGTGTGGGACGTACTTTTTATCAAAATGACCCCGATTGGAAATTTTGATGGCGCTATTGAGTCTAGAATATTGAATTTGATAGGTTAGCATAGTTCATTTGTGAGCACGAGATTTCGAACCAATCCCGGGCACCCGATCGGAGTCCATTGGGATTTGTTGAACTTGGATGGTGCTAAGTATTTGGTGCAGCTGCTTAAGAGGACAAGAGTTTGCTTTAGTGGGTGGGCACCACTTTAGTGTAAGACGCTTTAGCAGCTCTGGACCATATTAGCTAGGCCTAGCCGGCCAAGGCCTGGTCGCTTAAGCGACCCTTGGGCTCTTTAAAGCGGTCACCGCTTTAGCGGCCATCACTGGTGTTATATATATATCACCCTTCTTTATTTTTAGCTTGTATCTCTAATTATAAATCACCATTGTAGACCTTACAAGCTCTGAAATTGTGTGGGAATTAAGTGTTTGAAGTTGGTTTCAGCTCGGGAAAGTGATTGCGAGTGTTTTAACCTCGTTAACCTATAAGTAATCGCTTTAATTTTTGGTTAAATTAGTAGTTTAATTTCATATTTCTCTGAATTCTTTTGGACTGATTTTGGGACTTTTTGAGATCGGGTTTAGCTAAATTTTATTTGGCAATTGATTCTTGAGCTGATTGGGATGCTTTGACAATTTCAATTTCACGATTTCATAAGTAGGCCCCATTTAGTCCAATTTCTAATTCTAAGAATTTATGCACAATATGGGTATCATTTTTCTCATCTTGATGCATGTATCATTATTTTGATAGCGTGGCAGCTCTCGTAGGCCTCTCGAAAGGGTAAAGCTCCGGTATTGAGGATTCAACAAGTGTTCAGTGGCCTCTAGATAGGCTAGGCTTACCCTCCTTTTAGATTGAGGTTAATTATGGTATTAGTATACTATAGTGCTAGTTTTGGATGGGTAGTTTTAGCCCGATTATCATTTAAGCATTTTTACGCCTTATTTAGCTGGTTAGGGCTTTATTTTAATAGATTTAGGGCCAGTTCTCCCCTAGCATAGTGTATTATCATCCTTTGGGACTAGTATTAGTATTTATAGTACCTTTAATTGGGAATGGGAAGCCTTAGACTAGATTCGGTTAGTTTTTAACTTCGGTTGGGTTATTACGACACTGTAGTAGGCCCCACCATCTCTTTTAGATAGTATATTTGATATGAAGTTCCTTTAGGCTTAGTTAGACTCATGGCTACTACTTTAAGCTATTACCTTGGGTTGGGATTGACTTAGACTAGAAGTACTAGCTTGTTTAGCTTCTTTTCCCGAGTAGAGTAGTAACTGACCCTGGATCGCACCACTTTGGCCTAGAATTTGGGACCTGCCTTGCCTTAGTGGAATTGACCACCCAAGAATGGTTTTATGATGTTAGGGAGTGGGGATAGGCCTAAGACTCTTAGATTTATTCCCGTTGTCTAGTTATGCTTATATTTATATACACATTTAAGTTCAGGTTCAAGTTCGGCATATACTCTATTGTTATTGTTATGAGTTATGGTGTGAATTGGCATCAGTTTACGAGTTTGGTTTACTAGCCATGAGTTTCGGTATGATATTGACATCACTTTATGGTTAAGGTTGGCTTTTTATGGGATCATCTATTTCTGGTTACTGTATGGATACTATGAGTTCTGATTCTAGTTCGGCATCTGTCTATGGTTACGGTTGGGATGTTCTAACGTTAATTATGGTTGTTATTGGAAGTTCTGGAAGTTGTACTTGGTTCTGTTGTACATGCATCATTTGACCTCTTCTTATTATCCGTTATTTTTTATTTGAGCCCGGTGTCTGGCCTCTTGTTACTAGCTATTGGTTCTGGCTCAAACTCGGTGTATACATAGATTTTTCATCATGGATTTGGGATCAGATGGTTACTTGAGATCAGTTCAGTTAAAGGTTATTTATGTTTTTTATCTCAGTTTCTTCTTGTTTGTACCTGTCGGCTTATAGGGGCTCGATAGGGTTAATTGTCTTCTTGTGTATGCCTTTTGGGCTTATGGTGGGCCAGTTAGGTTGTAGTTAGTCCATTACTCTAATGTCAAAGATATTTGTTTCCTTTATCGCACTTGCCTAGTTTAGTTGTTATTTACATTTTCATCCCTATATTGTTGACTTTAGCTTACACTCTCACAATACATTTATGCTTGTACTATTCTTGAGATCATTTGGCCGATGATGCCTACTGAGTACCCGTTGCTTTGGTACTCATACTGCACTTCTGCATTTTTTCTCTAATACAAATTCGAGTATGAGCCACCAGCATTGACGTTATCCTCAGACCCTATTACTGATTCGGAGATGGGGTGAGCTTTCTGGAGTCTGAAGATGATCCTCCTTTATCTGTTCCAGTTATAGTCTTTGTATTTTCGAGACTATTGTATGTATATGTGTATTTTGGATTCTGCCTAGTACTCTTATTTTTGGTCTTAGTGGCTCTTGTACCGGCCTTACCAGGTCTTAGGAGGGATTAATTTTGTAAATTTGTCCTCTTTCCTCTCTTGTACAACATGTTATATGTATGTATATCTCTTTGCTTTCGCTTATATTATTTTTGTTGTTGGTTTCCTTCTTGTTCCCCTTTATTTCTCCAGCAGTTAGCCCATTACTTGCCGTGTTGTGCTATGGCTTGGCTTACCTACTGGTGGGTTGAAGTAGGTGCCATTATGACCTGAGAAATCGGGTTGTGACAGTTTATCTCTAAGAAAAGGAGCTAAGTAAGTAATGATTGCAACAAACAAGTCTAATGGAAAGGGAATTCAGAAGGTTCTATGAGGCACTCACCATTGTATTTGGAGGACCAGCCTATCCCCTCATAGATGTAGCCACAACTATGCTCCTCTAATCTTACAAAGCTCAGGATTTTTTGAACCTAAAACTGAATATCAACGAGACAGGGAGTCTAGGATTTGGCTGAAGAATAAGAAAAACTCTTAAAATAAGATAAAATAAACTTTGTAAATTTCGAACTAACAAAAATAAGACACTCAAAATGTTGGTTCCATTCTTCCACTAACATTGCACCATGGAAGAGGTGCTCTGTATCGATGAAGATGTAATTTTTCAATCCACCATTGACCTATTTAATCGAGATTAGAGAAAATATCTTTAACCCCATGGTACGTGACCATGAAAATAATCTCTCAGATGATTTGTGGGGCATACAACTAGATGAAATGGTTGGAGTGAAGTCAAATCCCAAGACCGAGGTAATAACCAGAAGACACGAGACTACATTCCAAATGGTAGGAGCCACCTAGATAAGGGAGATGTTGTATATTTTGCATACTTAAAGGAAGAACCTGATTATAGGGCATTGGCCAAATATCATGGAGAATGAGTAAGTTTACACCCCCATATAACCTAGCTTAGGGGTAATGATGTTCTATAAAGGATGGGAGAGAGAACATCGGTGTCGATGGTCCAACCATAGTCAGGTTTGACCCTCGGGATGTCATCCTCATCAACCACTGAAACATAGTGAACGACGTAGTAGGTTCTTGTAGGTACAGAGTCTTCCCCAAAGAAATGATGAAGCAATTATTTTGGAAACTTTAACTTCTGGGGATCACCAAATTGACCAAGTATTCGACCTCTCTAGGTCCATCACTCAAGGACTAAAACCCCTTCATATAAGGAGTGTAGAAAGTAATATCATCATCTCTAGTAAGGATGTTGAGATCTGCGCTAGTGTCTTTGATATTTGTAGTGGCAACCACAACATCTGCATAGGAGGAGGGGAGGAGGAGATATCTAAAGACATGGTTAAAGAAAGGAGTTTTTTCTTAAACGAGAAAAAGGGAGATAGTTATGAAGAACGAAAGCCGATAGTCAAAAAATATAGGAGAGGAAAAGAAAAAAAGTTGGAAAATGGTCTTGCTAAAAGGGATAAAGCAAATGACATAAACTAGAAGATGCTATTACAGAGAAGTGATGATGATTGATTTTTTCTCAAGAGAAATGCAACGACTACACGTGTCCACAAGCATTCAAAGAGAAGATGGGTTGGGGAGCGCATCAATAAAGATGTCATATTAAGTTTCCTACTCAAGGAATTTGAAAAATGTGTGTTTTATTGCTTCCCAGAGCCATATGAATTTAGCTCTAAAAAATGAAGGGACTATCTGTATGAGGGTAAATGAGATTGAGTACATGTGACACCAACAATAGGGCAGACACAAAGTTTCAGTGCAATGAAGTGTCCTTCTCTGAGATAATAATATTTGAGACACCATGTCGTATAGGATAAAGGCCAGTGAGTTGCTACCTATGATAAGATCGTAAGAAAGAAAAATAGGAGATAAGAGTATTAGGCTACTTTGGTGTGCGGTTGAACTTGTATGGATCTGAAATATACCATAATATTAGCTGGCGCCCTCCAAAAGATTTGACATGTGGTACAAAGGAATAGGTTTTAGTACTTTAGGGTTCTGGTGGAATTTTCTTATTGGCCAAGGCCTAAGAATTGTAGCCTATAAATAATGTCCCCCTCATTTGTAAAGGCATCATATTGACTATAATTTTCATAAGAAATACAAAAGCATCATACTGATTTTTAGGATTCAAGCAATTTCTTTATTTGCATCTTGTGTTGCTATTCAATAGATGATGTCATTGAGTAGCTGATATCACGCCCTCTCATACTCGTATCGGACGTGTTTAGATTTGTAGTCTTTATCTTTTTTACTTTGTTTACGTTATATTCTATCTATTTTCATTATCTACTAACAATCATACCGCTAGTAAATCGAACATAAATCAAGGTTAGATCATAGAGTGCATTCTTGACCCCTTACAAATTTAATTATACTGATTTTAGGATAAACTTGAACCTTTTTATGTTCATTTAGTACATTATTCAAAATCTTTGGTTGATATTTAGTAGTAATATTTTCATTATTGTATGTCACTAACTCCTGATTTCAAGTAAGTTTCTACTAAAAATGTACTCGTAAAAAGTTTTATGAATTTTCACAGAACATAACACCACTTTTCTATCTTGAAAAAAGAAACAAAATCAATTTTTTAAAAAAAAAAATTAAATACTATAGGAGGAGATTTTATATAAAGTAACAAATTTAGAAAGGTGTAAGAAGATAAGTCACCAAAAATGTAAGTGTCATTAAAAAAATCAACATTAGAAAATGCTATATTTTAAGATATCTCAATACTCTTTTTTTATTTTCACAAAGAAATTTCTCCCCCGAATCCTTCTTTGGAAAATTACACTCTATATCTATTGAGAAAAAATATTTACGCCATGTTTTTCATATCTTTAGTTTGTTATCCTGTTTAGTCCATATTTGTGTATAAACACCTTTTATACACTATACTTTTAGATAAAGTTGATACATTGGGTAAAATGGTTTCCCCATATATAATGTTGTATAATATCATACAATCTTTTATAGGAGGCTTAAGTCATCTATAGCCCCTTAAAGTTGTCTATATAATTCACTTAGGTACCTCAACACATCCTTGTACCTATTGAACACCTCTATCACTTTGGATTTGAATCACTTAAACACCTTTTGCTGACATGGCTTTATGAGTGTACAACACCTGAAATAGGTGTGTGAGAAGTGTTTTTTTGTCAAATTTCTTTTCTTCTTCTTCTTGTTCTTCTTTTTCTTCTTCTTCTTCTTCATTGTATTCTTGTTCCAAATCCACCACCACCTTCCGCCATTTTTTCTTGCCAGAAAAAATGGAGTCCATCACCCAAATTATACTTTCTCTCTATCTCTATCTCTATCTCTTTTCCTCTTCCTCTTTTCGACCCCCACCCCCGTCCCCACCTTCTCTTCTTCCCAACAAAACAAAATTGGAATAGAAAAAAATGAAGAACAAATCTAACATAAAATAAAAAGAACATATTAAGAAAAAAAAATACTAATTTAATGTAAAATAAAGAGAGACACATAAAAAATAAAAGAAGAAATATGATGTATTCAAGGGGAATGTCATCTTTACGTGTTCTTCCTCATCTCATTTTTCAAATCAATTAATTTTCTTTATTATTAGATAAAAATTGATTCTTTGATTGTAATGATTTGTCAATTTTTATGTTAAAAGATGACATTTTTGTTGGATTTGTTCAATGGATTTTGTACTGATTTTTGTTTTCGAGTTTTATGCCATTGATGAGCTTGAAATGTGGATGATAGCTTTTGATATGGTAGATGAAAGAGAAGGGGGGCGGAGGGGGTGGCGACAACGGGTTATTAGAGTTAGGATTTAAGTATTTTATTTTTTTTATTTTTTTAACTCATAATTTATTGTTAAAATAATTTTTTCGAACTCATCTGCCACATGCACTAATATAATTGGTCATTTTTCCATGTGACCGTGAGTGTACTACACCCATTTTATATTTTTGGCTGATTAACAAAAAAGTGTCCAGTAGGTACATATTTTGAGTGGTTTAAGTTTTCAATCGGTACACATGTCAGTTGAGGGGTCCAAATGAAATCTCAGAACAAGTTTAAGGGCATGTCGATGACTTAAGCCTATAATATTATACATTGAGCTATGTAGCATACTATTTTATGCTGGAATGTTTATTTTTGAAAATTTTCCCTTTTTTGCCACACTCATAATCTAAGGATCTAAGTAATAAGTTTCATCTTTCTTATACTCGCTCCGTCCAATTTTATGTGGCACCATTTGACTTGACATGATATTTAAGAAAAATAGGAATACTTTTGAACGTTGTTTTCTAAAATAACTCTTAGATATTTGTGTGGATGTAAATCATTTAATTTAGGGCTAAAGAAAATTTTTAAAATCAAATTGTTTCTAATTATAGTAAGGTGACATTGTTTTGGGAATAGACTAAAAAAAATGTGTGTCACATAAAAAGGGAAGGAGGGACTAATATATATAAGAAACCATGTTAATCTCTGCCAGATTCAAAGTGGAAAATGTACTGGATTCATGTTAATCTTCACCATATTCAAGATGAAAAATATACTGAATTTTACCAACAAAGTGAAAGGAAAAAAGATAAAATGTAAACATTTCTGATACGTTAACGCATAAAGAGTGACTGGAGAGAGGATGATTATGAATTTAATGTTGCATCATTTATGTTTTTCATATATACATGAAAATGAGAGACAACAAAAACTAAGAAACAAAAAAAGAAGAAGTGATGGGAAACTATCTAATTCTTTAAATAAATTTATTGATGAAGTAGCCCTATTTAACATCTGCTCATGTTCCTCGACATCTGCTCATGCTACTCCTCTTCTTCTCCTACTCTTCCTTATTCTTCTTCCCCTTAATCATCATTATCATCATCATCATAATCACCCCCAAACATCTTAAAGAAACTGAGCATATGAATTAAGAATATGTAATGACCTGCTGGGACCAATGGTTTGATTCTTGGGTAGTTCGTTTGAGTTTTAAGTCAATTTTACTATTTTGAAGATTTTGAAGTTGAGAACTTTGACTTTAGTCAAAAGTTCTTGCAAACAACCTCAGATGTGAATTCCAATAGTTCCGTTAGCTCTAGAACATGGACTTAGGATAAGAGGTCTTTGGCTTGTGTCCCGTGGCTTCCAAACTCATTTTGGGCTATTGGTTGGTTCTTAGTTAAAAATGAAAGAGTGGGCGTGAGACTCGCTTTTCATTGAAACGACCTTTGTTGGGAATTTTGTCGATTTCATCAAGTTCAGAATGCAATTTTTGATAAGATAGCATATTTTATTGCATTCACGGGGTTCTAAATGAATCCCAAGGACCCGTTTAGAGAATTTCCAACTTGGAAAAGTTGTTGGTGCATAGCACCTAGTGCATCCTCTTTTGTAGCCTTTGGGGTCACTTAAGCAGAGCTACCTAAGAAGCTGAGAAGCCTTTTTGTTAGAGGTAGTTGATGTCAACTCCTTCTGCTTAAGCTGAGCCTCTTTCACTTTTGCGGAGCTACCTAAGTAGGTTAACCTCCACTTTTTCAGAGGCAAACATGTATAGTGACCTCTGCTGAAGCATAAGGTTTGTCGCTTACGACTTTCGCTTTTGCGGCTGTGACACCGCTTAAGCGGTGGTATCAACTTATATACTCCCTTCTCTTTCTCGATTTTAAATCATTTCCAAGGCCCTTTTACTCCATTATTGAACCCTTAAAGTTGTAAAATTGTAGAGAGACCACTTGTTTGAGTATAGGTATGTTAACTCCATTCCTCTTGGTCATTTCCTATTATATCCCCCATCAAATTCTACCCTTTTTCATGTAAATTATTAGTTTTGAATTCTAGATTTCTTGGAACTAGTGGGACTATTTTGAGGCTTGATTTAAGGTCTGACCATGCTTAATTTTTGAGCAAGTGATCTTTCTATCATGAGTGACATAATTGTGGGTTTAATTACCATATTCCATAAGAGGACCCCACGAGTGATTTTAAATCTAATTTTTGGCCTGAATTGTTAATTCATAATATGGGTATCGTTTTTCCTGTATTAAAGTGTAGATTCTTATTTTTATAGCGTGTCAAGAGTCGAAAGAATCTAGGAAGCAGAAAGCTCTGGTTTAGTGTTTGTGAGCTCATTATTCATACTATAGGTAGGTTACAACCTACCTACTCTTATATGATGACTTTCGTATATCATCTTCAAGAGGCTATAAGGCATTCTTAGGAAAATTTCACCTTTTGATTCCTTATCGAGTGCCTTTATTCCTATCAATTCTTGGAAATCTCATTTGTTTTAATCTTTCACAAGTTGGTTAGGACAAGGGCTATAGTTGTTAAAGGAGAGGCCCTCACGCTAGCAGTTAGGACCCTAGTTAGAGGTATATGTAGAGGTCAACCCTGAGGTTGAGGCCAAACATAAGCTGCTGCACCAACTCAAGATTAGGCAAATCCATCGCTAGAGCCAATTATTGAGATAGAGTGAGTTATAGCTCCACAATAAGTGCCAACAGATCTTCTACCTCAGAAATTCGTGGGTCAAGGGTCATCTAAGACTCTACCTAGTTTTGTGGCTAAATCAATATTACAAGATGCTTTGTTCTAATTATTGATTATTCTTAGAGGAATGCCACACACATCAGCTTAGGGAGAGACTCAGGGTGTTCAATATATAGGAGCACAACCTATTGCTCTGGATCCTCATATCAAGGTACTATCGTTGTCGATGGTCACTCAATCGATGGTAGCCCGACCAACCATGAACTGAGGAGCAGAAAATACTAAGTTGGTTTATTCGATTGGATCCTCCGAGGTTTTCAGGTGCTCCAAGGGATGATGCACTTGAGTTCCTTATCAGTTGTTAGGAGAGGTTGTATAACCTCAATTTAGTAGATTCTTATTGAGTGGATTACAACATATTTTATCTAGATGGATTAGCGAGACAGTGGTGGAGGGCGTATGTTGAGTGCAGACCAGTTGGGTCCCCTTCTATGACTTAGGCATAGTTCTCTAAGGCTTTCTTGGGGTAGTATGTGCCTCATAGTATGCGAGAGCAAACAAGGGATTAGTTTATAGACCTATAGTAGGGTTTTATAACAATGTCAGAGTATGAGACTAGATTTTATGAGTTGTTTAGACATGCTTTTATGAATCTGCCTACTAGGCATAAGGGGGTACATTGCTTTGTCAGAGGGTTGAGACTACAACTTTTCCTAGCTACAGAGCAGATGGCATCTTTGGGTCACTCATTCTTAGAGGTTGTTGATCATGCTCGGACTATAAAGGCATACATCATAAGGCCTACAGAGGCAGTAATAAGAGGTCTTACCATTTTGGTATCTTTAGTGGGTCCCATTTTAGAGATAAGGTTTTCTCTGGTAGAGGTCACCAACATCAATATATTTAGCCTGGTAGGCCCGTGTAGGCTACACTTTATCGTTTGGGTGGTAGTTAGCCTGGGTATAGTGGTTAGAGCTTCGGTCTGTCTTTATAGCGTTCTCTTTCTGGGTCTTTAGGTTATGCTGGCTATTTTGGGTCAGCAGGTACATCTTTTTAGGGTAGGGTTCCCAGGGTTTATTATGATTGTGGGGTTGTTGGTCTCTTTGCTAGGAAGTGTCCCCAACATAAGATGATCGATCCTTCAGTGCAGATAGTTCAACCTCTTAAGGCAGTGGCACCACTACCCAGAGGTGGTGCTCAAGGTTGTAGAGGTTCTTAGCCAAACAAGATAGGTGGTCATTTGGGTACTTAGTTAGACAATGGATGCAAATATTGTAGGTCGAAGGTGGAGATATCAGATACTGTGATCACAAGTAAGATTTTAGTGTGTCATCAACTAGCCTCTATTTTATTTGATATGGGTTCCAGTTATTCATATGTATCTGCATACTTTGCTTCTCAATTAAGGTTGTCGAGTAAGCCTTTGCTTGTGCCTATGTATGTAGCTACTCTTGTAGGTGATTCATTAGTAGTTGATCTGTTTTATAGATCTTGTGTGGTGACTATTCAAGAGTATGACAATTGGGAAAATTTTGTTGTACTTGATATGGTAGATTTTGATGCTATTCTGGGCATGGACTGGTTATCCCCTTATCATGCGGTCTTGAATTGCTTCACCAATACAATAACCTTATCTATGTTAGGCATGTCCTCAATTGTGTGGTAGGGTTTAGAGTCACGCTCCAGCAGGGATTATCTCTTATACTCAGGCTAAGTAGTTAGTGTCGAAGGGGTGTTTGGCCTATCTTGCTTATATCCGCGATACTAGTGCCAACACATCTTTGCTTGATTCGGTTCCTGCGGTTTGTGAATTTGCTGATGTATTTCCTACCAATATGATTGGTCTCCCACCTGAGCATGATATTAACTTTGCTATTGATGTTGAGTCGGGTGCCTGGTGTAACACCCCTTACCTTCCTAACCCTACTTGACGATGTTGATCAATGCTTACTTAGGTATCGAGAGCCACACATACGTCTTTTGTAATGCTATTGGTGAGATAATTGAATTTGGCCCTCGTATATGTGATTAAACCTTCATCGGAGGTGTTTTATGATTTTCGTGGAATATTTGTGCGGTTCAAAACGAGGATAAGATGACCCCTAAACAAAGTATATTAAGGTTAAGAAGTAAGTTAAAGAATAGGACTTGAAGTATCTAACAAAACCCGCGAAGAGAAGTCGAAAAATGAAATTTTTGAAAAATTTTAAGGAGGGCCGCAATTGGGACCATGACACGCCTCTCTGGGCTAAAATTTTTAGCCCAGAGGCAGTAAGTTGGCGCGCCCAGCGGCGTGCCACCTTGGGTTTTGCACTTTTTTGAAAGATGGAAATTTCTAAGTCCCAAGGGTATCTGGGGATATACCGAGCTGATTTTTGCCCCGTTTATTCTAAAACCATGGGAATATACATGAAATGAGTGAAATACTATATTGGTATGATAAAATTACTCGAGAACGAATTTGGAGCCAAAATGACGATTTTACCCTTGTAGCCAAAATAAGCCATACGTGGCTAGAATTGCTTGTTTTCAAAATCGAGGTTATGAGTATGAATTTCATGAGTGGTAATATTGTTTTAATGCGTATGGAATGAATTAAACATGAGAAACTATTGATTTTATTGGATTAAGTGAATTGGGCCAAAAAGGGCCCAAAATGAGAAGGAAACACATGGGCCAAGAATGGGTCTGATCCATTCTTCCATTGACTAAGCCTTAAATTCCAAGAGTGGATAAGCATGAATTTAGAGGTCTATAAAAGGAGGCAAAAATCATATTTTATTGAAGCAAAACACACATGCTTTTTCTATCTTTTTCTAGAAAAATCTCAAGAACACTTCTTTGACTCCCAAAAACCCTAAGGCATTTTTGGACAAGATCACCATCTTCCAAGCTTGGGTAAGTGATTATTCTTGTACTTTAACATATTATGAGCATGCGATATTATGTATATCATGTTGGTTATGCTTGGAAGTGTTGAATATGGTGTTTTGTGTTTTGGTAAAAGATGTGAAATCCATGGGATTGTAACTTGGATTATGACTTGTGGTCTTGATGAAAAAGCATGGTATGGATAAAATAACAACATGTATGGTGTTATTATGGTCCCAAACTTTTTATTTTCCTATAAGTGTATATTGTGGGATTTTGGCCAATATGTGCTATGAGATGTATTGTGGTAAGTTAATGGATTATTTGCGATGTTTTGTGGCTAAGAAAGGGTAAAGGAGAAGTGTTGTGGTGAAATGTATTGATTATCATGTATTGGTCAATGTTGTGAATATTGTGGGATTTTTGGTAAGATATTTTCATAAATGGTATTGTCAAGGGGAAATGGCATGTTTAAAAGCAAACATGTAACTCATTGATCTTATGTAAAGTAACTAATGGTATAATTATGATGTTGTGATGGTGGAGAGTGGAAAGTATGAACGTGGTGTGACATACTAGTGGTTTATGATACTTTGGTCAATGTGGGGCATGTTGTGGTATTATTGATATGACCATACCGTAAATGGTATTGTAGATAAAGATATAACATGTTAAAGCCAAACATGTGACTTATTGTTATTGTATGCATTTGTAAGGTAGTTGGTGGTTAATGTTGGTTCCATTATGTAATTGTGATGTAGAGTGAAACGTAAAGAAGGAGCGGAATTGTTGTGCTCACATATTTGATTGTGTACTTACATTGGGAATATAAGGTATGTAAGGTTACTCTTCTATATCTTTATGCAACATATGGTGTTCACATGGTCATAGTACTCATATGATTCCGAAATACTCTAAGGTATTCCGTATCCGATAGTTGACTAGAGTTACTCATATGTTCCTTATTCATTGGTCAATGGTGAATCATATGACTCATGTTCATTGGTTGACTTATGTTCATCCATTGGTTGACTTATGTTCATTGGTTGATTCATGTCCATTAGTTGACTCACGTTCATTGGCTAATATGTCTATCCACATGTGTCTTATTTAGTGCTCATTTTCCTAAGGTTTCAAAAGTATTCTACAAAGAGGTTCTATAGTATTCCAACTAAGGTTGATATATATTGTTATTCATATGTGTTTTACTCCTAGATGAATCATGACCCACTTAGTTCTTATTTATGGACGGAAGTTCTTAAGTTGTCATATGTTATAAAGGCTAAGAGAACTATCTCAAAAAGAGTAGTTAGGTAAAGAGGACTTGTTTAGTTTGAATAGCATTATTCCAATCATGTCATGATCCAAAGTTCCAATAGAGTTATAGACATGTCTCATTTAGTAATGTTCTAAAAGTCCAATAAGGTTATGTTCCAATGTTTCAATAGTGATTATACTCATGTCTCTTGTTCATTGATTATGGTTCAATGGTTCAAATAGTGTTATGTTTCCACTAAGTCTATGTTTCCAATAATGTTCATTTGCATGTTTCTCACTCATTGATTATTGATCCAAAGCTTCAAGTAAAGTTATGACTATCAAAAGTATCAATCTGTCACAAGTAAGGTATCAATCTCAAAGGTAAAGAATGAAGTAATGCATGTTGATAGTGTTCATGGGTGTTATCCATGGGGTACAAATACCCACATGATGATGATAGTTTATCTATGGGGTACAAATACCCGCATGATGATGATAGTTTATCCACGGGATGCAAATACCCGCGTGATGATGGCCATTTATCCATGGGGTGCAAGAACACCCGCATGACGATATGATCTTATCCATGGGGTGAAAGAATACCTGCATGACGATGATATGTTATCCATGGGGTGAAAAGAACACCTACATGATGTGGGCCCAGAAAGTTCATAAATGATGTAAAAGTAAAGTATAATAAAGGCAAGAGAAAGAAAGAATGTAATGTACATGGATTCCAAAAGTACTGAATAGTGACTCATCTACATTGTGACTTATCTATATTGGTTATGCATTTGAACTTTAGTTCTTGACATATTTTTCCATATCTTACAGTTTCTTTTGAGCCTTACATACTCAGTACATTCTTCGTATTGACCCCCTCGGGGGATTCACCTTACTTGTTGCAGGCGCAGGTCCTAGTAGGCCTTCACAGTAGATTGTCAGTGTTGCAGACCTTTGGTGAGCTCCAGTTAGTTCGGGGCATCTCCGAGTCACTGTTGTATATGTGTTTTGATTTTGTACACGTTGTATAAAGCGGGGACTTGTCCCGACTTTTAGTTCATTTGGTCAATGCATTTTGTTAGAGGCTTTTGTAGACGGAGGTGGGTGTATAAATGTGAAGGTACATGTCGTTTTGACTTAATGGCTCAAACGGCCAAGTTTTACATACATAGCTCTGACTTATGTTTTCATGTCTATGAATTCCGCATAGTTGCAGAAGGTGTAATAAGATTCATATGAGATTATGTATGTGAATGTTCATGAGCAACGGTTGGTTCTCTCGGGCCATATCGGCTTCGGGTGCCAATGATGCTTCGTTGGGATTCGGGGCGTGACACCTGGCCCATTTTGAATATTAATTGATGGTGGGACATTGAGGTTCAGATGCTCTTTACGTAGGTATTTTTGATTTTATTTGCTTGCTTAGTGTCGTTAGAGTAGAATTATGCTTGCTAATCCTTAGATTGTGTAATCTTTTCTTAGTTTGTGTAATCTTTTCTTTATTGGACTTGGTCTAGCATGCTTGGTAGACTTAGAGATTATTATCGGATACCTTAGTATAGTTTGGGTAGTTGCTTGGCTTAGGGTGTTTGTAGCTATAATATCATTTAACTAAGGTAGTTTACTCTAGAATAGCATCTATTGTGAGATAATCCTAATTTACGGCCGTACTTGTTAGACGACAATGTATTAGTGGATCAGTTGATTTATTCACTTTATTATGCTTGTTATTGTTGTATATTCATTACATATGTGTGACTTGGCCTTAAAATATTATTTTCAATTTAAAAATGGGACTTGAAGAGTTTTACTGGAATTTAAATTTCAAAAGGTAAAATGGTCTGTTTTTAGTCTCGGTTCAGTTCTGTGCACATGACACTATTAATTACTATTCATAAGTCCCAGTTTGATTTTGGGCAATGTATATGTATATTACATGTCTCCCATTAGACCTATCTTTATGAGCCATATATGCTGGCGGAGGAGTATTACGATATTTTTAGACACGACATTCATTTCATAGTGCATTTCGTGGCATCCATTCACATGCTTTTAGTTAATATTTTTTGTTGTTTTTATCCACCGTGATTATGAGATCCCATTGGGTTATATTAATAGTTGTTTGTACCTTCTAGGCTTATGAGGGCCCAGTTAAGTTGTAGTTAGATTACTACTATTTTGCTTTTTGAGAAAGTTTACTTATATTTCCCTTATCTATCTAGATGTGACCTATTATTCTTTTTTTGGCCCTGCTTTACCTAATTCTAGTTATATTCACATTTTATTGTACTTATATATTATTTGAGCTCATTCAACCTATGATGCCTATTGTGTACTGTGTATTTTGGTACTCATACTACACTTCTGTAGCTTTTTTCTCTGATCAGAGACTTAGGATTAGATATGGAAGACTACAGTTGATCCATCTCCCTCTATTTTTAGAACTAGTCTTATTTTGTATATTCAAAGACAGTTCGGTATATATTGTATCTATTCAATATTCCTTGTATATGTAGTGCGCCTTGAACTAAATGATACAAAGTCTTGGGGGATTATTTTATTTATTTTTTTTCCTTCCTATATATGTATGCATGGGTCTTATTTCTTGTGTTTAGTCTTTACATTTAATCTTTTTACATCATGCATCTATATTTCTCTTATTAGCCTGTTACTTATCCTTTTGGGCTATGGGTTTTGCTTACCTACTTATGGGTTATAGTAGGTGCCATTATGACATGAGATTTTGGATCATGACAGTTTGATATTAGAGCCTAAGCTTACCGGTATCATTGGTACAAGAGTAAAATGTCAAGCAGAGTCCCGCAAATTGATATGATGACATTCGTATCTCATCTTCAAGAGGCTATAAGGCATTCTTAGGAAAATTTCACCTTTTGATTCCTTATCAAGTGCCTTTATTCCTATAAATTCTTAGAAATCTCATTTGTTTTACTCTTTCACAAGTTGGTTAGGACAAGGGATACAGTAGTTTAAAGCGAGGCCCTTGCGCTGGTAGTTAGGACCCCATTTAGGGGTAGAGATAGAGGTTAACCCTGAGGTTAAGGCCAAGCTCAAGATGCTACACCAACTAAAGACTAGGCAAAAGATCCATTACTAGAGCCAATTATTGAGACAGAGCGAGTTATAGCTCCACAGCCAGTGCCAACAGATCTTCCACCTCAGAAGCCTGTGGGTCAGGGATCATCTAAGACTCCACCTGGTTTGTGGATACATCAATATTGCAAGATGCATTGTTCTAATAATTGATTATTCTTAGAGGTATGCCACAGACATCAGCTTGGGGAGCGACTCAGGGTGTTCAAGATATATGAGCATAACCTATTGCTCTAGATCCTCATATCAAGGTGCTACCATTGCGGATGGTCACTCAACCAATGGTAGCCCGACCAACCATGAACTGAGGAGCAGAAAATCCTTAGTTGATTTATTAGATTGGATCCTCCGAGGTTTTCAGGTGCTCCAAGGGATGATGCACTTGAGTTCCTTATCAGTTGCTAGGAGTGGTTGTATAACCTCAATTTAGTAGATTCTTATTGAGTGTATTACAACATATTTTATCTAGATGGATTAGCGAGATAGTGGTGGAGGGCGTATGTTGAGTGCAGACCAGTTGGGTCCCCTTCTATGACTTGGGCATAGTTCTCTGAGGCTTTCTTGGGGTAGTATGTGCCTCATAGTATGCGAGAGCAAATAAGGGATTAGTTTATAGACCTATAGAAGGGTTTTATAACAATGTTGTAGTATGAGACTAGATTTTATGAGTTGTTTAGGCATGCTTTTATGAATCTGCCTACTAGGCATAAGGGGGTACATTGCTTTGTCAGAGGGTTGAGACTACAACTTTTCCTAGCTACAGAGCAGATGGTATCTTTGGGTCACTCATTCTTAGAGGTTGTTGATCATGCTCGGACTATAAAGGCATACATCATAAGGCCTACAGAGGTAGTAATAAGAGGTCCCACTATTATGGTATCTTTAGTGGGTCTCATTTTAGAGACATGGTTTTCTCTAGTAGAGGTCTCCAACATCAATATATTTAGCCTGGTAGGCCCGTGTAGGGTACACTTTAGCTTTTGGGTGGTAGTTAGCCTGGGTATAGTGGTTAGAGATCCGGTTTATGTATATGGGGTTCTTTTTCTAGTTCTTTAGGTTGTACTAGCCATTTTGGGTCAGCATGTACATCTCTTTAGGGTAAGGTACCAAGGGTTTATTATGATTGTGGGGTTGTTGGTAACTTTGCTAGGTAGTGTTCCTAACATAGGATGATCGAGACTTCAGTGAAGATAGTTCAACCTCTTAAGGCAGTGGCACCACTACCCAGAGGTAGTGCTCAAGGTTGTAGAGGTTCTTAGCCAAACAAGATAGGTGGTCATTTGGGTACTTAGTCAGACAGTGGATGCAAAAATTATAGGTCAAAGGTGGAGATATCAGATACTGTGATCACAAGTAAGATTTCAGTGTGTCATCATCTAGCCTCTATTTTATTTAATCTGGGTTCCAGTTATTCATATGTATCTGCATACTTTGCTTCTCAATTAAGGTTGTCGAGTAAGCCTTTGCTTGTGCCTATGTATGTAGCTACTCTTGTAGGTGATTCATTAGTAGTTGATCAGTTTTATAGATCTTGTGTGGTGACTATTCAAGAGTATGACAATTGGGAAAATTTTGTTGTACTTGATATGGTAGATTTTGATGCTATTCTGGGCATGGACAGGTTATCCCCTTATCATGCGGTTTAGAATTTCTTCAGCGATACTGTAACCTTATTCATACGGTCCTCAACCAATAAGTTGGATCAGCTTGGCATTTCTGACATCAGGAGGATTCTTGCTCTTGTTGAGGCTTAGTCTATATTATTGGACCAGATTTAGGATCGACAGTTTGAGGTTAGTCAATTTTGTGCTATTCGAGACAAGGCATTGAGAGGCAAGGTTAAGGAGTATGCCTTAGATTCGGAGGGTGCCTTGATATTCAAGGGCTGTATTTATGTTCCAAAGGTTGGTGATTTAATTCAGTTGATATTAAAGGAGGCTCATTATACCAGTTATTCAATTCATTTAGGGGAAACTAAGTTGTATAGAGACTTGAGCCAATATTACTAGTGGTGTCAGATGAAAAAGGATGTAATAGACTTTGTATCATGGTGCTTGAACTATCAGCAAGTGAAATTTGAGCACTTGAGACCAGGTGGTTTAATTTAGATGCTACCCATTCCTGAATGGAAATAGGAGAGGATTACTATGACCTTTGTGATTAGTTTGCCAGGCACTTTTGGGGGTTTTGTTAGAATTTGGGTCATCATTGATCTGTTGACAATAAATGTCGTTTGAGTATCCAGATTGCCCTATTCAGAGCATTATATAGTAGACAGTATAGATCTTAAGTCGAGTGGTTTGATGCCTTTACAGCTAGGTTATGGGGTACTGATCTATTACATGATTCAATAAATATAGTTTGGGTGATTTAAGATAGGCTACGAGCAGCTCAGAGTTGGAAAAAGAGTTATGCAGACCACAAGCTTCAAGTATTAACGTTTGGAGTTGGTAACTGAGTTTTCATTCGAGTATCGCCCATGAAGGGTGTGATGAGGTTCAAAAAGAGGGGTAAGAGCAGCCCTGGGTATATCGATCCATTCGAAATTCTACAACAAGGTAGGGATGTGTTATATGAGTTAGCTTTGCCTCAAGCATTTTCAGGTATTCACCCTATCTTTCATGTATTGATGCTTTGATGCTATATTCCAAATGAGTCTCATGTGCTCCAGTGGGATTCAGTTCAGTTAGATGCCCATTTGACTTTCAAGGAGGAGCCAATTGGTGTTCTTGCTAGGGCCATTAGACGCCTGATATTTAGAGAGATTCTAGTGGTTAAGGTTCAATGGAGAAATTGTCCCATTGATGAGGCTACCTGGGACACTGAGAAGGACATACGGGCCTAGTATCCCCACTTATCCAAGCCTTCAAGTACTTCTTGACTCTTAACTTTCAAGGCAAAAGTACTTTTAGTAGTGGATGTTGTAATAACTATCTAGGTCATTTTGTTGTTTCTTTATGCATTTTCAGCATTTTGAGTTTTCCTATATTTGTCGTAGGTCGTTTATGACCTGCTGGACTGGTGGTTCACTTCTCGGGAAGGTCATTTGACTTCTAATCAAATTTTACTTTTTTGAGCTTTTGAAGGTGAGAACTTTGACTTTGGTCAAAGCCTCTAGCAAATAGCCTTGGATAAGAATTCTGACAGTTCCATAAGCTTTGAAACATGGATTTTGGACTAGGGGACCTTTAGTTCAGGTCTAGAGGCTTCTGGCATCATTTTGGGCTATTTATTGGTTCTTAGTTAAGAAACAAAATAGTGGGTGTTGGAACCATGTTTTGTTGAAATGAAATCTGTTGGAAATTTTATCGATTCCGTTAAGTCTAGAGTGTTATTTTCGATACAGTAGCACATTTGTTTTGCATTCATGGGGTTCCAAATGAATCACAAAGATCTATTCAGAGAATTTCCAAGTTGGCAAAGTTGTTGGTGCACATCACTTGGTGCAACCATTTTTGCATCCATTAGGGTCACTAAATAGAGTTGCCTAAGCGGCTGAGGAGCCCTTTTTGCTGAGGTAGCTGATTTCAGCTCTTTCCACTTAAGTAGAGCCTTTTCTGCTTTTACAGAGCCGTCTAAGCGGGTTAACCTCTACTTTTGTGAAGGCACGCATGCACAGTGACCTCCGCTTGGTTTGTATCTTAAGTGACTACCACTTATGCAGCCATGCCACTGCTTAAGTGATGGTATTAACATGTATACTACCTTCCCCTTCTTGATTTAAAATCATTTCCAAGGACTGTTTACTCCACAGTTTAACCCTTGAAGTTGTGAAATTATGGAGGGATCACTTGTTTCAACTTAGGTATATTAACTCTACTTCTCTTGGTCATTTCTCATTATTTTCCCCATCAAATTCCATCTTTTTCCATGTAAATTCTTAGTTTTGAATTCTTGATATATTGCAACTTAGGCGATTATTTTGGGGTTCAATTTGAGCTCTGATCATGCTCAATATTTGAGCATGTGATCCTTGTCCCGCGAGGGACATAATTGCAAGTTTAATTTATGAATTCCTTATACGGGACCTACATGTGATTTTGGATCTAATTTTTGACCCAGAGCTTTAATTAGCAATATGGGTATCGTTCTTCCTATCTTAATGAGTAGATTCTTATTTTGATACCGTGGCAGCCGTCGAAAGCTTCTCAAAAGGGGAAAGCTCTAGTTTAGTGCTCGTGAGTTCATTGCTTGGCCTTCAGGTAGGTTACGGCTTACCTACTCTTAGACATTCCTCGTTTAAGGTATATGTATGATGAATTGCTATTTGATGGTGGGACATTGAGGCTTAGATACAATTTACTTAGCTATTTATGATTTTATCCACTTTCTTAGTGGCCTTCGAATATAATTATGCTTGTTAATTCTTAGTTTGGGTAATCTTTTCTCTATTGAACTTGTTCTAGCATGATTGGTAGATTTAGAGATTATCATTGGATGTCTTAGTTTAGGTTTGGGTAGTTACATTCTTTAGGTTGTGTTCTAGGGATTTGTAGCAATAATATTGCTTCCATAAGGTAGTTTACTCTAGAATAGTGTCCTTTCTGTAGTGAGATAGTCCTAATTTGCGGTGTTACTAGTTGGGGGCAATGTATTAGTTGATAAGTTGATTTATTCACTTTATTATACTTGTTATTGTTGCATATTCATGGCATATTGGTGACTTGGCCTAAAAATATTGTTTTTAATTTAAAAAAGAGACTTGAAGAGTTTTACTGGATTTTGGATTTCAAAAGGTAAAAATGGACTACTTTTTGTCCCGGTTTGCATTCAGGAACATGAAAATATTGATTACTCTTTGGAAGTCCCTGTTTGATTTTGGGAAATATATACGGCTATCACAAATCCCCTATGGGTCTTTATTTTACGAGCCATATATGCTGAAGGAGGAGCATACGGTATTGTTGGACATGACATTCATTTTATAGTGCATTTTGTGGCATCTATTCACATTTTTCTATTCTTATGCATTGCTTGTAGTTAATATTGTTTGTTGTTTGTATCCATCATGCTTATGGGGGCTAGTTGGGTTATTTTAATTGTTGTTTGTGCCTCTGGGGATTATGAGGGCCCAATTAGGTTGTAGTTAGATTATTACTATTAAACTTTTCAAGAAAGTTTACTTATATTTCCCTGATCTGTAAATATGTGACCTATTATTCACTTTCGGGCCCTTTTTTACTTAATTCTAGTTATATTCACATGTTACTGTACTTGTATCTTATTTGAGCTCAGTCAGTTTTTAATGCCTAGTGAGTACCACATGTTTGGGTACTCATACTACACTTTTGTATCTTTTATCCTAGTACGAGTTATCACCCCTGACACCTTTCTCGTGCGGAGCTTTTGGACTCAGAGATTTAGGGTGAGCTCTTGACTAGTAGAGTTGATCCATCTCCCTATACTTTTTGAACTAGTCTTATTTTGTATATTCAGTTCGGTATATGTCCTTTCTATTAAGTTTTCCTTGTATATGTAGTGACTCTTGCACTGATTGATACTGGATTTTGGGGATCATTTTGTATATTTTGTTCCTTTCCTCCTTATATATGTATGTACATGTCATATTTCATGTCATTAGTCTTTATATTGGGTCTTTTAATCTCATTTGTCTTTCCTACTCTTACTAGCCCATTACTTGTCATTCCAGGCTATGAGATTGACTTACCTACTGGTGGGTTATATTAGATGCCATCATGACCTGCTATTTTAGATCATGACAGAAATAACTAAAAATAAATTATTTTTCAATATTCGTGGAAAAATCAATCATTGGTCATGGAAATTGAGACGAGTATTCGAATGTGGAAAATATAGGAAGAGTAACTTCAAATGTAACCATTGGAGAAGTAACATTTCTTTCATCTTTGATCAATCAAACAAGGATCAATGACTTAAATTTTCCTTCTAAACCTCAAAGCTACAGTAATTACCAACAACAAACTTAAAAGTATGTAAATTGATAGAAAATCACTTAATTTGATTGAAAAAATTACCAATCACCAGGAGAAGCCTTGACATCATGGTTATAGTAACACTTAGCCGGCCTATCAACATCCTTATGAGAATTCCATACTAAATTACCATATAGTGAAAATATATCCCCATCATTAGAATTTGTCAGTATTACTCTTCCACAATACTCTTCTTCTTTTACAACGCCTTCTTTAACCTGCTACCCAATATAATTCAAATTTATATAGTACATTACTAGTTTCATATGCATCAATAAAATAACATACATCTTGTTGACTCTCAACTTTTTCCCTCCACCATCTGATTAATTGTTGATCTTTTCTATTATTGAACAATTTTAAGTAATTATTTTGCAAAATTGAAGAAATATTTTTGAAAATCAATTATAGAGATATCATCAAAAATGAAATATATATCTATATAGACCAATATACAGATGCATATTATGGTGTTTTATATTAAATAATGAAATATTATGGCAAAATAATTTATTTTGGTTGTTTAAATCTAAGAGCTTCATTAATTAATTAAGAAACATATTTTTCTCAGTCTATTTTTGTAATTTTGTTAGGTTCTTAATACTGTCCAAAGGACCTAGTTCTTTATTTCAAATCAATTGAAGCAATCTTCATCACCCAATTCTTCAGCCCAATACCAAACATGACCCAACCCACTCCCCTATAACATAGTTAGACCTCACACATACACATTTCCACATGCCACTCCCTCTTTAGAATACACGTACACAATCCCTAATTCCCCTCACCTATTTCGATGTATTTACTCCCCCCAATGCCCCATATGCTCTTTATTCTCTCAAAAATATCGCCCAATTAAACTCACATGCCTCTCTTTTCCTTCTCAGGCTTCCCTTATTCTCTTTTCTTCTCTTTCTTTGTTGTTTTATTTCCAGAAAAACCAATGACTCCATAACAGCCTCTAAGACGACAAAATTCAACCAAAGATCCACCAAACGATGTTGTGATGATCCTATTGTAAAAAGTGCCACATCGATTAGATGGAGAACTAATATGGAAATATAAAACTTTGGGCTCTCCCACCCTAATAGCTAATTCTTGGGTGTGGTTCCCCTAAGATTGTATCAATATTATCAGAGCCACCCATCAACTTTCGTGCCTACCGTGCCTATGATGATGATGTTGGTATGACAGTGGCTAGCAATGTCTTGTATACAACTGACAAGGTTCCTGGGCATGTGACTCAAAAAAGGCTACCTGGGAAAGTTACCTAGAGTAGAGCCGTCGAGAATGATGGACCTAGAGCTTGGTGGTTTGTTATGATCCTATTATAAAAAGTCCCACATTGATTATATAGGAAAATGATGTAAGGCTTCTATAACCTTGGGCTCTCCCACCTTAATAGCTAGATTTTGGGGTGTGGTTCTCCTAAGATTGTATCTATTCTCTTCAAATTTCATGGATTCGTTTAAATTTTCATGCGTAATCTTATAATTAGAACAAGGATTATACAGAAGAACTCTAGAATCTCCAGGTGTCCTCCAAATGGTTAAATCCCTCGAAATCCAGCAAATGTTTATCTAATTTGTCCATTTTTAGTAAATACGTACATACATGGCTCAATTATCTTGGCCATGAAAAACTTTACCATTTGAATTTGAAACTACCTCAAATGAATCTTATCCAAATTACCAAATTTCCCCCAACTTTGAATGCTAAATTGATTCTATAAATACCCATCTGCCCTCATTGTATTAAGGGTCAAAATTTTAAGATTCTTGGACAATTCCCTATTTCTCATCATATTGGAGGGTCTTTTTTGGTTAGATTTTTACTCCTGTTTCCCAGAATTTATTAATAATCAAAGGTTTTATAAACAACCAACCAAAAAAATAAAAGTAGTTTGGTTAGACCGAGCCTAAAAGTGACCCGACCCAAATAAATTTGGAACATTCTACACAATATGACATTAGTTAGCTGATTCTTCACTTTTCTTTTTACTCTCATTCTTCTGAATTGGTGTTGATATTGATCTTGTTTGGTGAGTTATGGAAATGGTTGCTGCTAACTTTATCTCTGTCCTTTCCTCTTTGAATATTCCACCTTGGTTTTCAGTAATAGTACTCTAATTTGCTTATTTTTGAGAACTGGAAGTTTCTAATCATGATAACATTGGAAGGTAACTGATACTCTTCTTGCCCTTTACCCTATGATATCCTCCTCTTTCTTATGCATGCCTCTATTGATCTCCTTGTTAAAACTCTTCTTGTATAACTGTGATGGTTATTCATTGTTGTGAATTTTCGGATCAACATTTTTTGAAATGCTCTATGCCACCTTGTTGTTTGATATTGCCTACATTCTACTGCTTGTCCATTGTCTTTTTTAATTTACTTGATGTCCTTTATCTTAATCCTAAGATTAGGATACTGCATCGTGTCTAAATTTAGAATCTTCCTCCCTGCATTATGAAGATCTAAAAAACTCCTGAATTTCAATCGACCTTAATTCTCTAAAGCTTAATTAAACAAATAATTCGCCAATCAGCTCCCCACCATGTAGATTTTTTCCTATTTCCACCTAACGAAGTTGCATAATTTCCTTGATGTCTTTCACAATTATTCTTATTTGCTATGGTATTTTCTATTGATCACTCAATATGTTTTTCATTGATAAAGAGTCAGTCTCCAAACATATTTGAGTGATATTTTCTACCACACAATAAACCACTGCTTCTCTGATAGCTTTAGCTTCTGCTTGTATGTTTGTACCTTCTGTAATTTCTTCTACATGAGCATAAATCAAATTGCCCTCTAAATATCTCAAACAAAAACCATAAGAAATCATGCCTGGATTTCCTCAACATGCACCATCAGTCTTGCATTTAATACCACCTGTAGAAGGTTTCCAAGCTACTTCCTTATAATACAACATTGATCTGTAATTCTCCAAAAACTGACAATCAGTTCTTCAATGTAAGGAACATGTTTCTGCAAAATTGATATATAGTAGTGTCCAATAGATCAAAATGTTGTAAGATATGTATTTCTCATGTTTGAGACTATTCCTTTCTTTCCATAACTCCCAGAGAATAATTTATGGGATAACAATCATTAGTGGCTTTAATTTCTGCTGCTTGTAAGGTTATGTCCACCACTTAATGATTAGCTATGATAAGTGAAGGTTGACACTGTTCATCCCTGCACATGAAAAGAAATGCCTCCATAATTTAGTAGCTAATAGAGAGGTTAGAAAAAGGTGTTATACTGTCTCTTGGCAAGATTCTGTGCAACACCAACACTTAGACACCAAATGCAACTCGTTCTTTGAAGAACATCATCTATAGATATCCTTCCCTTCCATGTTGATACAATCCAAAATATGAAAAAAAGAATAAAATACAAAAATTACAAGAACAAGCTAAGATAACAGGATAAGAAAATAAGGATAGATAGAATGACACAAAGAAAGGTGACACAAAGAAACCAAAGGTTGTTTCAAACCATAAAACCTCTATTGACTTACCTCCAAAGTAACAATTCCCTTACGAAGACCCTGATTGAAATTAATTCACTCATAACCTACGTTTATTAATAAATTAACAAGCTCTCAACAAGCTAAAAAAACACTCACAAGTGTATCTCTCATCATTATTCAATAACTAAGTCTAACAAGAGAGGAAACCTAGCTATTTATATTCATGGGTTATTTATTACAAAATGGACCCAAAAGTGACTCAATATGACAAAGTGGCCCATTAGGCACTTTTAGCAATGCACCTCTTATGCTTCAAGCTATCATCCAAACATGATGTTGCTCAATGGGCCCTTGGATTGTATCATTAGATATTGCTCCTCTCATGTGCTAAGCTATCATCCAAACATGTAATTGATTTCCTAGGATGATCAAGTCTTGGATCCTTAGGTGTTGTCCTTGAATTATAGATCTCAAAAGATTGGACCAGATTCAGCATGTATCATTCTCCCATTCTTGAAAAGGATTCGACCTCAAATCCAAATATTTTATCAACTTGTCATCACACTTTCCAAGATTGGAATCCTTTGGTAAGAACCCCATTAAGCCTTCAAGTATATTGTCATAAGGAAATATCTTTACATCCTTCTTTGGATGTACTTTTTCATGAACCTGCATAAGAAAAGGAGTGATACTAGGTAAAATGCTAGTATCGCGATTAGTGGACCTAAGATGAAAAGGGTCTTTGCATAGTTGGATTTAGAGTGGTTGAACAATGCTTTGTGGAGCTTGTTTTATAGTGGATTGGGGTGAGGGGACGTGTTCTTGAGGTCTTTGAGTATAATTTTGATGGATGAATCCCGATGAAGTAATGGTAGTTTGGTTATGGAATTGGTTCTCCATGTTTTCCACCTTGCCTTACATGTGTGTCATAGTGCCTTCAATGCGTGACAATGTTCCACTCATTTTCTTTACAACTTGTTGCACCCCTAGGAGTGCCTCCAAGATGGTATCAAGGGTTGCTCCACCCATTGTGCTTAGTACGCTTTAGAAAAGGTATGAAGCAAATACGGTCGACTTAATTAAGAGTAAAAGGGCTTGACTCATAAATGTTAACTAAGAAAGAAACGATAAGAAAGAAACGATAAAAGAAAACAAACAAAAATGACATGAAAGAAAATAGACTCAAGAACTAATCAACAACTAAGAAGGTGATTACTAGTTGTAAAATAGTGTTAGAATCAAAGAAAAGTAATCAGGAATCAAAGGAACGAAATTAGAAATCAAATGATGAGATTAATTTTTTAGATCCTCTTGACGGTTCAAGTGGTGGTCCGTAAAGTTGATTGTGTCCATCAGGGGTTCCATTAGCCTTAACCTGCGTAGGTGCTAAGGGATCTTGGGGTGACTGGTTGGTTGGCAGTCCTCCAACCACTTGGTGGTTCGTCAGGCCTGCTATCACACCTTAACCAGAATAGGTGTTAAGTAGACTTGGGGTGACGGTTAGGCTGGTGGATCGTCAGTCTTGTGGTGGGTCATTAAGGGAGTTGTCAAGCACAACCAGAATGGTGTCCGACCTTGGTGGTAGTTACAGCTTGGGTTGGTGGATCGTCACTAGCTTGGTGATTAGTACCTCAAGCCGTCAACATAATCAGACTCAGTGCGATTTGGACTCCAAGTTTGGATGTTGAATTCTTCAATTTCTTGACTTCTTGGGGCCCACTTCACCTTGTATTTACTCTTTCAAGGTCCGGTCCAAAAATGCTTTTCCCCAAACTTTCTTCAGGGGATTTGGATCAAATTGTACTTTCTTGCTTCTTCTTCACCAAAAACACCAAGAACAAAGATGAAGATTTCAAAAACCCAACTCATTCATTTTAACTCACAATTGCACCAAATTTGAGATATGAGATCCATTTGGCATTGTTTACAAACCCAATTCTTTTCAACCCTTAATTTCACTCCAAAATGTTCAGATTTGAAGACCCATTTTGAAATTTCTTCAAGCTCCAATTCAATAACGATAGAACCCTCAAATCAACTAAAATTAAGCTTAAATTTTGGAGTTAGACTCAAATAGTACTAGAGAACAAGATTATAGCACTAGAAAATAAAAAAAAAACACAAAAATTTAAAACTTAAAATTTGAAAAAGACCCAAAAACGTGAAAACCCTTTTTTTGTGATTATTGATTTTTCTTCTTCAATACCCAAACCAAGACTAGAATCGTGGGAACGATTCTAAGGTCGGCTATAATACCAAATGGTACAATCTAAAATACAAAAAAAAAAGAATAAACTACAAAAATCACAAGAACCAGCTAAGATAACAAGACAAAAAAATAAGGATCTATAGAATGACACAAAGATAGGTGAATCAAAGAAAGCAAAGGGTGTTTCAAGTCCTAAAACCTCTATTGACTTAATGTCCAAAGCACCAATTCTCTTACAAAGACCCTGAGTGAAATTAATCCACTCACAACCTACGTTTCTCATCAAATCAACAAGCTCCCAATAAGTTCAAAAAACACTCATAAGTGTATCTCTCATCATCATTCAACAACTAAGTCTAAGAAGAGAGGAAACCTAGTTATTTATAAGCATGGACTATTTATTACAAAATAGGTCCTAAAGGGACCTAATAAGACAAAACGGCCCATTAGGCACTTTTAGCAATGCACCTCCTATGCCCCAAGCTATCATCCAAATACAATGTTGCTCAATGGGCTCTTGGATTGTATCATTAGATATAGCTCTTCTCGTGTGCCAAGTTATCACTCAAACACGTACTTGCTTTCCTAGGATGATCAAGTCTTGGATCCTTAGGTGTTGTCCTTGAAGCATTGATCTTAAAAGATTGGACCAAATTCGGTATGTATCATATGTTATCCACAAGAAGAAGGAGATTTCATTAGGGAGTTTCCTTGCCCACATGAAATGATACACCTGCTCCTCTCTTTCTTTTTTCTAGATGTAAGTCCATGCAGATTTCACAATGAATTTTCCACTATTTCCTGCCATCCATCATGTGTCATCCAATGCCTTTGTATAGATTGAAGTGGAATGTTATGACTTATGTGATCCACTATATCAAGTGGAATTAACATACTTAGACTTTCCCTTTTCTCCCCATTTTTATCTACAAATTCCTTCACCTCAATCTCTTATGTGTTTGTAGCTTCTAGTGTTATGAAATATAATTCCCTTAATGTAGTTCAACTATCATACCAAAAACTGGAGTTTCCCCCTCTTATTTGCCACCAAATCTGGTGCTCCACTATTTCTCTAACTTCCACCATTTTCTTCCAAACTATTGACCCATAGCTTGCATGAGCTATCACTAGATAATTCATTTTACAATATTTGTTAAGCATAAATGCAGCCCACTGTTATGGTATTATTATGAAATTCCACCACAACTAACAAAATAAAGCACTAGAGATGTCAAATAAAGATCTAAAACCCACTCCCCCTTCCTCTTTTTGCAAGAAAAGATCTTTACACTTAACCAAAGTTTACTCGTTCTTGCTTCTATGTTATTGCTGTAAAATCTTGCAAATATTTTATGAATTTGCATTATAACTCCTTTGGGAGGACGTACTGTAGATAATAAGTGTACATGCATAAGACAACATTTTACCTTACTAGGAATGGAGTCTCTTTTTGATTTTATTCATAAAAGAATCATAGTATGCAATCTTATTGCTACTGTAAAACGTGGGACAACCTGAATAAATAAATGGGAAATTACCTTGTTTAATAGTGGAAATCCTCTTGATCCTTTTTATCCATCTTCTACCAGTCTTCTCATGTATATAAAATGTACTCTTGGCTGGATTGATCAATTGTCCTAAACACTACACATATTGTCCCAATACTTTCTTCATTATTTTTAAGCTATTTTTATCTACAAAATTGAGCAAGATAGTATCTTCTGCAAAAGCCAAATGATTTATCTTTTGACTCCACTTAGGGACTCTAACAAAATCTGAACTCTAAAAAAAACATTCAATTATCTAGATAGTTCTTCCGCTACAATCACAAATAAAGTTGGTAATAAAGGATCACCTTACTTAACACCCCTAGTGGATTTGAAAAAACCATGTGCTTTTCCATTCAAAAGTATTGTGTACCAATTGTTGTACATAATTCTATGCACTGTGTCAATCACTATCTCTCAAATACCAAAACTTCTAAGTATCTTAGTTAGAAAAAGCCAAGATAATCTATCATAAGCTTTAGTCATATCCAACTTCACCACTAGATTATCTGTTTTTCATAGAATCTTGATGTTCTTAATTATCTCATGTGCCGGAAGGACATTTTCAAAAATATTTCTACCTTTTAAGAATCTAGTTTGGTTTTAAGCTATAATGCTGGTAGAATTTCTGCTAATCTTTCTTGCAAGACCTTGGAGATGATATTGTTAGTGAAATTACTCAGGCTTATACGTCTTACATCCCCATATTTAGTAACCTGATCCTTTTTGGGAAAGAGAACCAAATTTGTGTTAATAATGAATTTAGGAAGTTCTTGGCCCCCAAAGAAAGCTCTGACCATGCTACAAATATCTATTTTGACCACTTCCCAACAAGATTGATAAAATAATCCAATATAATCATTTTTCCACTTGTACACTCTCTACTTAGTGCAAAAACAAACCGTTTCATTTCATCTTCTTTGGGTAACCCTATAAATTCTTTATTTTGCTGCCCTGTGACAATATTAGGTACATTCTATAGAATGTCAAAGTTTGCTGATCTATTGTCTGCTATGAATAGATCTTCAAAGAATTTGATTGCTTCTTTTGTTATATCTTCTGTACATATCAACCACTCTCCTTTGGTATTCTGTATTCTAGCAATTTTGAGCCTCTTTCTTGCACATATGAGTGGAAAGATTTGATATTTTGATCCCCCTCTTTAAGCCACTTTATACCTAAAATTTGCTTCCAGTACTCTTTTTCAAATTTCATATACTTGGCTAATTCCTTTTGTAGTCTTTGCAATTCACCTCTATTGAATTGATTGGGGTCTTTTCCAAAAAGTGTATCCTGAGCTTAAGGAACCTCTTCTATTGTTTTAACTATCTGTAATGTTCCTAAATGTATCCTTAAGGAACCTCTTCTATTGTTTTAACTATCTGTAATGTTCCTAAATGTATCCTTTCTCCATTTTCCTAAAACCTTTTTAACATTCTTCAATTTTTGTTGCTCTATTTTAAAAGGTGATCCTATGATATATGTTTTCTAGTTCTCTTTAACTAATTTCTTGAAACTTTAGGTGTTTTGTTGCACTAATTTCTTTAACTAATTTCTTGAACCTCCTGAGTCTTATGCAATTCCAATTTCAATAGAGAATGATCAGACCCCTTCTTGGCAAAGTGTTTAACCTTCATTTGAGAAAACATATTCCACATTTCCTGATTACACATAAAACCTTCCAACCTTTTAAAAATTGTTTCTTCATTATGTCTTCCATTCCACCAAGTAAAAGTGGATCCTTTATATCCCACTCCTTCTAGTCCACATTTGTTGATGCATTGACTGAAATCTATGAATTCCTAATGATAGACTGGTAAACCCCTCATCTTATCTTCTTGTGATAGCACTACATTAAAATCTCAAACTATTAGCTATGTTGTCACGCCCCGAATCCCAATGAGGCGTGATTGGAACTCGTAATCGATAAGGCCCGAGAGAACCAAGCTTTGCTTCTATTCGTTCATATGCATGTCATAAGAAACACCATTACCAAGTAAGGACTTTAAAACGCTAATAGCGAAACTCGTGGGACATGTGATATATATATATATATATACACATATGTGAAACTTGTCCGTTTAGGCCATCAAGTCAAGACATCTTGTGTCACCTTACATCCATACACCCACATACGTTTACAAAAGCCTCTAACAAATGCATTTACCAAAACCAACTGAAAGTCGGGACAAGTCCCCACTTTATACACTATGTACAATACCAAAACATATGAACAACTGTGACTCGGAGAAGCCCCGAACTAACTGGAGCTCACCGATGATCCTCATACAACTGGCATCCTACTGTGGAGGCCTACTAGTACCTGCGCCTGCAGCAAGTAAGGTAAATTCCCCAAGAGGGGTTAGTACGAAGAATGTACGGAGTATGTAAGGCTCAAATGAAACTGTATAATACATAAATATTTCAATGAACTCAAAGGCAAATGAATAATCAATATGAATAAGTCAACATTCTGCACTTTGGGAATCATGTGTATTGCTTTCCTTGCTTTCTTTGCTTCTTTACCTCAATGCTTATTCATCTTTGACTGTGCTATATTGTACCCGGGGCCCAACTGAATAGTGGGTTTTAAACATAACATAGCGTTATGTTGTGATCGAATCGAGCTAGGCTTATACCCCTAGAGCTGCCACGCTATGAATCAATGTATATATCAGTATCGGCTCGAGCTAGGTTAGTACCTCTAGAGCTGCCACCCATACAACATTTCAGGTTCGGATCGAGCTAGGTTATTACCCCTAGAGCTTCCCCCTGTCAGGATCGGTCTGAGCTAGGCTTATGCCTCTAGGACTGCCCCCTGATCTAACAACCTCGGGATCGGCTTGAGCTAGGCATTTTGCCCCCAAAGCTGCCACCCATACTTGATCATTAACCACATATGCATTACTTTGTTCTTTACTTTGATAATGATATCTTTACTTGTGAGAGATTGGTACATTCACTTGTACATTACTTCTTTCATTACTTTTGAGAGATTGATACTATGATAGGCATAACTTTATATGAAACTTTGGATCAATAATCACTGAGTGAGAGACATATGAATAGACATTGTTGGAAACATAGCCTTATTGGAAACATAACACCATTGGAACCATTAAACAATAACCAATGAACGAGACACATGAGTATACCCACTATTGGAACTTTAGAACACAATCTTATTGGACTTTTGGAACATTAGTCAATGAATATAAGACATGTGATTCACCATTGATCAATGAGTAGGAAACATATGCTAATGACAATTGATAACCGGGTATAGGATACCTTGGGACATTTCGCAATAGGACAAGTGTAATGTCAATGTGATTACTATTTGCTGCAGAAAGATATGGACAGAGTAACCTTACATACCTTGTATTCTCAATACGGATATACAATCTTAGGTGTGCATACAATAGTTCCGCTCCTTCTTTATGTGTCTCTCTACAACACAAATAATAACGGAGCCAACATTAACCACCAACTACTTTACAATGGCATATAATGACAATAAGTTACATGTTTGGCTTTAACATGCCATTTCCCCTTTGATAAAAACCATTGATGAAATTATTATTCCAAAAATCCTCCAATATTCCATACATTGACCAATACATCATAATCAATACATTTCACCACAACACTTCTCCTTTACACCTTCTTACCCACACCACATCACAAATAATCCATCAAATTACCTTAATACACCTCATAGCACATATCGGCCAAAATCCCACAATTTACACTTATATGAAAATAAAAAGTGTAATAACAAAATCAAACCATACATGTTCATATTTTATCCATACCATGCTCTTTCATCAAAGTCACAAGTCATAATTCAAGCTTGAATCTCATGGATCACAAATCTTATATAAAACACAAAGTACCATGGCCACCATTTCCAAGCATAACCAACATGATATAAATAATCTCCCATGAATATAATATGCTAAACCATAATAATAAACATTTACCCAAGCTTGAAAAGTGATGATCTTCTCCAAAAGTTGACTTAGGGTTTTGAGAGCTAAAGGGGTTCTCTTGAAATTTTCTAGAAATACATGTGTGTTTGTAATGGATAAAAAATCAGACTTTTACCCCTTTATATAGGCCCTCAATTTCCATCCTTATCCACTCTTATGGCATTGAATGTTGGGTCTAGATGGTCAAATGAAAGAATGGGTCATTTGACCCATTTGGGCCATGTATTTTATTCCATTTTTGGGCCTCAATTTGGGCCCAATAACACATTTCAACTTAGACCACCAATATTCATGCATAATCCATAATATATCTCATGTTTAAATAATTCCATAATGTCACGACAATATTCTCTTACGAGATTCTCATTCGTCGTCTCAATCGCCAAAATAGAAATTCTAGTCGTCCATGTCTTCATTGAACATTTATGATACCTACTTGTGTTTCATGATTTGATTGAGTAGGAGTATGTAGGAGTGTATTGAAGTATTTGAAGCTTTAAAAATGTTCAAATAACTCCAAAGAACCAAAAGAAACCATAAAAGAATCGATGTAGCATTGCATTGCGAAACGGGCACGGAAGGGCATAATCTTTATGCCTTGCGCCACTAGCTGCAAAGCAAGCTTGTGGCACAGGAAATGACACCCCTCTGAATCAGAGGCTTGCGCCACACCCCCTGAAATAGGGAGTGGCGCAAGTCTTGGTACTTTGCTGAATTTTTTGGCGACTTTTTTCAACACTTGGATATTATCCAATACCCTATCAAAACACTACAAAATACTTACTTAGTGATCTTAATCATCAAGTAAAAAAGACTCCAAATCACCAAATGAGGCTGGAATATGTACGGGGTATTACACAAATTCCCCATGAACTCACAAAACACATCCTACGAAGGTCTAATTGCATGTACGTGGCCAAATTTCAATTTTCTCGTCATTAGCATTACCAAATACATACTTATATCTCTCGAAACCTAAGCAAACATTATTCAACATCATCAAGTAGGGTTGGGAAGGTATGGGGTGTTACATTTTTCCCTCCTTAGAAACATTCGTCCTCGAATGTTAGTAACATTGTCTCATTGTAACAACTTAAGTCGAGGTGAATCCTTCACATTATCGTATACACATATAACACTTGTAAAAACTTACTTATTATGACTCCAATTCTGTATCTTGAAATTTTCTTTCATGTACAACAATTACAAGTACTTTAGATTCCATTATTTCTTTGGATTCCCTCGTAATTTCTTCTACGTGCTAATTTCTCCAATATTGCCTTTACGGAAGCTACGCCTTTATTTCTTATTGCTTTCGCTTATCAATTTAGAATAGTAAGCAGTACCTCTTCACATGTGAGGTCTTTCATAACTTGTATATCTCTACTAGGAACAATACAAGATAACCTCGTATACACTATCAAAGCAGTGAATATGAAATACTGAATGAGCTGTGAAGAGTTCTTGGACTAGTGCTAACAGATACACAATTTGCCCAAATCTTTGGACAATTTCCCTTTCTTTCCGATTCTCATTATTTCTTTCCTTTTCATTGGTCACACTGTCAAAAATACCTAATCAACTATGGCACACTTTAATTCCCTTCTTCTAGTATCGGCATATGATTTGTATTGACTTTGGGCCATTTGTAGCTGCTGTTATATCACCTTCACTTTCTCTATAGCTTGATGAACAAAATCTGACCCGAGCAAAGTAAATTCCATCAGTTGTAACCCATCCAATTGATGATCTATATTTTCTTTCACATAAAGCTTCGTAAGGTGCCTTTTGATACTTTTATTGTAAGCAATTTTAATAAACAATAGATGTTCATCCCAACTACCTTTAAAGTCCAATGTACAAACTCGTGGTATATCTTCAAATTTTCGTATAATGTGTTCTGTTTGCCCATCCATCTGAGGATGACAAGCCGTACTTACATCTACCTGTGTACCCATGCTTTACTAAAAGGAATTCCAACACTGTGCAATAAAGTGAGCTCTCTTGTTTGATATAATAGTGAGTGGAACCCCATGTAATTGTACTATCTCTGTAACATACAACTTTGCATAATTGTTCAGCTGTATCGGTGGTCCTAACTAGTAGGGAATACGCTGTCTCGGTGAGCCTGTCAACTATTACCTATATGGAATCAACCTTCGCAGTGTACGAGGTAACCCTGTGATTAAATCCATGTTATTCATGTTCCACTTCCAAACTGGAAGGGTAATACATTGCATAAAACATACAGATTTCCAATGCCATACTGTTAATCAGTGACCGCTTGGACATTGAGCTACAAGTTCTACAATGTGCTTTTCATGTAACCTTACTAAGACATCTCTGCTAAATCATGGTATATTTTGGTTGCTTCCGAATGAATAAAATATCGTGAATGATGTTCTTCTGTCAAAATTCATTTCCTTAACTCGTCTATACCCAGTACACACAATATACATTGGCGTTAAAGTACTCCCCCTTGGTTTACTCAAATACCTTTGTCGAACTTTGCTGTACATTCTTTTTCAATTGAACTAAAACTATAACTTACATATTGCTTTTTCCTTTATTTCAGATGTCAATGGAAATTCCGCCAAATTTGACACTATAATTCTTTCATCAGGAGTTCCACAAAAACAAAAAACCCTATTGCTTCATTGATATAGATTTTTTGACTATATCTTTCTTTTCTGTGAGCTGTCCATTCATACTTTCTACTGCCTTGCAGCTTAATGTATCAACTATCCCATTGCTTCTTTTTTTTCCGAATAACACAAGATACCATTGTTCTAACCTTTTAAAGTTCAAGCCACCTTCGCTACCTCAGACTTAAGTCCTTTGGCTTAAAATATAGTACATTTTATTATGAACAGTATATATGTCAGCATGAATCCCTTACAAATAGTGACACCATAACTGTAAAGCAATATCGCGGCTGCTAGTTCAGGATCATGTGTTTGGTAATAATTTGTCTTCCTCATGTAGCCGCAAATGTCGTAAGACATATGCTATTACCTTATCATGCTACATCAATACACATCTGAGGCCAACCCCGGAAGCATTACCATACATTGCATAACATTCTTATGCCTTCGGGAGGCACTTAAAACTGGTGTGAAAGTTACTTTGTCTTTCAACTCTTGGAACCTCTTCTCACCTGCATCATTCTACTGGAACTTGATTGCCTTGTATATAAGCTTTGCTAAGGGTGTAGGGATAGAATAAAATCCTTCAACAATTCTCCTATAATAATCAACCAACCCAAGAAAACGATGGATCTCTGTAAGCATCGTAGGCCTTAGCCAATTGTTCACCATTTCTATCTTTTGTGTAACAACTTTCATCTCTTCATCCTATACAATGCATGGTCCTCTTGTGATTTTGAATACCATCACCAAACATGGTCACACACCCTGAAAAGTGTTTTGAACACCCTATTCATTTCACCCATAACAACTATAGGTGCATTCACTAGCCCAATTGACATACTAGGAATTCATAATAACCATACCATGTTTGTAATGTTGTCTTGGGTATATCATCATCATTCTTCTTTTTTTTTTTCATTTCGTCGTCATTCGTTTCATCATTTCATCATTCATTTCACCATTTTTTTTTCTAACCCCATAACTAATCAAACAAATCATCAACTCTGGGGAGGGAATATTTATTCATAATTGTCATCTTATTCAGTTGCCGATAATCGACACACATTCTCAACGTACTGTCTTTCTTTTGTACAATTAACACTGGTGCACCCCAAGGGAACATACTAGGTCTTATGAATCCCTTGTTCATCACGTCTTTCAATGTTTTCTATATTTTTTTTCCCAATTCCCATAACTTTGTCAGGGCCATACTATATGAAGAAATAAAAATAGGCTAAGTACCTGACATCGCAGTTATACCAGCTCATACATCGAGGAATTCGTTTACCACTAGAACTGATTGAAGAGTTGGTGGCTTCACATCAGTATCTTCACTCTTACCAAATGACATGTGTATCCCTTAGAGTACCCTTTTACTTGCTTTACTATGGGGAACAACTTTTTCCTCTTAGTGCCCCCACATTTCTTCTTTTGGGAAAAACGACAATATAACTTCTTAGTTCGGCAATCTACTATGGCACAATCCCTTTATAACATTAGAATCCACTATTTCCAGCTCAATAAGATCAACCGGTGTCTCATGACCACAAACAATTACTATGCACTGAAGATATACTCTTTTAACTATCATAGATTCACCGACTGATGTATAGACTTCAAGTGACATAACTAGTAATTCTGGTGTTCATTTGAATTTTCAGTAATTAATAAAATAACATATGCTAGTGTCGAATATGGGTCAATCAATACATGTACGGTACCTGTATCTACCTCAAGAGAAGCCTCATTTTGTGGCTCGACATACCACACCAATAACAAACATTCAGCCCAAACCGACATATCCTTTTCTGTTGCCTCTGAGCTTTCATTATCTGTGAAAACAACAACAACAACATATATTCTAACTATATCAATATCTCTTTTCAAGGTCACAATGGTACAATCCATCTGTCCATATACCGATGCATTCTATCGGTCATAATGGTTACCACTTTTGGAGTATACCTAGCCACAGAATTAAACCGAAGATTGTACTTTTTGTCACTCATAATTCTTTAGCAATGCTTTAGCAATTGATCCGCATAAGCTTTTCAGACCTCATATGAGAGGTACTGGTCAAGGAATGCCATTTTAAATTCCTCCCAACTAACTGAAAGTATATTAACACACAGCCACATGCATATTATCTAGATCCCTTTTGATATGGTCAATAAGGTCCTGTGGATCTTTTTTCATATCCGACTCAGTGGACGTGGGAGGGTTTAATTTTAGAAAATCCTGTATTCGACGACTAGTTGCCCTAGCCATACCATCATCACTCGTCATCGGGCCCGCTCGCCAATGACATTACACAACAACTATCTGAGTCAACACATGTACTACATTTCTTAAATCCTGCTCAGTGGCATTTATAGGTGGTTCTGCGGATACTTCTCTACCTTTTAGCTAAGAGAAACCCGTATAACAAATTCCATGTCAGCTCCACCTTGACTACCTTGGTCAAGTGATGACTTACTCATTTCTACTTCGTCAGGCATATCAACCTGCTCACCTTTGTCTTTATCTTGTCTGATACTCAGCATTTGACTATAGAAAGAAAACCAATGTTAATACGTACATATGTGTCCACCTACAACTTTGGATCTATTGTACGATCTAGAAGTGAATAAAAACAACAACTCCTAAATGTCCCGTAGCCTCCTACTTATCAATGTGGCGTGCAACACACCCTTAGAACGACCTGCTCTAATACCACTTTTTGTCATGCCCCAAATCCCAACGAGGCGTGATTGGCACTCATAACCAATAAAGCCTGAGAGAACCAAGCTTTGCTTCTATTCGTTCATATGCATGTCATAAGAAACACCATTACCAAGTAAGGACTTTAAAACTCTAATAGCGGAACTCATGGGACATGTGATATATATATATATATATATATATATACATATGTGAAACTTAGACGTTGAGGCCATCAAGTCAAGACATCATGTGTCACCTTACATCCATACACCCACATACGTCTACAAAAGCCTCTAACAAATGCATTTACAAAAACCAACTGAAAGTCGGGACAAGTCCCCGCTTTATACAATATGTACAATACCAAAACATATGAACAAATGTGACTCGGAGAAGCCCCGAACTAACTAGAGCTCACCAATGATCCGCACAAAACTGGCAACCTACTGTGGAGGCCTACTAGTACCTGTTCTTGCAGCAAGTAAGGTAAATTCCCCAAGAGGGGTCAGTACGAAGAATGTACGGAGTATGTAAGGCTCAAATGAAACTGTATAATACATAAATATTTCAATGAACTCAAAGGAAAATGAATAATCAATATGAATAAGTCAACATTCTGCACTTTGGGAATCATATGTATTGCTTTCTTTACTTTCTTTGCTTCTTTACCTCAATGCTTATTCATCTTTGACTGTGCTATACTGTACCCGGGCCCCAACTGAACAGTGTGTTTTAAACATAACATAGCGTTATGTTGGGATCGGCTCGAGCTAGGCTTATGCCCCTAGAGCTGCCACCCTATGAATCAATGTATATATCGGGATCGGTTCGAGCTAGGTAAGTACCTCTAGAGCTGCCACCCATACAACATTTCAGGTTTGGCTCGAGCTAGGTTATTACCCCTAGAGCTTCCCCCTGTCAGGATCGGTCCGAGCTAGGCTTATGCCTCTAGGACTGCCCCCTGATCCAACAACCTCGGGATCGGCTTGAGCTAGGCATTTTGCCCCCAAAGCTGCCACCCATACTTGATCATTAACCACATATGCATTACTTTGTTCTTTACTTTGAGATTGATATCTTTACTTGTGAGAGATTGGTACATTCACTTGTACATTACTTCTTTCATTACTTTTGAGAGATTGATACTATGATATGCATAACTTTATATGAAACTTTGGATCAATAATCACTGAGTGAGAGACATATGAATAGACATTGTTGGAAACATAGCCTTATTAGAAACATAACACCATTGGAACCATTAAACAATAACCAATGAACGAGACACATGAGTATACCCACTATTGGAACTTTGGAACACAATCTTATTGGACTTTTGGAACATTAGTCAATGAATATAAGACATGTGATTCACCATTGATCAATGAGTAGGAAACATGTGCTAATGACAATTGATAACCGGGTAGAGGATACCTTGGGACATTTCGCAATAGGACAAGTGTAATGTCAATGTGATTACTATTTGCTGCAGAAAGATACGGACAGAGTAACCTTACATACCTTGTATTCTCAATACGAATATACAATCTTAGGTGTGAATAAAATAGTTCCGCTCCTTCTTTATGTGTCACTCTACAAAAAAAATACATAACGGAGCCAACATTAATCACCAACTACTTTACAATGGCATATAACGACAATAAGTTACATGTTTGGCTTTAACATGCCATTTCCCCTTCGATAAAAACCATTGATGAAATTATTATTCCAAAAATCCTCCAATATTCCATACATTTACCAATACATCATAATCAATACATTTCACCACAACACTTCTCCTTTACACTTTCTTACCTACACCACATCATAAATAATCCATCAAATTACCTTAATACACCTCATAGCACATATCGGCCAAAATCCCACAATTTACACTTATATGAAAATAAAAATTTTAATAACAAAATCACACCATACATGTTCATATTTTATCCATACCATGCTCTTTCATCAAAGTCACAAGTCATAATTCAAGCTTGAATCTCATGGATCACAAATCTTATATAAAAACACAAAGTACCATGTCCACTGTTTCCAAGCCAAACCAACATGATATACATAATCTCCCATGCATATAATATGTTAAACCATAATAATAAACACTTACCCAAGCTTGAAAAGTGATGATCTTCTCCAAAAGTTGACTTAGGGTTTTGAGAGCTAAAGGGGTTCTCTTGAAATTTTCTAGAAAAACATAGAAATACATGTGTGTTTGTAATGGATAAAAAATCAGACTTTTACCCCTTTATATAGGCCCTCAATTTCCATCCTTAGCCACTCTTATGGAATTTAATTTTGGGTCTAGAAGGTCAAATGAAAGAATGGGTCATTTGACCCATTTGGGCCATGCATTTTATTCCATTTTTGGGCCTCAATTTGGGCCCAATAACACATTTCAACTTCGTCCACCAATCTTCATGCATAATACATCATATATCTCGTGTTTAAATAATTCCATAATGTCACGACAATATTCTCTTACGAGATTCTCATTCGTCGTCTCAATCGCCAAAATAGAAATTCTAGTCGTCCATGGCTTCATTGAACATTTATGATACCTACTTGTGTTTCATGATTTGATTGCGTAGGAGTATGTAGGAGTGTATTGAAGTATTTGAAGTTTTAAAAATGTTCAAAGAACTCCAAAGAACCAAAATAAACCATAAAAGAATCGACATAGCATTGCGTTGCGAAAAGGGCACGGAAGCGCACAATCTTTGTGCCTTGCGCCACTAGCTACAAAGCAAGCTTGTTTCGCAGGAAATGACACCCCTCTGAATTAGAGGCTTGCGCCACACCCCCTGAAACAGGGAGTGGCGCAAGTCTTGGTACTTTGCTGAATTTTTCGGCCACTTTTTCCAACACTTGCATATTATCCAATACCCTATCAAAACACTACAAAATACTTACTTAGTGATCTTAATCATCAAGTAAACATGACTCCAAGTCACCAAATGAGGTTGGAATATGTACGGGGTATTACACAAATTCCCCACAAACTCACAAAACACCTCTTACGAAGGTCTAATCGCATGTACGTGGCCAAATTTCAATTTTCTCGTCATTAGCATTACCAAATACATACTTATATCTCTCGACACCTAAGAAAACATTATTCAACATCATCAAGTAGGGTTGGCAAGGTACGGGGTGTTACATATGTCAATTGCCACTGATGAGTGATGTAGTCCATTGTGTACCAAAGATTTCTCCTTTCCAATTAATCACAAGATGCATACACAAAAGTGACAATGATGTCCTTGGAACTGCTTTGATAATTTACTTTAATTGTTAGCATATGTGTAGTATCCATTAAATATAGTTATCTATAACTACTCAACTTGAAATACCCATATTTTGCCTGAACAATTAATTGCTGAAAATGATGACCTAATCTTAGCATATACTTTTCTATCCTTGAAGTATCCTGAAATGGATCCATCAAGCCTATTAAATTGAACCTCTACCTTCTCTTCAAATTGGTTAACCTCTCAAAAGATTCTTGAGTGTTAACCGATATGATATTCCAAGCTAAGACTATATGGATCATGATTATGATTGTGACTGCTTTGAGGCAATAAGCCTCTTGGGAAGAACTCAAGATGGTGGCAGTGATTGACCTGCTTCCCCTCTCCCCCATTTTTTTTTTTGTATTATTGCTTTTAAGCAATGTTGTGTGTTTCGGTGATACAACTTCTTTAGATATAAGATCAATGTCACTATGCATGTTCTCTACTTCATCTATATTATCCCCCTTGCTTATTCCCTTTGCAAATATCCCCTATATCTATCTCTCCTTCAATATCATTTCACCTGGATCTAACACTGCTAGTACTGTTGCTGCATTTATTTGAATTATGTCCGTGTTGTTTTAGTTTCTAACTCATCTAATTGTTTCTAGATTTATAGCTGCACTACAACTGTTGTAACTTTCTATTAGAGTATCATTGTTAATTTGAATTATGTACAACAACTAGGACGTGCAATTATGAGTTTTTAACACATAACAAGCCATCAATTATTCATCAACTCTCCAAAGTAAATATCTGAATCGTCACTAACACACCCAAGTCAAAAATTAGACCTGACTGTCATCGATACAATTTGTCAATTAGACTTATTGAATAAGCATTTGAGTCATATAGTAAGAAATGCCATCATAAAAGGCATTTAGGTCATCAATGAAACATCACAATCAGACAATTCACCTATAAACAGACCTTTCATCTATCTAACAGACAATTCAGTCATCAACAAACATTTCAATCACCAACATATCTTTCATTTATTTAACAAAAAATCCAGTCATCCACAGACATTTCGACCATCAATTAAACCTTCAAATTATCACAAAATTCAAAACCAAAACAAATTCTCTTTCAATAGCCAATTCAAAAAAAAAAACTTATATTAAATATACTAGTTACTACCGCAAGCCAAGCAATAATCGCAGTCAATTCATATAATACACCAAACAAAGTCACAACCAAGAAATTTCATCATAATTCACACAACAATCATAAGTCCTAGCTTTAATGGACAAATACCAATTAGAAATAGCTAGGTTCCAATTGCGAACTCATCAAGATACCAATTAGAATTGCATAGATTCTAATTATGGTTGTATAGATACCAATTAGAATTAGCTAGATAACATTTAGGCTCAACCCAGATAGACAACAACCGAGGTAGCACGATAGGAAAGAAGAAAGGAAATAATTTCTAAAATTCCTTATAGCTTTGCGACTATTTGATATGGATGTCTACACACCAATATCAGGACTTTACTTGATATTTGATCTTGTACTTATAACACTAGTAACCTTGGCTCTGATACCGATTGTCATGACCCAACTAACTAGATCATGCAGGCACCTACTCTAATCTACCTTGATAGGAGTACTATTAACACCCATTTAGAAAATATGTAGAATTCATAAACAACATCACTAATCTCTTCAAAATTCTATAAAACTTATTACAATATCTTTTAAATAGAACAAAATAAACCTTATTCCCCGAGGACCTATTCTATACATGTATAAGAGCTACTAAAGTAAAGTAGGAATAATATAAGACTCAGCTTTACCATGAGAATGAAAGAATAGAAGTTACTGGAGATCTTTAACATACGCCAAACAGATATAGCAAGAGTAGTATCAATACAGCTACACATACTAGTAGGCATCATCGGTGGATCAAGGTTACATCACATAAACATAATATAGAAAAATCAAATCAAATATGAACATATAATTTACCAATTTCATTCCTTTCAATCTATAATTCATATTACCACACTCTTACAACATTCTCTTCCTTCTCAAGATATAAGTATATGCTAGTCAACCCTTTGTTAAAATGACCACCAATAATCCACTAAGTTCTTATTTACACCTCGCTTATAAACCACTAAATTTAGGATACATCAACAATCAACAATCTTATTCCACACATGTGCCCCAATTTCTAGGTCTCCAGCCTATGTCAAAATATAGGTGCACACTTTCTCAACCATAAGATTAAGCCTACTTGATCACTAACAAAGGACTACATATTCTTCATCTTTCACTACTCACCTCATCCTGTAATCATTCGAGATAAACCACCAAATATTGAATTAGTGAATTCATAAATCCTTATCATCATTTAATCACTAACCCCAACCTTCCTCACCTCCACTTTCAAGAACATAGACCATATTGTAATGATCCAAAACGTTATTATGCTGAAATAGTTAGTAAAACCTCCGCTTAGTCTTTTCTTAGGCCAACTTTGTGAAATTTAGGGCTAGTCTAGTTTTAGGTAGAATTTGAGGATGGAGTGGTCTAGAAAGATCTGGTATTTTTTGGTATGGTGATTGGTGATTTTATGTCAATAGCGTGTTAAAAGACTAGTTTAGGAAGCCATAAAAACTTCCTTTGCATGAAATGGGTTAGTAGAACTCTGGTTATAGCAATACCGTAAAAGTGTCAGTTCATAATATTGAAATTTGAGGAGTGTGTTGTGAAATAGACAAAGTTGGGAATGGATCTCGAGCTACTATTTTTGTATTGCTGTAGCGATAGATCTATTGCTGCAGTGATGTCGTTGCAGCGATAAAATTGTCACCAAAATAACAAGCCCATTTTTCTTGAGTTTCGCTGCAGTGATAAATCGATGTCACTGCAGCGATCAAAAAATTGTTTCAAAGTTTAAAATAGGAAATTATGTTTTTCATTCGTATTATTCCAAATTTTTTCAAGGGTTGAGAGAGGTTGATTTTCACCAAACTTGGGGGTTTCCATCTTTGAGGTAAGGTTTCTTTATCATTCAAACTTGAATTTGCTCATCTTGATTCTTTAGAATTCTATAAATCATAACCATGGTTGAGTAGTGGGATTTAGCCCTAGGTATATGAATTGGTGGGAATGACTTGAATTTAGTTGTTTTAGAGCCTAAGTTATTAGAAAATACTTCCTAGTATAGAATTCCTCCTTATAATTATGAAATACAAAGATTTTAAAGAGATTAGAGAGTAGAAAACACTAGAATAAAGTACTACGTTAAATTCATAGGTTGGCATTGATGGGTTTGGATTTATAATGCCTAGAAGTAGGAAATTTTGTATTGAATTGCATTTATTTGTTGTGTATAGACCAAGAACATATAGAAATAGAAAGGAAATTAAAGGCTTTGGCAAAGTAGTGCTTCAAACAAGGATTCAAGGTAGGCTATAGATTAAATATAGTCATACACTTGATTTGTCTCTATGATTAGGTGTAAGTTGAATGTTTGTGATTAGACTTTGAGCATTACTTGTGATTATTGATTATCAATTATGCATTAAGCATTATGTTTGAGTTTATTGATTGAGATGATATTGGGATTGGGTGTCATGCCGATACTGTTATTGGATCGAGTGTCACGCCGGCACTGGTACATGGACTGAGCTTGTCCCATACATGTTATAGTTGAGAGTCCCTGCTGACCTTACAATGTGTGTACACTTTTCATGCATTCAGTCATTATTACATTTGCAAATATATTGTCTTTGACTATTGTTGACTAAATCTACCTAAGAGTAAATGATGTGCTTGGATAACTTGAACACGAATTTATATAAAGAGAATTATTATTGGTTTTGTGATTTGAAGTGTTTATGAATGTATACTTATTTGTAACTTGATTATGAGTTGGGTCCAAATTGCGTCTTGCTTGCATTTAACTTATTTATTTGTATAGTGTTGGGTTTAGTCGACAGATGATGCTCACTCGTACGTAGTTGTTATACTGACACTACCTGTACTCTTGTTTTTGTTGAGTGCAAAGCGTGTTTCAATTTTTGAGATAAGACCTTGGCTTTAGTTCATGATTCTTGCCTCGATTCAAGGGTGAACACCATGTTCGAACAACCATTGGATCATCTCTTAGTTCATGTCCTTTGTTTCTAGACAATGATTTCCCCCTTTGATTTAGTATTTTGAATTATGTTTTAGATATAGATTTAGATATTAAGATTTCTTGTATGGTAACTTTAGGGTCCCAGGAAATGTAATAGTTAGGGATATTTCCGTATTTTAGTTGTTTTAGGATTAATGGATATTTAGATGATTTATTTTGTTGAAAAGGTGTTACGTGAGATAAATAGTGTTTAAATTAGAAAGAGGGTGAATGTGTGTTTCATATTAGTTGGTTAAGGGTTGAGTTAAATAGTTCTCCCACCATAGAGTTAGGGTGGGTGCAACTCATGATTGTTTAGTTCATGCCAATGGTACTATAACACTGGGTGGGGGAGCCTATAGAAAAGATTAATGGTGCAAGTGATTAAAAATTTAGGTGTTTTTGGTAGGGAGTAGAAAAAGAAAAGCAAAAAGTGTTTGATACTTGAGTACTCCTTAGTAGTGATGTGTGAAATTGCTAAAAGAAATGGGAAACAAAGGGTGTGTTTGGGTAATAAGAGTAGAGATAAAAGAAGGTGATTGATTGAAAATGGTGCTTGTAAAAATTGTGATGTATGAAAGTGCTTTAGGAAGATAGTCACTATTATTGGCCAGAATAGTTCCTACCCGTCCCCTAGCTTACATTACAATCCATAAAGTCTTATTTGATATTGAACTTTGATGTTCTTATATTAGTAGAGTAGTACACTAAGGGCAAGTTTATGTTTCATCATATGTGTATGTGAAATTATTTGTGAGAGTGAGCGAAGTTTTATTCTTGTACTCATTCTTATGGTAAATTGCATATATGTGAGTGAATATGAGTAACTCTCTTGTGGTAAGGGTAAATAGTTGATGAAAGATAGGTGAAGTATATGATTTCTTGATTGGGTAACTTGCATGAGTTTGCTAATACTGTAGAGTCAGTTCTTAAGGCAAGGAGGTTTTGAAGTATATGTTCATGAATTTTAAAGTATTAAATAGAGCATGCTTGCTAAGAACTTGTCATCTACGTGAGTCATTGTTGTCTTAGCTTGAGTGGTCTTTTTTCAATCAGTGATATTAAAACCTTTCTTGTAGAATGAGATATAAAAGACTTGCTCGAGGAAGAGCAAGAGTCTAAGTGTGGGGCGGTGATATGCAGCCAAAAATATATATTTTGTCATTATTTGCCTCACATTTAATATTTTTAATTGTCCGTTTTTATCATTGATTTTATAGATTATGTTTAAGGTTATATTTTTATGTGTAGGAGCAAAGAGGTTCGAAGTGATGATAATTGAAGCAAACAGTGATTATAATTTTATGTATAGAAGTGATGGCTTTCACAAGACGTTACTTTGTGAAGGGAACAACAAAGAAGTAAAAAACAAAGTGAAGGTTATATTTATTTTGCAAGAGAGATCCTAGCAAGCACCATAATGGAGAGTTAGGCAAAAGGCACTAATCTATAATTGAAGCAATAACGTGTCACAATTGAGGAGAAAAGTAGGTTTCATTTGGAAGTGTGAGGGACTTCCAAAACAGTCCAACTCAACACCCCCAACATGGTACAGACCAAGGAAATTGTATCAGTGAATTGTAGGCTGCAAAACTATAAGCTTCATGTTCTTTGCATGGAACAGAGCTTACACTCCGCGATATTGGCATCTCATGCATCTTAGACACCATGATGTTAAAGTGGCATGGACTTTGGTCTTTTCGGGTACAAATTGTCCTACACTATAAATAGGACACTTGGCTTTAATTCATATCATTTTTGGACAACTTGGTGGCTGAAAAATGCACGAAGGAGGCTTCAAATAGGGTTTTTATTATTCTCTTTTCGATTACATAATTTTTGTGTGAGCTACATTAATTTTGTAATTTCAAATTAGATTATGAGTGGCTAAAAACCCTCTTTCTGGGTTGAGGGTATGAACATGATTGCATAGCATTATTCTTAGTTGGTTTGGATTTTTTTATCAAGTGTTGGTTGTTCTTACGTTCTTGCTTTCACTATTTTAAATATTAGCTACCTTTAAAATAAATCTTTGAGCCTCCTGAATTGAACGGAGGGTTAGAACAAAGAACGCAAGGAATGAGATCTCTTGTTTAGTAATTAAGGGCTTGATTTGCAATTAGGATAGGAATATACCTAATTCACCTCATTTGGTTGCTATACAGGAAGAAATATAAATGTATTTGAATTAGATCCTCACATCCCTGCTGAACGATGTAGTTGTGAGGCAAATTTAGTTAGACGATTGGAGGATGACCATTCCTGAATCATGTTACTAACCCCGTGAATCAATAATCAAGATACATGATTAAACCAATGAGAGATAATTGTTATACATGATTGTGAATTATGCCTTGACCCTAGAACCCTCCTTAATATTGTTTACAACCCATTTCATTATGTCTTTTCCTTTATTGATTGTTTAGAAATACATAAAAACCAACTTATTCGTGATCACAAATTGCTCTTGTTTAACCTTAAAGTACTACTTGAATTGGACATTTGCTAAGTACCAAGTCCTTGTGGGTTCAACATCCGGCTCAAAAGAGCCACTTTATTACTTGTAAGACTGCGTACACTTTTTGTGTGTTCTTGAACACAACAATTAAGACCACCATGCCCACTATATAGATGACTTCTACCATATTCTCCTCTACCAGGATCTGCTGGAATTAAAGCACTAGAAGTTGGCTACTGAGTTAATGACCTACGGATAAGAAGTTAAGACAAGACCTCTGAATATGACCTACTCTTCCATACTCATGGCATCTTATATCTAACGTAGGTCGTTGGACTGATGATACTGAAGATGTATAACTTTCTATCTGGGAGGGTTAATGATTGACCCCTAAGGGGCCCCTTGTGGACACAAGCATAGTTGAATGGAATGGTTTAGAAGAGTAACCCTACGAACCACGACCCCTTAAATAGGTACTACTGAAATGACCCAATTTCTAGGACTTTTTTTCCTCTGCTTTCACTTCCCCTTACTTCTCCACCCCTTCCACATTCTTTAAAAATTCCATCACTTTCTGAAAAGTCTTTCCAGATGAAGCCACTTATTGTGCAGCCACCTAAAGACCCGACCCATATTCAAACCTTTTATAAAATATCAAATTTTTTCCTCTTCTGTATTGATCAACTGCAACGCATAACAGGACAAGTCATGAAATTTGGCTTCATAGGCTACCACAGGCATATCACCCTGCTCAAGTCTCAGAAACTCATCCTTCTTCACATCATGATAGGTACGAGGATCATACTTCTTAAGAAACACATTCTAAAACTGAGACCAAGTAAGTGGAGGTAAAATAGCTCTACACTCAACAAAGGACCTCCATTAATTGCTTGGCCTCTCCCTGTAACTGAATGTTTACAAACTCCATACCGTACTACTCTATTATACCCATTTTGTGCAGACACTTATGACATTCAATTAGAAACTCAAATGCATCCTCTGACTCAACCTGTTGAAACACTGGAGGTTTCATATTCATGTATTTACAAAGAAAACCATGCTTATTATTGGTCATAACTGGACCCAATACCTATCGGGGGAAAACTCCTATCTCAGAACCCTTGTCCATCTAAGGTGCTACAACAATGGTATGCTGCAAGGCTAGGAATTTAAATAAAGGAGCCATTAGAATAATATTGGTGCCAGCTAAACTACTCAAAAACCCCAACACCTACTAAATCAATTATATGTCCATTGGCACTTGAGCTGCACCATTTTGCACTGGCACCACATTCTTTAGAACTAGAACTTCCTCATCCTCAACTATCACCTCTTCATCCCAAAATATGTTTGGAGAAACCTGATATAGGGGATTGGACAGTGATATATGTATAGCCGGTCTTCTGTCTACCTGGGCTCCACCCCTGGTAGGTGTTGCCCCTCTTCCTGCCCTTCTCATCTTACCTTTCAAACAAGGTCTTACCCAAATCGTGGCCCTAGCTACCAGTTTTGGTGCTACTTCTGCTCTAGTAGAATGAGCATCCGTAAAACAAGAATGAAGGAAGTCAGATACCAATTTGGATTACCAGATACCAATTAGAATCAAGTACTAGCACGAAAGGAAGAAAGAAGTGAAAATTGTTCCTAAAGTTTTGTAGCCTCCCGAAGAAAAGTACAGACAACTCCTTACCACTCCACAAGACTCTATTAGACCTGTTTTTCTATGACTAGTTTAATGCCCAATTCAACTATCTCACTTTTTCAATTTTTACTCTCTTTAACCTTTATTTTTTAATCAAAGTGCTTAGGATTTTTGGATTAAATTATAGGTCAATTGAAAGAATAATATCTAGGTTCATATGTGGTCAGCAAAGAATAGGCTTAAGGCTCAATAGTGCTAACTAAGATCATCCTTTAGGGTAGGTCAAATAGAGGATAAAAACATGTCTAATCAAACAAATGCCTATATTATCTCCTAAACTCAACATTCTTCGTTTTGTTTTGTAAACACACCGGGCATGTTCTAGACATCAATATGGAAGCATGAAATATCACAAATACCTAACACTCATGGCATATGTTCAAATCAAGAAGGATCCATATAGACTCTCAATAATGCAAACACAAGTTCAAATTTAAGCCAACGCCATACAAGAGTCAAATAAAGGAGCCTAGGTGTGTCAAAAAAAGTTATTCAATTTTTACAGTATGCTTTAGAATACAAAACCAACTTGCATCAATCAATCATGTGTAGCACATAGTGTCTAATTAGTGAAAGGTTCTATTTATTACTAATGACTAATTTTACATCAAGACGGTCATCATCCATCCATCATTGGGAAAAGTCCCTAACTATTGCTAAAAAATTTAAATTTACTCCAAAAAATGAAAAAAGGATATTGGGTTCAAAGGGATCCCGCTAGGAAAGATATGAAAAGAAAAATCGAGGGTTGGGTGAATTATGCTTCTACTCAAAAAACAAACAAACAACTGAAAACAAACCAAACAAAAATCTTTTTTTTTTTTTTGAATTTAGTAAAGAAATATTGAAAACGAATCCTAAAAGAATCCTATAACACACTTCACCCAACACAAATCGAAAGATTCCCACCCCACACTTGAAATGATGCTATGTCCCTAAAGCATAAATCAAACTTCAAATAAACGTTCAAAATACTCTCTGAGGCCTCTAGGCCTAGCTACAACATAACACTTTCCACAATTTCCATCATAGGGGCCAAAAGACCACTCACTTCTGCTTTTACCATGATTCTTTTCTTAGATTTCATGTACTCAAACTTCCACTCATCTGAAAAATCAACAAAGAAAAAACAAAACATAGGTGACACTATAAAAATAAATAAAAACTAACTTAATTATAACTTGGGTTGTCTCCCAAGAAACTCCTAATTTAACGTCGTGGCATAATGCAGGTCACAACCACTTCAGGATGCCCTTCCTCACTTCTTTCCTCTCGGGTTCAGCTTATTTCTTTTTTTCATTCTTGAGGGATCATCATCAAAATTTTCCATCATTCTCAACTTCAAATCAATCCTATGACCACATTCAAGCTTTTATACCACAGGCTCAGGTTCACTTTCCATCTTGTGTAATTTCTCTATTTTCCCCTCAAGCCATTCAACTGTAACTTCTGCAGGTTACACAGTTTCAAACACATGCTGCTTTAGCCAACTCTTATTTTCTTATACCACTGTGATCATGCACAAATCCTAGTAGTACGAAGGTGTGTTTAGTGCTCTATACACTCTAAAGATGATGTTCTCATCATCAACCACATTTTTAAATTGCCTTCCCTCACATCAATTAAAGCTCCCCCAGTTGCTAAGAATGGATGTCCTAATATGAATTGCACCCTGTCATCATCTTCATAGTCAAAAACAATAAAATCAGTTGGGATTCAAAACATACCTACTTTTATAAGAACATTCTCATTGATCCCTTTTGGAGATACTCTAGATCTATCAACAAGTAATAGAACTACTTTGGAAGACCTTCATTTTCCTAAGCCAAGAGTATTAAACATAGATAGAGGCATCAAATTTATACTTGCTACCAAGCCACGGAAGGCCTGTATCAACTCCTTTCACCAACTTGTATAGGGAGGATGAAACTCCTAGGGTCATTGAGCTTCTTCGGAAGTCTGCTCATCACACTAGAATAACACTCCTCATTGAGTTCCACAGTCTCCAAATCTACAAGTCGCCTCTTATTTGTCACCACCTCCTTCAAGTACTTAGCATATTTGGTCATTCCCTGCAAACATCAAATAAAAGAAAGATTTATCTATAGTTTTATAAAGTTGACAAAAAACTTTTTGAAACATGCATCCTCTTTTCTTTTCTAGAGACTTTGTGGGAATGGTGGTGGTTGTATTTTATTTTTTGCTTGCTTGGCCGCTTTCTTTACAACTGCCTTCTTAAAATACTTCTGTGTAGATGGGCTCGGTCTAATCAATTCAGCTTGTAGCTCATGATTTTTCTGCTTGTGAGGTACTTATATAATACTTTGCTACTCTTCAAGAAGATTGTCATCACCTGTTTGGGGTTACAATCTGTGTCACTAGGCTAACCTATTTAGGGTTTTGTATTCTGAGCTTCAGTTAACTAACCTATATGCTTTTCTAAATTTTTTGAGTTATTTGCTGATTTTTTATATCTGTATCCATTTGTTCCTGATCAGCTTCCATCTGTGCTTGGTTGGCCATGATCATTTTCAGAATCTCCTCTATATTGTTAGACTGAGAACTAGCATTGCTTCACTAAGCTTGTTGCTGAAAATTCTGACTCTGCATTTGGTTTCCACACCATGAGAAATTTGGATGACTGCCTATTATAATTATATGTGATATGAAAGTTTTGATTTCCTTTTTATGCATTACCCATAAAATTAACTAACTCCAGATTTTCTTCACACAAGTCTGCAGAATGACCACTACCTCCACAGATTTCACACCAAGTTTGAACCTGCTAAACTACATTCAGTAGGGCCTAAGTCTGAGCAATACTACTACAACAACAACGTACCCAGAATGTTTTTGTTTTTCAAACCCTACTGAATGCAGTTCAGTAGGTTCATCCTCTGATTCTGAAATGAAGCCAACTGTGCAGCCAAATCAATGATTCTATCCACTTCTACCATACCAGCAACCTTCTTTACTATACCTCTAGATTCATCACCATGCCACTCTAGATTACCCTATGCAATATAATTCAAAAGATTGTACAACTCATTATACATGTTTTCCAAAGCATGACCACCCGCAACTGAATCTAACAAAATCTTTGTATTTGGGTCAAAACTTTCAACAAAAGTATGGGACAACACGTCATACATCTACTGGTGATGTGGGAAATCTCTGAAAAGACCCTTGAATCTCTCTCACGAATAAAAAACATTCTCCTCAAGCTTCTATTTGAAGCTCAATATTTCACTTCTTAGCTTTGCATTTTTACCAAACGAGATGAATTGGTTGAGGAACTTCCTAGCATGGTTATCCCAGGTAGTGATCAAATTTGAAGGTTCTAGCACCAACCATCTCTTTACTTCTCCCAAAAGTGAGAATGGTAAAAAAGTGAGCCTCATGTAATCATTAGAGACTCCTAAAGGAATAAAAGTGTTAATGCACCATATTTTGCTTCAACTCAAATCTACATCCCATTTTTGGTTTGCGTATACTAGAGGTAACATTAGTTGCAAGTAGGATTGCCACTTTACAAAATGGTCTCTGAGCCATTATATCAGGAATAACCTCGTCTTGTGGATACTACTGAACTTATGGTATGGGATAGAGAAGTGTTGCTTCTCTCTTTAACTGATGCAAGCGTCGCTTGGGTTCAGGATGTGGTTCCACCAAATCCCTTTCTCTTGCTAGCTTGCTATAGATTCAAACTTGTATCTACAAATTTAGTGACTAAGACTAAGTTGTTATCACTTATCAATCAAAACATTAAAACAAAAAATTAAATATTTGCTAATTTTTCAAGTCCCCGACAACGACAACAAAAAATTGTTGTGTCTAAATGCACATGCAAGTGTACACAATCATACAATTAATAATGTGGACTTTTGAGCTGGATGTCGAACCCACAAGGTGTTGGTACTCGGCAAATATCTAATTGAAGTATTACTTTAAGGTTAAACATTTACAATTTTTGACCACGAATAGGTTGGTTTTTATATATTTCTAAATAAACAATAAAGGCTAAGACGTAATGAAATGGGTTGTAAACAATATTAAGGATGGTTCCATGGTCAAGGCATAATTCACAATCATGTATAACAATTATCTCACATTAGTTTGATCATCTATCTTGGTTATTGATTCATGGGGTTATTAATATGATTTGGGAAATGTCATCCTCTAATTGTCTATCTAAACTAGCCTCACAACTACATTGTTGAGTGGGGATATGAGGATCTAATTCAAAATCATTTATATTTGTTCTCATATAGAAACCAAATGAGGCAAATTAGGTATATTCCTATCATAATCATAAATCAAGCCCTTAATACTAAAGAGGAGATCTTATTTTGTACATTCTTCGTTCTAACCCTCCGTTCCCTTGGTCCATTCGCTTCGGGCTTAAAGATTTTATTTTAAAGGTAGCTAATCTTTAAAATAGTGAAAGAAAGAACATAAAAACAACCAACACTTTATAAACAATCAAATTCAACAAAGAATAACACTATACAATCATGTTCGCAGCCTCAGCCTCGAAAGAGGGTTTTTAGCCGCTGATTATCTAATTTGCAATTACAAAATTAATGTAGTTCTTACAAAAATTATGCAATAGAAAGTAGAAGAATAAAAACCTTATTTGAAACCATCTTCTTGTTTTTTTCAGACCCAAGTCATCAAAGAATGATTAGAATTAAAGCTAAGTGTCCTATTTACAGTGTAGGACAATTTGCACCCAAAAAGGCCAAGATCCATACCACTTTAACATCATAGACCCAAAGCTCCGTAACAAGGTGATATCACAGAGCATAAGTTCTGAGCCATGCCAAGAACACAAGATCTTACTATTTTGCAGCCCGCAATTCACTCACACAATTTCCTTGGTCAGTGCCAAGCTAGGGATGTTGAATTGGACTGTTTTGGTAGTCCCTCAAACTTCCAAATCACTCCTACTTTGCTCCTCAATTGTGACACTATATTGCTTCAATTATAGATTGTTAGGCAACCTTTAATCCATCCAAATTTGTTCCCTTGATCCATTCAATTGTATATTCAATTATTGCCTTTTGCCTAACTCTCCATTAAGGTGCTTGCTAGAATTCTCTTGACAAATAAATATAACCTTCACTTTGTTTTTTACTTATCTTATGATTCCTTCAACAACTAATGTCCTCATGAAATCCATCACTTCTATACATAAAAATATAATCACAATTTGCTTCAATTATCTTCACATCAAACCTCTTTGCTCCTACACAAAAAAATATAACCTTAAGCATAATCTATAAAATCAATGCTCAAAAAGGACAATTAAAAATATTAAATGTGAGGCAAATAGTGCCAAAATATATATTTTTATGTGTAGGAGCAAAGAGGTTTGATATGAAGATAATTGAAGCAAACTGTGATTATATTTTTATGTATAGAAGTGATGGATTTCATGAGGACATTAGTTGTTGAAGGAAGCATAAGATAAGTAAAAAACAAAGTGAAGGTTATATTTATTTGGCAAGAGAAATTCTAGCATAAAATTTTTGGCCTCACATTAGCACCCCACACTTAGACTCTTGCTCATTCTCGAGCAAGTCTTTTATATCTTATTCTACAAGGAAGACTTTAATATCACCAATCGAAATAAGACCACTCAAGCTAAGACTACAATGACTTACGTAGTTGACAAGTTCTTATCAAGCATCCTCTATTTAACACTTTAAAAGTTGTTAACATCTACTTCGAACCTCCTAGCCTCAAGAACTTACTCTACACTACTAGCAAACTCATGCAAGTTACCCAATCATGAAATCTAATACATCACCCATCTTTCATCAACCATGTGCCCTTACCACAAGTGAGTTACAAATATTCGCTCACAAATATGCAATTTACCACAAGAATGTGTACAAGAATAAATTTTTTCTCACTTTCATAAAGAATTTCACATGCACATATGATGAAACATAAGCTTTCCCTTAGTATACTTCTCCACTAATATAAGAACATCAAAGTTCAAGATCAAGTAGGACTTCACGGATTGTAATGTAAGCTAGGGGATGTTTAGGAACTATTATGAACGGTAATAGTGACTATCTTCCCTAAGCCTTTAAGACATCACTGTATTTACGAAGGACCCTCTTCAATCAATAACCTTCTTCTTTCTCTGCTCTTCTCACCCAAACACTCCTTTTGTCTTCCCATTTCTTTAAGCAATTTCACACGTCACTGATAAGGAGTGCTCAAGTATCAATCACTTTTTTCTTTTCTTTTTCTACTCCCTACTAAGAACACCTAGATTTTTAATCGTTTGCATCCTTAATCATTTATATAGTCTCCCCTAATTCAACTATCTCCCTTTTTCAATTTTCACACTCTTTAAACTTTATTTTCCAATCAATGTTCTTAGAAGTCTTGCATCAAATTACAGGTCAATTGAAAGAAAAATATCAAGCTTTATATATAGTTACCAAAGAATAGCTTAAAGGCTCAACAGGGCTAACTAGTCTTTTAGGGTAGGTCAAATAGAGGATAAAAACATATCTAATCAAAGAAATGCCTATATCAACTCCTAATATCAACATTCCTCATTTTGCTTTTCAAAAAACTGGGCAAGTTCTAGACATCAATATGGAAGTGTGAAATAACAAATACCTATCACTCATAGCGTATGTTCAAATCAAGAAGGATCCATACAGATTCTCAATCATAAAAACACAAGAGTTCAAATTTAAGTCAACATCATACAAGAGTCAAATAAAAGAGCCTATGTTTCTCAAAAGAAGTTATTCAATTTTCACAGCATACTTTAGAATTAAAAACCAACTTACATCAATCAGTCATGTGTAGAACCTAAAAAAAGCACCTAGGGTTCAATCAGTGAAAGGTTCTATTTATTCCTAATGATTAATTTTACCTCAAGACGATTTTCATCCATTCTTCATTAGGAAAATTCCCTAACTATGGCTAAAAAAATTAAAATTTACTCCTAGAAATGAAAAAAGGATAACGGGTTCAAAAGGCTCCCACTCGAAAAAGAACCTGAAAAAAAACCAAGGGGTGGTTAAATTGTACTTCTACTTAAAATACAAACAAACGACTGAAAACAAACCAAACAAAAATCTTTTCGTGTTTTTGAATTTAGTTAAAAAAAATTGCGGACGAATCCTAAATGAATCCTATAGCCCACTTTACCCTAACAAATTGAGAGATTCCCACCCACACTTGTAATGATGCTATGTCCCCAAAGAATAAATCAAACTTAAAATAAGGGTTTTAAATACTCGCTGAGGCCTCTAGGCCTAGCTACAACATGTCACTCTCCATAATTTCCATCATAGGGGTCAAAGGACCCTTACACTTATGCTTTCACCATGCTCCTTGGCTTAGATTTTGTGTACTCAGACTTCCACTCTTCTGCTAAATCAACAAAGACAAAATGAAACAAAGGAGACACTAAAAACATAAATAAAAACTAACTTTATTACAACTTGGGTTGCCTCCCAAGTAGCGCCTAATTTAACGTTGCAGAACGACGTAGGTGACAACCACTTCTGGATCCGCTTTCTCGCTTCTTTCCTTTATGGTTCAACTTCCTTCTTTTCTTCATTCTTGAGGGATCACCATTAAAATTTTCCCTTATTCTTAACTTCAAATCAATACCAAGATCACATTCAAGCTTTTCTACCATAGGTTCAGGTTCACTTTGCACCTTGTGCATTTTCTCTATTTTTCCCTCAAACCATTCTACTGTAAGTTTTGATAACTGTATAATTTCAAACTCACGCCGCTCCACCCATACTTATTTTTTTGTACAACTGTGATCATGCACAAATCCTGGTAGTAGGTGTTGATACAAGATAAATTCCACAACACAAAGTTCCCACGAAATCATCAACAAGAAGAACAAAAGAACACAAAATTTAGCAAGTTGAACAACAAGTGCTAGTGAATCGAAAGAGCCCCACACGGCTTCACTAGACTTCAAGATCACAAACACAACAACAACAAGATAATAAAAAGATAGTTAACTTGACATATAATATTCAAGAGACTAAGAACCCTAACATCAAGAAAGGATCCTAAGACTAATGAATATGAACACCAAGTTCTTACTTAGACCAAGAGGAACTCAATGACCTCAAGATCCTTGTTTCTAGACAAGATACAACACAAGTATCACTCTACTTGTGAGCTTCAAAGTTTGGCTGCTCCAAAGGAAAAGAGAGAAGCCAAAATATTACAAGTGTTATGTTTCAAAAATCTGATGGGAGAACTACCCCAAATAACCCTAAGATGTTCTATTTATATTACAAGGCAAAATGAAGTAAAATGACTAGCTTGCCCCTATCTAGGTTGCCGCCCCTTGGAGTGTAAGTTTATTACACTTCAAGGTCCCTCTTCACACTTAAAAACATTGAGATCCTTAGGAGGCTCGATCACCAACTAACACACGGCCATTTGTATGAACAAGGCTTGGAGTTTTTGTAATTACCGAGCTTGGCTTCGTGTGAATGGTTGAGTACTTGTTGGACATCTTGTCCCACCCGTATCATCCTCTCCATCTTGAGAGGAATTTGACCTCAAATTCATCACTTGGTCATCTTCAACCGCCTCCACGAGAGAAAGATCACAAACGTTGAAAGTGTTGTGCACTTGATATTCTGGTGGAAGGTCAATCTTGTAGGCGTTGTCATTGATTTTCTCAAGTACTTGGAATGGACCATCACCCCTCGGCATCAATTTGGAATTTCTTTGAGATGGAAACTGATCCTTCCGAAGATGCACCCACACCCAATCTCCCGCTTCAAGAATGAATTTCTTTCTTCCCTTGTTGGCCCTCCTTGCCATGTCTTAGTTTTTCTTCTCAAGTTGAAGCCACACCTTCTCATGTAACTTCTTCATAGAATCTGCCCGCTTGCTTCCATCTAATCTAATCATGAGATCACTTGGCAAAGGCGTTAAATCCAAAAGGGTGAGGGGGTTGAGGCCGTATACACACTCAAAGGGAGTCATTCCCGTACTTGAGTGTATGACACGGTTATAGGCAAACTCAATCAATGGTAAGTGCTCCTCCCAAAAAGTCATTTTTCCCTTAACCATGGAACATAGCATAGCACCCAAAGTCCTATTTACTACTTCCGTTTGGCCATCGGTTTGTGGGTGGCAGGACGTAGAGAACAACAACTTGGTACCAAGCCTACCCCACATGGACTTCCAAAAGTGGCTTAGGAACTTAGAGTCCCTATCACTCACAATGGTCCTTGGAACACCATGCAATCTAACAACATTATCAACAAATAACAAGGCCACGCTAGGGGTGTCATCACATTTAGAGCAAGGAATAAAGTGCGCCATTGTATAAAATCGGTCGACTACAACAAAAATACTATCCCGACCTCATCGAGTCCTTGGCAGCCCCAACACAAAATCCATAGATATATCAAGCCAAGGACGTAGAGGAGTGGGCAGCGGGGTGTACAACCCATGAGGTAGGAGCTGAGATTTGGCTCTCTTGCATTCTACACATTGGCCGCAAATCCTAGCCACATCCTTGCGCATTTTAGGCCAATAGAATTGCTCCTCCAATATTCCGAAGGTCTTTTTGACCCTAAAATGACCCATTAGACCGCCATCGTGTGCTTCCCTCACAAACAATTCTCTCCAAGAGCTAGAGGGCACACACAATCGTCTACCTTTAAATAAGTAACCATCAAACTTGGCATAGGGATTTGAACCCCTAGCCGAATTCAACTTGTCCCTACACAAGTCTTCGCATTCCCTAAAGATAGGAGCAAAGTGAGGGTCCTTGGGATACAACTCTCTCAAACTCTTAAAACCCATCAATTTTGTTGACAAAGTGGACACAAGAGCATGTTTTCTAGACAAACCATAGGCTACTACGTTGTCCTTACCCTTTTTGTATTGGATAACATAAGGAAAGGTCTTAAAGAACTCAATCCATTTGGCATGCCATTTGTTAAGCTTGTCTTGGGCCCGAAGATGCTTTAAGGATTCATGGTCCGTTTGGATCACGAACTCCTTAGGCCATAAGTAGTGTTGCCAAGTGGCCAAGGCTCTAATCAAGGCATACAACTCTAAATCATACGTGGAGTAGTTTAGAGTTGCTCCTTTGAGCTTTTCACTAAAGTAAGCAATGGGTTTCAAATCTTGCATCAAAACAGCCCCTATGCCTACTTTACTCGCATCGCACTTGACTTCGAAGGTCTTATCAAAGTTGGGCAATTGTAACAAGGGTGCGGAGATGAGCATAGCTTTCAAGGCTTCAAATTCCTTAGCTTGCTCGACACCCCACTTGAAGGGTTGTTCTTTCCGAATGACCTTGTTCAAGGGGGCGGCTATGGTGCTAAATCCATTGACAAACCTTCTATAAAAACTAGCCAACCCGTGGAAGCTTCTTACTTCTCCAACGGTTTGTGGGGTTGGCCAATTTTTGATAGCATTTATCTTGGATTCATCCACTTCAAACCCTCTTGAACTAACAACAAAACCCAAGAAAACAACTTCACTAACGCCAAAAGAGCACTTTTCCAGATTTGCATGCAATTTTTCCTTTCTAAGGACATCAAGCACACATTGTAAATGCATCACATGCTCTTCTAAAGACTTACTATAAACCAAGACATCATCAAAATAGACAACAACAAACTTTCCAATAAATGACCTCATCACATGATTCATTAGCCTCATAAAAGTACTTGGAGCGTTTGTTAGGCCGAATGGCATAACCATCCATTCATAGAGACCAAACTTGGTCTTGAAGGCAGTTTTCCTTTCATCACCAGGTTGCATTCTTATTTGGTGATATCCACTCCTTAAATCAATCTTGGAAAACAAACATGAACCATTCAACTCATCTAGCATGTCATCTAACCGAGGAATAGGGTGGCGATATTTTACCGTAATTTTGTTGATGGCTCGGTAGTCCACACACATGCGCCACGTTCCGTCTTTTTTGGGCACTAATAGCACCGGAACAGCACACGGAATCATGCTCTCCTTGACATACCCTTTGTTGAGGAGCTCCTCAACTTGACGTTGCAATTCCTTGGTGTCTGTAGGATTGCTCCTATAAGCCGGCTTGTTTGGCAATTGTGATCCCAGTACAAAATCAATTTGGTGCTCAATTCCCCGAAGTGGGGGAAATCCTTACGGAAGTTCCTTAGGAAATACATCCTCATAATCCTACAACACACAAGAAATCAAAGGGGAAATGGAAGAATTAGTGGGGTTAGTGTTAAAACAATGAGCCAAGAGTAACATAGGCGTGTCCTCATCATGATCCACGAAGAGTTCCTTCTTTCTAACCAACATCACCATGTTTTCCGTCCCCTTTGCCGTTGGGGCAGCCTTGGATGACCCCACTTCCCCACCTATGGAATTCCCTCCCTTCTCTCCCTTTTCGGATTCCTTTCCCTTTTCCTTCAATTCTCTCATCCTTTGATGCCACTCATTTACTTGGGAAGGCTAAAGAGGATGAAGTGTAACCTTTCGGCCATCCTTCTCAAGTGTATATCGATTGGACCTCCCATCGTGTTTGGTAGACCTATCATATTGCCAAGGCCTACCTAGCAGAAAATGACATGCTTGCATTGGTATCACGTCACAAAGCACTTCATCGTGGTAGTTTTCCACCTTAAACCGTATCACACATTGCCTTGCGACCCTTAATTCACCACAATCATTCAACCATTGTAACTTGTAAGGACTAGTGTGCGGGGTAGTTGGTAACTTCAAGAAATTTACCATAGCATGACTTACAACATTTGTACAACTACCACTATCGATCACCAAGGTACACACACTCCCCTTTACAAGACATTTAGTATGGAATAGATTTTCCCTTTGGCTTGGGTCATCTATTGCCTTACTAATCATGATGCGCCTAACCACAAAGTTTGAAACCACACACTCCCCTTCTTGCAGATAAACATCTTCACTATCATCACCATCATCATCATGTGGTCCATCATCGATTTCCTCTCCATCTTGAGGCTCGACCTCATCTTCTCCCCTTTCGGGACCCACCTCCTCACCAAGGTAATACACTCTCCCTTCCCATAGGATCACATTGCGTCGGTTTGGACATTCATTGGCCTTATGCCCCCAACCTTGTCACTTGAAACATTGTAATCCCTTTGGGTTAGGATACTTGTGAGCCTCCGGTTTTGGAGGAATTTTGGGGACTATTTTGGGCTCGGGCAGCCTTGTAGTGGCGGGTTGGTCCTTGTTTTTAGGCCAACCCGAGGGGGCTTGTCCCCTTGCCTTGAAATATGATCTCTCTTTAAGTTCCCTTTCAATCTCAAGAGCCGCTTGGAAAATACCGTCAACGGTTTCAAACTTGTGAAGGGTTAAATGAGTGGAGATCTCTTTGTTCAACCCACACTAAAACCAGATGATATAGTAACTGATTTGCTCCCCACGATGATCAAGTTTCAACATGAGTTGTTGAAACTCATCAAAATATGCCATCACACTCTTGTTACCTTGACGCAAGCCATACAATCTAGCAAGTAACTCATGGCGATATCTTTCGGGAAGGTATCGTTGCCTCATCAAGTACCTCAACCGATACCAAGGTGGTGGCTGCCCATCAATTAGTTCATTACCAAACCGCTTGACATACTCCCACCAAGTGTTAGCATAACCCTCGAAATGAGCTATAGCATAGCAACCCTTCTTTTCTTTCGAGATATCATTAACTTGGAAAACTTTGTCACAAGCCGATTCCCAAGCTAAGTAGGCCTCGGGGTCACTTTCACCTTTAAAGATGGGTAGTTTTAACTTGATGGTGTTAATGCCTACATCTCTCTCTTGGTGTTGGTTTCCCCTATCTCCATACCCACGGTATCTCCTTGAATCTCCACGACCCCCTCTTATCTCTTCCTCCCTTATGTAAGCATCATCAAAGGCTCCATACCCTTCATACTCCTCTCTACCGTATCCATCAAAGAGGGCTGGCCGATTTTGGGCATTTTGGGCTTGATTTGGAGGAAGTGGATTTTGTGGCCTTTGGTTTAATGGAGGTTGGAATGGAGGGTTCAGATTTTATGGGGGGTACTTGACGTCCAAATCCCTCTTGTGGAACTTGAGGAGTTTGGAAATGTATTGGTCTAGTGGGGTCACGGTTTGGAGGGAAAAGAGAGGTTTGGCTTGAGGCATTTAATGGAACTTGAGGTACATTTAGCATTTGGTGCAATGTGTAGGGGGTGATGGTTGCGGAGGAAGTTCTATCATGCCCATTGGTAGATACATGTAAAGGAGTAGAAAGACGAGAGTTCCTTTGTCTCTCCACTTGTTCTAATCTCCCACTAATAGTTGACACTTCTCCCTTTATTGCTGCCAAATCCCCTCTCACGGCCCCAAATTCCGAATTCAACCTTTCAAGTGTCCGGGTAACGGCCTCAAGAGTGACCCTCATAGAGTCAAGTGCATTAGTATCCACGTTATGGGACGTGGTCCCTTCCATTGTCAAGGTATTATACTCTTTAGATCACCACACGTTTAAGTTCCACAAGTGTTGTAAATTAACTAGTAACCGTGAATCCTTTAAGGTATGAGTAAGCTCTTATCCGGAGTGGATTCTTGTTTGAAGACTCAAAGAATTCTTGTCGGACTAGAACCAAAAACAGCAACGTATTCAAAAGATAAAAGGCACTCAAGTAATCGTTGACACGAATAAACGGATTCAAAGGACTAATCAACAACCTAGTAGGAATGTACTAGTTTGTTAATTAGTTCTAGAACCAAGTAAGGGAAACCAAGAATCAACAATTAGCAACTAGAAGAATTTCCAAAGTTGAGCTTATAATGACGTGGCAGCATGTAAGTGGTCCCACACGTTTTTGCTTCTTCCTTTTTTTTTTTTTTTTTTTTTTTTTTTTTTTTTTTTTTTGTCTCAAATCTGAAATTTTTCAATACTCACACAACTTGTTATAGATGACAATGTGTTTTGGAGGGAAAGTAAAAAGTCTTGTAGTCTTTCAACCTTTCAAACTTAAAAAGGTAAGATTTGACTAGGCTAATCCCACAAAACAAGGTTCCGTGTTTTAAGGAAAAGTGGTTGTCAAGTCTTGGAAGAGATGTGTGCAAGTCTTCTTTCACCAACAACTTTATGACTTTTGTCTTACAACATGAACTCAACTTTCAACAAGATGAACAAGTTTATAAGATGAACATCTCAACAACCTCAACACCTTCATGAACACAACATCAACTTCTTCAAGCACATCACACAAAACCACCAATTGTCATCAACAACATACAACCTACGGTCCACCTTTCAAGTTACCACAACAATGGTCAATATTTTAAGCTCAACTTTTAGATCTAGACACTTTAGTGTTGGTGAGAAAGAAACCAACACTAGAAACACACTAAACAAGTAAAACAACACCTAGATCTATACACATAACAATATTCCCGGCCAAGACAACAATGGGCAAATTTCTCTTTTTTTTTTTTTTTTTTTTTTTAGTTTTTGGCCGAGAGCAAGCCCAAGATGGGTAGTGTTGGAACAAAACCGGACTTGCTTTGATACCAAATGATACAAGATCAAGTCCACAACACAAAGTTCCTACGAAATCAGCAACAAGAAGAACAAAAGAACACAAAATTCAGCAAGTTGAACAACAAGTGCTAGTGAATCGAAAGAGCCCCACACGGCTTCACTAGACTTCAAGATCACAAACACAACAACAACAAGATAATAAAAAGATAGTTAACTTGACATATAATATTCAAGAGACTAAGAACCCCAACATCAAGAAAGGACCCTAAGACTAATGAATATGAACACTAAGTTCTTACTTAGACCAAGAGGAACTCAATGACCTCAAGATCCTTGTTTCTAGCCAAGATACAACACAAGTATCACTCTACTTGTGAGCTTCAAAGTTTGGCTTCTCCAAAGGAAGAGATAGAAGCCAAAATATTACAAGTGTTATGTTTCAAAAATCTGATGGGAGAACTACCCCAAATAACCCTAAGATGTTCTATTTATATTACAAGGAAAAATGAAGCAAAATGACTAGCTTGCCCTTGTCTAGGCTGCCGCTCCTTGGAGTGTAAGTTTATTACACTTCAAGGTCCCTCTTCACACTTAAAAACATTGAGATCCTTAGGAGGCTCGATCACCAACTCACACACGGCCATTTGCATGAACAAGGCTTGGAGTTTTTGTAATTCCCGAGCTTGGCTTCGTGTGAATGGTCGGGTACTTGTTGGACAGCGTGTCCCACCCGTATCAGGTGTGTTGAGTGTTTTATATACTCTAAAAGTGACCTCATCATCATTAACCCAGATTTTTATGTTGCCTTCCCTCACATCAATTAAAGCTCACCTAATTTCTAAGAATGGACATCCTAATATGATTGGCACCCTGTCATCAACTTCATAGTCAAGAACAAAAAAATTAGCCATGATTCAACACTTACCAACTTTTATGAGAACATCATCAATGATCTTTTTTGGAGTCACTCTAGATATATCAACAAGCTGTATAACTACTTTCAAAGGCCTTGGTTTCCCTAAGCCAAGAGTATACAACATTGATAGAGGCGTCAAATTTATACTTGTCGCCAAGTCACACAAGTCCTGCATCAACTCGATTTCACCAACTTGTAAAGGGAGGGTGAAACTCCCAGGGTCTTTGATCTTCTTGGAAATTATGCTCATCACCCTAGAACTGCACTCCTCAGTGAGTGTCACAGTCTCTAAATCTACAAGTCGCCTCTTATCCCCACTTCCATTATGTACTTAGCATATTTAGGAATTTTATACAAAACATCAAATAAAAGGAAGATTTATGTGTAGTTTTATGAAAATGTCAAAGAACTTTTTAAAACATGCATCCTCTTTGCTTTTCAAGATCCTTTGCTGGAACGGTGGTGGTTGTCCCTTATTTTCTACTTGCTTGACTGCATTCTCTGCAACTTTCTTCTCAAAATACTTCTGCGTAGCTAGGCTCGGTATAATTAATTCAGCTTGTACCTCATAATTTTTCTACTTGTGAGGTACTTATCCAATACTTTGCCACTCCTAAAGGAGATTGCCATCACCTCTCTGGGGTTAGGATCTATTCACTAGGCAAACACTCTTGGGGTCTTTTATTCTTAGCTTCAATTAACTAACATATTTACTTCTTTAAAAAATTTTGAGTTGTTTGATGATTCTTTATATCTGTAGCCATTTGTGCCTGATCAGCTACCATCTATGCTTCTTTTTCAGCATCTCCTCTATATTGTTAGACTGAGAACTAGCACTGCTTCACTGAGCTTGTTGCTGAAAATACTCTGCCCTTGGTTGACACCACATGAGAAATTTGGATGACTCTGTCAGTTACAATTGTTTGTGGTATGGAAGTTTTGATTTCCTTTCTTTACATTACCCACAAAATTAACTGACTCTGGATTTGCTCCATAAAAGTATGCAGAATGACCACTACCTCCATAAATTTCACACTAAGTTTGATCTGACTGAACTGCATTCATTGGGGTCTGAATATGAGCTACACTCAACTTAATAAAGTAGGTCATCATCTAATTCTGAAATAAAGCCAAATGTGCAGCTAATGTAGTGATGCTATCCACTTCTAACATACCTACAACCTTCTTTACTATACCTCTAGATGTATCACATGACACCCTGGATTACCCTATGCAATATGAATCAAAAGAATGTACAACTCATCATATATCTTCTCCAGAGCCTGACACTTGCTGCTGAATCTAACCAAATCTTTGTATACGGGTCAATACTTTCAATAAAAGTATGGTCTAGCACGTCATTCATATGCTAGTGATGTGGTCAATCTCTAAGAAGACCCTTGAATCTCTCTCACGCCTGAAATAAATTCTCCTTAGGCTTCTGCTTGAAGCTCAATATTTCATTTCTTTTGTAGTTTTACTCGATGGGAAGAATCGAATGAGGAATTTCCTAGCAAGGTCGTCCCAAGTAGTGATTGAATTTGAAGGTTCTACCTTCAACCAATTCTTTGCTTCTCCTAAAAGTGAGAATTGAAAAAGAGTGAGCCTCAACTAATCAGTAGAGACTCTTGAATGAATAAAAGTACTATAGATCCCCAAAAAGTTTTGCAAATACTATTGTGGATCCTCATGTGACAAGCCTGTAAGCTTCCCACTAGTGTGCAACAACTGCACTATATTTTTCTATAACTCAATCTACCTTCCAATTTTGGTTTGCATATACTAGAGGTAACATTAGTTCCGAGCGGGATTGCCACTTTACGAATTGGTCTTTGCGCCATTGCATCAGGAATAACCTCATTTTGTTGATCCTGCTGAACTTGTGGTATGGGATAGAAAAGTGTTTCTTCTCTCCTTAACTGTTGCATGTGTCACTAAGGTTCAAGATGGGGTTAAACCAAATCCTTTTTCCTTTCCAGTTTATTATAGATTCAAACCTGTATTTGCAAATTCGGTGACTAAGACCAAGTTGTTATCACTTATCAAATAAAACAGTAAAACTAAGAATTAAAAATTAGCTAACTTTTCAAGTCCTCGACAATGGTGCCAAAAACTTGTTGCATTCAAATGGACAAGGAAGTGTACATGGTTGTACAAGTAATAAAGTGGCCCTTTTGAGCTAGATGTCAAGCCCACAAGGACTTGGTACTTAGAAAAATATCCAATTCAAGTATTACTTTAAGGTTAAACAAATGTAATTTGTGACCATGAGTAGGTTGGTGGAAACTCTCAAATACACCCTAGAAATGAATGTATGCGGTCGTTGGTAATACTTTTTGTGACCACAATTAGGTTGGTGAGAATGCACAAATATACCCTAGAAATGAATGTATACGATCGTTAGTAATACTTTTACCCAACTTTGGAGTCAGGGTAGAATCCATAAGGAATGAGAGCAATAGCTTCACTCTCAAGTGTCACAAATAACTATGAGTTTGTATGTAATGCTTAAGATAATATAGAAAAGTAAAAATGGGGGGTTTAATGTAACAAGATTTCGCATTCAAATTTTCAATTCCAATGTTTTTTAGCCAAAATGAACACTGAAGGATTTAATTAATAAGTGAAAGTACTTGGGGTTATGCCTTATTAAGAATGATTATAAGTGTGGGTAAGTGAAAGTTCACCTAAAGTTCAATTGATAGTCATGACTAGTCTTGGTCTTAGGTATTTGGGGTAATAATTTAATCTACCACCAAATTTAGTAAGGGTTTCCTTCATACACCCATAAGTACACAATACTAAGCAACCAATAGCCTCAAATTAGTTAGTCTATTTCTAGCACTAGCTATTAAATGAGAACTTCTCAAGTTTTTATCAACTAAGTCTCTCCAGCCTTGCCTTCTCTTTCAAGCATGACAAGGTATCTAAGCATGAATAGACTTTGCAACCTCAATTCTTTAAGTTGAAACATAGAGATTTAGCTAAAATCACAACATTCAATCAAATATACAGGTAAATAATCACTACCCACATAATAATCCAGACTCAATATGTCACGACCCGAATTCCAACGGGGCGAACTGGCACCCGAAGTCGTTGAGGCCCGAGAGAGCCAATCTTTTCACATGAACCTCCATATGCATGTCTCTTTATGAATAGCATACTATCTCATGTAACTTATAAAATATAAAATTCCAATGGCGCAAGTCATGGAAACATATACTATATATGAAACTTGGCCGTTAGGGCCATCAAGTCAAAATATACATACATCTCCTTCATTCATATACCCACGTACGTCTACAAAAACCTCTAACAGATGCATCTGCAAGATCAACTTAAAGTCGGGACAAGTCTCCCCTTTATACAATATTTACAACATCAAAACAAATGTACAACTGTGACTCGAAAAGCCCCGAACCAACTGGAGGTCACCAAAGATCTGCAAATGGTCCACAACCTACTGAGGAGGTCTATTAGCACCTACGCCTACAACAAGTAAAGTAAGTCCCCCAAGGGGGGTCAGTAATAATATATGTCAACCTGAGTTGGCATAAGAGATAAGTGAATCACAATTTGTCTAAGAATAAGACACATGTGAATAACAATATATGTCAACCTGAGTTGGGATACTTCAGACCCTTCTGAATGGAATAAGTACAATGTCAATGTGAACAATATGTGTTTTGTAGAAGGATACGAAAAAAAAAGTAACCTTACATACCTTATCTTCCCAATATGAATATACAATCCTAAATGTGAATACAATAGTCCAGCTCCTTCCTTACGTTTCACTCTACAACACAAGTACATAACGGAGTTTACATTAACCACCAATTACTTTACAAATACATATGACAACAATGAGTTAATTAATTGCCTTAACATGTCATTTCCCCCTTGACAATACCATTTATGAAATTATCATACAAACAATACCACAATATTCCATACATTGAACAATACATCATAAACCAATAGCATGTCACACCAAGTTCATACCTTACACTTCTCCATCAATACAACATCACAATTACTCCATCAAGTCACCTTAATACACTTCATAACAACATATCGACAACAATCCCACAATATATACTCATAGAAAAATAAAAAGTCAAGGAACATAACAACACCATACATGTTGATATTTCATCCATACCATGGACTCTCATCAAAACTTCCAGTCTCCTTTCAAGTTTAAATCCCATGGATGACACATCTTTTAGCAAAAAGAAAAAATGCATTTTTTTACAATTTTAGACATAACCATCATGATCTATATACTCTCCCATGCATATAATATATTAATCCATAAGAATAATCACTTACCCAAACTTGCAAATGAGTGATCTTGTCCAAAGAAATGGCTTAGGGTTTGAGAGCTTGAGAAATATCTTGTAGAATTTTATAGAATGGCATGTGTGTTTTGTGGAAATAAAATCTGATTTTTTCCACCTTATATAGCCCCTCAAGTCATACTTAGCCACTTATTGGCATTAAATACCATGTTCCTTTGGTCAAAGTGGAAGAATAGGTCATTTACCCCTTTTGGGCCATGTCTTTTATTCCATTTTGGGCCTCAAATTGAGCCCATTATGTAACACCCCGAACCTTCCCAACCCTACTTGACGACATTGAATAATGTTTCCTTAGGTGTCGAGAGCTATAAGTATGTATTTGGTAATGTTAATGATGAGAAAATTGAAATTGGGCCTCGTATATGTGGTTAGCCTTTCATAGGAGGTGTTTTGTGATTGTCATGAAACATTTGTGGGGTTCAATATGAGTCTAAGAGTACCTACAAACAAATTATATTAAGGGTAAAAAGTAAGTTAAAGAAGAGGACTTGAAGTATCTAACCGAACCCGCGAAGAAAAGTCAAAAAATGAAATTTTCAAAAAAATAAGGTTGGGGCGCGCTAGAGGGCATTCCAGGACATTCTGGGCCAAAATTTTTAGCCCATAAGAAGCAATCTGGCGCTCCCAAGGGAGTGCCAGGATGGGTTTTGCCACTTTTTCAAAAGTTGGAAATTTCTTAAGTCCCAAGGGTGCCCGGGGACGTGCCGAGCCGATTTTTGCCACGTTTCTTCTACAACCACGAGTATATACATAGAATGAATGAAATATTATATTGGTATGATAAAATTACTCGAGAACGAATTTGGCATCAAAATGACAGTTTTTCCCTTATGGTCAAAATGAGCCATACGTGGCTAGAATCGCTTGTTTTTGGGATTGAGGCTACGAATATGAATCGCGTGAGTGGGAATATTGTTGTAACCCGTATAATATGATTTAAACATGAGAAATTATTAATTTTATTGGATTAAGTAAATTGGGCTCAAAAAGGGCCCAAAATGTGAAAGAAGACATGGGCCAAAAATGGGTCAAACGACCCATTCTTGCCTTGACCTTCTAGATACAACATTAAATGTTATATGAGTGGCTAAGGATGGAATTGAGGGATTATATAAATTACCCAAAATCTGATTTTTATTCACTTTGAAATCTCATGCCTTTTTGATATTTTGTTCATCATTTTTGCTCTCAAACCCTAAGAACTCAAAGCCAACTTTTGGAGCAAGATCATCATTTTTCACGCTTGGGTAAGTGATTATTGTTATGTATTCATATATTATATGCATGGGATAGTATGTAAATCATGTTGGTTATGCTTGGAAGTATTTAACATGGTGCTTTGTGTTTTTGGTAAAAGATTTGTGATCCATGGGATTTAATATTGAAATATGACTAGTGACTTTGATGAAAGAGCATGGTATGGATAAAATATGAACATGTATGGTGTGATTTTGTTATTAAATTTGTTATTTTCATATAAGTTCAAGTTATGGAATTTTGGCCGATATGTGATATGAGGTGTATTAAGGTGACTTGATGGATTATTTGTGATATGGTGTGGATGAGAAAGTGTAAAAGAGAAGTTTTATGGTGAAATGTTATTGATTATCATGTATTGGTCAATGTATGGAATATTTTGGGATTATTGGTATGATAATGTCATCAATGGTTTTTTCAAGAGGGAAATGGCATGTTTAAAGGCAAAATATGTAACTCATTGACGTTATATGCATTTGTAAGGTAGTTGGTGGTTAATGTCAATTCCGTTATGTATTTGTGTTGTAGAGTGAAACATAAAGAAGGAGCGGGACTATTGTATATGCATCTAAGGTTGTATATTCGTATTGAGAATACAAGGTATGTAAGGTTCCTCTGTCCGTATCTTTCTGCGGCAAATAGTATTCACATTGACATTACGCTTGTCCTATTCCGAAATGTGCCAAGGTATCCTAAATCCGGTTATCAATGGTCATTATCACATAGTTCCTACTCATTGATAAATTTTGAACCACATGTCTCATAATCATGGTTAATGTTCCAAAAGCTCAATAAGGTTATGTTCCAATAGTGATTATAATTATGTCTCTTGTTCAAGGATCATTGTCCAATGGTTCCAATGGTATTATGGTTCTAATAATATTATGTTTCTCACAATGTTTATTTACATGTCTCTCACTCATTGGTTAATGATCCAAATCTTCATCTAAAGTTATGACTATCATTGTATCAATCTCAAAGTATAGAATAAAGTAATGCAAATATGTGGTCAATGATCAAGTATGGGTGGTAGATTTGGGGGCGAAATGCCTAGCTCAAGCCGATCCTGAGATTGTTGGATCAGGGGGAAGTCCTAGAGGCATAAGCCTAGCTTGGACGGATCCTAACAGGGGGTATCTCTAGAGGTAATAACCTAGCTCGAGCCGAACGTGATATGTTGGTATGGGTGGCAGCTCTAGAGGCATAAGCCTAGCTCGAGCAGATCCCGATATATATTAATTCATGGGTGGCATCTCTAGGGGCATAAGCCTAGCTTGAGCCGATCCCAATATAACGATATGTTATGTTAAAACACACTGTTCAGTCGGGGCCCGGGTATCACAGGTCACAGGCAAAGATGAATAATCATAGAAGCAAAGATACAAAGAAAGTAATGAAAGAAATATACATGGTTTCCAAAGTTCAGTATAATGACTTATCCATATTGATCATTCATTTGATTTTGAGTCCATTGACATATTTACTTATCATACAAGTTTCATATGGCCTTACATACTCAGTACATTCTTCGTACTGACCCCTTTTGGGGGATTTACCTTACTTGCTGTAGGCGCAGGTACTAGTAGGCCTCCACAGTAGGTTGCCAGTTGTTGTGGATCATTGGTGAGCTCCAGTTAGTTTGGGGCTTCTCTTAGTCACAGTTGTTCATATGTTTTGGTAGGGTACATGTTGTATAAAGCGGGGACTTGTCCTGACTTTTAGTTAGTGTTGGTAAATGTATCTGTTAGAGGCTTTTGTAGATGTATGTGGGTATATGAATGTAAGATGGTACATGACATTTTGACTTGACGACCTTAATGACCAAGTTTCACATATGTGTATATATATCACATGTTCCATGCATTTCATTGTTAGCATTATAAGGTCCTACGTGATAAGGGTGTTTCTGATGGCATGCATATGAATGAACATATGTATAGTTTGGTTCTCTCGGGCCTTATCAGCTACGGGTGCCAATCATGTCCCGATGGGATTCGAGGCGTGACACATTAACACATATTACCTTAGCCCACCAATTTCAATATGTAAAACTCCAATTATCTCATGTTTAAATAATTCAATAAATGTTACAACAATATTCACTCACGATATTTATGTTCGTAGCCTCAATCTCAAAACAATAAGACATTCTAGCCACTCATGGCTTAATTGAACATAATTTCATAAAACACTTCTGACGAAAAATTAACCCAAACTCGGATGCCAAACTTGCTCGAGAGTAGCCCTACTATGATGGAATAATAATATCATAACCCAAGAGTCCTCTTTATAGACTAATAATCATAGAAGAAATTTGGCCAAAAGAACCCCGGCACGCTCCCGGGCGCCCTTGGGACTTAGCAAAATTTCAGCACCTAAACAGGTGAAAATTAGCGGCCTGGTACGCCCACAGGCATGCCCCTATGCTTCCTGTACCACAAAAATTTTGGCCAGAAGTGGCCTGGCACGCCCCTGCAGCGCCCCACACTTAATTTTTGATTTCGACTTTTCTTTGCGGAATTTGGTTGGATCTTTCAAGTTCCAACCTTTTGCTTTCCTCTTATATTTAAGATCCTTTGCTTGGATGTCCTTTAAACCTCACTTTTCACTCCACATATTCTCCACAAAGTCAAAAACACTTCCTACAAAGGTCTCATCACATGTGCTAGCACACTATTAAATTTTTCCATCAATAACAATACAAAATACGTACTTGTGGCTCTTGAAACCTAGGTAAGCATGGTTCAAAATTTTCAAGTAGGGTCGGAAATGTATGGGGTATTACATTCTTCCCCTTTAGAAACATTCGTCCTCGAATGTTAACAACATCGTCTCATGTACAACAAATGCATCTTTATATTAGCATATCTATACATATACACTCATAGATACTTACTTATTCTTTCTCCACTTCCGCACTTTGAACTTTTTCTTCCGTTGGAAACAAATATGGGTACTTTGATTTCATCATTTCTTCAGCTTCCCAGGTGATCTCTGCGACTTGTTGATTTATCCAAAGAACTTCTACGGAAGTTACATCTTTATTTCTTAACCTCTTCACTTGTCGATCTAGAATAGCAATAGGTATCTCTTCCTAGTGAGATCCTTCGTAATTTGTACATTTTCGATGGGAGCAATACAAAATGGAACTCTTATGCACTCCTGACAATTTCACATGGCATGTTGTATAGGGCCAATTTTCCTTTATTTCCAAATCCCATTACCCTTTTCATTAGTAACTCTTTTAAGAGTACTTAATCATCTATGATCACAAACATTTACTATACCATTACGATATGTTCTTTTAACTATAATAAATTCACCGATAGGTGGAGATATTTCAATTGACTTAACTAATAACCTCGGTGTCCCATTAAATTTCACAGTAATTGATGGAGTAACATATGATAGGGTAGAGCCCGGATCAATCAATGCATATGCATCATGTGAAAATATGGATAATATACCTGTAACTTCATCAGGAGATGCCTCCGCATTCTACCGGTCCACTAGAGCATGGGTGCGATTTTGGGCTCCACTGGAACTAGCTGCTCCTCTCATATCTCTACCATGACCAATAGGCTGAACACCTCTGCCTAGGGAAGGAACTGTTGATGATGATGCAACGGTTGATCCCGTAGGTCATACTATACCACTCGCACCCCTTTGTGGGCATTCTCTCATTATATGCCCCACTGTGCCACACCAAAAACAAGTATTTGTCCCCAATCGGCATTCACCTAAATGATATCTTCCGCAATGCTGACATGGAGGACGAGAAAATTCTACTGTCTGTGAACCTTGCACTCCACTACTCTGTCTAGATTGACTACCCCTAAACCCTCAAAATTGGGGTTGAGTGCCTATTATGGAATAAGAGAATGAGGGTCTAGGCGGTAACATTTGAGGTCTAGATTCTCCTGGGGACACTATAGACTGCCCCATAGGTCTAGCCCTTTTTGATGGCCCTTTCTTAGATTCCTGCGTCCTTCTTCTTTGCCTTTGGTCCTCCATTTTTTGTGCGAAAGCCTGAATTCTGGCGATGTCCATATCTCTATTCAAGGCAGTAATAGTGCAGTCCCTTACCAAATATGTCTCTAATCTGTCCATATATCGATGGACTCTGTCTCTCATTGTGGCCACTATATTTGGAGCATATCGAACCAAGGAATTGAACTAAAGACTATATTCTCTAACACTCATATTCCCTTGACATAGATTTAGAAACTGGTTTGTACGTGCCTCCCAGACCTCATATGGGAGGTAATGATCAAGGAATGTCATTTTAAATTCTTCCCAACCAGCTGGAAGTGCATCAATACCCCTCGATCGCTTCCAGTCCTCATACCATAATATAGCTTCACCTTTCAATCTATAGGCCGCAAGTTCAACTGTTTCAACACCAGTCACGTGCATAACATCTAGAGCCCTCTGAATTTGATCCATGAAGTCCTGTGGATCTGTTTTTGGGTCTGACCCAGTGAATATAGAAGGGTCTAATTTTAGGAAGTCCTGTGTCCTGCGACTCGCCACTCTAGCCAAATCATCCTCATTTGTCATTGGACCAACTCGTCCTTGACTTTGTGCAGCAACTATCTGAGTAAACATATGCACTGCATTTCTTAAATCCTGGTCAGTGGCTTTCATAGGCGGTGCTGCGGGTACTTGTCTATCTCTTGGCTCTTCCGGAGCTGGAAAAGTAGAAGAAGACCGCGATGCAATTTCAGTGTTCGCCCCACCTTGACTAGCTTGGTCAGGTGGTGATTTACTCATTCCTTCACCGGTAGGCATATCTACCTGCTTACCTTTGACTCTACCTCTTCTTGTCATTGACATTTTACTCTATCAAAGAAAACCAATTCCAATGGTCAGATATAATTTCCACTTACAATTTTGGCTCTATTGCACGAACTAGAAATGAAGGAAAGAAGCAACTCTTAAATGTCCTGTCACGCCCCGAATCCCAATAAGGCGTGATTGGCACTCGTAACCGATAAGGCCTGAGAGAACCAATCTTTGCTCATGTACACTCATATGCAGGCTACTCAATATACAACACCACCTCAAATGAATATAAAGTATCAATAGCGGAATCCATGAGACATATATAATAACTATGAGACTTGGCCGTTTGGGCCATCATGACAAAACATATATCCCTTACATACATGTCCCACATCATCTACAAAGCCTCTACGGATGCATAACCAAAACCAATCTTAGAGTCGGGATAGATACATACAATATCAAAACAAATGTACATAGTGACTCAGGAAGCCCCGAAACAACTGGAGCTCACCAAAGACCTGCAACTGATCGGCACCCTACTGGGGAGGTCTACTAGCACCTGCGCTTGCAGTAAGTAAAGTAAGGGCCCCAAAGGGGTCATTACGAAGAATGTACTGAGTATGTAAGGCCATAGCAACTGTATAAAACATAAAGACTTCATTGGAGTTAAACACAATTGAGTATTCAATGTAAATAAACCAATGCATTTGGAAAGAGGTATATTACATTCATTGCGACCATTGCGTCCATTGCGTTCATTACTTTCTTTGCATCTTTACTTCTGTGCTTATTCATCTTTGTTTGTGCTATACTGTACCCGGTCCCCAACTGATCAGTGGGTTATTATATAACATATCGTTATGTTGGTATCGGCTCGAGCTAGGCTTATGCCTCTAGAGCTGCCACCCTGGGATCGACTCGAGCTAGGCTTATGCCTCTAGAGCTGCCCACCCATGAATCAATATAGCAGGTTCGGCTCGAGCTAGGTTCTTACCTCTAAAGCTACCCTCTGTTAGGTTCGGCCTGAGCTAGGCTTAGGCCTCTAGGGCTGCCCCCTGATATAAAAATCTAGGGATCGGCTCGAGTTAGGCTTATGCCTCTGGAGCTGCCACCCATACTCAATCATTAACCACATATGTGCATTACTTTGTCCTTTACTTCACATTCCTTTTCTTTACTTATAAGAGATTGATACTTTGATAGTCATAACATCACTTTGAACTTTGGAACATAACTTTGTTGGAAACATAACCTTATTGGAACCATGGAATCTTTGGAACATTAGCCAATGCATACGAGACATGTGAATGACATTTGATCAATGTATAAAGAACATGTGATGAACAATAATTGGTACTCGAAAATAGTATACCCTTGGCTTATGAGAGATTAATACTTTTGTAGCCATAACATTGTTGGAAGCTTAGGGAAATAACCCATGAGCAAGAGACATGTAACTAAACACTATTGGAACTTTGAAACACTACCTTATTGGGCTTTAGGAACATTATCAATGAATATGAGGCATGTGATTCACAATTGATCAATGAGTAGAAAACATATGATATTGACCATTGGTAACCTTACATACCTTGTATTCTCAATACGAATATACAATCTTATATATTCATACAATGGTCCCGCTCCTTCTTTATTTTTCACTCTACAACACAAATACATAACGGAATTGACATTAACCATCAACTACCTTACAAATGCACATAACGTCATTTCCCCCTTGACAAAACCATTGATGAAATTATCAAACCAATAATCCCACAATATTCCATACATTGACCAATACATGATAATCAATACATTTCACCACAAAACTTCTCCTTTACAATTTCTTATCCACACCACATCACAAATAATCCATCAAATTACCTTAATACACCTCATAGCACATATTGGCCAAAATCCCACAATTTACACTTTTAGAAAAATAACAAGTTTAGGAACATAATCACACCATACATGTTGATATTTCACCCATACCATGCATTTTCATCAAAACCAAAAGTCACTTTTCAAGTTCAATTCACAAAAATGGCACATCTTGAGCAAAAGCAAAAGTTCAGTATTCAACACCTTGCCAACATAACCACCATGATATACATACCCTCTTATTTACATAATATATTAAATCACAAGAATAAACACTTACCAATACTTGTAGGATGATGATCTTGCCCAAGAAGAGGATTTAGGGTTTGAGAGTTTGAGAGAAATATGTTGGAAATATCTCCAAAAAGGCATGTGTGTTTTAAGAAATAAAAATATGATTTTTGGTGGATTTATATAGTCCCTCATGTTCATCTCTATCCATCCAATAGTCAAAAATGTTTTGTTTACTTGTCAAACACAAGAATGGGTCATTTGAGACTTTTGGGCCTCTTATTTTGGCTCATTTTGGGCTTTAAATTGGGCCCAATAACATATCTCAACTTAGCCCACCAAATTCCATGTATAATTCACCACATATCTCATGTTTAAATAATTCCATAATGTCACGACAATATTCTCTTACGAGATTCTCATTCGTCGTCTCAATCGTAAAAATAGAAATTCCAGTCGCCCATGGTTTCCTTGGACATTTTTGATAACTACTTGTGTTTCATGGTTTGATTGCGTAGGAGTATGTAGGAGTGTATTGAAGTGTTTGAAGCTTTAACAATGTTCAAATAACTCCAAAGAACCAAAAGAAACCATAAAAGAATAGACGTAGCATTACGTTGCGAAACGGACACGGAAGGGCACAATCTTTGTGCCTTGCGCCGCTAGCAGCAAAGCAAGCTTGTGGCGCAGGAATTGACACCCCTATGAATTAGAGGCTTTCACCACACCCCCTAAAACAGGGAGTGGTGCAAGTCTTGGTACTTTGCTGAATTTTTCTGCCACTTTTTCCAACACTTGCATATCATCCAATACCCTATCAAAACACTACAAAATACTTACTTAGTGATCTTAATCATCAAGTAAACATGACTCCAAGTCACCAAATGAGTTTGGAATATGTACGGTGTATTACACAAATTCCCCACAAACTCACAAAACACCTCCTATGAAGGTCTAATCGTATGTACGTGGCCAAATTTCAATTTTCTCGTCATTATCATTACCAAATACATACTTATATCTCTTGACACCTAAGCAAACATTATTCAACATCATCAAGTAGGGTTGGGAAGGTACGGGGTGTTACATTCTTCCCCCCTTAGAAACATTCGTCCTCGAATGTTAGTAACATTGTCTCAGTGTAACAATTTAAGTTGAGGTGAATCCTTCACATTATCTTATACACATATAACACTTGTCACTCCAATTCTTTATCTTGAATTTTTCTTTCATGTACAACAATTACAAGTACTTTAGATTCCATTATTTCTTTGGACTCTCTCATAATTTTTTCTACGTGCTATTGCCTTTACGTAAGCAGTACCTCTTCACATGTGAGGTCTTTCATAACTTGTATATCTCCACTGGGAGAAATAAGAGATAACCTTCTATACACTATCAAAGCAGCGAATATGAAATACTGAATGAGCTGTGAAGAGTTCTTGGACTAGTGCTAACAGATACACAATTTGCCCACATCTTTGGACACTTTCCCTTTCTTTTCGATTCTCATTATTTCTTTCCTTTTCATTGGTCACTGTCAAAAATACCTAATCACCTATGGCACACTTTAATTCCCTTCTTCTAATATCGGCATATGATTTGTATTGACTTTGGGCCATTTGTAGCTGATGTTATATCACCTTCACTTTCTCTATAGCTTGATGAACGAAATATGACCCAAGCAAAGCAAATTCCGTCAGCTGTAACCCATCCAATTGATGATCTATATTTTCTTTCACATAAAGCTTCGTAAGGTGCCTTTTGATACTTTTATTGTAAGTAATTTCAATAAACAATAGATGTTCATCCCAACTACTCTTAAAGTCCAATGTACAAACTCGTGACATATCTTCAACTGTTCGTATAATGTGTTCTGTTTGCCCATCAATCTGAGGATGACAAGCCGTACTTACATCTACCTGTGTAACCATGCTTTACTGAAAGAACTTCCAATACTTTGCAATAAAGTGAACTCTCTTGTTTGATATAATAGTGGGTAGAACCCCATGTAATCGTACTATCTCTGTAACATACAACTTTGTATAATTATTCAGCTGTATTGGTGGTCCTAACTAGTAGGGAATACGTTGGCTCGGTGAGCCTGTCAACTATTACCTTATCATTCCTCATCAATACACATCCGAGGTCAACCCCGAAAGCATTACCATACATTGCTTAACATTCTTATGCCTTCGGGAAGCACTTAACACTGGTGTGGAAGTTACTTTATCTTTCAACTCTTGGGACCTTTTCTCACATGCATCATTCTACTGGAACTTGATTGCCTTGTATAAGTTTTGTTAAGGGTGTAGGGATAGAAGAAAATCCTTCAATAATTCTCCTATAATTGTCAACCAACCTAAGAAAACGATGGATCTCTGTAAGCATCGTAGGCCTTAGCCAATTGTTCACCATTTCTATCTTTCACGTAGCAACTTTCATTTCTTCATCCTATACAATATGACTCAAGACCTACATGGATTGTAACCAAAATTCATATTTAGACCATTCTATAACACTTGCTGCAATATGATTCACATGTCCTCTTGTGATTTTGAATACCATCCCCAAATATGGTCACACACACCTTTAAAAGTGTCTTGAACACCCTATTCAGTAAACCCATAAACATAACTGGAGCATTTGTCATCTCAAATGTCATAACTATGAATTCATACTGACCATACTTTGTTTGGAAGGCTATCTTGAGTATATTTGGTTTCTCTACCCCTTACTTGATGCTCACCCGCTCTTAGGGTAATCGTTAAGAAGACCGATCAAAATAAATCATCACTCCTGGGAAGAAGCTATTGATTCTTACTTGTCACCCTATGCCTTTGCCACTAGTATATACACAGTCTTTTTATTTTCGTACAATGAACACGGATGAACCCCGAGGGAATGTACTAGGTCTTATGACTCCCGTGTTCATCACGTCTTTTAATTTCTCCCTTAAGCCCCTTATCTTTACTGGAGCCATGCCATATGAAGGAAGACAACTTGGCTAAGTGCTTGACGTCATATCATTATCTACTCATTCCTATATCGAGGAAGTCATGTACCACCAAAATCGATTGAAGAGTTGGTGGTTCCACATTAGTATCTTTCGCTATCACCAAGTGACATATGTACCCTCTTGGGTATCATTTTCCTTGCGTTATAAGATAAGGAAAATAAAATTTTCCTCTTGGTTGCCCCACATGACCCTTGCCATTCAAGGAAACTCTTTTGGGGAAAATGTAAAATGTAATTTCGTAGTTCGGCAATCGATTATATCACAATCTCTTTGTAACATCAAAATCCACTATTTCCAGTTCAATAAGATCAACCAGCGTATCATGACCACAAATAACTCCTTTAGCTCTACTAAATTCACCGTTAGGTGTAGATACCTCCAATGGGTTAACTAATACTTCTGGTGTCCTTTCAGATAAACATTTGCAACAATTAATGGAGGGACATATGATAATATGGAACCTCGGTCAATCAATGCATTTACCTTATGGAAAAATACTAATAATGTACCTGTATCTGCATCAGGAGAAAACTCCAAATTCCGTTGATCCGCTGAGGCATAGGTATGGTCCTGGGTTCCACTGGAACTAGCTGCTCCTCTAGAACCTCTATCGCGCCCCGTAGGCTATACACCTCTACCTAGAGGAGGCATCGATAATGGCAATGCGACAGTTGGTCTCATAAGTCGTGCCGTACCACTCGTGCTCCTCTGTGGACACCTTTTCCTCACATGTCCCGGCATACCACACCAATAGCAAACATTTGTTCTGAACTAGCATTCACCTGCATAAAACTTCCCACAGCACTCGCACAACTGGCGAACAGGCCTTGATTGACTCCTACTTTCTTGTCCTCGATACCCCACTATTCGTGAATCCTGACTCTTACTTCTTTGCCCAAACTGATTGCCTCTAAACCCTTGGAATAGAGGGGGAACATTTGCTGTAAGCAGAAAAAATAATGTCCTTGATGGTTCGTGCAACATCCGAGGCTCAAATCCTTCTTGGGAGGCTATGAACTGCCTCTCGGGTCTAGCCCTTTTTGACGACCCTTCGTCAAAGTCTTGTGTCCTTCTCTTTTGCCTTTGTCCCACCATTTGCTGCTCCAATACTCGTCTTTGAGTTTGTGCAGCAACTACACGGGTCAGTATGTGCACCGCACTCATTAAATCTTGCACAATAACATTATTGGACAATTCATTTGGAATTGAAAGAGTAGGGGAGACCCGTGATACCAACTCATTTCCAGCCCCACCTTGGTCAACTTGCTCAGTTAGTGCTCTACTGGTTCCTTCTTCGGTAATCCTGTCCATCTCCTTTCTGTTTCCCCAACCTTCTCTTGCCATTGGCATTTATAATCGAACACACACGAAAACAATTCCCATGGTCAGTTATGATTCCGCGTACAACCTCTCTATAAAGGAAAACCACTATCATTGAGCACATATGATTCCACTTACAACCTTGGCTCTATTGCACGATCTAGAAGTGAAGGAAAGAATCAACTCCTAAATGTCTCTTAGCCTCCTACTTATAAATGTGGTGCGCAACACATCGATAAGTAAGACTCTATTCAGACACGACTTTGTAGACACCCTTAGGACGACCTGCTCTGATACCACTTTTGTCACACCCCGAATACCAACGAGGCGTGATTGGAACTAGTTACCGATAAGGCCCAAGAGAACCAATATTTGCTCATGTACACTCATATGCAGGCTACTCAATATACAACACCACCTCAAATGAATATAAAGTATCAATAGCGGAATCCATGAGACATATATAATAACTATGAAACTTGGACATTTGGGCCATCATGACAAAACATATGTCCCTTACATACATGTCCCACATCATCTACAAAGCCTCTACGGATGCATAACAAAAACCAATCTTAGAGTCGGGACCAACCCCCTCTCTATACATACATACAATATCAAAACAAATATACATAGTGACTCAGGAAGCCCCGAAACAACTGGAGCTCACCAAAGACCTGCAACTGATCGGCACCCTACTGGGGAGGTCTACTAGCACCTGCGCTTGCAGTAAGTAAAGTAAGGGCCCCAAAGGGGTCATTACGAAGAATGTACTGAGTATGTAAGGCAATAGCAACTGTATAAAACATAAAGACTTCATTGGAGTTAAACACAATTGAGTATTCAATGTAAATAAACCAATGCATTTGGAAAGAGGTATATTGCATTCATTGCGTTCATTGCGACCATTGCGTCCATTGCGTTCATTGCGCTCATTACTTTCTTTGCTTCTTTACTTCTGTGCTATACTATACCCGAGCCCCAACTGATCAGTGGGTCTTTACATAACATATCGTTTTGTTGGGATCGGCTCGAGCTAGGCTTATGCCTCTAGAGCTGCCACCCATGAATCAATATAGCAGGTTCGGCTCGAGCTAGGTTCTTACCTCTAAAGCTGCCCTCTATTAGGTTCGGCCTGAGCTAGGCTTAGGCCTCTAGGGCTTCCCCCTGATACAAAAATCTCGGGATCGGCTCGAGCTAGGCTTATGCCTCTAGAGCTGCCACCCATACTCAATCATTAACCACATATGTGCATTACTTTGTCCTTTACTTCACATTCCTTTTCTTTACTTATAAGAGATTGATACTTTGATAGTCATAACATCACTTTGAACTTTGGAACATAACTTTGTTGGAAACATAACCTTATTGGAACCATGGAATCTTTGGAACATTAGCCAATGGATACGAGACATGTGAATGACAATTGATCAATGTATAAAGAACATGTGATGAACCATAATTGGTACCCGAAAATAGTATACCCTTGGCTTATGAGAGATTAATACTTTTGTAGTCATAACATTGTTGGAAGCTTAGGGAAATAACCCATGAGCAAGAGACATGTAACTAAACACTATTGGAACTTTGAAATACTACCTTATTGGGCTTTAGGAACATTATCAATGAATATGAGGCATGTGATTCACAATTGATCAATGAGTAGAAAACATATGATATTGACCATTGGTAACCTTACATACCTTGTATTCTCAATACAAATATACAATCTTAGATGTGCATACAATGGTCCCACTCCTTCTTTATTTTTCACTCTACAACACAAATACATAACGGAATTGACATTAACCATCAACTACCTTACAAATGCATATAACGTCAATGAGTTATATTTTTTGCCTTTAAAATGTCATTTCCCCCTTGACAAAACCATTGACGAAATTATCGAACCAATAATACCATAATATTCCATACATTGACCAATACATGATAATCAATACATTTCACCACAACACTTCTCCTTTACAATTTCTTATCCATACCACATCACAAATAATCCATCAAATTACCTTAATACACCTCATAGCACATATCGGCCAAAATCCCACAATTTACACTTTTAGAAAAATAACAAGTTTAGGAACATAATCACACCATACATGTTGATATTTCACCCATACCATGCATTTTCACCAAAACCAAAAGTCACTTTTCAAGTTCAATTCACAAAAATGGCACATCTTGAGCAAAAGCAAAAGTTCACTATTCAACACCTTGCCAACATAACCACCATGATATACATACCCTCTCATTTACATAATATATTAAATCACAAGAATAAACACTTACCAATACTTGTCGGTTGGTGATCTTGCCCAAGAAGAGGATTTAGGGTTTGAGAGTTTGAGAGAAATATGTTGGAAATATCTCCAAAAAGGCATGTGTGTTTTAAGAAATAAAAATATGATTTTTGGTGGCTTTATATAGTCCCTCATGCTCATCTATATCCATCCAATAGTCAAAAATGTTTTGTTTACTTGTCAAACACAAGAATGGGTCATTTGAGACTTTTGGGCCTCTTATTTTGGCTCATTTTGGGCTTTAAATTGGGCCCAATAACATATCTCAACTTAGCCCACCAAATTCCATGTATAATTCACCACATATCTCATGTTTAAATAATTCCATAATGTCACGACAATATTCTCTTACGAGATTCTCATTCGTCGTCTCAATCGCAAAAATAGAAATTCCAGTCGCCCATGGTTTCCTTGAACATTTTTGATAACTACTTGTGTTTCATGGTTTGATTGCGTAGGAGTATGTAGGAGTGTATTGAAGTGTTTGAAGCTTTAACAATGTTCAAATAACTCCAAAGAACCAAAAGAAATCATAAAAGAATCGACGTAGCATTACGTTGCGAAACAGACACAGAAGGGCACAATCTTTGTGCCTTGCGCCGCTAGCAGTAAAGCAAGCTTGTGGCGCAGGAATTGACACCCCTTTGAATTAGAGGCTTGCACCACACACCCTAAAACAGGGAGTGGTGCAAGTCTTGGTACTTTGCTGAATTTTTCTGCCACTTTTTCCAACACTTGCATATCATCCAATACCCTATCAAAACACTACAAAATACTTAGTTAGTGATATTAATCATCAAGTAAACATAACTCCAAGTCACCAAATGAGTTTGGAATATGTACGGGGTATTACACAAATTCCCCACGAACTCACAAAACACCTCCTACGAAGGTCTAATCGCATGTATGTGGCCAAATTTCAATTTTCTCGTCATTAGCATTACCAAATACATACTTATATCTCTTGACACCTAAGAAAACATTATTCAACATCATCAAGTAGGGTTGGGAAGGTACGGGGTGTTACATTCTTCCCCCTTTAGAAACATTCGTCCTCGAATGTTAGTAACATTGTCTCATTGTAACAATTTAAGTCGAGGTGAATCCTTCACATTATCTTATACACATAAAACACTTGTCACTCCAATTCTGTATCTTGAACTTTTCTTTCATGTACAACAATTACAAGTACTTTAGATTCCATTTCTTTCCCTTTCTTTCCGATTCTCATTATTTCTTTCCTTTTCATTGGTCACTGTCAAAAATACCTAATCACCTGTGGCACACTTTAATTCCCTTCTTCTAATATCGGCATATGATTTGTATTAACTTTGGGCCATTTGTAGCTGATGTTATATCACCTTCACTTTCTCTATAGCTTGATGAACAAAATCTGACCGGAGCAAAGCAAATTCCGTCAGCTGTAACCCATCCAATTGATGATCTATATTTTCTTTCACATAAAGCTTCGTAAGGTGCCTTTTGATACTTTTATTGTAAGCAATTTCAATAAACAATAGATGTTCATCCCAACTACTTTTAAAGTCCAATGTACAAACTCGTGACATATCTTCAACTGTTCGTATAATGTGTTCTGTTTGCCCATCCATCTGAGGATGACAAGCCGTACTTACATCTACCTGTGTACCATGCTTTACTGAAAGGACTTCCAACACTGTACAATAAAGTGAACTCTCTTGTTTGATGTAATAGTGGGTGGAACCCCATGTAATCGTACTATCTCTGTAACATATACTACTGAGGTCTCATGTAACCCCATGAACCTCCATATGCATGTATCTTTATGAATAGCATACTATCTCATGTAACTTATAAAATATAAAATGCCAATGGCGGAAGTCATGGAAACATATACTATACATGAAACTTGGCCGTTAGGGCCATCAAGTCAAAATGGACATACATATCCTTCATTCATATACCCACATACGTCTACAAAAGCCTCTAATAGATGCATCTACAAGACCAACTTAAAGTCGGGACAAGTCCCCGCTTTATACAACATTTACAACATCAAAACAAATGTACAACTGTGACTCAGAAAGCCCCGAACCAACTGGAGCTCACCAAAGATCTGCAAATGGTCTGTAACCTACTGAGGAGGTCTACTAGCACCTGCGCCTGCAGCAAGTAAAGTAAGTCCTCCAAGTGGTGGTCAGTACATAGAATGTACTGAGTATGTAAGGCCATAAAAACTGCATCATACATAATAACAACAATGGAGTCAATATAAGAGAAATGATCAACGTGAATAAACCATCTTTCTGTATGTGAGGAACCATGTACATTATATTTTTTTACTTCTTTTGCCTTCACATTTATTCATTTTTATTGTTCTACCCATGCTAGGCTGTTCTGTCGCCCCTGGGATGAGATTAACCCACGTTAGGTATTTTAACACCTGGGATATTATATTAACCCATGCTAGGATTTCATGTCACCCCTGGGATGTTATTGACCCATGCTAGGTACTTTTACCCCTGGGATGTTATATTAAACCATGCTAGGTACTTTGACCCTGGGATGTTACATTAACCCATGCTAGGCTTTCATGTCTCCCCTGGGATGTATCAGGATCGACCCATGCTAGGTATTTTAACCCCTGGGATACCACCCATGATATTGGGATTGACCCATGCTAGGTGTTTCTTCCACCCCTGGGATGCCACCCAAGAATACTCAAACAGTTATACATTACTTCTTTCTTTCATTATTCTTTCTTTCATTCTAAGAGTGATACATTGGTGATTGAAACATTATTGGAACTTTGGAACATAACATTATTGGATATGCTACTCAAGAATGAATAGACTATCTTTACATCATTACTTTTTTTTGAGATAGTTCTTTTAGAAATTACAACATTATGACAGCTTTGGAACTTCAGTCAATGAATAAGAGATAAATGAATCACAATTCGTCTAAGAATAGGACACATGTGAATAACAATATATTTCAACCTGAGTTGGGATACTTCAGAACCCTTCGGAATGGAATAAGTACAATGTCAATGTGAACAATATGTGCTGCAGAAGGATAACAAAAAAAAGTAACCTTACATACCTTATCTTCCCAATATGAATATACAATCCTAAATATGAATACAATAGTCCAGCTCCTTCCTTATGTTTCACTCTACAACACAAGTACATAACGGAGTTTATATTAACCACCAACTACCTTACAAATGCATATGACGACAATAAGTTACATGATTGTCTTAACATGTCATTTCCCCCTTGACAATACCATTTATGAAATTATCATACCAACAATACCACACCATTCCATACATTAAAAAATACATCATAAACCAATAGCATGTCACACCAAGTTCATACCTTACACTTCTCCATCAACACAACATCACAATTACCCCATCAAGTCACCTCAATACACTTCATAACAACATATCGACAACAATTCCACAATATATACTCATAGAAAAATAACAAGTCAAGGAACATAACCACACCATACATGTTGATATTTCATCCATACCATGAACTCTCATCAAAACCTCAAGTCTCCTTTCAAGTTTAAATCCCATAGATGACACATCTTTTAGCAAAAAGCAAAAATGCATTTTTTTTACACTTTTAGACATAACCATCATGATATACATACTATACCATGCATATAATATATTAATCCATAAGAATAATCACTTACCCAAACTTGCAAATGAGTGATCTTGTCCAAAGAAATGGATTAGGGTTTGAGAGCTTGAGAAATATCTTGTAGAATTGTCTAGAATGGCATGTGTGTTTTGTGGAAATAAAATCTAATTTTTGCCACCTTATATATCCCCTCAAGTCATACTTATCCACTTCTTGGCATTAAATGCCATGTTCCTTTGGTCAAAGTGGAAGAATGGGTCATTTGCCCCTTTTGGGCCATGTCTTTTATTCCATTTTGGGCCTCAAATTAAGCCCATTAACACATATTACCTTAGCCCACCAATTTCAATGTGTAATACTCCAATTATCTCATGTTTAAATAATTCCAGAAATGTTACAACAATATTCACTCACGAAATTTATGTTCGTAGCCTCAATCTCAAAACAATAAGACATTCTAGCCACTCATGGCTTAATTGAACATAATTTGATTAAACACTTGTGAAGAAAAATTAATTCCAACTCGGATGCCAAACTTGCTCAAGATTAGCCCTACTATGATGGAATAATAATATAATAACCCAAGAGTCCTCTTTATAGACTAATAATCGTAGAAGAAATTTGGCCAAAAGCACCCCAGCACGCTCCCGGCGCCCTTGGGACTTAGCAAAATTTCAGCACCTGAACAGGTGCACATTAGCGACCTGGAAAGCCCCCAGGCGCACCCCTCTGCTACCTGTGCCACAAAAATTTTGGCCAGAAGCGGCCTGGCATGCCACCTGCAGCGCCCCACACTTAATTTTTGATTTTGACTTTTCTTTGCGGAATTTGGTTGGATCTTTCAAGTTCCAACCTTTTGCTTGCCTCTTATCTTTATGATCCTTTGCTTGGATGTCCTTTAAACCTCACTTTTCACTCCACATATGCTCCACAAATTCACAAACACCTCCTACAAAGGTCTCATCACATGTGCTAGAACGCTATCAAATTTTTCCATCAATAACAATACAAAATACGTACTTATGGCTCTCGAAACCTAGGTAAGCATGGTTCAAAATTTTCAAGTAGGTTCGGAAATGTATGGGGTATTACACAATAATTCATAACCCTAAGCTTGGGAAATTAGCTATTTATAACAAGAGAAAAAGGAAATATACTTATATTCTTATTCAAAGCTGCCATGGAATTCAAGTGTTTCCAAAGAAAAATCCAAATTTACAAGCAAGAATTTATTAATAAGAAACTAAATATCCCAACTATGGTTCAATTACAAGCGAAAAAAGAAATTGAACAAATCAAAACAACACACATAAAAACAAAACAAATAGTTAAAATTGAAAATGAAACTCCACTAATAGAATCACCTACCAGTTCATCAATAGGTTTCCTATTGACCAAAAAGGCTTAAATATCTCAAGTAAAAATGAGCCACAGAATTACAAAAATGCCACCATATCCCATTCAGCTAAGCAATATTCTGTCACCGAAGGGATTGGCGATGCACCGAATTTCCCAAGGCTCGCTGATTCGACTTTGAATTCGAGGTCCAGTGGTTGGTACCTATCACTTTTGGCCATGGGTATTGGCCTCGCTGATCAGTTCAGCGATGCATCGAATCATATCCTCCATGGCCATTTTGTTCACTTTGGACCTAGACTGAACTACCGTATTAGGTGATAGAATGCACCATCTGGCGATGCACAGGCTATATTGGTGATGTGACAATTGTCCTCTGTGATGCTTTTGTGCGTTTTAAGCTCCAATCTTTCATATATTTCCTCCTTTTTTCCATTTCATCCACTTCTTGGCCTTAACCCTAAAATTAGACCAAATTAACATTAAAACATATTCAAATTAGTATTGAGGACATGATTTCTTACCATTTTAATGCTAAATGAGTCGCAATTTACTGACTCATCAACACACCCAACTTAAACCTTTGCTCTTTCTCGATTGAATCAACGCATACACAATAATAATCAACAATGCCTATAAATAGTACTAATAGGGAGATTAGACACATGGTTCTTCTGTGAAAACACTCTGCCCTATCGATTTTGAAAATAATGGCATAAGTCTCACCTATCAAACACTCATATTCTGAATCACGAGCCTCAAATTTTGACTAATTGCTACCATAACTCGCCCATGCTTATAGACTCCAACCAATATTAAAGAGTGAACAAGTAATGCAATCAAGTTCCCTCATACAAAGAAGACCTTTCCCACAAGAATAAATAATTATTAAAACAAAGGACTATCACGAATCACTCACACTCCAAAAGATAATCATGCACATGAGAAGCACACTATAGGTTTACCCATAAGATCTATTTGACCACGTACAAGCATGCTACTTTGGAGATCATTAAGGTCTAGCTTTGGCTTGTAACGTAGGCAACGCGCACGACAGGGAAGGTTAAGGTTATAGTGACTCTACCTTCTTGAAGCATCTAAGGAGAACTCAATTACACTTATTTCCCAATGTTTAGGTCTAAAATCATTCAAAAGACCAATTTTCAAATGTTTTCAAGCTATCTCCCCCATCCTATCCTTTTAACCAACAACTTCTTATTAACACACTAACAAAATTTACACTCTTTTTCAAGCTTTTCCTCTTTTTTTTTCTTTTACTATTAACAAAGAATACAAGGATAACTAGGAGGGATGGAAGTGATTAGTCTCATGAACTTCTTTTTACAATTTTTTCCCCTAGGATCTCTACCACCCCAACTTAGTCTTTTAGCCTAAGTTGGTTTTTGGTCTCACCTTAACAATTCAAGAAGGGTTAGGTTCAACAGAAAGGTCTTTGAAAAATGGGTTTCAGTTTGTAATGAGGTTATCCAAGAAAAAGGGTTCCAAGGCTCGAATTTGGGACAAAATTGGTCACTCAACTCATAATGTGGTAACTATTTTGGTCTAATTCGAGGTTCAATCTCGATTAATGGCCTAAGATCACTTCTCCAACATCACACACTTTTTGATTTAGGCATAGAGCAATTGGACAAGTTCTAGTCTGACTCAATTAGCAAGATAAAGATAAATTCTCGCCCACACATGACAGACAATCGCATACTTGAAGCACTCTTCCTTAATTGATGTACCACATTCATATCACATATCAAGAACGGTACTAAAGTAGTCAAAATATGATGCAAGTGTTCACAAATGATAAGCGCCTAATTGGTCAATCTAACACAAAGAAAATTTTTAAAAAGGGGGACATTTTGAAAAATGGAGCAATGCACAATGATTTATCATTTTTAAGAGTTGGGAATCTGAACATCTACCCAAGAATACTATCTGAGTCAAAGTGTTCTATTGGTAGTACACTTTTCTCTTAAGTACGCATGCTAAAAAGAACTTTATTTATGACTAATTACGAGCTATAAAGCTAAAAATAAAATGTAATGAAAGAAAACTAAAGCATCACACACCACACACTCAAATATTACAAACCAAATGAAATATCAAACTAATATCAAAATAACAGTCATCACCACATACCAAAATAAATATCCAAAACTATCCTGAGCAATGTATCAAAAGAACCAAGTATCAAGAGCCAAATATTATAGATCTAAATAAACACCCCACCCCAACTCAAAAAAAGTTCATTGTCCGTAATGCAATAGGACTAGAATAAGAGTAGGAGAATGAGAGTAAGGGTACCCCTAAACATGGCTAAGCTTGAAGTGGTGACTGGCTCACAAAAGTATCCACTATCTGGGCATCAATGCCTGGCTCAAATCTAAGTGTCTCCTGATGGGGTGGATCTAGTATAGTATCCTCGATCTCTATGGTGGCAGCTGAACTGGAGGTCCCAATCTATGTCATCCTGACCATCGACCTCTCTAATATAGCAGCAAGTATGACATCATATGTCACCTATATATAATCCTTCTCATCAACTTATGAAGTAACCTGAGACTTGACCTGTAACCCAATTTGGTCTTGCTCTTCAAAATAACCCTCTTTCTAAGCATCATTAAGATCTTTATCTGAAATGTGATCATTCTTATCAACCTCATCCTCCTCTGCAGCTGTGTCATCCTCTCGAATAAGGACATGAGTTGTAGTTATAGTAGGTGTCTCATATAGATCTCCTCATAACTGTGTTAAATTAGGGATACAAAGCTCCTCCATATGCTTTCGAAGGGAAGCTACCTCATCCTGTATCTTAGTCACAAAATCATTAGGAATCACAGACTATGGAGTACTCAACTTGTCCATCTTGGTGCCATAAAAACACAGAGTATCGTGGATGCCCCATAACTAATTATGTACGGGACGCATTGCGGCTTGCACCGTATCAACAATCAATTAAGGAATCTCTTTCTCCAACTTGGATGACCTTGCATCACCCGAATAGGCCAACTGCCCCATCCAAAAATGTCAGCCTGAGACAGCAGAGCCCTTGATACACCCGAAGTAGAGGATGAGTGAGGGCCAAAAATTATAGGTCTGGGAGGCAGGGAAGAGGGACCTATAGAAGGTACTGATGGGGGAGTAGCTGAAGTAGTAGGAATGGGCTAGTTGCCACCACTATCAATAGAACCAAGAGCAATTACCAAGAAATCTTCCACCCAAACTTTCTTCTTTTTCACTTTCTTCAGAATCTCAAGGTAAGTGATAGCAATAGTAGAGGTGGGGAAATACTCAAAATATTTCTTCTTATTAAAGAGGATTCGAGCATGATGATAAAATTCAATGATCAAACATGGAAAGGCATGGGAGGTTTGCTTTTGTTGGGCCCAGTGAGCAATATCCAGAGCGATAAGCATATCCAGATTAAGCCTCTCCTTCTCCATGATTGTGTCTACAAGAACTTCCCGTGGGTGCACTAGAATAGATTCATTTTGAGATGACAATATGTTGCTGCATACAAAACTGAACCAATAACGAGCTTCAACGTTTATATCACTTTTCTCTATCGGGGTACTCGGAGCATCCATTTAGGCTTTGCTTTACTAAGCAAAAAGACTAGCCATTCCCAAAGATCATTGACACTATGCAAGGCATGGGTGGCAAAGTAATGATGTGAATCGACCTTGTCACCATAGACTTCATTGATTGTGGCTCTATCACACTTAACATTGACACCCTATACCTTTACTACATCATGAGCCTCTTGAGGTTTACCCTTTTGCCGCTTCTTGGGTGATAATTTCCTGTAGGTTGCATAAAACACTCGTACCCAATTTTCAACATAAAGTTTTAATGGCTAAGTGAACTGCTAAAAGTTGTGATATCGGATGACATCTAACACCCGAGGGTGTATTCCATCTATCCTCTCAAGGCTCAATCTCTTCTTTTCAATGATTGTTTGTTGATTGGGAAATTTGAGCCAATTGAGGAATCTACGATCTCCATGTGGAGGGTTGCTCCACTCTCATCTTCTTTTAAGGAGATCCCTCAAGAGTACGCAATGGATCATGAATAGGGGTAGTGTTCCCCTCCTTCGTGGAATCAAGATTTTACCTCTCAGAGTTTGAGCTACACTAAGAGCTTTCATCTTCGGTTATTGGAGACTTTGGCCTTCTTTCCTCAACCCTTTTTGTTTTATACGCCTTTTCTATTTTAGACCCTTCCTTGATTGTCAAGCCCTTTCAACATTTTGAAGTAGGAGGAGGAGATCCTGCTTGTTTCTTTGCTAAATGCTTTTTACGAGTCATATCTGCACATAAGAGTAGCAATGGGCTACGCCAAAGTGAGAAAAACAACACCAAAAATCTACCCAGAAATCTATCATTGAACAGATCAGTGCATCGCTAATTAATTCAGTAATGCGACTATCGTCGATAAGCACAAAAATAATTGGGGGTAATTAGTGAAGAAATATGAGGGTTCAACGATACACTAAAGGATTCGTTGATGCTACCTGAACATCACTAAATCACTAGGGTATTTCCAAATCACACCTTAACTTAGACTTATTCACTGCAATATTGGGAGCACTTCGGCGATACGCCACATAGTTTGGCGCATCACCAAAGTTCTCAACCCATCGCCGATGGTCGTATTACCAACCATGAACTTCGTAATTTTTTTGATCCTTCAATGGCGATTTCAATTGCTAATACCATGGGTAGTCATACTTCTCCAGGTTTCAATCATTTAAACCACAATATGATAATTTTTCCTTTAAGAACGTTGTCACTCAATCTATCATTAGGGAAAATCATTTGTGTTCAACTTCTATCAATTAAACTCAACTTTATCAACACCCATTTCATTTATAATTAATCCATAAAGCAAGCATTACTAGAAATTACACAATTAAGGACCAAAATTCAACACATAAACTTCAATTTAACAAGAATTCTATTCCAAAGTTATAAAGACTTCCCAAAAAATATCCACCATTTAAGAACAATAGAAACAATACATTTTATCACAATTATGCACATGTTTGATTTACTTAAAAGTATCTCTAAGTAAGAATTGATTTCTAACATTCAAAGTTTAGAGAGAGAGAGTGGTGTGCAACTCCAGTAATAATTATGCTCATGTAGTGGCAATATGCGAACAACGATAGTGGTAAGGTGGGATTCAAGAGAAAATTACAAGTGTGTATGTGTTTGAGTGCTTGTATCGACTAAAGAGAGTGAAAGAGAAGAGGAAAAATGGGAATAGAATAGGTTTGAAATAATATTAAGAGTCAAAAGACAATGAAAGGTTAAGGGTCAAAGAAGTCAAACCGTCACTCTTTAAAATGTCACCATTTTTCTGTGATTATATTTCGATCGTAGATCTTATTGGTGATGCATCAATTTGGAGTTTTATCACCAAATTGAACTGTTAACATCACCTAGGTGAATTCTAATGGTGATGCATTTTTATGATGCTTGGCTCTTCACCAAACTATTCGGCGATACGCTAAATGGTATATACCCTCCTCGAATCTAACAGTTCTTCTAAGTTGGGAGATTTTTTTCGGCGAAGGACTTCGACGATGCGTCTATTAGGTCGGCATATTGCCAAAGCCTCTTAATTAGAGATATGTGCAGAATCTCTAAGATTTTCCTTTCCTGACTTGTGCTATAACTATTTTACCACCTTCCAACTCAATCACATACCTACACAAATCAACATACGTTATTCAAAACAACAAAAATAAACTTGGCCTGCCTCCCAAGAAATGCCTTAGTTATTGTCGTGGCACGACATTGTTCCTCATCAATCACGCATCATCGAGGTTTATTACCTTTAAGAAATCCACTTCCAGTGACATCCCATGATAATGTGTAACTCGGTGTCCATTCATTGTGAATTGAGATCTCATGTCATCTTCAAATTCTCTAGCTCCTCTAGTAAAACATTGAACCACCTTGAATGGACCCGACCATCTAGTTTTGAGCTTACCCAGAAATAATTTGAACCTTACGTTAAACACTAGGACATAATCACCAATCTTGAACTCCTTTTTTAGAATTTTGGTGTCTTGCTATCTCTTCATATGCTCCATGTAAAGAGTGAAACTCTCATAAGCTCTCAACTAAAATTCATCGATCTCTTGAAGTTATTCCACCCTTGATTTTGAAACATCCTCCCAATTCATGTTCAACTTGCACAAGGGCCACAATGCCTTATGTTTTAATTCAAGGGGAGGTGAAAAGATTTTCCAAACACCAATTGATATGGTGACATGCCAATGGGAGTTTTGAACGTTGTTCTACAGGCCCACAAAGCATCATCAAGTTTTCAGGCCCAATCCGCTTAACTAGCATTCATAATTTTCGCCAAAATACTTTTTTCTCCCGGTTGGACACTTTCTCTAACCCATTATCTTGAGCATGGTATTGAGAAGCCATCTTATGCTTTACTCCATATTTAGCAAGCAAAGAACTGAAAGATCGATTATAAAATGAGAATCCCCATCACTTACGATAACACGGGGTATCCCAAATCGGGTGAAAATGTATCTCTTCAAGAATTGATTAACAATCTAAGCTTTATTATTTTGCAATGCGATGGCTTCAACCCATTTCAAAATATAATCAACCATTACTAAGATGTAGAGGTTCCCATATGAGCTCACAAAGGGTCCCATGAAGTCCAACCCCTATACATCAAATAACTCCACATCCATACTAGGTTGTAAGGGTATTTCATGCCTTCTTGAGACCTCATCTTGCCTTTGGCATTGTTCACATGACCACACTAAGAGCCTGTTTGGGATTGCTTTTTTTCTCAAAAAAGTGCTTTTAAGTGCTTTTTTTGAGAAAAAAACACTTTTTTTTAAAAAGAAGGGTGTTTGGTAAACTTGCAAAAGTGCTTTTAAAAAGAAGCAGAAGCAGTTTTTCTGCTGTTGGGAAGAAGCAAAAAATTTTTGCTTTTCAAAAAAAGCAGAAGCAGAACCAGAAAATTATTTTTTTTCATAACAAAAATATCCCTATCACTTATACACACATACACACACATATATATAACAAAATATCCCTTATTAATTAATTAGCATATCTTATAAGTTTGATTAAAGTTTGATTTTATATTCTTCATATTTACATAATAATTCTTTATTTCATTCTATGATTTATATATTATTATTTTATTTTTCACTCTTTTTTTAAAAATTAAAATCAAAAATATCATTGATGTTGACGGTCGAAGAATATATAACTCTTTATTTTTTATTATTAATGATAATAAATGATAGACGAATCACGTTGCAAGATCAAATGATATTTTGACAGCACTTGTAAATATTTTTTTCTAGAATATTTAATTTTAAATAAATAATTCATGAAAAGTGACATATTTGTCATCATGTAGTGTATATATGTGATTATTTATTCTACTAGTATGGAGACATTGAGAGATAAAATTAGGGATGAAATCATTGAGAATTTTTTGTGATGTATGAAGGACTTCTTATTTTTGTAGTGAATTTTTTCATATGTAGTGATTTCATTTATGGAATAATTTTAAATTCATTTTTGTTTGATGGTTTTCAGTAATATTTAAATTATTTTAATAATATTATATTATTATTTAATATTTTTAAATGTATCTACGTATATATATATATTGATTGAAAATTTTATGGTATGTACTTTTTTAAAAAATAAAAATAAATTTTTTCTTTAAAAATATTATAATAGACATTTAAAATAAATTTTCTCTAGAAAATGATTTTAGTAGTAAAAGTTTATTTATACATGTCCTTTTTGGTCATTTGTCTCTCAAAAGCACTTTTTGAAAAAGATTATCCAAACACAATCTGTTTATGAAAAGCACTTTTCAAATGAATTTACCAAAAACAAATTGCTTTTTTTCAAAAGCACTTTTCTAAAAAGCTATTTTAAAAAAGTACTTCTCAAATAAGTAGTTTTCTACCAGCAATCCCAAATGGGCTCTAACTCATGGGCATCACAATACAAAGTTGGCCAATAAAATCTACTTTAGAAAACCTTTGTAGCTGTACGCACACCACCATATTGACCACCAACTGGTGGTGAATGAAATGTTTCAAAAATAGGATTCATTTCACTCTCCCTAACACAGTGACATATCACTCCATCCGAACACTTCCTAAAGAGATACGGTTCATCCCAATAATACCTTTTTACATCATGGAGGAAGCATTTCATTTTATGAAAGTTCAAATCATTAGGGAGCACCCCACTCACCACATAGTTCACAAAGTCCACATACCAAGGTAACATACTCTCTTTTAGTTCCATGAAGAGCACATTGTGTCATCAATCTCAATTTCACCCCACATTTTTTTATTAGACTCAAGGCGAGATAGGTGATACGCTACTTAAGTTTCACATCCTTTTCGATCCTTAACTTCAAAATCTAACTATTAAAGTATCAAGATCCACTTAATCAATCGAGGCTTGTCTTTCGTTTAGTCATCAAGTACCTAAGGGATACATGATTAGTATGCGTAATGACTTTCATTCCTAACAAGTAGACACGAAATTTCTCAAAAGCATAGATTATGGCAAGCAACTCTTGCTCCGTAACCATATAATTTCATTGTGCATAATTAAAGGACTTTCTACTATAGTATATGGGATGAAAAAGCTTATTCTTTCTTTATCCTAACACCACTCCTAAGGAAAGGCTACTTGCATCAAACATCAATTCAAAGAATTGTGATCAATTTAGGGCTACAATGATAGGAGACGACACAATACTCTCTTTGAGGCAACTGAATGCCTTCACACATTCTCCATCAAACTCAAATTTTGTTTTCTTTTTAAGAAGCTTACACATTGGATGCATAATCTTGGAAAAACCTTTGATGAACCATCTATAGTAACTGGTATGCCAGAGAAAATTTTGAACACCTTTCATGGAGATTGGAGGGGGTAGCTTGGCAATGATTTCAAATTTAGCTTGGTCAACTTGAATTCCTTGACCCAAGATTTTATGTCGAAGCACGATGCCCTCCTTTACCATAAAATGATACTTTTCCCATTTCACCACAAGATTAGTTTCAATACATCGTCCAAGTACCTTGCCCAAGTGTTCGAGACATGATTCAAAGGTATCACTAAAAATGGAAAATTCATCTATAAAGACCTCCGTAGTATCCTTCACCATATTCGAAAATATTGACAACATGCACCTCTGAAAAATAGCGGGTGAATTACATAACCCAAAGAGCATGCGTTTGAAGGAAAACATCCCATATGGACATATGAAGGCAGTTTTCTCTTGATCTTCAGGTGCGATGAAAATTTGGTTATAACCGGAGTATCCATCTAAGAAATAATACAACCCTCATCCCACCAACCGATCAAGCATTTGATCTATAAATGGCATGGGAAAATGGTCCTTCTCCGTTCATAATTTCAACTTTCAGTAGTCCATGCATACTCTCCAACCCATCACCAGTCTTATGGGAACAAGCTCCTTATTTTCATTAGGAACCATTGTGATTCCTCTTTTTTTTGGAACGCATTGAACTGGGCTTACCCATGTGTTATTCAAGATTGGATACATAAAGCCTGCGTCCAACCCCTTGATTATCTCTTTTTTCACCACTTCTTGCATCGGAGGATTAAGTCTCCATGATGTTCAACACCCGATACACAATTGGCCTCTAACTTTATCGGGTGAGTACAAATGTCGGGAGCAATCTCGATAATATCCCCAATAGTCCACCTAATGGTCTAAATGAATTTTCTCATAACCAACTTCAATGCTTCCATTTTCCATGGAAAAAACTTCTCGGGATAATATAGGTAAGGCATTACCTTCCCCCAAAAATACATATCAAAGGTGTGGTGGCAATGGTTTGAGCTCGAGTTGTGTTGGGTCCATAATAAAAGGCTTCACAGGTGGAGTCTCCCAGTTTTTCAAATCAAGATCTAATTTGCATGACTTCTTGGTGTAAGAGCCAAGACACATCAAAAAAGCCACAACTTCATCGTACTCTTCAACCTCTTCACTTTCATAATTCCATAACACTCCCACTAATTGCTTGCCAATGACATCCGCTTCCATAGCATCGACCACCTCATTATTATTATGTCAATCACGATGATCACTTGCAAATTCTTTGGTTGCTTTATGTACTTACATTGAAAGTCACCTCTTTATTATTTACTCTAAACTTTATCTCTCCATATTCCACATCAACTAATGCCCTCTCGATAATAAGGAAAGTCCTACCAAGGATAATGGGGAATTCATTGTCAGTATCATAATCTAGGATCACAAAATTAGTAGGAAATATGAATTTGTCAGCCTAAACAAGCACATCATATAAAATTCCCACCGATCTTTTGATGGATCTATCTGCCATTAAAATCGTCATGGTTGTGGTACTAGGGGAACCCAACCCCAAATTTTTAAAGATATATATAGGCCTCAAGTTTATACTTGCCCCTAAGTTGCACAATGCATTGCCAAATTGATACACCTCAATGGTATAAGGAATAGTAAATGCATTGGGGTCTTCTTTCTTGATCACCATATGGCTAGACATTCTAGCTCTGCTACTATGTGAGATATCCACCATTTCAAAGTCCATTGTTCATTTCTTTGACACCAAGTCCTTCATGAACTTGGCATACCCAGGCATCTCTTGTAAGGCTTCCAACACAGGAATGTTCATCGACAAGTTGCTAAATTTTGAGAGGAACTTCTTAAACTTTGTTTCATCCTCCTTCTTCTTGGGCATTTGAGGGAATGGTGGAGGGATCTTAATTTTTGGCTTTGAAACAATCAGACTGTCCTCCAGTTTCAAGGCATTATCATCAACCTCTTGAGATATCTCTTCACTTTTGACTTTCTCTTCCACTTCATCTAACTTCTCAACATTTGCCTCATTTGGAATAGGGATTTTATCATTTGACTTGTCAAGCCGCTTTCACTTTTTGCTCACTTGATCTTCAACTCCCCTCTTATTGGGGTTATCATCAAGATTCACAATATTATTACAAAGAGTCCTACCAATCCTAGTGAAAATTGCCAAGATAGGAGCATCATTTTTTGGATTTGCCATGGTGTCAGTAGGTAAACTACCAATTTGCCTTGTGTTAAGATGAGCCGAGATTTGATCCAATTGCATTTAAAGTTACTTGATAGAATCCAAATGTAAAGTGACCATTTGATTGTTTTGATAAAAGTCACTCTTCATTTCCCTTAACATCTTGTCAATCCCTTCAACTCCCATAAGGATACGCGCAACCACATCTTATTTTTTATAACTTTCTGGATCTATGATGGTAGACTCTTTACCTTTTTTACTATCATGAGGAGGGATGTATCTATCATGGTCTTGATCTTTGTATCTCTAATAATGGTCCTAATAACTCTCCTTATCCCTCCAATGTTTATCACGGTCTCAACCCCTCTAATCACGATCTTTCTATGCATGGTCTCTTTCTTTCAAACCTTAATTCCTGCCTTACCTTTGATAGGTTGGTCGGAAACCCCCCATTTGGTTCGACAAGTATCGAATTTATTCATTAAGAGACTCCGTATCATAATTTTCATATGCTTTAGTACCTTTTGAAACTATAGCATTGACCACCTTTGGAGTTGCACCCATCACATATTTCATGAGGAGATCTAATTGTGTGATCATTTTGGCCATATTTTTATCTCTTTCCTCATCCATCTTCCTTTTCTCTTTGTTCTCATAATATGAAGAGGTAGCCCCCACGAATACCTCGGTATCTCGTGTGTACCATGCTCTACTTTTCTTGTTACTTGATCCAACAATCCCTAGGCAACTTAAAAGGATTGATTTATCATCTCCGATCGCATTATCGATTACAGTCTTGTTCAATTGATCCAATGCTCTGTAGAAGATTTGTAGAAGCATATTATCCGATACCTTATGGTTTGGACATTGCAAAAACTTCTTTTTTTTTATCTCAGCCATGCTTCATGCAATGGTTCACCACTCAATTGCTGGAAGTTTGTGATCTCATCCCTCAATTGGAGCATACAAAATGGTGGCAAGAATCAGTCTAGAAAAACTTTCTCAACTAAACCCAATATGCTATAGATCCCTCGGGTAATTCCTGTAACCACAATACCATATCACCCATCAATGAAAATGGGAAGAGTCTCAACCAGATGGACTCTTGTGTTATATGAGCAATGTCGAATGGGAGGCAAACATCTATAAAGTTTTTCAAGTGGAGATTTGCATCCTTATGAGCTTGACCACCAAATAGGCCCTTCATTTGGAGGAAGTGGAGCATTACACTAGTGAAGTGAAATACTCCATTACCCTCTGTAGGTGGAATACGAATTGGACTTGCCCTTCCAGCATCCCCTAGGTGATCCTCATCACTAAGATGTCCATCAAAGGAAGCGGTTTCTCTACCATGTAGACTTAGTGCATCGTAAAGACTCAAATTATCCTCTGAACAAAACAAAAACAACAAATAAAGTAAAATTTACAGTATAGTTAACAAAAGTAGCTTATAACACTACAGTAAATAAATGCTACTTTTCATTCCCCAGTAACAACGCCATTTTTATAACGCTCAAATACACCCTAGAAATGAATATATGCAGTCGTTAGTAATACTTTTAGCCAAAATAGGAGTTGGGGTCAAATCCACAGGGAAGGAGAGGAATAGCTTCACCCTCAAGTGTCACAAGTGACTATGAGTTGGCATGTAATGCTTAAGATAATACATAAAAGTAAAAATGGGGGGCGGGGTTAATGTAACAAGATTTTGTATTCAAATTATCAATTTAAGTGTTTGTTTTCCAAAATAAAAGCTGAAGGATGTAATGAATAAGTAGAAGTACTTGGGATTACGCCTTTCTAAGAGTGATTATAAGTGTGGGTAAGTAAAAGTCACCTAAAGTTCAATTGATAGTCATGACTAGGCTTGGTCTTAGGTATTGGAGGTAATCTTTCAATCTACCACCAAATTTTGTAATGGTTTCTTTCAAACACCCATACGTACAATATCAATTTACCAATAGCCTCAAATTAGTTAGTCTATTTCTAGCACTAGCTATTAAATGAGAACTTCTCAAGTCTTTGTCAACTAAATCTCTCCACCCTTGCCTTCTCTTTCAAGCAAGACAAGGGATCTAAGTATGAATTAAGTTTGCAACCTCAATTCTTTAAGTTAAGACATAAAGATTTAGCTAAAATTACAACATTCAATCAAATATAAAGGTAAATAATCATTACCCACACAATAATCCACACTCAATAATGCATAACCCCAAGCTTGGGAAATTAGCTACTCATAATAAAAGAAAAATGAAATACACCTATATTCTTATTCAAAGCTGCCATGAAATCCAAATGTTTCCAACGAAAAATCCAAATTCACAAGCAAGAATTTAGTAATATGAATCTAAAAATCCTAACTAGGGTTCAATTACAAGCTTTAGCTTCAAACAATGACAGAAAATAGGGTTCCAATTGCCCAAAGAGACTTAATAGCTTTAGCAAAAATAGGCCACAAAACTGCAGAAATGCCACCATGTTTAATTCAGGTAAGCAATCTTTTATCACTGAAGGGATCGGTGATGCAACAAATTACCCATGGCTCACCGATTTGACTTTGAATTTGAGCTCCAATGGTTGGCACTTGTCACTTTATGCGATGGGTATTGGCCTCGCTGATCAATTTGGTGATATGCCAAATCGTATCCTCTATCACCATTTTTTTCACTTTGGACCTGGCCTGAACTGTCATATTAGGAAATGGACTGCACCGTTTGGCGATGTGCAGGCTATATTGGCGATGTGTCGATTGTCCTCTATGATGCTTTTGTGTATTTTAAGCTCCAATATTCCATTTTTTGCTTGTTTTTGCTCCTTTTTGCCATTTCATCCACTTCTTGGTGTTAACCCTGAAATTAAACCAAATTAACATTAAAACACATTCAAATTAGCCTTGGGGACATGATTTCTTACTATTTTTAGGTTAAATGAGTTGCAATTTTCTATCTCATTAATTGGTTTTTATATATTTCTAAATAAATAATAAAGGCAAAGACGTAATGAAATGGGTTGTAAACACTATTAAGGAGGGTTCCATGGTCAAGGTGATAACGCTCAAATTATACTTCAAGAGAATAAGCGATCGTCGTCAATATATTTTACACAACAAGAGTAGGGGTCGAATCCATAGGGAATGAGAACACAACCTTCAATCTCAAGAGCTATAGGCAACTAAAAGTTGGCTCGTAATTCTATAATAAATAAACAAGAAATTAAATTAGGGGTTTTTAGTTCAAACACTTGTAATTGTCAAGATAATCGCTAGTAAAATGTAAATTTTAAATATTAGAAAAATAGAGTTGAACTCAAGTATAAAACGAGGCTTGGGGTTATGCCATTGTAAGAGTGAATGCATATATGGGTACATGAACATTTGTCTAGGTTTAGATATTAGTCATGGGTAGGCTAGATTAAGGGTATTTAGCATCAATTTGTCAATTAAACACCAAAATTTCACAAGTGGGATCTTTCGAACACCTCACAATTGTAACTATATAAGCAATCAAAAACCTCAATTAGCATCCTTATGTCTAAGAGATACTATTCAATGATGTACATCAAGTTATTATTCACTCATATTTCTCTCCCTCATCCACTTTGTCAAGGATGATAAGGGTTCTAGAATTAATTAGAGTTTGCAACCTCTAATTTTAGATAAAAATCACAGAATAGGAGCAAAAACCACTACATTTAGCTAATTAGGAATACAAATAGACAATACCCGTACAGTTATCACACCTTAATCAAGCATAATCCCAAGCAAAGACATTAGATACTCATAGAGAGAGAGGAAAATTACCCAAATTCTCATTCCATTCTTCCATTGAATCAAAGATTAATCACAAGAATTAAGATCCAAATTCAATAAAAAGCTAAATAAATCACCAATTTCACTCTTAGGGTTCACTTTATATTTCTTAAGCTTCAAAAAGTACAAAGATAATGTTCTAGAACTGAAAAATCCCTTTTAAACCCCTAAACCCACGTTCTTCAAAAATTACAAAATTGCCACCATACTGGTCACATGCCGGCGCAGGTGGCTGAGATGCGCGCGTAGATGGCTCAACACAGGTGCCACTGCCTTAGCTCAACCTTGCCACCTGCGTGCGTAGCTCATGACATGCATGCGCAGGTGGCTTCCAATCTCCTGACATATTGGTTTTAATCTTCTTTTCTTCAATTCTTACATCCCAATTGACTCGTATGAATAGCTCGACCTCGTATTCATTCATTATCTGCACAAAATAGCCATAAAACATGAGAATTACATCAAAATCAATGAAGAATAAAAGGATAATTCAAGCATAAAAGTAATAAGAAGTTGGTAAATGGCCAATTTATCAACCCCCAAAACTTAAACTATTGCTTGTCCTCAAGCAATCAAGAATTCTCACAATGAAAGGGGAATTTTTAACTCTAAAACAACCACAAGAAACTAAACTAGAAAACTAAGCCTACAAAGTTCAATCAATTCCTTCATCAAGTCATAACAAACAAGTACATCTCACATATCTTATTAAGAGCCAATTTTCAACAAGCGAAGGTGTAAGATATCAACAAGTAAGTTTAAAGTCAAGAAGATTTTCAAGGCGTGACACAAGAACTTCAAAGATCGCCTCAATTTCAAATTTCGGCTTATCTTGCTCATTTATTCTAATTGAAAGTAAGACACCACTCTACACTTCAAGGTGTAGATGCCACTCACATGCAAGAGTTTGTTCCACTCACAGAAAATAATTTAATTCAAAAGGAGCATGAAGATAGATAGAATTTTTGCTCACTCTCTTAAAGAAATTCAAGTACAAAAAGTAGAACAATAGGCTTGTCCTTTGTGTTATTCGCCACTAATGGAGACCTACAAGGTTAGAAGTCATCAAGGACTTGCAGGCATTTATGAAGGTTAGGGTGAGGGAATGGTTTTATGGATCAAGTGACTAGAAGATCTCCCTAAACACAATCGTTTTATCACTTCTTAGGCTCACTTCTTTTAGTCTTTCCACCTTACTCGCCCTTATTTTTTTTTGTTTCTTTTAATCTCCAACCTCCTTTTGCTAATCACACATATGAACTACCCTCTTCATTTGATTCTTCGGCTTTTTTAATAGATTTTCTACTCCGTGGACATTCATGCCCCCCCTTTTTTGGGTAAACTTTTTCAAATCATTTTCTAAGGGCTAGGCTCTATGCATTCGTTTCCATGCACATCATTTGTCTTACAAAGTGCTTAATGAGACAACCAAGCATACTCCACTCTTAACAATCTTGCACATCTCTTTTGCCCCCAAACATAGGCATTTTCCCACAATAGAATTATGCAATGTGTTTAAGGATGTTGGGTGCCAAAAGAGGGATTTTAAAAAGAGGTAGGGTGTCATAGTATGGTCATCACCAAGAAATGAAAGAAACTGGGAAGAGGTTCAAATGGGTTAACTAGGGAAAATTGTTATGGTGGGATTTAGGTCATCTGACCGTTCAAGAGTGGCCTCGGGTCATCCTCATAACCAATCGTGGTCTTAGATTTTGCCTTGAACACACTTGGGGAAAGTTCTAAACTATAATGCATGCACAAGAATTGATCAAAAACCTTACCACACAAGGCACCATATGTCAAGCCTCAAATTCCATTGGGGCGGACTGGCACCTGAAGCTGTTAAGGCCCGAGAGAACCAACCTTCATTCATACACACGTTGCTAAATGAACCACATTATGTGATATAGATACAAGATGTCAAAGACGGATGTTATGGAAAGATATTCATATAGATATGAAACTTGGCCGTTAGGGCCACCACATCAAAATGGGCAAAACATTCCTTCGTTTGACTCACAATGTCTACAAAGCCTCTAACAGATACATAACCAAACCTAAAGTCGGGATAAGTCCCTGCTGTATACAAGTGTTACACAGTACCGAAACCAATATGTACACATGACTCGAAAAGCCCCGAACCAAGCTGGTGCTCACCAATAGTCCACGGATGACCCATGTCTTACTATGGAGGTCTACTAGCTCCTGTGCCTGTAGCAAGTACGGTAAGTCCCCCAAGAGACGTTAGTACGAAAGAATGTACTGAGTATGTAAGGCTAAAAGCAACTGCATGAAATATGGGAACTCAAATGGAATCAAATACAAGTGAATAAACATTATGGATAAACCACCATTCTGTATGTGTGGAACCATGTACATTATATTCATTACTTTCTTTGCTTTTACGTTCATTCATTATCATCATCATTCATATAATGCTCGGGCCCCAACAGATCAGTGGGTCATAACATAACATAACATTGGGATCGTATCTAGCTAGGCTTATGTGCCCCTTTGAGCTATCACCCATACTCAATAATCAATTGGGATCGACCCATGCTAGGCTTTCCTTTTACCCCTGGTATACCACCCATGATATTGGGATCGACCCATGCTAGGTGTTCCTTCCACCCCTGGGATGCCACCCAAGAATATAGACTCTCTTTACATCACTTCTTTAATCTTTGAGATAGTTCATTCGGTGGTCATAACATTATTAGAACTTTAGAACAATAGTCCATAAATATGAGACATATGAATAACAATTGGTAACAACCTGGAATGAAATACTTTAGAACATTTTGGAATAGAAACAAGTACGGTAACTATGTGAACAATAGGTGTTGCTGAAGGATATGGAAAAGAGTAACCTTACATACCTTATCTTCCCAATATGAATACAATAATTCCGCTCCTTCCATATGTGTTACTCTATAGCACAAGTACATAACGGAGCTCATGTTAACAACTAACTACATTACAAATGTATAAGACGACAATGAGCTACGTGACTGCCATATAACATCATTTCACCCTCCTACAATACCATTTAATGAATCACCATACCATCAACACTAAAACATGCCACACATCAACCAAGACATCATAAACCGATAGCATTTCACACCAAGTTTATATTTTACACTTCCCCTTCAACACAATATCACATTTACTCCATCAAGTCACTTAAATACCTTTCACAATAACACATTAAAATCAATCCACAAGTGATACAATTCACAATGACTCCGGACTACCTCTTAGTGCCATCCAAATGGTACCATAAGTTGATGACTGTATCCAAGAAGGGTATAGAGGCCTTGAGGGGTCAAAGAGATGCAAAAACAAGTAAAATGGAATTCTAGAGGGACCTGTGCAGCCACCTGCATCTGCAGGTGGGTGAGGTACATATGTAGGTGCCCATATGGCCTTGTCTAGGGCCACCTGAATTGGCATCTGTGCCCGCAGGTGCCCCATCCGCGAAAGCGGATGCCCGATTCGGCAAAAATGGGTCTCTTTTGGGTCTATCTTTGTAATAAATGGTACATGTCCATGAGTAAGCTTCCCTTTTCATATTTTTGGTTAACTTGGATGCCAATGAACAACCATGGTTTCACAACGCACATAAACATCACAAAACTATATTTTCCTTTGAATACACCACCAATTCCATGCACAATTTCATAACAACAATTCAATAAGTCATATACCAGAGAAAGCAAGTTAGGGACATAAAAACATCTTACATTTTTACATTTAATCCATAAAATTTACTTCCTTCAAGATCTCAAGTCTCCTTTCCAGTTTAGAAGGTAAAACCCTTTACCGATTAAGAAAAAATAGACTGTTTTACATATAGTGGACTGCTCAACACTTTATCCACATAACCATAATGATTTATACACCCTATCATGCATATAATATATTAAACAATAAGATTAAACACTTAACAAAGCTTGCAAAGTGATGATCTTGTCCAAAGGAGTGGTTGCTTAGGGTTTAAGAGAAGAAAATATCTTGTGGAAAATTCTAGAGTTTGGAAAGTGTGTTATGTTGAATAAAAATATGATTTTTGACCCTTATATAGTCCCTTGTATTCATATTTAGCCAAACATTGATGTGTGTTTACTTGGTCAACTTAAGAATGGGTCATTTTCCATTTGGGCCTTGCCTTGTTGGGTAATTTTGGGCCTCAATTGAGCCTATTACCATAAGATTAATTCAGCCCAAGAATTTTAGTAGATGATTCACCTACTATCTCAAGTTTAAATAATTCCATAAATACTAAGGTAGTCACATAGGTTCGGAAATATACGGGGTGTTGCATCCTTTCCCCCTTAGGAACATTCGTCCTCGAATGTTAGTAACATAATCTAATTAAACAAGTCCAAGTCCAAGTATATTCTTCATATTATCACATACACATAATACTTATAGATACTCACTTGTTATTGCTTCAATTCTGCATCTTGAAATTTCTCTTCAATTTGAAATAAATGCGGGTACTTAGACTTCATCATTTCCTCGGCTTCCCATGCGATTTCTTCTACTTGTTGATTTATCCAAAGAACTTTTACAGAAGCTACTTCTTTATTCCTTAACTTCTTCACTTATCGATCCAGAATAGCAATAGGTACTTCTTCATAAGTGAGATCCTCCATAACTTGTACATCTTCAATGGGAGCAATACGAGATGGATCTCCTATGCACTTTCGAAGCATTGAAACATGAAACACTGGATGAACTGTGGAGAGTTCTCGGGGTAGTGCTAATTCATACACAACTTGACCAAATCTTTGGGTAATCTCATATGGCCCTATGTAGCGTGGACTCAACTTTACTTTCTTTCCAAATCTCATTACCCTTTTCATTGGTGACACTTTCAAGAATACCCAATCACCTATGGAAAATTCTAGCCCCCTTCTTCTAACATCGGCATATGACTTATGTAGACTTTGGGTTGTCTGTAGCGCTGTTTTATAACCTTAACTTTCTCCATAGCTTGATGAACAAGATCTGGACCGAATAAGGCAGTTTTACCCGCTTCAAACCATCCAATTGGTGATCTACACTTTCTTCCATATAAAGCTTCATAAGGTGCCATTTTGATACTTGAATGATAGCTATTATTGTAGGCAAATTCAATAAGTGATAAATGATCATCCCAACTACCTTTAAAGTCCAATATGCAAGCTCATAGCATATCTTCAAATATTTGGATAGTACGTTCTGCTTGTCCATCTGTCTGAGGATGAAAAGCCGTACTTAAATTCACTTGGGTACCCAAACTCTTCTGAAAAGATTTCCAAAAATGTACCATGAATTGAGCTCCCCTGTCTGATATAATAGAGATTGGAATTCCATGTAGTCGCACTATCTCTATAACATACAATCGTGCATAATCTTCGGCTGTATAGGTGGTCTTGACCAGCAGGAAATGCGCTGACTTGGTAAGCCTGTCAACTATTACCCATATGGAATCAAATTTCCGAAGTGTACGGGGCAAACCTGTGATGAAATCCATGTTAATCATGTCCCACTTCCAGACTAGAAGATTTATATATTGCATATAACCTCTAGGTTTCTAATGCTCTACTTTTACTTGTTGATAATTTGGATATTGGGCTACGAATTCTGCAATGTTCTTCTTCATATTACCCCACCAATACATTTCTTACAAATCATGATACATTTTGGTGGCTCCCGGATGAATAGAATATCGTGAATGATGTGCCTCTGTCATGATCCGTCCCCTTAGCTCATCTACATCCGGTACACATAATCTACTTTGGCACTGAAGCACTCCCTCTTGCGCTACATCAAATGCCTTCATCAAACCTTGTTGTACAGACCCTTTTAACTGCAATAAAATAGGATTCGTATATTGTTTTTCCTTCACTTCAGCCACTAATGAAGATGCTGCCGCATTTTGCACAATAACCCCTTCGTATGGAGATTCAAGAAGGCGAACTCCCAAGGTGGCTAGTTGGTGTAGATCCTTGACTATACCTTGTTTTTCCATCAACTAGCCATTAGGGTCTCCTATTGCTTTGTGACTTAATGCATCGGTTACCACATTTGCCTTTCTCGGATGGTATAAGATATCAATATCATAATCTTTTAGTAGTTTAAGCCACATCCGCTGCCTCAAATTAAGATCTTTCTGATTGAAAATATACTACAAGCTCTTATGATCAGTATATATGTCAACATGAACCCCATACAAGTAGTGGTGCCATATCTTTAAAGCAAATATCACAGCTACTAGCTCAAGATCGTGTGTTGGATAAGTTCTCTCATGTGGCTGCAACTGTCTTGAGGCATAAGCTATTACATTATCGAGCTACATCAACACACATCCTAAGCTGACTCCTGAAGCGTCATAATATATCGCATACCCTTTTGTACCTTTCGGAAGTACCAATATGGGTTTAGAAGTCAATCTATCCTTCAGAGTTTGGAAACTCTTCCCACATGCATCATTCCACTGAAACTTGGTTGCCTTGGGGGTTAGCTTTGTTAAAGGTGCCGCAATGGAAGAAAACCCTTCAACAAACCTTCTATAATAACCTGCCAACCCAAGGAAACTATGAATCTCTATAAGCGTCGTAGGTCTTGGCCAATTCTTCACAACTTCTATCTTTTGCGTATCAACCCTTATTCCTTCATCAGATACGACATGACCCAAGAATGCTACAGATTTTAACCAAAATTCACATTTAGAAAACTTTGCATATAACTTACGATCACGAGGAATCTTGTCACGCCCCGAGTTCTAACGAGGCAGACTTGCACCCGAAGCCGATAAGGCCCGAGAGAACCAATCTTTGCTCATATTCATTCAGATGCATATGTCACGCCTCAAATCCCATTGGGACGGACATGGCACCCGAAGCCGTTAAGGCTCGAGAGAACCATTCTATACATTCACATATTTGTCGTCAATGGGCTAGCATTCAATCACTTATGGTTACAATATATCAATAATAGAAATCTAACACGAACATTTATATAAACATGAGACATGGCCGTTGGAGACATATGGTCAAAAAAGTACAACGTTCCTTCCTTTAACTGTACAACGTCTACAAAGCCTCTACCAGATACATAACCAAACCTACAATAGGGACAAGTCCCCGCTTTATACATCTATAATACAATACCAAAATCAACATGTACATACGACTCGGAAAGCCCTGAACGAACTGGAGCTCACCAATAATTCGCAGATAACCCGCAACTTACTGTGGAGGTCTACTAGTACCTGTGCCTACAGCACGTAAGGTAAGTCCCCCAAGGGACATCAGTATGAAAGAATGTAATGAGTATGTAAGGCTATAAGTAACTGTGTGAGATATAAGAACTTTAATGGAATTAAGTACAAGTGAACGAACAATATAAATAAACTACCATACATTATATGTGTGGAATCATGTACATTACTTTCTTTACTTTATTGTACTTTACTTTACTTTACTATACTGTACATCATCAATCATCAATCATATCATGCCCGGGCCCAACTGATTAGTGGGAAATAACATAATAATCGGGATCGTCATCCATGTGGATGTTCCTTTCATCCCATGGGATACCACCCGTAATAATGGGATCGACATTCATGCGAGTGTTTCTTTCACTCCATGAGATACCACCCATTCTCAACGTTAACCATTACACAATCACTCACATTACTTCATTCTTTAGATATAAGAGTGATACATTGATAACAAGTTCTACTAACTCTGAAATAAGATACCCTAAACAATTTAGAGGAAGGAGACACTATACAACCCTTTGGGGATAGGACAAGTGTTATGATAATATGAACAATAGATGCTGCAGAAGAATGAGGAAAAGAATAACCTTACATACCTTATCTTCCCAACACGTAACTATAATGATTCAGCTCCTTCCTTATGTGTTACTCTACAATAAAAGTACATAATGGAGCGAACATTAACGGCTAGCTACATTATAAATTTACAAGATGGTAAGTAGGTGCTTAACGGAAAGTAGAAACCGTCCAACCTCCAAAATACATTGTGCATTACTCCCCCCTTCATTATACTACCAAATAACATTATTCCACCACATTACACTATAACTCACTGCTTTTGCAAAAAAACACCACCAAATCAGTCCACACACCACCAAAACAGTCCATAAACCAACATAAACGTTACAAGCCGGTAGGATTACCTACCTAGTTTATCCTTTACATTTCCACTCCAACGAAACTCCATATATTCACCCCATAAGGTCACCATACTTCCTTCCACAGTAGAATACCAAAATCATTCCACAACAGTTCCAAAATTCAGTTTAACATAACAAAAGAGTATTCTCTTTTCACTACAACAAACGTTCCATTTACCAACACATATAAACATTCCCATCAAGACATACATAAAAGGAAAGATTTAGGGTCAGAACCACACTTTAATATACTTAAATTTCATCATCATAACTTAATTTCTTCAACACCTTAAGCCCCTATATAAGTCCAAGCCACAAGGAAGACAAATTCATCAAAACTAACACAAGTGGACTGCCAACTAATTAAGGGACTGCCCTATACATTTTAAACATAACCAACCTGATTTACACACTTTATTATACATATATTACATTAATATAAAATGGTAAACACTTACCAAGGCTTGCAAAGTGGAGGATTCACCCAAGAACTCTAGGGAATTTTGGGGCGGCTGATTGGGGTTTGAGAGAGGAGAGAGTGTTTTAATTTTCTATTTTTGGAAAATGAAGTGAATGGATAAATGAGCTGAATTTCAGCTCTTTATACTCCCTCTTAGCCACCTCTTTTATCTCATTCTTATCCCATTTTTTGGTCAAAAATAGTCCAAGTAGGTGATGCACCTAAGCTAGCTAATTGATGTAGATCCTTGATTAACCCTTGTTTTCCCTTAAGCTGGCCATAAGTATTCCCCATTGCCTTACGACTTAATGCATCAGCTACCACATTTGCCTTCCCCGGATGATATAAAATATCAATGTCATAATCTTTCAATAGTTCAAGCCACCTCCGCTGCCTCAAATTTAGGTCCTTCTGCTTAAAGATATATTGTAAACTCTTATGGTCGGTATATAGGTCAACATGAAGCCCATACAAATAGTGGCGCCATATCTTTAAAGCAAATACCACTGCTGCTAACTCAAGATCATGTGTTGGATAATTTTTTCATGTGGCCGCAATTGTCTTGAGGCATAAGCTATCACTTTACCATGCTGCATCAATACACATCCCAATCCAACTCCTGAAGCATCACAATACACTGCATACCCTTCTGCGTCTTCAGGAAGTACCAATACGGGTGTAGAGATCAACTTATTCTTCAGATCTTGGAAACTCTTCTCACATGCATCATTCCATTGAAACTTAGTTGCCTGTGTGTTAGCTTTGTTAAAGGTGCAATAGTAGAAGAAAATCCTTCAACAAACCTTCTATAATAACCTGCCAACCCAAGGAAACTATGAATCTCTGTAGGCATTGTAGGTCTTGGCCAATTTTTCACAGCTTCTATCTTTTGAGTATCAACCCTTATTCCTTCATCAGATACAATATGACCCAAGAATGCTACAGATTTTAGCCAAAATTCACATTTAGAGAACTTTGCATATAACTCACGATCACGAAGAATCTGTAACACCTGTCGTAAGTGACTAGCATGGTCCTCTTTTGATCTTGAATAGACAAGAATATCATCTATAAACACTATCACGAACACGTCTAAAAACGGCTTGAACACCCTAGTCATCAGATCCATAAAAGTTGTTGGTGCATTTGTTAGCCCGAAGGACATAACTAAAAACTCATAATGACCGTACCGTGTTCGAAAAGTTTTCTTGGGTATATCTTTCTCTCTGACCTTTACTTGATGGTAAGCCAACCTCAAGTCAATCTTTGAGAAACCTTTAGCACCTTGTAATTGGTCAAACAAATCGTCAATTCTAGGGAGGGGATATTTGTTCTTAATTGTTGCCTTATTCAGTTACCGATAATCAATACACATTCTCAATGTGCCATCTTTCTTGCGTACAAATAACACTGGTGCACCCCTATGAATCCCTTGTCCAGCAAGTCTTTTAATTGTTGCTTCAATTCTCGTAACTCTGCTGGGGCCATTCTATACGGAGGAATAGAGATAGGTTGAGTATCTAGAATCACATCAATACCAAACTCTACTTCTCGTTCTATAGGTAACCCCGAGAGATCTTCAGGAAATACATCAAGGAATTCATTTACCACTGGAACAGACTGAAGAGTCGATGGCTCCACATCAATATCTTTCACCCTTACGAGGTGAAATATGTACCCCTTAGATATCAGTTTCTTTGCCTTAAGATAAGAAATAAACTTACCTTTTGGCGCTCCAACATTACCCCTCCACTCAAGGACTATCTCTTTTGGGAAATAAAAATATACCTTCTTTGTTCGGCAATCTACTGTGGCATAACAAGAAGCCAACCAATCTATACCCTTTATAACATCAAAAGCTACCATTTTTAGTTTGACAAGATCAGCCAATGTATCATGATCACAAACAGTTACTAATTGTATTTACAGTCGAATTTGCTAAAGTAATTATATCCTTGGATTTGTCTTATTTTTAATATTTTGTTTGGTATTGGATAGTTGTATGTTTTAGTTTTGGCATTTAAATTGCGATAATCTATAACCATCCTACTTTTTCCTCGTTTTTGTTCACTGTGTTTATTAACAATGAACGCAGGACTAGTATGTTTGCTATTACTTTCTCGTATGTAGTCGTTATTGAGTAATTCAGTAATATGAAGTGTAAAGTTGTTTAAATCATTAAAGTTATATTTTAGTGGTTTCTGTGTGATTATACTGTTTGGATCAATTAATTCTATTGTAACTGTAGTTTTATGTTTTTCCCATCCTTTAAGGGGATTTTCACTATATAGTAGTTCTAGTTTATTATGTATCGGTCGTAATGTGTCTATAGAAAAGGTTATTATTTCTACCTATTTTTCTGTGTTGGGGTTATTTTCTAATTTTTGTACTATATTTTCACTTCCTTTAATCCATGGAGTTGGTTTCCTGATTTTATTTGTTACCCTTTTAGCTGCTACTTTGTGTTTACATGGTGTTGTAAACCACCAATATTTTTTGGTTAATATATGAGGATATAGGTTGTCTATAAAAGGCATTCCTATTATCATGTCTCTAGTTGTAAATTCATAGTTGTACATTGTTTGTATAATTAATATTTTATCCCATATTTGAATTTTTATATTTTTTGCTACATAGGTAACCATACTTCCTTCATCATTAAATCCAGTAAATACTGTTGGGTCTTTTAGTCTTTCCCATTTTATTTTTGGTAAACAATTATACCTACAAAGGTTAGCTTCTGATCCTGTATCTATCATTGGTGTATAATATCTACTATTATATCCTTCTACTATTATTTTTGCTAAGATATACACTTTTGTCATTTCCTTTATACTATGGTTCTGGTAATTATAATATTCTTATTTTGATAATGAATTATTAGTTGTTTGTCTTCTATCTTGTAAGGTCTAACTTGTTCTAGCCAAGCTAATCCTAAGATGATATTTGTATTTATTTGTGTTATTGTAAATTGTATAGTGATTGGTATTCCTCCTATAATTAACTCTTGTGTTGTTATTTGTTTTGTTTGTCGTAGTTCCTTAGGTAAATCTGGGCATCCTTGTTCTTATATTGTGATATCATTTTCTAATACCAGTTCTCTGGTAATATAGTTCTCTTGTTCTCCTGTATCTATAAGTATTAGATATTTTCTTTGGCCTAGTATTCCTGTTATATAATAATGGTATGGTTGTATTTCCATAGGTATTTCGTGTTCTAATCTTCTGGATGTACTCATTCTAGATGATGCTGTTGGGGTATCCATTATTCTTTTTGATGTTCCTATTCTTTCATTTAATATTTCTAATTCTTTGTTTATATCTAATTCATCATAACTATAGTCATTGTTATCAATTGCTGTTACTATATTGTCAAATGGTGTTTCTATTTTTATCTTATCTATTTTACTAACTGCTTTTACCGTATGTTTTGTTGTTAAGATATATAGATTTTTACATCTTGCTGTGAATATTTTACTTCCTGGTGTTAGTTCTATTCCTGACATTCTCTAGTATAATACTAAGGATTTGTCAATATTTTTATCTTTTATTGCTACTGAGTAATTTGGATTTACTATAAATTTAAATTTTTGATATATTAGATTTCCTTTGACTGCACTGATAATACTTTTTTCTATAGGGAATTTTATCCTATCATCTGCTAAGTAAAGTTCTATTGGTGTATCTATTCCTTCTCTAAAACATGCTTTTATTAATATTTCTATTGCTCCTAGATGTACGTGGGTTATTTCGCTTTTAATTTTTAAGGCTTGTATTTCTTTATTGAGTTCCTTTTTGCTAAGTATTGGTACCATTGCTCTTCCTTTTGCATATTTACAATCTACTGTATGTTCTTTTTGACTTATAACATAATATTCTTCTTTTGGTTTTCTAAACCAATTTTTTATAATGGGTACATCTAAAACATTATCTATTTTTAGTGATATTTCTTGTTTTGTAATTTGGTTAAATATGTTTGTATCAAATATTACTTTTTGGCTTGAAGTTTCTTCATTTTGATGGTTTTCTTTTTCAATTACTTCAGTCATAAGCATTACACAATTACTCACATTACTTCATTCTTTAGATATAAGAGTGATACATTGATAACAAGTGCTACTAACTCTGAAATGAGATACCCTAAACCATTTAGAGGATGGAGACACTGTACAACCCTTTGGGGATAGGACAAGTGTTATGACAATATGAACAATAGATGTTGTAGAAGAATGAGGAAAAGAATAACCTTACATACCTTATCTTTCCAACACGTAACTACAATGATTCAGCTCCTTCCTTATGTGTTACTCTACAATACAAGTACATAATGGAGCGAACATTAATGGCTAGTTACATTATAAGTTCACAAGACGGTAAGTAGATGCTTAACGAAAAGTAGAAACCGTCCTACCTCCAAAATACATTGTGCATCACTCCCCCCCTTCATTATACCGCCAAATAACATTATTCCACCACATTACACTATAACTCACTGCTTTTGCAAAATAACACCACCAAATCAGTCCACACACCACCAAAACAGTCCACAAACCAACATAAACGTTACAAGCTGGTAGGATTACCTACCTAGTTTATCCTTTACATTTCCACTCCAAAAAAACTCCATATATTCACCCCATAAGGTCACCATACTTTCTTCCACAGTATAATACCAAAATCATTCCACAACAGTTCCAAAATTCAGTTTAACATAACAAAAGAGTATTCTCTTTTCACTACAACAAACGTTCCATTTACCAACACATATAAACATTCCCATCAAGCCATACATAAAAGGAATGATTTAGGGGCAGAACCACACTTATATACTGAAATTGCATCATCATAACTTAATTTCTTCAACACCTTAAGCCCCTATACAAGTCCAAGCCACAAGGAAGACAAATTCATCAAAACTAACACAAGTGGACTGCCAACTAATTAAGGGACTGCCCTATACATTTTAAACATAACCAACCTGATTTATACACTTTATTATACATATATTACATTAATATACAAGGGTAAACACTTACCAAGGCTTTCAAAGTGGAGGATTCACCCAAGAACTCTAGGGAATTTTAGGGCGGCTGATTGGGGTTTGAAAGAGGAGAAAGTGCTTTAATTTTCTTTTTTTGGAAAATGAAGTGAATGGATAAATGAGATGAATTTCAGCTCTTTATAATCCCTCTTATCCACCTCTTTTATCTCATTATTATCCCATTTTTTGGTCAAAAATAGTCCAAGTAGGTGATGCACCTACTTGGCTATACAAGCTGTCCAAAACAGTACACTTTCTCACTTTATTTCTACTTCGATCATGTCTTGTTGGGCCTGAATTAATAGTAGGTGTTGGGCTGGTCCTCTTTCCATTTTTATTTACTTACTTTGGGCCTCAATTGAGTCCATTAACTTATATCCAAATGCAGCCCAATAGTTTAATTAGGTGATACACCTACTATCTTAATTAAGTCACGGAAGCACCTCGTTTATGTTCTCCCCTTTTTCCAACGTCTTAATCCTTCTACCTTAATCCACCACTTAACTTTAACTTTAGACTCAATTATGTACTTATTATATCAATTTTAAATACTTTTATCCATGCTAGGTTGATCTTATAAATTTTGAAAATATACGGGGTGCTACAACATATCACTCAATAAGCAGCACCATCACATAGAGATATAAGATGTCAATAACAGAAGTCATGGAAACATGTGATATATAGATATAAGAAACTTGGCCGTTAGGGACATCAAGTCAACATGGACATACATTCTTTCATTCATCTCACCACGTCCATCTACAAAGCCTCTAACAGATGCATATACATAACCATCCTAAGGTTGGGATAATTCCCCACTTTATACAACATTACAGTACCAAAATTAATGTACATATGAGACCCGGAAAGCCCCGAACCAACTGGATCTCACCAATGATCGGCAAAAGATCCAAAACCTACTATGGAGGTTTACTAGCACCTATGCCTGCAGAAAGTAAGGTAAGTCCCCCAAAAGATCCCCCTTGTTCTCTGTCTTTGGTCCTCCATTTTCTGTGCGAAATCCTGAATTCTCGCTATATACATATCTTTGTTCAAGGCAGCAATGGTGCAGTCCCTCGCCAAATATGGCTCTAATCTGTCCACATATCAATGGACTCTGTGGTTCATTGTGGCCACTACATTCAGAGTATATCGAGCCAAGGAATTAAACTGTAAACTATATTATCTAACACTCAAATTCCTTTGACGGAGATTTAAGAACTGATCTGCACGTGCCTCTCAGATCTCATATGGGAGGTAATGATCAAGCAATGCCATTTTAAAGTCTTCCCAACCGGCTGGAAGTGCATCAATACCCCCTGATCTTTTACAATCTTCATACCACAATATAGGTTCACCTTTTAATCTATAGGCCGCAAGTTCAACTATTTCAATGCCAGTCACATGCATAACTTCTAGAGCCCTTTGAATTTAGTCCACGAAATCCTGTGGATCCGATTTCGGGTCTGACCCCGTAAATATAGGAGGGTCTAATTTCAGAAAATCCTGTGTCTGGCGACTCGCCACTCTAGCCACATCGTTGTAACACTCCGTACCTTACCGATCCAACTTGATAACCTTGAGCCATGTTTACCCTAGGTTTGAGAGCAATAAGTACGTATTTTGCATTGTTATCGATTAAACATTTGATATTGTGCTAGTATATGTGATTAGACCTTTGTAGTAGGTGATGTTTGTGACCTTGTGGACCATTTGAGGGGTGAAAAATTGAGGTTTAAGGGACATCCAAGAAAAGAATCTTAAAGATAAAAGGTAAGCAAAAGGTTGGGACTTGAAAGATCCAACCAACTCCTCAAAAAAAAGTCGAAATCAAAAATTTGGCAAGGGGCGCTGCAGGTGGCGTGCAAGGCCGCTTTGGCCTAAATTTTTGTTGGCACAGGCATAAAGGGGGTGCTCCCAAGGGCATTCCAGGCCGCCCCTGCCCACCTTTATTTTGCAAAAATTTTCTCTAAGTGTCTAGGACGCCCGGTGGCGTGCCAAGGTGCTTTTGGCCCGATTTCTTCTACGATTTTAAGTCTATAAAAAGGAATCTTGGGTTATGATATCATTATTCCATCATAGTAGTACTACTCTTGAGTAAGTTTCGCATCTGAGTTGGGGTTAAGTCATCGTCATAATTATTTTATCAATTATGTTCAATTAAGCCATGAGTGGCTAGAATTGCTTGTTCTTAGGATTGAGGCTACGAACATTAATCTCATGAGTTTAAGATTGTCGTGAAATTTATGGAATTATTTAAACATGAGATATATGGTGAATCATCCATCAAATTTGGTGGGCTAAGTTGACATGTGCAAATGGGCTCAATTTGAGGCCCAAAATGGAATAAAATGCATGGCCCAAAAGGGCAAATGACCCATCCTTCCACTTTGACCAAGGGAACATAGCATTAAATGCCAAGAATTGGCTAAGTATGACCACAAGGATAATATAAATTCAATGAAATCAGATTTTTTATTCATTCTAACTCTCATGCCTTTCTAGACAATTATAAGATATTTTCTCCCAAACCCTAATAACCCTAAGGCACTTCTTTGGGAAAGATCATCATTTTACAAGTTTGGGTAAGTGATTATTCTTATGGATTAATATATTCTATGCATGTGAGAGTATGTAGATCATGATGGTTATGTCTAAAAGTTTAAATAATGCATTTTTGCTTTTTGCTAAAAGATGTGTCATCCATGGGATTTAAACTTGAATGGAGACATGGGGTTTTGATGAAAGTGCATGGTAAGGATGAAATATCAACATGTATGGTGTGGTTATGTTCCTTAACTTGTTATTTTTCTATGAGCATAAATTTTGGGATTGTTGTCGATATGTTTTTATGAACTGTATTGAGGTGACTTGATGGAGTAATTGTGATGTTATGGTGATGGAGAAGTGTAAAGTATGAACTTGGTGTGACATGCTATTGGTTTATGATGTATTGGTCAATTTGTGGAATTTTGTGGTATTGTTGGTATGATAATTTCATAAATGGTATTGTCAAGGGGGAAATGTCATGTTAAGGCAATCATGTAACTCATTATCGTTATATGCATTTGTAAGGTAGTCGGTGGTTAATGTAAACTCCGTTATGTACTTGTGTTATAGAGTGAAATGTAAGGAAGGAGTTGTACTATTGTATGCACATTTAATATTGTATATTCATATTGGGAAGATAAGGTATGTAAGGTAATCTGTATCCTTTTGCAGCACATAGTAGTCACATTGACATTTTATTTGTTCCATTCCGAAATGTTCTAAGGTATCCTATATCCGGTTACCAATTGTTATTATCACATGTTTCCTATTCATTGATCAATTGTGATTCACATGTCTCATGTTCATTAACTGATGTTCCAAAGATCCCATGGTTTCAATAATGTTATGTTTCCAATAATGTTATGAATATCATTGTATCAATCTCAAAAGTAAAGAATGAAGTAATGCATATGTGGTTAATGATTGAGTATGGGTGGTAGCTTTGGGGGAAAAATCCTAGCTCAAGCCGATCCTGAGATTATTGGATCAGAGGGTAGTACTAGAGGCATAAGCCTAGCTCGGACCGAACCTGACAGGGGTAGCTCTAGAGGTAAGAACCTAGCTTGAGCCGTACCTGATATGTTGGTTTATGGGTGGCAGCTCTAGAGGTGATAACCTAGCTCAAGCCGAGCCTGATATATTGATTTATGAGTGGTATCTCTAGAGACATAAGCCTAGCTCGAGCCGATCCCAACATAACGTTATGTTATGTTAAGACCCACTGATCAGTCGGGGCTCGGGTACATTGAGATACAAGTGATGATGAATAAGCATGGAAGGAAAGAAGCAAAGAAAGTAATGAAAGCAATATACATGGTTCCCAACATACAGAATGTTAACTTATTCATAATGATTATTCATTTGTATTTGAGTTCATTAACGTATTTATGTATCATACAGTTTCTTATGAGCCTTACATACTCAGTACATTCTTCGTACTGACGTCCCTTAGGGAACTTACCTTACTTGCTACAGGCGTAGGTGCCAGTATACCTCCATAGTAGGTTGCCAGTTATTTGCGGATCTTTGGTGAGCTCCAGTTGGTTCGAGGCTTTCTGAGTCATAGTTGTACATGTGTTTTTGTATTGTACATGTTGTATAAAGTGGGGACTTGTCCTGACTTTCAGTTAGTATTGTAAATGCATCTGTTAGAGGCTTTTGCAGACATTTGTGGGTACATGAACGTAAGAGATGTATGTTCTTTTTGACTTGATGGCTTTAACGGCCAAGTTTCACGTATATATATATCACATGTTCCATGATTTTCACTATTAGCATTTTATGTCCTTACGTGGTGGTGATGTTTCTAATGGCATGCATATGAATGACAGGAGTAAAGATTGGTTCTCTCGAGCCTTGTCGACTTCGGGTGCCAGTCCGCCTCATTGGAACTCGGGGCGTGACAAAAGTGGTATCAGAGCAGGTCGTTCTAAGGGTGTCTACAAAGCCGTGTCTGAGTAGAGTCTTACTTATCGATGTGTTGTGCACCACATTTATAAGTAGGAGGTTGCGGGACATTTGGGATGTTGTTTCTTTTCTTCACTTCTAGATCGTGCAATAGAGCGAATGTGGTAAGTGGAATCGTATCTAACCATTGGAATTGATTTTCTTTGATAAAGTAAAAATGTTAATGACAAGAAGAGGTAGAGGTAAGGGTAAGCAAGTAGAAATGCTTACCGGTGAAGGAATGAGTAAATCACCACCTGACCAAGCTAGTCAAGGTGGAGCAAATACTGAAATTACGTCGCGATCTTCTTCTACTTTTACAGTTCTGGAAGAGACAATAGGTAGAGAAGTACCCGCAGAACCACCAATGAATGCCACTGACCATGTTCTAATAAACACAGTACATATGTTGACTCAGTTAGTAGCAGCACAAAGTCAAGGACGAGCTGGTCTAACAATAAATGAGGATGATGCGGCTAGGGTGGCGAGTCGCAGAACACAGGATTTTCTAAAACTGGACCCTCCTATATTCACTGGGTCAGATCCAAAAGCAGATCCACAGGACTTCGTGGATCAAATCCATAGGGCTCTAGAAGTTATGCACGTGACTGGTGTTGAAACAGTTGAACTAGCGTCTTATAGATTGAAAGGTGAAGCTATATTGTGGTATGAGGACTGGAAAAGGTCGAGGGGTATCGATGCACTTCTAGTTGGTTGGGAAGAATTTAAAATGGCATTCCTTGATCATTACCTCCCATATGAGATTCGGGAGTTACGTGCAGATCAGTTTCTAAATCTCCGTCAAGGAAATCTGAGCTTTAGAGAATACAGTTTGCAGTTTAATTCCTTGGCTCGATATGCTCCACATGTGGTAGCCACAAATGACATACAGAGTCCATCGATATGTGGACAGATTAGAGCCATATTTGGTAAGGGACTGCACTATTGCTGCCTTGAACTAGACATGGTGGATTTTGATGTGATAATGAGAATGGATTGGTTGGCTTCTTGTTATGACACGGTAGATTGCTGGGCCAAGAAGGTACATTTTCATTTTCCACAAACGAATGTTCTTGAATGGAAAGGTGATGTAGGGGCACCAAGGGGAAGATTTATTTCTTATCTGAAAGCCAGGAAAATGATTGCCAAGGGGTACATATGTCACTTAGTTCGAGTAAAAGATACTGATGTGGAACCACTGACTCATCAGTCTGTTCCAGTGGTTAATGAATTTCTTGATGTATTTCCAGAAGATCTTACAGGTTTACCCCCAGAACGGGAAATAGAATTTGGTATTGATGTGATTTCAGGCACTCAGCCTATCTCTATTCCCCCGTATAGAATGGCTTCAGCAGAATTGCGTGAATTGAAGGAGTAGTTGAAAGATTTTCTAGACAAGGGCTTCATTAGGTCTAGTATGTCCCCGTGGGGTGCACCGGTATTATTTGTACGGAAGAAAGATAGCACGTTGAGAATGTGCATTGGCTATCGGTAATTGAATAAGGTAACAATCAGAACAAATATCCCCTCCCTCGAATTGATGATTTGTTTGATCAGTTATAGGGTGCCAAGTGTTTTTCAAAGATTGACTAGAGGTTAGGTTACCATCAAGTCAGAGTTAGAGAAGAAAATGTACCCAAGATAGCCTTCTGAACACGGTATGGCCATTATGAATTTTTAGTTATGTCATTTGGACTAACAAATGCCCCAGCTGTGTTAATGGATTTGATGAATAGGGTGTTTAATCCATTTCTAGACGTGTTCGTGACGGTATTTATAGATGACATCCTGGTTTTTTCAAAGTCACAAGAGGACCATGCTAAGCACTTACGATAGGTGTTACAGATTCTTCGAGAGCGTAAGTTGTATGAGAAGTTCTCTATGTGTGAATTTTGGTTGAAATCTGTAGCATTCTTGGGTCACATTATGTCAGATAAAGGGATTCGAGTTGATACACAAAAGATTAAGGCGATGAAAAATTGGCCAAGACCTACAACGCCCACGAAAATTCATAGTTTTCTTGGATTAGCAGGTTATTACAGAAGATTTGTGGAAGTTTTTCCTTCCATTGCTGCACCTTTAACGAAGCTTACACACAAGGATGTCAAATTTCAATGGAATGATGCATGTGAGAAAAGTTTTCAGGAGCTGAAAGATTAATTGACTTCTACACCAGTGTTAGTAATTTCGGAAGGCACCGAAGGTTATGCAGTATATTATGATGCTTTCGGGATTGGCCTAGGGTGTGTATTGATGCAGCACAGTAATGTCATAGCATATGCCTCATGACAGTTGTGGCCACACGAGAGAAACTATCCCACACATGATCTTGAATTAGCAGTGGTCGTATTTGCTTTAAAGATATGACATCATTATTTGTATGGAGTTCATGTTGATATTTATACTGATCACAAAAGTTTGCAATATATCTTTAAGCAGAAGGAACTCAATTTGAGGCAACGAAGGTGGCTTGAGCTATTGAAAGATTATGATATTGATATTCTATATCATCCAGGAAAAGCAAATGTGGTAGCTGATGCATTGAGCCGCAAGGCAATAGGAGGCACTAGTGGCCAATTGACATAAAAGCAAGATTTAGACAAAGATCTACATCAATTAGCCATCTTGGGGGTTCGTCTTCTTGAATCCTCAGATGAAGGGGTTATTGTACAAAATACGGCAGAATCTTTATTAATAGCTGAAGTGAAAGAGAAATAGTTTGTAGATCCTATATTATTGCAACTAAAATAGAATGTACAATAGAATTTGATAAAGGCATTTGATCTTACACAAGAAGGGGTGCTTCAATGCCAAGGTAGATTATGTGTACTGGATGTAGACGAATTGAGGAAACGAATTATGACCGAGGTGCATCATTCGCGCTATTCTATTCATCCGGGAGCTACTAAAATGTACCATGATTTGAAAGAAGTGTATTGGTGGGGAAATATGAAGAAGAACATTGCAGAATTTTTTGCTCAATGGCAAAATTGTCAACAAGTTAAAGTGGAGCATCAGAAACCAGGAGGTTACATGCAATGTATCAATCTTCCAGTCTGGAAATGGGATATGATTAATATGGATTTCATCACAGGTTTGCCTCGTACACTGTGAAAATTTGATTCTATATGGGTTATAGTTGACAGGCTTACCAAGTCAGCGCATTTCCTACCAGTCAAGACCACCTATACAGCGGAAGATTATGCAAGGTTGTATGTTAAAGAAATAGTGCGATTACATGGGATTCCGATCTCCATTATATAGGATAGAGGAGCATAATTTACTGTGCATTTTTGGATATCCTTTCAGCAGAGTCTGGGTACACAGGTGAATCTGAGTACGGCTTTCCATCCTCAGACTGATGAACAAGCAGAATATACTATTCAAACGCTTGAAGATATGTTATGAGCTTGCACGTTTGATTTTAAAGGCAGTTGGGATGACCGTTTGCCTCTTATTGAATTTTCTTACAACAATAGTTATCATTCAAGTATTAAAATGACACCTTATGAATCTTTGTATGGAAGGAAATGTAGATCACCAATCGGATGGTTTGAAGCAGGCGAAACTGCTTTACTTGGGCCAGATCTTGTTCATCAGGCTATGGAGGAAGTTAAAGTGATTCAACAATGGCTACAAATGACCCAAAGCCGACACAAGTCCTATGCTGATGTGAGAAGATGAGGGCTTGAATTCTCCATAGGTGATTGGGTATTTTTAAAGGGGTCACAGATGAAAGAGGTAACGCGATTCAGAAGGAAAGGAAAATTGAGTCCACCTTATATAGGTCCGTATGAAATTGTCCGAAGGTTTGGGCAAGTTGCATATGAATTGAAATTACCCCAAGAACTCTCCTCAGTCCATCTAGTGTTTCATTTTTCGATGCTTCAAAAATGCATAGGGGATCCATCTCGTATTGTTCCGGTTGAGGATATACAATTTACGAAAGATCTTACTTATGAAGAGATACCCATTGCTATTCTAGATCGACAAGTAAAGAGGTTGAGGAATAAAGACATATCTTCCGTAAAGGTACTTTGGGAAAATTAACAAGTAGAAGAGATCACATGGGAAGCCGAGGAAATGATGAAGTCCAAGTACCCTCATCTGTTTCAAATGGAAGAGAAAGTTCAAAATGCGGGATCGAAGCGATAACAAGTAAGTAGCTATAAGCATTATGTGTATATGTATATATATTATGATATAGAGATGCATATGTTGTAATTGAAAAGATGTTGTTAACATTCGAGGATGAATGTTCCTAAGGGGGGGAGAATGTAACACCCCGTACCTTCCCAAACCTACTTGATAACCTTGAGCCACTTTTACCCTAGGTTCGAGAGCAATAAGTACGTATTTTGCATTGTTATTTATGTAACATTTGATATTATGCTAGTAAATTTGCTTAGACCTTTGTAGTAGGTGGTGTTTGTGACTTTGTGGAGCATTTGTGGGGTGAAAAATTGAGGTTTAAAGGACATCCAAGCAAATGATATTAACTATAAGAGGTAATCAAAAGGTTGGGACTTGAAAGATCCAACCAAATCTGCAAAGAAAAGTCGAAATCAAAAATTTGGCAAGGGGTGCTGTAGGTGGCGTGCAAGGCCGCTTTGGCCTAAATTTTTATTGGCACAGGCAGCAAGGGGGCGCGTCCAAGGGTGTTCCAGTCTGCCCTTTCCCACCTTTCTTTTGCTGTAATTTTCTCTAAGTGTTTAGGGCGCCCGGTGGCATGCCGGGGTGCTTTTGGCCCGATTTCTTCTACGATTTTAAGTCTATAAAAAGGAATCTTGGGTTATGATATCATTATTCCATCATAGTAGAACTAATCTTGAGTAATTTTCGCATCCGAGTTGGGGTTAAGTCTTCGTCATAATTATTTTATCAATTATGTTCAATTAAGCCATGAGTGGCTAGAATTGCTTGTTCTTGGGATTGAGGCTACGAACATGAATCTCGTGAGTTGAATATTGTCGTGAAATTTATGGAATTATTTGAACATGAGATATATGGTGAATCATGCATCGAATTTGGTGGGATAAGTTGACATGTGTAAATGGGCTCAATTTGAGGCCCAAAATGGAATAAAATGCATGGCCCAAAAGGGAAAATAACCCATTCTTCCACTTTGACCAAGGGAACATAGCATTAAATGCCAAGAATTGGATAAGTATGAACACAAGGACTATATAAAGTCAAGGAAATCATAATTTTTATTCATTCTAACTCTCATGCCTTTCTAGACAATTACAAGATATTCTCTCTCAAACCCTAATAAACCTAAGGCACTTCTTTGGGCAAGATCATCAGTTTACAAGTTTGGGTAAGTGATTGTTCTTATGGATTAATATATTATATGCATGTGAGAGTATGTAGATCATGATGGTTATGTCTAAAAGTTTAAATAATGCATTTTTGCTTTTTGCTAAAAGAAGTGTCATCCATGGGATTTAAACTTAAAAGGAGACATGGGGTTTTGATGAAAATGCATGGTACGGATGAAATATCAACATGTATGGTGTGGTTATGTTCCTTAAATTGTTATTTTTCTATGAGTATAAATTGTGGGATTGTTGTCGATATGTTGTTATGGAGTGTATTGAGGTGACTTGATGGAGTAATTGTGATGTTATGGTGATGGAGAAGTGTAAAGTATGAACTTGGTATGACATGCTATTGGTGTATGATGTATTGGTAAATGTATGGAATATTGTGGTATTGTTGGTATGATAATTTCATAAATGGTATTGTCAAGGGGGAAATGTCATGTTAAGGCAATCATGTAACTCATTATCGTTATATGCATTTGTAAGGTAGTCGGTGGTTAATATAAACTCTGTTATGTGCTTGTGTTGTAGAGTGAAACGTAAGGAAGGAGCTGGACTATTGTATTCACATTTAGGATTGTATATTCATATTGGGAAGATAAGGTATGTAAGGTTATTCTATCTGTATCCTTCTGCAGCACATAGTAGTCACATTGACATTTTATTTGTTCCATTCCGAAATGTTCTAAGGTATCCTATATCCGATTACCAATTGTTATTATCACATGTTTCCTACTCATTGATCAATTGTGATTCACATGTCTCATGTTCATTGACTAATGTTCCAAAGATCCCATGGTTCCAATAATGTTATGTTTCCAATAATGTTATGAATATCATTGTATCAATCTCAAAAGTAAAGAATGAAGTAATGCATATGTGGTTAATGATTAAGTATGGGTGGTAGCTTTAGGGGAAAAATCCTAGCTCAAGACAATCCTGAGATTATTGGATCAGGGGGTAGTCCTAGAGGCATAAGCCTAGCTAGGACCGAATATGACAGGGGGTAGCTCTAGAGGTAAGAACCTAGCTCGAGCCAAACCTGATATGTTGGTTTATGGGTGGCAGCTCTAGAGGCGATAACCTAGCTCGAGCCGAGCCCGATATATTGATTTATGGGTGGTAGCTCTGGAGGCATAAGCCTAGCTCGAGCCGATCCCAACATAACGTTATGTTATGTTAAGACCCACTGATCAGTCGGGGCCCGGGTACATTGAGATACAAGTGATGATGAATAAGCATGGAAGGAAAGAAGCAAAGAAAGTAATGAAAGCAATATACATGATTCCCAACATACAGAATGTTAACTTATCCATATTGATTATTCATTTGTATTTGAGTTCATTGGTGTATTTATGTATCATACAGTTTCTTATGAGCCTTACATACTCAGTACATTCTTCGTACTGACGTCCCTTGGGGGACTTACCTTACTTGTTCTAGGCGCAGGTGACAGTAGACCTCCACAGTAGGTTGCCATTTATTTGCGAATCTTTGGTGAGTTCCAGTTGGTTCGAGGCTTTCCGAGTCAGAGTTGTACATGTGTTTTGGTATTGTACATGTTGTATAAAGCGGGGACTTGTCCCGACTTTCAGTTTGTCTTGTAAATGCATCTGTTAGAGGCTTTTGTAGACATATGTGGGTACATGAACGTAAGAGATGTATGTTCTTTTTGACTTGATGGCTTTAATGGTCAAGTTTCACGTATATATATATCACATGTTCCATGATTTCCACTATTAGCATTTTATGTACTTACGTGGTGGTGATGTTTCTAATGGCATGCATATGAATAGACAGGAGTAAAGATTGGTTCTCTCGGGCCTTGTTTGCTTCGGGTGCCAGTCCGCCTCGTTGGAACTCGGGGCGTGACAATCATTCTCATTTGTCGTTGGACTAGATCATCCTTGACTTTGTGACGTAAATAACTGAGTTAACATATGCACTGCATTTCTTAGATCCTGGCCAGTGGCATTCATTGGCGGTTCAGCGGGTACTTCTCTACCTATTGGCTCTTCCGGAGCTTGAAAAGTAGAAGAAGACCACGATGCAATTTCAGTGTTCCCTCCACCTTGACTAGCTTGGTCAGGTTGTGACTTACTCATTCCTTCACCAGCAAGCATATCTACCTGCTTGCCTTTGCCTTTACCTCATCTTGTGATTCTCATTTTACTATAATAAAGAAAATCAATTACAATGTTTAGATACGATTCCACTTACCACATTGGCTCTATTGCACGATCTAGAAGTGAAGAAAAGAAACAACTCCTAAATGCCCGATAGCATCCTACTTATAAATGTGGTGCACAACACATCCGTAAGCAAGACTCTACTCAGACACGGCTTTGTAGACACCCTTAGGACGATCTGCTCTGATACCATTTTTGTCACGCCCCGAGTTCCAATGAGGCGGACTGGCACCCGAAGACGATAAGGCCCGAGAGAACCAATCTTTGCTCATGTTCGTTCATATGCATGTCACTCAATAAGCAGTACCATCATATAGAGATATAAGATGTCAATAGCGGAAGTCATGGAAACATGTGATTTTTAAATATAAGAAACTTGGCCGTTAGGGCCATCAAGTCAACATGGACATACATTCTTTCATTCATCTCACCACGGCCGTCTACAAAGCCTCTAACAAATACATATACATAACCATCCTAAATTCAGGACAAGTCCCCTCTTTAAACAACATTACAGTACCAAAACAAATGTACATATGAGACCCGAAAAGCCCCGAACCAACTGGAGCTCACCACTGATTGGCAAAAGATCTGCAACCTACTGTGGAGGTCTACTAGCATCTGTGCCTGCAGCAAGTAAGGTAAGTCCCCCAAGGGACATCAGTACGAAAAATGTACTGAGTATGTAAGTCTCATATGAAACTGTATGACACATAAATACTTCAATGAACTTAAATACAAATGAATAACCAATATGGATAAGTCATCATTCTATACGTTGGGATCCATGTGTATTGCTTTCATTACTTTCTTTGCTTCTTTACTTCTATGTTTATTCATCACCACTTGTGTCACTATGTACCCAAGCCCCGACTGATCAGTGGGTCTTAACATAACATAACGTTATGTTGGGATCGGCTCGAGCTAGGCTTATGCCTCTAGAGCAACCACCCATAAATCAACACATTGGGCTCCGCTCAAGCTAGGTTATTACCTCTAGAGCTGCCACCCATAAACCAATATATCAGGTTTGGTTCGAGCTAGGTTCTTACCTCTAAAGCTACCCCCTATCAGGTTCGGTTTGAGCTAGGCTCATGCCTCTAGGACTACCACCCTGATCCAATAATCTCGGGATCGGCTTGAGCTAGGATTTCTCCCCCAAAGCTACCACCCATACTCAATCATCAACCATATATGCATTACTTCATTCTTTACTTTTGATATTGATACATTGATAGTCATAACATTATTTGAACTTTGGAATATAACATTATTGGGCCTTTGGAACATTAGACAATGAACATGAGACATGTGAATCACAATTGATCAATGAGTAGGGAACATGTGATTAATAACAATTAATAACCGAAAATGTGATACCTTAGAACATTTCGGAATAGAACAAGTACAATGTCAATGAGAACACTATGTGCTGCAGAAGGATACGGAAAGAGTAACCTTACATACCTTATCTTCCCAATATGAATATACAATCCTAAATGTGAATATAATATTCCAGCTCCTTCCTTACGTTTCACTCTACAACACAAGTACATAACGGACTTTACATTAAGCACCAACTACCTTACAAATGCATATGACGACAATGAGTTACATGATTGCCTTAACATGTCATTTCGCCCTTGACAATACCATTTATGAAGTTATTATACCAACAATTCCACAACATTCCATACATTGAACAATATATCATAAAACAATAGCATGTCACACCAAGTTCATACTTTACACTTCTCCATCAACACATCACAATTACTTCATCAAGTCACCTCAATACACTTCAGAACCACATATCGACAACAATCCCACAAATTATACTTATAGAAAAATAACAAGTTAAGGAACATAACCACACCATACATGTCGATATTTCATATATACCATGCACTTTCATCAAAACCCCATGTCTCCTTTCAAGTTTAAATAACAAAGATGGCACATCTTTTAGCAAAAAGCAAAAGTGCCCTATTCAACCTTGCCAACATAACCATCATGATCTACACCATCTCTCATGTATATAATATATTAAATCATTAGAATAAACACTTAACCAAGCTTGAAAAGTGATTATCTTGTCCAAAGTATCCAAAGAAAAATGGTTGCCTTAGGGTTTGGAAAATAGAGAAATATCTTTTAGAGAAATGTCTAGAAAGGCATGTGCGAGTTTTGGAATAAAAATCTGATTTATTTGCCTTTATATAGTCCTTGTGGTCATACTTATCCAATTCTTGGCATTTAATGCTATGTTTACTTGGTTAAATTTGAAGAATGGGTCATTTTCCCCTTTGGGCCTTACATTTTGGCTCCATTTTTGGCCTCAAATTGGGCCCGTTTACACATGTCAACTTAGCCCACCAAATTCGATGCATGATTCACCATATATATCATGTTTAAAAAATTCCATAAATGTCACGACAATATTCAACTCACGATATTCATGTTCGTAGCCTCAATCCCAAGAACAAGCAATTCTAGCCACTCATGGTTTAATTGAACATAATTTGATAAACTAATTATGACGATTACAAAACTTACTAAAGAGTAGTCCTACTATGATTTAATAAGGATACCATAACCCAAGAGTCCTTTTTATAGACTTAAAATCGTAGAAGAAATCGGGCAAAAAGCACCCCGGCACGCTCCTGGCGCCCCAAAGACTTAGAGAAATTTCAGCACCTGAACAGGTGCACATTAGCAGCCTGGCACGCCCCCAGGCATGCCCCCTTGCTGCCTGTGCCAAAAAAATTTCAGTCCAAAGCGGCCTGGCACACCACCTGCAGCGCCCCACACTTAATTTTTGATTTCAACTTTTCTTTGCGGATTTGGTTGGATCTTTCAAGTCCCAACCTTTTGCTTGCCTCTTATCTTTAAGAACCTTTGCTTGGATGTCCCTTAAACCTCACTTTTCACCCCACAAATGCTCCACAAAGTCACAAACACCACCTACTACAAAGGTCTAATCACATTTACTAGCACAATATCAAATGTTCCATCAATAACAATGCAAAATACGTACTTATTGCTCTCGAACCTAGGGTAAACATGGTTCAAGGTTATCAAGTAGGGTCGGGAAGGTATGGGGTGTTACAAAACTGTAACACCCATCGTAAGTGATTAGCATTGTCCTCTTCTGACCTTGAATAAATCAGAATATCATCTATAAACAGCGTCACGAACACATCCAAGAATGGCTTGAACACCCTATTCATCAAATCTATAAAAACTGCTGGTGCAGTTGTTAGCCCAAATGACATAACTAAAAACTCATAATGACCATACCGTGTTTGGAAAGCAGTCTTGGGTATCTTTTCCTCTAACCCTTAACTGATGATAACTCAATCTCAGATCAATCTTTGAGAAGCATTTAACACCCTGCAACTGATCAAACAAATCGTCAATTCTAGAGAGGGGATATTTATTCTTGACTGTTACCTTATTCAGTTGTAGATAATCAATTCACATTCTCAATGTGCCATCTTTCTTCCGTACAAATAATACTAGTGCACCCCAAGGGGACATACTAGGCCTTGTGAATCCCTTTTCTAGCAAGTCTTTTAATTTCTCTTTCAAATCCCGTAACTCTGTCGGGGCCATCCTATACGAAGGAATAGAGATAGGCAGAGTTCCTGGAATAACACCAATACCGAACTCTACTTCCCGTTTTGGAGGTAAACCTGGTAGATCATCAGGAAATACATCAAGAAATTCATTTACCATTGGAACCGATTGAAGAGTTGGTGGCTTCACATCGGTGTCTCTCACTCTTACTAGGTGACATATGTACCCCTTGGATATCATTTTCCTTACCTTAAGATAGGAAATAAACTTACCTCTCAGTGCTCCAATATTACCCCTCTATTCAAGGACATCCTTTTGTGGAAAATGAAAATGTACTTTCTTAGCTTGACAATCGATAGTGGCATAAAAAGAAGCCAACCAATCCATACCCATTATAACATCAAAATCTACCATTTCCAGCTCAATAAGATCCACCAACGTATCATGTTCACAAACAATTACTATAGAATTACGATAAAATCTTTTAGCTATAATAGACTCACCAACGGGTGTAGATACGTCAAATGGCTTAGCTAAAAATTCTGGTGTTCTATTAAATCATTCAGCAACCAATGGAGTGACATATGATAGGGTAGAGCCCGTATCAATCAATGCATATACATTATGTGAAAAGATGGATAATGTACCTATAACCACATCAGGAGAAGCCTCCAAATTCTACCGATCCGCCAAAATGTAGGTACGGTTCTGGACTCCACTAGAGTTGGATGCTCCTCTAGATCCTCTACCACGACCAGTAGGTTGTACACCCGATGTTGATGATGCAATGGCTGACCCAGTAGGTTGTGCCATACTACCCGTGCCCCTTTGTAGGCAATCTCTCATCATGTGCCCGACATACCACACCAAAAGCAGCCAGTCATCCCTAACCGACATTCACCTAAGTGAAACTTCCCGTAATAATGACACGACTGACAAGAAAATCCTACTGTCTGGGTACCTCGAATCCCACTACTTTGCCCAATGGGGAAGCCTCTAAACCCTCGGAATTAGGATGGAGTACCTGTTATTGTATAAGAAAATGATGGTCTAGGTGGTCTATTGAACACCCAAGGCCAAAATTCTCCTTGGGACGCCATGAACTGTCCCATAGGTATATCCCTCTTTGATGGCCCCCTTTCAAATTCTTGCGCTCTTCTCCCTTGCCTCTAATTCTCCATTTTCTACGCAAAAGCTTGTATCCTGGCTATATCCATATCTCTATTCAACGCAGCAATAGTATAATCCCTCACCAAATACGAATCCAATCTGTTCACATACCAATGGACTCTATGTCCATAGTGGCTACTACATTAGGAGCATACTGAGCCAAAGAGTTAAATCGAAGACTGTACTCTCTGACGCTCATATTTCCTTGATGAAGATTAAAAAATTGGTTTGCACGAGCCTCTCGGATATCATAGGGAAGACAATGATCAAGGAATACCATCTTGAATTCCTCCCAACTAGCTGGAAGTGCACCAACACCCTTTGATCGTTTCCAATCTTTGTACCATAGTATAGCCTCTCCTTTCAATCTATAGACTGCAAGCTCAACTGTTTCTACACCAGATATGTGCATAACATCCAAAGCCCTTTGGATTTGATCTATAAAGTCTTGCGGATCTTCATTAAGATCTGATCTGGTGAACGTAGGAGGATCTAATTTCAGGAAATCCTGTGTTCGCCGACTAGTTGCCCTAGCCTCACTGTCATTACTTGTCGTTGGACCAACTTGTCCTTGATTTTGTGCAGCAACTATATGAGTCAAAATTTGCACCACATTTCTTAGATCCTACTCAGTAGCATTAACAGGTGGTTCTGGGGATACTTCTCTCCTTTGTGCCCCCCCTGGAAATGGGAGCGGAGAAGATGCCCGCAATGCAAATTCAGTTTTAACCCCACCTTGACTAGCTTGGTCAGGTGGTGATTTACTAGTTCCTTCTCCGACCAACATGTCTACCTTCTTACCTTTGCCCCTACCTCGTCTTGTAATCGGCATTTTACTATAACAAAGAAAACCAATTTCAACGGTCAGATATGATTCCACCTACAACTTTGGCTTTATTGCACGATCTAGAAAATAAAGAAAAGAAACAACTCCTAAATATCCCGTAGCCTCCTACTTATAAATTTGGTGCACAACACATCCATAAGTAATACACTACTCTGACCCGACTTTGTAGACACCCTAGAACAACCTGCTCTGATACCACTTTTGTCAAGCCTCAAATCTCATTGGGGCGGACTGGCACCCGAAGCCGTTGAGGCCCAAGAGAACCAACCTTCATTCATACGCACGTCGTTAAATGAACCACATTCTGTCAGATAGATACAAGATGTCAAAGACGGACGTTATGGAAAGATATTCATATAGATATGAAACTTGGCCGTTAGGGCCACCACGTCAAAATGGGTAAAACATTCCTTCATTTGACTCACAACGTCTACAAAGCCTCTAACAGATACATAACCAAACCTAAAGTCGGGATAAGTCCCTGCTGTATACAACTATTACACAGTACCAAAACCAATATGTACACATGACTCGAAAAGCCCCGAACCAAGATGGAGCTCACCAATAGTCCGCGGATGACCCGTTTCTTACTGTGGAGGTCTACTAGCTCCTGTTCCTACAGCAAGTAAGATAAGTCCCCCAAGGGACGTCTGTACGAAAGAATGTACTGAGTATGTAAGGCTAAAAGCAACTGCATGAAATATAGGAACTCAAATGGAATCAAATACAAGTGAATAAACATTATGGATAAACCACCGTTTTGTATATGTGGAACCATGTACATTACATTTATTACTTTCTTTGCTTTTACGTTCATTCATTAGCATCATCATTTATATAATGCCCGGGCCCCAACTGATCAGTAGGTCATAACATAATATAACATTAGGATCGTCTCTAGCTAGGCTTATATTCCCCTTTGAGCTGTCACCCATACTCAATAATCAATCGGGATCGACCCATGCTAGGCTTTCCTTTTACCCCTGGGATACCACCCGTGATATTGGGATCGACCCATGCTAGGTGTTCGTTCCACCCCTGGGATGCCACCTAAGAATATAGACTCTCTTTACATCACTTCTTTAATCTTTGAGATAGTTCATTCGGTGGTCATAACATTATTGGAACTTTAGAACAGTAGTCCATAAATATGAGACATATGAATAACAATTGGTAACAACCTGGAATGAAATACTTTAGAACATTTTGGAATAGAAACAAGTATGGTAATTACGTGAGCAATAGGTATTGTCGAAGGATACAGAAAAAAGTTACCTTACATACCTTATCTTCCCAATATGAATACAACAATTTAGCTCTTTCCTTACATGTTACTCTACAACACAAGTACATAACGGAGCTCACGTCAACAACTAACTACATTACAAATGCATAAAACAACAATGAGCTACGTGACTGCCATATAAAGTCATTTCACCCTCCTACAATACCATTTACTGTATTACCATACCAACAACACCAAAACATGCCACACATAAACCAAGACATCATAAACCGATAGCATTTCACACCAAGTTTATACTTTACACTTCCCCTTCAACACAACATCACATTTACTCCATCAAGTCACTTAAATACCTTTCACAATAACACATTAAAATCAATACACAAGTGATACAATTCAAAATGACTCCGGACTACCCCTTAGGGCCATCCAAATGGTACCATAAGTTGATGATTGCATCCAAGAAGGGTATAGGGGCCTTGGGGGGGTCAAAGAGATACAAAAAAAAGCAAAACGGAATTCTGGAAGGAACTGCGCAGCCACCTATGGCCTCAGGTGGGTGAGTTTCGGACGCAAGTGCCCATTTAGGCTTTTCCAGGGCCATCTGCATTGGCATCTGCGCCCACAGGTGCCCTATCCGCAAAGGCGGATGCCCGGTTCGAAAAAATGGGGCTCTTTTGGGTCTATCTTTGTAATAGATGGTACATGGCCATGGGTAAGATTCTCTTTTCATATTTTAGGTTAACTTGGATACCAATGAACAACCATGGTTTCACAACACACATAAACATCACAAAACTATATTTTCCTTTCAATACACCACCAATTCCATGCACAATTTCATAACAACAATTCCATAAGTCATATACCAAGATAAATCAAGTTAGGGACATAAAAACATCTTACATGTTGACATTTAATCCATAAAATTCACTTCCTTCAAGATCTCAAGTCTCCTTTCCAGTTTAGAAGGCAAAACCCTTTACCGATTAAGCAAAAGTAGACTGTTTTACATAGAGTGGACTGCTCAACACTTTGTCAACATAACCAAAATGATTTATACACCCTATAATTCATATAATATATTAAACCATAAGAGTAAACACTTACCAAAGCTTGCAAAGAGATGATCTTGTCCAAAGGAGTGGTTGCTTAGGGTTTGAGAGAAGAAAATATCTTATGGAAAATTCTAGAGTTTGGCAAGTGTGTTATGTTGAATAAAAATATGATTTTTGACCCTTATATAGTCCATTGTAGTCATATTTAGACAAACATTAATGTGTCTTTACTTGGCCAACTTAAGAATAGGTCATTTTCCATTTGGGCCATGCCTTGTTGTGTAATTTTGGGCCTCAATTGAGCCCATTACCACAAGATTAATTCAGCCCAAGAATTTTAGTAGACGATTCACCTACTATCTCAAGTTTAAATAATTTCATAAATACTAAGGTAGTCATATGGGTTCGAAAATGTACGGGGTGCTACACCATACTTCTTGAATAAGAAGTTGGTCTTCCAAACAACTTGGACAAATGAACTTGACAAACTACTCTAAGTCGAAAACTCTTATTTTGTGAATAAGGAGCTAAAAATTGAATTTAGAGGTCACAACTCAAGAGAAAGCTTGAAACCGCTTTGCTATTTCTTTTTCAAAAACCATTTTACTTTTCACAAATTACTTTTGTTTGCCACGACAAATTTTTGGAGGGTACATTTTGAACTTTTCCAACTCCTATTGACTCTAACTTAGGATAATGGGTACTTCCCCTAAGAATGTCACTCGGTCAATCTATCATGGGGGAGTACCACTCGGTTCGACAAAGAAAAAAAAAATGCTTCTTGGGAAAGAACCGAGTTTCGAAGAAAAACCTTGATTTTATTTGACACGTATATACACAAGGTGACTAGAATAATAAACATTTTCTACATAAACATCACCCAAACAAGAATCCGCATGAGGAAAAAGGCATATAGGTCAAAAAATGACAAGCGCATAATATGGGCCTGGTAAGGGCTAAAAGCATAACCAAGAAAACAAGGGCCCGACAAGGGAAATATCCGAATCAGCATCATGAAGTATGCCCAGCAAGGGCAATATCCCAATAACAAAAAAAATTAAAATTATAGCAAAAGTGCTATTACAGACCATCAAATAAGTGTCCTACCCCCCAACTAAAGAACGTTGCATTATCCCCAATGCAACAAAATAAAGTGAGACTAGAGGAGGATAAAGACTCTCTGAAGTACACTAAGTGCACAGATCCTGGTCATGTGAGGTCCGTAACTATGTGGCAGTTGAAGTACTAAGAGCCTTGTCAGAATGGGCTCCAGTAACTGCAACAGAAGGAACATACACATAATCAGGAGGTTGGGAGCTAGAATTAGCACCAACCATCCTCGCCTGCTGCTCAATCCTATATAACTGCTTTTCCAGCTCTGTGTTCTGCGACTTGCCACTCTAGCCGCATCATCATCATGCGTCATTGGACCAGCTCGGCCTTGACTCTGGGCTGCCACTAATTGTGTTAACATATGAACTGCATTTCTAAGATCCTGATCTGTGGTATTTATTGGTGGTTTTGCGAGTACTTCTCTACCAACTGGCTCCTCCGGAGCTGGAAAAGTAGATGAAGACCGCGATGAAATTTTAGCATTTGCTCCACCTTGACTAGTTTGGTCAGGTGGTAGTCTACTCATTCCTTCTTCAGCAGGCACATCTACCTGCTTCCCTTTACCTCTACCTCTTCTCGTGATTGGCATTTTGACTATACCAAAGAAAAATAATTACCATGATCATATTCAATTCAGCTTACAACACTGGTTCTATTGCACGATCTAGAAGTGAAGAAAAGAAACAACATCCTAAATGTCCTATAGCCTCCTCCTTATAAATGTGGTGCACAACACATCAATAAGTAAGACTCTACTCAGACAAGGCTTTGTAGACACCCTTAGAATGACCTGGTCTGATACCACTTTTGTCACGCCCCAAATCCCATCGGGACGGATTGGCACTCGTAGCGGACAAGGACCGAGAGAACTAAGTTTTGTCTCTATTCAATCATATGCATGCCATAAGAAACCCATAATCACATAATAGCTATAGATACCAACAATGAAATTCATGGAACGTGATATATATATACATATGCGAAACTTGGTTGTTGAGTCCACCAAGTCAAGAACAACATATCCCTTTTACATTTATACACCCACATCCGTCTACAAAAGCCTCTAACAAATGCATTGACCACAATGAACTAAAAGTCGGGACAAGTCCCCGCTTTATACAACATGTACAACACCAAAACATATGTACAACTGCGACTCGAAGAAGCCCCGAACTAACTGGAGCTCACCAAAGATCTTCAACACTGGCAACCTACTGTGGAGTCCTACTAGTACCTGCGCCTGCAGCAAGTAAGGTAAATTCCCCAAGAGGGGTCAGTACGAAAAATGTACTGAGTATGTAAGGCCATATGAAACTTGTAAGATATGAAAATATGTCAAGAACTCAAGTTCAAATGCATAACCAATATAGATAAGTCACAATGTAGATGAGTCGCTATTCTGTACTTTGGAAACCATGTATGTTGCTTTCATTACATTCTTTGTATCTTTACTTCCATGATTATTCATCTTTGCCTTTGACCTGTGTTACCCGGGCCCTGACTGAACAGTGGGTTTTAAACATAACATCATGTTATGTTGGGATTGGTCGAGCTAGGCTTATTCCCCTAGAGCTTCCACCCTATGAATCAATATATATATCAGGATCGGCTGGAGCTAGGTTAGCACCTCTAGAGCTGCCACCCATACTACATTTTAGGTTCAGCTCGAGCTAGGTTATTACCCCTAGAGCTGCCCCCTGTCAGGATCGGTCTGAGCTAGGCTTATGCCTCTAGGACTACCCCCTGATCCAACAATCTCGGGATCGGCTTGAGCTAGGCATTTTGCCCCCAAAGCTGCCACCCATACTTGATCATTGACCACATATGCATTACTTTGTTTATTACTTTGAGATTGATACCATGATAGTCACAACTTTACTTGAAGCTTTGGATCATTAACCAATGAGTGAGGGACATGTGAATAAACATTGTTGGAAACATAGCCTTATTGGAAACATAACACCATTGGAACCATTAGACAATAGTCAATGAACAAGATACATGAGTATAACCACTATTGGAACTTTGGAACATAACATTGTTGAGCTTATGGAACATTATTCATGAATATGAGACATGAGATTCACAATTGATCAATGAGTAGGAAATATATGATAATGAACATTGATAAACGGATATAGAATACCTTAGCACATTTCGGGATGGGACAAGCGTAATGTCAATGTGAATACTATTTGCCGCAGAAAGATACGGATAGAGTAACCTTACATACCTTGTATTCTCAATATGAATATACAATCCTAGAGGTGCATACAATAGTCCCGCTCCTTCTTTATATGTCACTCTATATCACAAATATATAACGGGATTCACATTAACCATCAACTACTTTACAAATGCATATAATATCAATGAGTTACATGTTTGCCTTTAAACATGCCATTTCCCCTTGACAAAACCATTGATGAAATTATTATTCCAAAAATCCCCCAATATTTCATACATTGACCAATACATGATAATCAACACATTTCACCATAACACTTCTCCTTTACACTTTCTTATCCACACCACATCACAAATAATCCATCAAATTACCTTAATACACCTCATAGCACATATCGGCCAAAATACCACAATTTACACTTTTAGAAAAATAACAAGTGTAATAACAAAATCACACCATACATGTTCATATTTTATCCATACCATGCTCTTTCATCAAAGTCACAAGTCATAATTCAAGCTTGAATCTCATGGATCACAAATCTTATATAAAAACACTAAGTACCATGTCCACCATTTCCAAGCATAACCAACATGATTTACATACTCTCTCATGTATATAATATATTAATCCATAACAATAATCACTTACCCAAGCTTGAAAAGTGATGATCTTGCTCCAAAAATTGGCTTTGAGTCTTTAGGGTTTGAGAGCAAATATCTTCTTTTGGTCTAAAAAGGAATGAGACTTGTGTAGAATAAAAATCAGATTTTTGGTCCCTTTTATAAGCTTTTGAGTCCATCCTTAGCCAATCTTTAACATTTAATATGGTGTTCTAGAAGGTGAAATGGAAGAATGGGTCATTTGACCCATTTGGGCCATGTATTTATTCCATTTTTGGGCCTTAAATTGGGCCCAATAACACATTTCAACTTAGCCCACCAATCTTCATGCATAATCCATCATATATCTTGTTTTTAAATAATTCTATAATGTCACGACAATATTCTCTTACGAGATTCTCATTCGTCGTCTCAATCTCAAAAATAGGAATTCTGGTCGCCCATGGCTTCATTGAACATTTTGGATAATTATTTATATTTCATGATTTGATCATGTAGGAGTATGTAGGAGTGTATTGAAGTATTTTAAGATTTAACAATGCTCAAACAACTCCAAAGAACCAAAAGAAACCATATAAGAATCGACGTAGAATTGCGTTACAAAACGAGTGCGGAAGGGCACAATTTGTTATGCCTTGCGCCACTGCTGCAAAGCAAGGCAGTGGAGCAAGATTTCCTTGCCCTCTGAACCTGAAGGCTTGCGCCACCCCCCCTGAAATAGGGCAGTGGCGCAAGTTTTCATGCCTTGCTGAATTTTTTCGGCCACTTCTTCAATACTTGCATATCATCCAATACCTTATCAAAACACTACAAAATACTTACTTAGTGATCTTAATCATCAAGTAAACATGACTCATGACTCCAAGTCACCAAATGAGGTTAGAATGTGTATGGGGTATTACACAAATGCTCCACAAAATCACAAAACACCTCCTACGAAGGTCTAATCGCATATATTAGGTCCGATATCAAATGTTTCACCAATGACACTATAAAACACATACCCATGGAATCTCAACACCTAGGTAGATATGACCCCAAGGTATCAAATGAAGTTAGAACAAGTACGAGGTGTTACATTCAGAAACCTAGAGGTTATATGCAATGTATCAATCTTCCAGTCTGTAAGTGGGACATGATTAACATGGATTTCATCACAGGTTTGCCTCTTACACTGCGGAAATTTGATTCCATATGGGTAATAGTTGACAGGCTTACTAAGTCAGCGCATTTTCTACCAGTCAAGACCACATATACAACTGAAGAGTATGCACGGTTGTATGTTAAAGAGATAGAATGATTACATGGGATTCCAATCTCTATTATATCAGACAGAGGATCTCAATTTACTGCACATTTTTGGAAGTCTTTTAAGAAGAGTTTGGGTACACAAGTGAATTTAAGTACGAATTTTCATCCTCAAACAAACGGACAAGCAGAACGTACTATCCAAACACTTGAAAATATGCTACGAGCTTGCACATTGGACTTTAAAGGTATTTGGGATGATCACCTACGTCTTATTGAATTTGCTTACAATAATAGCTATCATTCAAGTATCAAAATGGCACCTTACAAAGCTTTGTATGGAAGGAAGTGTAGATCACCAATTGGATGGTTTGAAGCGGGTGAAACTACTTTAATTGGGCCAAATCTTGTTCATCAAGCTATGGAGAAACTTAAGGTGATACAACAGAGGCTACAAATGGCCCAAAGTCGACATAAGTCATATGCCGATGTTAGAAAAAAGGGGCTAGAATTTGCTATAGGTGATTGGGTCTTCTTGAAAGTGTCACCAATGAAAGGGGTAATGAGATTTGGAAAGAAGGGAAAGTTGAGTCCACTCTATATAGGGCCATATGAGATTACCCGAAGATTTGGTCAAGCGGTGTATGAATTAGCACTACCCCAAGAACTCTCCACAGTTCATCTAGTATTTTATGTTTCGATGCTTCAAAAGTGCATAGGAGATCCATCTCATATTGCTCCCACTGAAGAGGTACAAGTTATGGAGGATCTCACATATGAATAGATACCTATTTTTATTCTAGATCGACAAGTGAAGAGGTTAAGGAATAAAGAAGTAGCTTCCGTAAAGGTACTTTGGAAGAATCAAAAAGTAGAAGAGATCACATGGGAAGCTGAAGAAATGATGAAGTCCTACCCTCATTTGTTTCAAACAGAAGAGAAAGTTCAAGATGCGTGATTGGAGCAATGACACGTAAGTATCTATCAGTGTTCTGTGTATATAAGATAACATACAGAATGATCCTAGACTTGTATTTGTTTAAATTAGATAATGTTACTAACATTCAAGGACAAATGTTTCTAAGGGGGGAAGGATGTAACACCTCGTACATTTTTGAACCTAGTTGATTACCGTAACATTCATGGAATTATTTAAACATTATATTGTTGAGGTATTACACATTAATTTAGTGGGTTGAATTAACATGTGCTAATGGCCCAAAATTAAGTCATAAGACATGGCCCAAATGGGGAAAATGACCCATTCTTGAGTTAACACACATTTAATGTTTGGCTAAGGATGACTTGAGGGACTATATAAGGCACAAAAATAAGATTTTTATTCATTACAACACACATGCCATTTCTAGAATTTTCCAAGACATTTCTCATCTCTCACAAACCCTAAGCTATCACTCTCTTGGACAAGATCATCCTTTTGCAAGCTTTGGTAAGTTTTTAATTATATGGATTAATATATTATGTGCATTAGAGGGTGTATAAATCATGTTGGTTATGTTGGCAAAGTGTTGGACAGTTCACTATGTGTAAAACAGTCTACTTTTGCTTAATCGGTGAAGGGTTTTGCCTTCTAAACTTGAAAGTGGACTTGTGGTCTTGAAGGAAGTGAATTTGATGGATTAAATGTCAACATGTATGATATGGTTATGTCCCTAACTTGATTTTTCTATGTGTATAACTTGTGGGATTGTTGTTATGAAATTGGGTATGGAATTAGTGGTGTATTAGAAGGAGAATGTAGTTTTGGTGATGTTCATGTGTGTTGTGAAACCATGGTTGTTTGTTGGAATCCAAGTTGACCTAAAACATGTAAATAGAAGATTATTTATGGCCATGGACCATTTCTTACAAAAAAGGACCCTAAAATGACCCCTGGAGGCTGAAACAGGCACCCGCCCTCGAGGACGGGGCACCTGCGGGCACAGATGCAAACGCAGGTGGCCATGGACAGGGCCAAATGAGCACCTATGGCCACATCTCATCCACCTGCAGGCGCAGGTGGCTCCACAACCCAGTCTAGAATTTCATTTTGCATGTTTTTGTCTCTCTTTGATCCCCGAAGCCCCTTATACCCTTTTTGGATGCAATTATCAACTTATGGTACCTTTTGAATGGCATTAAGGGGTCGTTCGGAGGGATGATTAGATTTTATCAATTATTTATTGTTGTTAATATGTTATTGTGTAAGGCATTGAGATGACTTAATGGATTAATTGTGACGTAGTGTTAATGAGGAAGTGTAAAGGATAAACTTGGCGTGAAATGCTATTGGTTTATGATGTCTTGGTAAATGTGTGAAATGTTATGGTGTTGTTGGTATGGTGATGCAGTGAGTTGTATTTTAGAAGTATGAAATGATGCTATATAGCAGTTACGTAGCTCATTATCATTTTATGCACTTGTAAGGTAGTTAGTTGTTAACATGAGCTCTGTTATGTACTTGTGTTGTAGAGTAAAACGTAAGGAAGGAGCTGGATTATTGTATTCACATGTAGGAATGTGTATTAATATTGGGAATATAAGGTATGTGTAAGGTTACTCTTTTTGTATCCTTCTGCAGCACATAGTGTTCACATTGTCATTGTACTTGTTCCATTCCGAAATGTTCTAAGGTATCTCATTTCAGATTGTCATCTATTGTTATTCACATGTTCCTTATTCATTGACCAATTGTTATTTATGTGTCACGTAACTGTGGACATGGTTCCAAAGTTCCAATAATGTTAAGACTACCAATGTATCAATCTCACAGAAGTAAAGAAATGAAGTAATGTATAAGTGTTTGAGTATTCTTGGGTGGCTTCCCAGGGGTGGAAGAAACACCTAGCATGGGTTAATCCTAATATCATGGGTGGTATCCCAGGGGTTAAAATACCTAGCATGGGTCGATCCCAATATCATGGGTGGTATCCTAGGGGCAACAAAAAAGCCTAGCAAGGGTCGATCCCAATATCACAGTAGCATCCCAGGGGCGACAGAAAAGCCTAGCATGGGTAAATCCTGATTTGTATATGTATGAGGACCGTATCCCAGGGATTAAAGTACCTAACATGGGTTATCCTCTTTTACCACTGATCAGTTGGTCACTTGTTTATCACATTCTTTACTATTTCTTAATACAAAGAAAGATGAAGTAATGAATGATAAGGATGATGAACGTACAAGTAAAGTAAAGTAAAGAATGTAATTTACATAGTTCCACATATACAGAATGGTGGTTTATCTATATTGAATATTCATTTGTTCTGATTCCATTAAAGTACTTATGTATCATACAGTTTCTTATAGCCTTACATACTCAGTACATTCTTCATACTGATGTCCCTTGGGGGACTTACCTTACTTGCTGCAGGCATAGGTGCTAGTAGACCTCCACAGTAGGCTGCGGGTCATCTACTAATTATTGGTGAGCTCCAGTTCGGTTCGGGACTTTTCGAGTCACATGTGTACATATTGGTTTTGGTATTGTATGGATGTTGTATAAAGCAGGGACTTGTCCCGACTTTAGGATGGTTATGTAAATGTATCTATTCGAGGCTTTGTAGACGTTGTTAGACAATGAAGGCATGTATGTTCGTTTTGACTTAATGGCCCTAACGGCCAAGTTTCATATATATAGCATATGTTCTCCATGACTTCGGCCATTGGTATCTTATAATTACATAAGATAGAATGTTGGTCATACAGAAACATGCATACGAATGTACATGAATGAAGATTGGTTCTCTCGGGCCTTAACGACTTCGGGTGCCATTCCGCCCCTTTTGAATTCGAGGCGTGACAGATTTGTTAAAACGAGTGGCCTGAAAGAATCAGCACTGGGATTAAAAAAACTGCCACAAGAGAAGTGATGGACAACTAGATCAGTATCAAATATGAATATGCGCCTAAATATTATAGAGAGTGTCACCTACAAGGACATACAGAAAAAAATGTAATATGCTAAATCCACATTTGAGAATGGAGAAGGAAAAGGAAGATACAGATATAGAGAAAGATCAAATTATAGACAAAGGCAAAGCAAAGGTAGAATATCCAGTCCCAAGTCTAACAATATTAGCTAATGGGAAGGTAGTAGGGGAGAAATAATGGTAGAAGGATGGAACACGGTGAAGCATAGGGGATATAATAATCCTAATTACAAATATGTGCCCAAAGGAATAGAACAACGCAAAAAGGAATACAAAACTCATATGAAAAATACTTTTCAAGCCTTGAATGAGACAATATAGTAGCAATTTTCAGCATGATCAAAGAGGCAACACATCTTTAAAGGAATGGGTAGAATAAACTTTTGGAATACAAAATGGTACTAAAATAAGGGGAACAAAGCAGCAGACACAAACAAGTAGGGCAAAAGTAATACATGTAATATTATGACTGAGGGAAGTCACACAAGAGAGCATCAAAAGTTAACAAAATTCTTGCACATAATTTTAGAACAAACTGGGGAAAAGGAATTGCAAGAATCACAAGGTGAAGAGGGGCAACATACCTTGTTAGAGAAATATGACAATACAATAAACAACATGGATAGAAAAATTAACAATGATACTCAAATAGAAATGTACAATAGTAGTAGTGCAGCTACAAATCTAGAAACAATTAGAGGAGTAAGAAACCAAAACAACATGGACACAATTCAAATAAATACAACAATAGTACCAGCAGCGTTAGATCCAGGTGAAATGATATTGAAGGAGAGACCGATAAAGGGGACATTTGCAAAGGGGATAACCAGGAGGGATAGTATATATAAAGCAGAGAACATGCATAGTGACATTGATCATATATCTAAAGAAGTTGATTTATCACCAAAGCACACAACATGGCTTAAAAGCAACAATAAGAAAAATAAAAAAGGGAAAGCATATCAATCACACCAACCACCAAGAGATCTTCCCATGAAGCTTGTTGCCTCAAAGCAGTCACAATTACAACTATGATTAATAAAGTCTTAGATTGGAATATCATATCGGTTAACACTCAAGAAACTTTTGAGCGGCTAGCCAATCTGAAGATAAGACAGAGGTTAAATCTTATAGGCTTGATGGATCCATTTCAGGATGCTTCAAGGATTGAAAAGTATGAGCTAAGATTAGGGCATTATTTTGCAACACTTAATTGTTCCAGGAAAATAAAGGTATTTGGAGTAGAGGTGTTACATATTACTGTATTAATGAATACTACACATATGTTAACAATTAAAGTAAATTATCAAAGCATGTTCAAAGATATCATTGTCACTTTTGTGTATGCATTCTGTGATCAATTAGAAAGGAGAAATCTTTGGTACATAATAGAGTACATCACTCATCAGTGGCAATTTCCATGTCTAATAGGTGGAGATTTTAATGCATTTCTATAACAAGAAGAGAAGATGAGGGGTTTGCCCTATTATCAGGAAATCATATGTTTTAGTCAATGCATGATCATATGTGGATTGGAAGATATGGGCTATGAGGTATCCACTTCACTTAGTGGAATGGAAGACATAATGAGGCCATAATTTTTAAAAGGTTGGACAGTTTTATGTGTAATCAGGAAATGTGAATATATTTTCTCAAATAAAGGTTAAACACTTAGCCAAAAAGGGGTCTGATCATTTTCCATTGCCATTAGATGAAGGGGTCTAATCATTCTCCATTGCAATTGGAATTGCAGAGCACGCAGGGGGTGATAATCAAACTACTCAAATTTATGAAGTTTTGGCTAAAACGCCTAAATTTCAAGAAATTAGATGAAGAGAACTGGAAAACATATATTGTAGGATCACCTTTTGTAATAATGCAACATAAACTAAAGAATGTTAAAAAGGTTTTGGGAAGATGGAGCAACGATACATTTGGGAACATTTTCCAAAAATTTGCAATAATAGAGAAGGTTCCTTGAGCTCAGGAAACACTTTTTAAAAAAAGACCCAAATCAATTCAATAGAGCTGAATGGCATAGACTACATGAGGAAATAGGCAAGTACCTGAAATTGGAAGAAGAGTATTGGAAGCAAAAATCAGGTCTAAAGTAGTTTGAAGAGTGGGATAGAAATACTAAATTTTTCCACTCATATGTACAAGAAAGAAGGAAGAGGCTCAAAATATATAGAATACTGAAGGAGAGTGGTTGACATGTATTGAACATAAAGCAACAGAAGCAATCATATTCTTTGAATATCAATTCATAGTAGACAATAGATCAGCAAGCTTTGATATTCTGTAGAATATACCTAATATTGTAACAAGGCAGAAAAATGAAGAATTTATAGGGTTACCTAAAGAAGAAAAAATGAAATAGGTTGTTTTTGCAATGAGTGGAGAGAGTAAAAGAGGCCATATTGTTATACTTGATTGTTTTATAAATCTTATTGGGAAGTGGTAAAAATAGACATTTGTAGAATGGTCAGATCTTTCTTTGTGGGCCAAAATCTTCCCGAATTCATTACTCACACAAATTTGGTTCTCTAGCCTAAAAAATATTAGGTTACTAACAATGTGGATGTAAGACCTATAAGTTTGAGTAATTTCATTAAAAATATCATCTCAAGGTATTGCAAGAAATATTAGCAGAAGTTCTACCTAGCATTATATCCAAAAATCAGACTGGATTCTTAAAAGGTAGAAGCATTTTTTGAGATTGTCCTTTTGGCACATGAGATAATCAAGGACATCAAAATCATATGAAAAATATCTAATGTGTTGGTGAAGTTGTATATGACTATATCTTATGATAGATTATCTTGGATTTTTCTAACTGAGATACTTTGAAGTTTTTTTTTGTGTGAGATAGTGATTGACCCAGTGCAAAGAATTTTGTACAACAATTGGTACTTAATACTTTTGAATGAAAAAGTACATGGTTTTTTCAAATCCACTAGGGTTGTTAACCAAGGAGATACTTTATTACCAACTCTATTTGAAATTGTAGAAAAAACACTATCTAAAGGATTGAATGCTCTTTTCTTCAAGTTCATATTTTGTTCATTATAAAGTCCCTAAGTGGAGTCCAAAGATAAATCATCTGGATTATGTAGATGATACTATTTTGTTCAATTTTGCAGATAAGAATAGCTTAAAATGATGAATAAAGTGTTAGGAAATATGTGTAGTGTTTACGACAATTGATCCACGTAGACAAGAGTGAATTTTATGTACATAAGAAGATTTATAGAAGATGGATAAAAAAGATCAAGAGGATTTCTACTGTTAAATAAGGTAATTTCCCATTCATTTATTTAGGTTGTCCCATGTTTTCCAGTGGGAATAAGATGTAACACCCCGTACCTTCCCGACCCTACTTGACAACCTTGAACCATGTTTACCATAGGTTCGAGAGCAATAAGTACATATTTTGCATTGTTATTGATGGAACATTTGATATTGTGCTAGTAAATGTGATTAGATCTTTGTAGTAGGTGGTATTTGTGACTTTGTGGAGAATTTGTGGGGGTGAAAAGTGAGGTTTAAATGACATACAAGCAAAGGATCTTAAATATAAGAGGCAATCAAAAGGTTGTAACTTGAAAGATCCAACCAAATCTGCAAAGAAAAATTGAAATAAAAAATTAAGTGTGGGGCGCTGCAAGTGGCATGCCAGGCCGCTTCTGGCCAAAATTTTTGTGACATAGGCAGCAGAGGGGTGCGCCTGGGGGTATTCCAGGCCACTAATGTGCACCTGTTCTGGTGCTGAAATTTTACTAAGTCCCAAGGGAGCCCGGGAGCGTGCCAGGGTGCTTTTGGCCAAATTTCTTCTACGATTATTAGTCTATAAAGAGGACTCTTGGGTTATGATATTATTATTCCATCATAGTAGGTCTACTCTCGAGCAAGTTTGGCATCCGAGTTGGGATTAATTTTTTCTCACAAGTGTTTTATCAAATTATGTTCAATTAAGCCATGAGTGGCTAGAATGTCTTATTGTTTTGAGATTGAGGCCACGAACATAAATTTCATAAGTAAATATTGTTGTAACATTTATGGAATTATTTAAACATGAGATAATTGGAGTATGGAATAAAAGACATGGCCCAAGAGGGGCAAATGACCCATTCTTCCACTTTGACCAAAGGAAAATGGCATTTAATGACAAGAAGTGGCTAAGTATGACTTTAGGGGCTATATAAGGTGGCAGAAAAATCAGATTTTATTTCCACAAAACACACATGCCATTCTAGACAATTCTACAAGATATTTCTCAAGCTCTACCCTAAGCCATTTCTTTGGACAAGATCACTCATTTGCAAGTTTGGGTAAGTGATTATTCTTATGGATTAATATATTATATGCATGGGAGAGTATGTATATCATGATTTTTATGTCTAAAAGTGTAAAAAATTCATTTTTGCTTTTTGCTAAAAGATGTGTCATCTATGGAATTTAAACTTGGAAGGAGACTTGAGGTTTTGATGAGAGTTCATGGTATGGATGAAATATCAACATGTATGGTGTGGTTATGTTCCTTGACTTGTTATTTTTCTATGAGTATAAATTGTGGGATTTTTGTCGATATGTTGTTATGAAGTGTATTGAGGTGACTTGATGGAGTAATTGTGATGTTGTGTTGATGGAGAAGTGTAAGGTATGAACTTGGTGTGACATGCTATTGGTTTATGATGTATTGGTCAATGTATGGAATGTTGTGGTATTGTTGGTATGCTAATTTCATAAATGTATTGTCAAGGGGGGAAATGACATGTTAAGGCAATCATGTAACTCATTGTCGTCATATGCATTTGTAAGGTAGTTAGTGGTTAATGTAAACTACGTTATGTGCTTGTGTTGTAGAGTGAAACGTAAGGAAGGAGCTGGACTATTATATTCACATTTAGGATTGTATATTCATATTGGGAAGATAAGGTATGTAAGGTTACTCTTTCCGTATCCTTCTGCGGCATGTAGTATTCACATTGTTATGGTACTTACTCATTTTCAAAATGTTCTAAGGTATCTCATTTCAGGTTATCATCTATTGTTAATCATATATACCTTATTCCTGATCTATGGTCATTCATGTGTCACATAATTATGAACATCGTTCCAAGTTCCAAAAGTGTTACATTCTAAAGTTCCAATAATTTTATGACATCAAATGTATCAATCTCTCAAAAGTAAGAAATAAAGTAACTATGTGTGCTCCCCATAATGTCATGATCCTCAACGTGTTAATCTCACAGAAGTAAAGAAATGAAGTAAGGTATTACCCTTCGAATGAAAGAATGAAGTAATGGATAATGGTTTCTAAAATCTTGGGTGGTATCCCAAGGGTTAAAATACCTAGCATGGGTCAATCCTGATACATCCCAGGGGCAATAGAAAATCCTAGCATGGGTTATCATAATCACATCCTAGGTGTCAAAGTACCTAGCATGGGTTAATAACATACCAGGGGTCAAAGTACCTAGCATGGGTTAATAACATCCCAAGGGCGACATGAAAGCCTAGCATGGGTTAATCTAGCATCCTAGGGGTTTATTTACCTAGCATGGGTTAATCTCATCCCAGGGAGACAGAACAGCCTAGCATGGGTAGAACAATAAAGATGAATAAATGTGAAGACAAAAGAAGTAAATAATGTAATGTACATAGTTCCAAACTTTCAGATTGATGGTTTGTCCATATTGGGTATTCTCTTATAATTATTTCCATTGAAGTTTTTATGTATTGATACAATTTCTTGTAGCCTTGCATACTCAGTACATTCTTGGTATTGACCCCCTTGGGGGGCTTACTTTAATTGCTGCAGGTGCAGGTGCCAGTAGACCTCCACAGTAGGTTGCCGGTTATTTGTAAATCATTGGTGAGCTGCAGTTGGTTCGGGGCTTTCTGAGTCACCATTGTACATTTGTTTTTTTGTTGTACATGTTGTATAAAGCGGGGGATTGTGTAACACCCCGTACCTTCCCAACCCTATTTGACGACGTGGAACAATGTTTACTTCAGTTTTGAGATGCCATGAGTATGTGTTTTATAGTATCATGGGTGAAACCTTTGATATCGGACCTAAAGTATGTGATTAACCTTGCGTAAGAGGTTTTTTGCGATTTTCATGGAGCATTTGTGGGGTTTAAAAAGAGGTTAAGAGGACCTCTAAATAAAGAACATTAAGGTTAAGAAGTAAGTTAAAGAATAGGATTTGAAGTATCTAACCAAACCCGCGAAGAAAAGTCAAAAAATGAAATTTTCAAAAAATTAAGTCTGGGGCGTGCTAGGGAGCATGCCACGTTGCTTTGGGCTAACATTTTTAGTCCAGAGGCAGCAAGTTGGGCGTGCCACGCTAGTTTACCCACTTTTTCAAAAGGGAGATAATGTATTGAGCCGATTTTTGCCACGTTTCTTCTACAACTATGATAATATACATGAAATAAGTAAAGTAGGATATTGGTATGATAAAATTACTCATGAACGAATTTGGCGTCAAAATGACGATTTTGCCTTATGGTCAAAATAAGTCATACGTGGCTAGAATTGCTTGTTTTTGGAATTGAGGCTACAAGTATGAATCCCGTGAGTGGTAATATTGTCGTAACGCATATGACATAAAATAAACATGAGAAATTATTGATTTTATTGGGTTAAGTAAATTGGGCTCAAAAAGGGCCCAAAAGGAGATAAAAGACATGGGCCAAACATGGGTCAAATGACCCATTCTTCTTTGACTAATCAATCATTGAGCAAGGGACTCCAAGGCCTATAAAAGGGGCACAAAATCTGATTTTAATACATACAAACACACATTCTTTTTCTCTCTTTTTCTAGACTTTTCAAGAAAGTTTATTTGGGGGCTCTCAAACCCTAAGCCATATTTGGATCAAGATCATCATCTTCCAAGATTAGGTAAGTGTTTATTCTTATGGATTAACATATTATATGCATGGGAGAGTATGCATATCATGTTGGTTATGCTTGAAAGTGTTGAATATGGCACTTTGTGTTTTTGTGAAAGATGTGTCATCTATGGAATTTAAACTTGGAATATGCTTTGTGGTTTTGATAAAAGAGAATGATATGGGTAAAATACCAACATGTATGGTGTGATTATGGTCCTAAAATTTTTATTTTTCCATATGTGTAAATTACGGGATTTTGGCCGATTTGTTGTTGTGAGGTGTATTGAAGTAAATTGATAGAACCATTATGATGTTGTGGTGATGTAGAAGTGTAAAGTATGAAGTTGGGGTGACATGCTAGTAGTCTATGCTATTGGTAAATGTTGAGAATATTGTGGGATTCTTGGTATGATAGCTTTGTAAATGGTATTGTTGGTGGTTAATGTAAACTCCCTTGTATATTTGTGTGTTGTAGAGTGAAACATAAGAAAGGAGCGGGACGATTGTATTCACGTATAGAATTGCGTGTTCATATTGAGATGATAAGGTATGTAAGGTTACTCTGTCCGTATTTTTCTGCAGCACATATTGTTCATGTTGTCATTGTCCTTGTTCTATTCCGAAATACCATTTCAAGTTGTCATATGTTATTATTCTCATGTATCACATAATTATGGACATGATCACAAGCTCCAACAATATTATGCTCCAAGGCTTCTAATAATGTTACAACTTCAAAAGTATCAATCTCATGAACATAAAAGATTGAAGTAATGCACTTATGTGTTTCCCAAAAGGTTATGCTCCCCCCCCCACCACCACCAATGTATCAATCTTATAAAACTAAAAGAGAGAAGTAATGCAATGAAGAAATGGAAGAAGTAATTCCCTCATGGTTACTTTATATATATTCCCTCATGGTTACTTTATAATTTTCCTGATGGCTACTTTATCATTATATTTTTTTATAAGTACTTTATAATTACTTTATCACTACTTCATGGTTCTTTGAGTGCGGGTGATAGCTTTGGGGGGAAAAGCCAAACTTGATGCCGAACCTGCTTCCTTGTTTTTCGGGTGGTAGCAAGGGGAAAGCTCAGTGGGGCAAAATCCAAGCTTGACGCCAAACTTTATTATATTCACTGGATCAAGGGGGAAGCTCAGTGAGGTAAAAGCCAAACTTGATGCCTAACCTGCTTCCTTGTTTTTCGGGTGGTAGCAGGGGGAAGCTCAGTGGGGCAAAAGCCTAGCTTGATGCCGAACTTGAGACGGTTGCATATTGACGGATGCATTGCATATTGACGGATGCATTACATATTGACGGTTGCATATTAACGGTTATACATTATTGATGATTATCTATTGATGGTTGTAAATATTGATGGTAATGGACATAAAGGAAAAATAAAGGTAATGAACATAAAGTACCTATTTCCACACATACTGAACGATGATTGATCCATATTGACTATTCTCTTGAAATCAAGTTCATTGAGGTGTTTAAGTTTCATGAAGCTTCTTATAGCCTTGCATACTCAGTACATTCTTCGTACTGACCCCTTTGGGGGAACTTACTTTATATGCTGCAGGCACAGGTGTTAGTAGACCTCCACAATAGGCTACGAGTTATCCGCGGATCATTGGTGAGCTCCCAGTTGGTTCGGGGCTTTCCGAGTCACATGTGTATATTGTTTTGGTTTTGTAATTATTGTATAAAGCAGGGACTTGTCCTGACTATAGGTTGTTATATGTATGGATCGGTTAGAGGCTTTGTAGACATATGTGGGTTATGGATGTAAGAGACAAATGTCCGTTTTGACTTGATGGCTCCAACGGCAAAGTTTCCTACATATAATTATATAGCGTATGTTTCCATGTTCATGTTTTCCGCATAGTTGCATAAGATATCATAAGATTCATACGAGGATATGGATATGGAGGTTCATAAGCAAAGATTGGTTCTCTCGGGCCATATCGGCTTTAGGTGCCAGTCCGGCCCGAATGGGATTTTGGGTCGTGACAAAAGTGGTATCAGAGCCAGGTCGTTCTAAGGGGTGTCTACAAAGTCGTATCCAAGTAGAGTCTTGTTCATGGATGTGTTGTGCACCACATTTATGAGAAGGATGCTATGGGGAATTTAGGATGTTGTTTCTTTTCTTCACTCCTAGATCGTGCAATAGAGCCAGTTGTAAGTTGAATTGTATCTGACCATGGGAATTGTTTTTCTTTGGTATAGTAAGAAATGCCGAGTACAAGAAGAGGCAAGGGAAAAATGAAGAAGCTAGATAGGATTGGCAGATAAGGACCTAGTAACTTACCACCCGAACGGGTTGAGCAAGATGAAGTTGAGAGTGAGTTTACATCGCGGGCTTCTTCTACTTTTCCAGCTCCAGAAGAGCCGAGAAGGAGAGAAGAACCTAGTGAACCACCTGTTAATGTCACTGACCAGTATTTGAGAAATGCAGTATATATGTTGATTCAGCTAATTACAGCACAGAATCAAGGACAAGATGGTCCAACAACAAGTAATGACAGTGAGACTAGGGCATCTAGTCGAAGGACGCAGGATTTTCTAAAATTAAACCCTCCTATATTCACTGGGTCGGATCTTAATGAGGACCCGCAAGATTTTATTGATCAAATCAGAAGGGCTTTGGACGTTATGCATATATTTGGTATAGAAACAGTTGAACTCACGGCGTATAGATTGAAAGGGGAGGCGATATTATGGTATGAAGATTGGAAGCGAACTAGGGGAGTTGGTGCAACCCCAGCTAGTTGGGAAGAATTTAAAATGGCATTCCTGGATCACTACCTTCCATATGAGATTTGGGAGGCACGCGCAGATCAGTTTCTAAATGTTCGCCAAGGGAATCTGAGCGTTCGGGAGTACAGTCTTCAGTTTAATTCCTTGGCTAGATATGCTCCCCATATGGTGGCCACTATGGCTGATAGAGTTCACCGGTATGTGGATCGATTGGATCCATCATTGGTCAGAGACTGTACCATTGCTGCTCTGAATAGAGATATGGATATAGCCAGAATACAAGCTTTTGTCCAAAAGATGGAGGACCAAAGGAATAGAAGAAAGATGCACAAAGCAGAAGAGGGGCCATCAAAGAAAGCTAGACCTATGGGACAGTACATGGTGTCCCAGGGAGAATTTGAGCCTCGGGATTTTAGTAGACCGCTGAGACCATCACTTTATCATCCTATAGGCAGTCACGTTGGGCAAAGTAGTGAAATGCGAGGTTTCCAACCAATGGGGTTAGAGCAAGGAAGTATGAACCAATCGGGGTTTCCTCGCCAGCCGTGTCCACACTATGGAAAGCTTTATTTAAAGGAATGCCGGTTTGGGACCAATATTTGCTTTTGGTGCGGTATGTCCAGGCACATGGTGAGAGATTGCCCAAGAAGGGGCACGGGAATTATTATGCGACCTACAGAATCAACCATTGCACCGTTATCATCGGTTCCTTTCTTAGGCCAGGATGTGCAACCTGTTGGTCGTGGTAACGGTACTCGAGGAGCAGCTAGTTTTGGGGGAACACAGGACCATACCTATTCTCCAGTGGGTCAGCAGAATGTGGAAGCCTATCCTGATGTGGCTACAGGTACATTATCTCCCTTTTTATAATGCATCTACATATGCATCGATTGATTCAGGTTCTACAGTATTGTATGTTATTCCATTGACCGCTACAAAATTGAAAAAACATTAGAAGTATTAGTTAGACCATCTGGAGTGTTTACACCTGTTGATAAATCTACTATAATTAAGAAAGTACGACATAACCGTATAGAACCCATTTGTGAGCATGCTACGGTGAATTGCCGAGCTAAGAAAGTCTATTTTCAGTTCCTATAAAAGACAGTCCTTGAATGGATGAGTAGTATTGGCGTATCGAGGGGTAAATTTATTTCATATCTTAAAGCAAGGAAACTGATGCCCACGGGGATTTATAAGATTTAGTATGTCCTCTTGGGATACACCAGACTGATGTGTACGAAAGAAAGATGGCACTCTAAGAGTGTGCATGGATTATTGGCAACTGAATACGGTGACAATCACGGATAAACAGTCCCTCCCCAAAACTGATGATTTATTTGACAAATTATAGGGTGTCAAATGTTTCTCATAGGTTAACTTGAGTTCAGGATATCATCAGGTAAGATTTGGAAAAATAATAAGACGACAAGTCATTCTTGGGTATGTATTGACGCAGTATGGTAACGTAGTAGCTTATGCCTCAAGATAGTTGTGACCACCCGAGAGGAATATCCAACACATGATATTGAGTTAGCAGATATGAGAATTGTATGGGGTGCAAGTTGATGTATATACTGATTTCAAGAGTTTGCGATATATCTTTAAGTAGGAAGATCTAAACTAAAGATAGCAAAAGTGGTTGGAAATATTAAAAGACTATAATGTTGAGACATGACAACATTTGGGGAAAAGCAAATGTGATAATTGGTTCATTAAGACGCAATGCAATAGGAAATACTAAGGGTCAGTTTATGGAAAAATAAGGTATAGCCAAGATAGATAGTTCGTTTTCATGAGACTCTAGATGAAAACAAATATTAGTGTATAATGCGGCAGAGTCTTCATGTGTAACTGAGAGAAAGGCAGACAATATGTAAATCCTAGTTCCTTTGAATTGAAAAAGAAACATAGTATGCGGATTCTATGACAAACGCATTTGATCCTACGCAAGAGGGAACCAAAAGAACTATGGGTTGAAGGATACGTATTGATAAGGTTACGTGCGAAGAACATTGCCAAAATTGTAACTCATGATCCAAATTGTCAACAAGTAAAATGTAGAGCATCAAGAATATAGAGGGTATATACAATATAGAAATCTCCTAGTGTGGAAAAAAGGCTATGATCAACATAGGCTTCATCACAAGTTTCCATGTTATGTAGGGCATATGAAAGTATCAAAAGGATTCTAGATCGACAAGTAAAGAGGTTGAGGAATAAAAATGTAGCGTCCGTAAAAGTCCGTCGGAGAAATCAAAAAGTAGAGGATGTGATAAGCTGGAAAAATAATGAAATCGACGTACCCATATTTGTTTATAACAGAAGGAAAAATTCAACATGCGGAAGTGGACCAATAGCAAGTAAGTATCTATGAGTATCAAGCGTCTATGTCTACGTATGCTAATATAGAGATGCATTTGTGGTAATTGAAGCGACATCGCTAACATTCGAGGACGAATGTTTCTAAGGGGGGGAGAATGTAACACCCCATACCTTCCCAACCCTATTCGACGATGTGGAACAATGTTTACTTAAGTTTTGAGATTCCATGAGTATGTGTTTTATAGTGTCATGGGTGAAACCTTTGATATCGGACCTAAAGTATGTGATTAACCTTGCGTAAGAGGTGTTTTGCGATTTTCATGGAGCATTTGTGGGGTTCAAAATGAGGTTAAGAGGAACTCTAAATAAAGGACATTAAGGTTAAGAAGTAAGTTAAAGAATAGGATTTGAAGTATCTAACCAAACCCGCGAAGAAAAGTCAAAAAATGAAATTTTCAAAAAATTAAGTATGGGGGGCGCTAAGGAGAGTACCACGTTGCTTTGGGCTAAAATTGTTATTCAAGAGGCATCAAGTTGGCGCGCCCAGGGGCGTGTCACACTGGTTTGCCCACTTTTTCAAAGTTGGAAATTTTCTTAAGTCCCAAGGGTATCCGAGGACGTATTGAGCTGATTTTTTCCACGTTTCTTCTACAACCATGAGAATATACATGAAAGAATTAAAGTATAATATTGGTATGATAAAATTACTCGTGGACGAATTTGGCGTCAAAATGACGATTTTGCCCTTATGGTCAAAATAAGTCATACGTGGCTAGAATTGCTTGTTTTTGGAATTGAGGCTACAAGTATGAATCCCGTGAGTGGTAATATTGTTGTAACGCATATGACATGAATTAAACATGAGAAAATTATTGATTTTATTGGGTTAAGTAAATTGGGCTCAAAAAGGGCCCAAAAGGAGATAAAAGACATAGGCCAAACATAGGTCAAATGACCCATTCTTCTTTGACTAATCAATCATTGAGCAAGGGACTCCAAGGACTATAAAAGGGGCACAAAATCTGATTTTAATACATACAAACACACATTCTTTTTCTCTCTTTTTCTAGACTTTTCAAGAAAGTTTATTTGGGGGCTCTCAAACCCTAAGCCATATTTGGATCAAGATCATCATCTTCCAAGATTAGGTAAGTGTTTATTCTTATGGATTAACATATTATATGCATGGGAGAGTATGCATATCATGTTGGTTATGCTTGAAAGTGTTGAATATGGCACTTTGTGTTTTTGTGAATGATGTGTCATCTATGGAATTTAAACTTGGAATATGCTTTGTGGTTTTGATAAAAGAGAATGATATGGGTAAAATACCAACATGTATGGTGTGATTATGGTCCTAAAATTGTTATTTTTCCATATGTGTAAATTACGGGATTTTGGCCGATTTGTTGTTGTGAGGTGTATTGAAGTGAATTGATGGAACCATTATGATGTTGTGGTGATGTAGAAGTGTAAAGTATGAAGTTGGGGTGACATGCTAGTAGTCTATGCTATTGGTCAATGTTGAGAATATTGTGGGATTCTTGGTATGATAGCTTTGTAAATGGTATTGTTGGTGGTTAATGTAAACTCCCTTGTATATTTGTGTGTTGTAGAGTGAAACATAAGAAAGGAGCGGGACGATTGTATTCACGTATAGAATTGCGTGTTCATATTGAGACGATAAGGTATGTAAGGTTACTCTGTCCGTATTTTTCTGTAGCACATATTGTTCATGTTTTCATTGTCCTTGTTCTATTCCGAAATACCATTTTAAGTTGTCATATGTTATTATTCTCATGTATCACATAATTATGGACATGATCACAAGCTCCAACAATATTATGTTCCAAGGCTTCTAATAATGTTACAACTTCAAAAGTATCAATCTCTTGAACATAAAAGATTGAAGTAATGCACTTATGTGTTTCCCAAAAGGTTATGCTCCCCCCCAATGTATCAATCTCATAAAACTAAAAGAGAGAAGTAATGCAATGAAGTAATGGAAGAAGTAATTCCCTCATGGTTACTTTATATATATTCCCTCATGGTTACTTTATAATTTTCCTGATGGCTATTTTAACATTATATTTTTTTATAAGTACTTTATAATTACTTTATCACTACTTCATGGTTTTTTGAGTGCGGGTGATAGCTTTGGGGGAAAAAGCCAAACTTGATGCCGAACCTGCTTTCTTGTTTTTCGGGTGGTAGCAAGGGGAAAGCTCAGTGGGGCAAAAGCCAAGCTTGACGCCAAACTTTATTATATTCACTGGATCAAGGGGGAAGCTCAGTGAGGTAAAAGCCAAACTTGATGCCGAACCTGCTTTCTTGTTTTTCGGGTGGTAGCAGGGGGGAAGCTCAGTGGGGTAAAAGCCTAGCTTGATGCCGAACTTGAGACGGTTGCATATTGACGGATGCATTGCATATTGATGGTTGCATATTAACGGTTATACATTATTGATGATTATCTATTGATGGTTGTAAATATTGATGGTAATGGACATAAAGGAAAAATAAAGGTAATGAACATAAAGTACCTATTTCCACACATACTGAACGATGATTGATCCACATTGACTATTCTCTTGAAATCAAGTTCATTGAGGTGTTTAAGTTTCATGAAGCTTCTTATAGCCTTGCATACTCAGTACATTCTTCGTACTGACCCCTTTGGGGGAACTTACTTTATATGCTGCAGGCACAGGTGTTAGTAGACCTCCATAATAGGCTACGAGTTATCCCCGGATCATTGGTGAGCTCCCAGTTGGTTCGGGGCTTTCCGAGTCACATGTGTATATTGTTTTGGTTTTGTAATTATTGTATAAAGCAGGGACTTTTCCCGACTATAGGTTGTTGTATGTATGGATCGGTTAGAGGCTTTGTAGACATATGTGGGTTATGGATGTAAGAGACAAATGTCCGTTTTGTGATGGCTCCAACGGCCATGTTTCCTACATATAATTATATAGCGTATGTTTCCATGTTCATGTTTTCCGCATAGTTGCATAAGATATCATAAGATTCATACGAGGATATGGATACGGAGGTTCATAAGCAAAGATTGGTTCTCTCGGGCCATATCGGCTTCGGGTGCCAGTCCGGCCCGAATGGGATTTCGGATCGTGACAGATTGTCCCGACATTAGGTTGGTTATGTATATGTATCTGTAGAGGCTTTGTATACGGATGTGGGAAGACGAATGTAAAAGATGAATGTCCTTTTTGACTTGATGGCCCTAACAGCCAAGTTTCGTATAAATATATAGCATATGTTTCCATGACTTCCGCATAGTTGCATGAGGTATAATGAGGTTCATACGAAGACATACATATGAATGTTCACGAGCAAAGATTGGTTCTCTCGGGCAATAACGGCTTCGGGTGCCAGTCCGCCTCAATGGGATTTGGGGTGTGACATAAGATTGCATACTATGATTCTTTTGTAAATAAAATCAAAAAGAGACTTCATTCCTGGCAAGGTAGAATATTGTCTTTTAGGTGAAAAGTTGTGCTTATACAAAATGTCTTGCCAAGTATGCATGTGCACTTATTATCTGTAGTTAGTCCTCTAAAAGGAATTATAAGGCAAATTCATAAGATATTTGTATAATTTCTCTGCAATTACATAGAGGCACGCAGGAGTAAATTTTGGGTTAATTGGGAAGATCTTTTCTTGTAAAACAAGGAAGGGGGAGTGGGTTTTAGATCTCTATTTGACATCTCTAATGCTTTATTCGGTTAGTTATAGTGGAACTTCATAATAAGGCCATCATAGTGGGATGCATTTATTATAAACAAATTTGTAAAATGAATCATCTAGTGGTAGCTCATGCAAGATATGGGTCAACAGTTTGGAAGAAAATGGTAGAAGATAGACACATGATGGAGTATCGAATTTGGTGGCAATTAAGAGGGGAAAACTCTAGTTTTTATGATAATTAGACTACATTAGAGGCATTATATTTCATAACACTAGAAGCGACAAACACATAAGAGATTAAGGTGAAGGAATTTACAGATCAAAATGGGTTGAAAAAGGATGGTCTAAGTCTGTTAATTCCACTTGATATAGTGGATCATATATTTCATAACATTCCACCTCTATCTAATACAAAGACATTGGATGATACATGGTGGATGGTATGAAATAGTGGGAAATTCATTGTGAAGTTTTCATAGAGTTACATCCATAAAAGAGAGGGAGAGGAGCAGGTGTCTAAGTTCATATGGCTAAGGAAAACCTCGTATAAAATCTCTTTCTTCTTGTGGAGAACATGGAAGGGCAGGATATTTATAGATGATGTTCTTCAAAGAATGAACTACATTTGGTGCCTAGGTACTGGTGTTGTATAGAATCTAGGCAGGAGAAAATACAACACCTTTTTATGACCTCTCCATTAGCTACTAAGCTATAAAGGCATTTCTTGTGACGACCTAAATTATCAGATCGTGAGGGAACCTATTCTAATCCACCTAGTTAGGAGAACCCTTTACCACCCTTTAAGATGATATGCGGAAATGTTTAGTAAATAACATAATACCAAACCTTATTACAACTATTTTTATGAATATTAAATATGGAACAATGAAAACTAGGCCTAAGACCTAGTCTGAATAGGTACAAGAGCTTTTAAGTAAGAAGGTAAGATTGGACACAACTTCCTCCATGAGTGAAAGGAGTAGAAACTGTTGGAGAATTACTATTCACACCAATCATAAAACCAACACTAATTCCTTCAAAAGACTATACCACAAAAAGGATATAGCAAGAGTAGTATCAATACAAACCACATGCACTTGTAGGTATCATCAGCTGACTAGGGTTAGATCACATAAACATAATATAGAAATCACAAAAGGAAATCTGACAACTTATATAAGAGTTTAATTTGCATTACTTCCATATACGTGTATTACCTACGAGTATTCCATTCTTATTCCCATTGATCATTCATCACCCTCATATCAAGTGTCATCCATCCTAACTCTCAGAGTTTAACCCCAATAGTTATTATAAGTCAATCTATTTTACTTACGCCTTAGTTAACCTTAATGATAATTGAAAATCAATTATCATCACCTTGTAACAAGTACAACTATAAACACACATTATGATAAATACCTCAAGTTTTTGACACTTAGCCTTTCCAAGTAACTCTACAACTTCCGTCAAGTACAAGTAAAGAGATAACAAGTCAAGTCAAACCATGAACAAGTCAACAACCCTGACTCTAACAATATCCAAGTCAACAAACCATGACTCTATCAATAAGATCTCAAAATATGTGACAAGTAACTGGACCACACAAGAATTCCAAATTTACCAAGTAACATCATAATCCAGTTCACTCAAGGAACCTACAACAACCACCACAACATAACTTGGCCCACTCATGGAACCAATATAAATAGAAATAATAACAATAATCATATACCCGATTTACTCAAGGAACCGTCACACTCATACATACTTTGTACATATATGCTAAGGGTCTTATGGTTGACCACTAATCATGACCTGTAGGGGATGAGCTCTTATCCATCGACCGTATAAAAGTGGTACCCGAGCCAACCAATGAATCATATCAACCAATTCCATGAAGATGTCCAACTACTGATACATCCCACTATAATAGCGGATATCACAACAATCACAACCATAGTAAGAATAAGCAATCATACTTGCACAACCAACAAGCCTTTAATATAACCTCATTATATGTGATTAATACTTAGGATATCATTTAATAGTTACATTCCTTAAGTATTTATTGCAACAATAAACACCACACAAATATTTGGTCAACTCGAGTTACTCAATTCATGTAAACAACAATTGTACTTTAACACACTAAATCACCAGTAGATATGAATCATTGGTTTTATCACTTAATGCATTTCCAAACACCAATCCCGAGCTTATTTAAGTAAGCACTATCAAGCCATATTCATTCAATTCAAGTGGTCATTTAAGGAGCACACGCTCAACCAAATGGGGTCTAAAATCTAGTAATTCATTCATTAATTAAATTCCCCATCTATTCACACCAAAACCAGGGATTCTACAATTATCTAGCAACCCTTACTTTCAAGTCATTACTAGGTTCAAGACCCTACTCCATTAACCAATCGTTAAGCTCTATTCAACTTATAATCTATCTTTATTTATACACCTTTATACCTTTTACTTCCTAACCCTTAGCCTTACTTAACCTTAGGCTCTTAAGTTAACTCACCACCTCCTTATACAATAATCACTCCTCATCACTAACCTTAGCAAGATTGTCCCATACTCCAACCACACAAAACACCAAGTTCACTATAGTATGGTAATTAGGCTAAATCACAAGATTATGAGCTCACACAATCTCCTTATCATCTATATTCACAATATTTCACATTACAATCCATAATATAGTCATACAAATACCAAAAATCTATCAAGGATTTGTATATTAAAATACAAACACACAATTAGGCTCTTATTGCATTAAAACAATGTTTTATCCATCCAAACTCCATGCCCGCAGACCTAAGCATGATTTCTCCCTTCAACACTACATTATAGATATGATTTCTAACCACAGTATACTACTCATACACCATAACCTACCTGGGCACCAAGCTATTGTCAACAAGTAGATATAACACAGATGATCCTTTTTCTTTTTCACGTTTTTGAAGGCTAATCATCTAACAAATAACAATTATAAGAGTAATTAATAAACTACTCTTCAAACAAATACCTTGGGAATTCAAACCAACTAATTCTACCCTCATTTACGATCTACAACATTACCCAAGGATCAATTAGTCATTAAAATAGTTCTTTCAAGCTCAACCCAACTCCATTAATGGAGTTTTTAGGCTAAAGGTTCCACCTTTATTGAATTCAAGGTTTCCAACTGTAAATTTCATGTTTTAGAACGACAATTTCATACTAGGAATCATTTATGAACAATTAAAAAGTGATTCTAGGTGATATTAACTCAACCCATAAGTTTTCTCCAAAATAACATGAACTTAAGGTTCAAATCCCCACGAATTTCACCATTAAAAGTTGGTCTAATGATTCTAGGATGTTAAAGAATCAAAAAACAAAGAAGATGATAGAAGAAATGTACCTCCACGACTAATTTCCACCAATACCAAGAGAAAATCTCCCCTCTAGGGATTAGGAATGAATTTTTGGGTTTTGGAGGCTGAAACTCATCAAAATAATGTTATAAACTGTTGTTACACCTCTATAGCATTGTGCATTCAACTATGGCAGTGTTTCTATAACAGCTTGACCCGCTATAGCACCTCAGCTTTTCAGCACGGATAGTCTTAAGTAAAATAAGCATACCTTTTTGCTCGAGAAGTGGATTGATGAAGGATTGATTGCATTGGAAAAAAGACTCAAAGATATATAATTTAGTGGGTATTAGGCCTTATAACTCCTTATATTCTAGGAGGAATTCTCATTTGAAGTTGACCCTAGTTTAAACTTAGCACAAAACTAAATTGACAAGGATACTTTTAATTTAACTATGTGTTAGGGGAATTATATGACCTTAGCACATATCAAATACACTCTTATACTAAATAATTACTACTAACTCTTATGACGAATGAGAAGCACATGCCCTTACTTCATATATTTTCAGTAACGACAGAACCGGTCATTATATTTCTCTTTATGTGCAGTGCTGAACAGTGCCAACCTTTACTTATCAAAGCTAATCATTGAGTGGTGGACATTTACTTGCAAGCCAAAATTGAAGCCACTAATGATGGTTGTCCCATCAATTATTCTCTAGGAGTTATGAAAAGTAAGGAATAGTCTCAAATATGGGAAATACATATCTTACAACAGTTTGATCTATAGGATTAGCACTAGTATATGTCAATTTTACAGAACCATGTTCCATACATATGTCAGTTTTTAGAGAATTTCATACGAAGGTTGTATTATAAGGAAGTAGCTTGGAAACCTTCTGCAAGTGGTATTAACTGCAACACTGATAATGCATGTATAGAGAATCCAAGCAGGAGTTCTTATGGTTATGTTTGATAAATTGATAGGGATATTTGATTTATGCTCAAGTAGAAGAAATTACTGAAGGTACAAACATACAAGAAGAGGCTAAAGCTATCCGAGAAGCAATGGTTTATTGTATGGTAGAAAATATCACTTAAATTTATTCTGAGACTGATTCTTTGTTACTGAAAAACATACTGAGTGATTAATAGAAAAATACCATGGCAAATAAGAATCATTATGGAAGACATCAAGGAAATTATGCAACTTTGTCTGGTGGTAATAGAACATATCTACATGAATGGGAACTGTTTGGCAGATTCTTTGGCTAATTAAGCTGTAGAGAATTAAGATCGATTGAAATTCAGGAGTTTTTTAGATCTTCCTAATGCAGGGAGAAAGATTCTAAATTTAGACAAGATGTTGTATCCAAATTTTAGGATTAAGGAAAAATACATCAAGTAAATTAAAGAAGACAATGGACAAGTAGTAGAATGTAGAAAATATCAAACAACAAGGTGGTAAATAGCAGTTAAAAGAATGCAGATCCAAAAATACACAACAAAGAATAAACATCATATTTATACAAGAAGAGTCTAACCAAGGATATCAATATAGGCATACACAAGCAGGAGGAGGATATCATAGGTTAAAGGGCAAGAAGAGTATCAATTACCTTTGAATGTTATTAGGATTAGAAGCTTCCAGTTCTCAAAAATTAGCAAATCAGAGTACTAAAAACTAAAATGGAATATTCAAAGAGTAAATGACAAAGATAAAGTTAACAGTCATTTCCATAGCTCACCAGAGAAGATCAACATCAACATCAACAGAGAAGAAATGAGAGTAGAGGGGAAAGTAAAGAATTAACTACCTAATGTCATATTGTGTAAAAGTTTCCTAATTGATTTGGATAGGGTCACTTTTGGGCCCAGTCTAACCAAACTACTTTTATTTTTTTTGTTTGGGTAGTTATAAAACTTCTAATTATTAAAATTCAGGGAAACCAGACCAAAAATTCAACTAGAAAAAAGCGGAAAAGACCCTCCACTATTAGGAGAAATAAAGAATTGACCAAGAACATTAAAATTTTAACCCTTAATATAGTGAGGGCAGATGGGTATCTGTAGAATCAATTTAGGGTTCAAAGTTGGGCAAAATTTGGCAATTTTGACAAGATTCATTTGAGTTAATTTCAAATTCAAATGGGAAATTTCTTCATGGCCAAGAAAATTGAGCCATGTATGTACAAATTTTATATAAAAGACAAATTAGATAGAAATTAGATGGATTTAAAGGGATTTAACCATTTGGAGAACACCTGGAGATTCTAGAGTTCTTTTGTACAATCCTTGTGCTAATGACATGATTATTGATGAAAATTTAAATGAATCCAAGAAATTTGAGGAGAATAGATGTAATCTTAGGAGAACCATACCCCAAATCTAGCTATTAAGGTGGGAGAGCCCAAGGTTATATAAGCTCTACATCAGTTCCCCATATAATTAATGTGGGAATTTTACAATAGGATCATAACAAACCATCCTGCTCTAGATCCATAATCCTCGACAGCTCTACTCTAGGTAGCTTTGAATCTACTTGTATAGGTAGCTCTTTCCCATGTTACCCTTTTCAAGCCACGTGCCCAGGAAACTTGATTGTTGTATGCTAGACATTGCTAGCCACCATTTAATACTTTAATATCAATGTCACCATCCCAGGCAAGGTAGGCATGGAGGCTGATGGTGGCTCTGATATTATTGGTAAAACCTTAGGAGAACCATACCTAAAAGCTAGCTATTAAGGTGGGAGAGCCCAAGGTTTTACAATCCTATAGTAGTTATCCATGTAATCGATGTGGGACTTTTTGCAATAGTATCATAACTGCATCATTGGTGGATCTCAAATTTTCACAGCTATCATGTTACGCTCCTAAGGTTGTGTCTGACATAAGCCTAGAATGAGGAAGTTTGTGTCAGGGGTTTCTTCAGACATGTGGAAAAAGTTCAAAGGAGAAATATTTTTTAGTTGTATAGATATTTCTAGGCTGATGGTATATGCTCAGCAGGTGGAGAAACAAAAGATAAGGGAAAGGAAAAATGAGAAATGTCAGAATAAGAGGGCTAGATTAGTTGACCATGAGGGGAGTCATAAGAGGAATGGAAAGGGTGGAAGACCTGTCTTCAAAAATAGTCATTAGGACCTATTCTGTCTTCAACTAGCACACCAGCACCATGCTCAGGAATGATTAGAAATCTAGAGCAATAGGCTTTTAGTCTTAAGGTAGTGTTGCATGAGGGTTCATAGCTTTCCCTGCCTAGAACAAGTGTTGTATGAATCATCTTGGCGAGTGTTATTAAGGTAAATAATGTTGGTATAGATGCGGTCAGTTAGGTCATATCTTCAGAGACTACCCCTCTGAAACGCAGGGGAATAAGGGAAACAAAGCTCAGTCCACTACATCATCTGCTCTAGCAGGCCGTGTTGCTCAAAAAGGTATTACTTTAGGCGTAGAAAATGGTCAAAAACTATATTTTTCCTTGTACAGTCATCAGGATAAAGAGAGTTCCCGAATATTGTTACTGGGATGTTGAGTGTCTTTTCTATTGATGTTTATGCTTTGTTAGACCCTAGATCCACTTTGTCATTTATAACCCTATATAATGCTTTGAAATTTTTAATTAGTAGCAAAGAAATCATAAATCCCTTCTCCATTTACACCCTAGTTGGTACATCTATAAGAGCCAAATGAGTTAATAAAACTTCCACTGTGTCGGCTTTTCACAGTAATACCATAGATGATTTAGTTGAGTTAGACATGGTAGACCTTGATGTTATTCTAGGCATGGACTGGTTGTATTCTAGTTATGCCTTAGTGAAGTATAGGACCTGATTATGAAATTCCAGTTTCCTAATGAGCCTATCATAGAGTTGAAGGGTAGTCCTATAGAGCATAAGGGTCATTTTATTTCATACCTTAAGGCCCAAAATTTGGTCTCAAAAGGGTGTATAAACCATCTAGTTTAAGTTAAGGATTCTAGTGTTGAAACCCCATATCTACAGTCAGTCGCTATTCTTAATAAGTTTCTAGAAGTCTTTCCTGATGATCTTCCTGGAGTCACTCCTGATAGGGAGAAAAGACTTTGGGATAGCCATTCTTCTTGATACACAACCTATCTCTATTCCTCCATATAAAATGGCTCCAGTTGAGTTGAGTAAATTAAAATATCAATAAAAAGACCTCATTGATAAGGGGTTTGTTAGACCAAATGTCTCTCCATGGGGTTCCCCAGTCCTCTTCCTATTAAAAAAAATGTTTCCCTTAGGATATTTATTGTTTACTCTTAGTTGAACAAGGTCACCATTAAAAACAAGTATTCGCTCCTTATAATTGATGACCTTTTTGACCAACTTTAGGGTGCTACTTATTTTTTGAAGATTAACCTCAGATCCAGTTACCATCATTGAAGGTTAGAGAATATGGCATTCCTAAGACAACTTTCCATACTTGGTATGGCCACTTTGAATTTTTGGTCAGGTCTTTTAGTCTAACCAATGCTCCGCATCTTTTATGGATCTCATGAACAGAGTGTTCAAGCAGTACTTAGATATGTTTGTTATTATCTTCATTGATGATACTCTGATCAATTCTCGTAGTGAGGAGGAGCATGTAAATTATCCTAGGATTGTAGTGTAGATACTCAAGGACCATAAGTTGTTTACAAAATTTTCTAAATGTGTATTTTTGTTAAAGCCTTGGTGATTTATTGGTTATATTGTGTCTGATGAGGTATATAGATTGACTCTCAAAAGATTAAGGTTGTGATGATTTGGATAAGACCTAATACCCCAAAAGATAACATGATTTTCTTAGGTTTAGCATGTTACTACATGAGATTCATAGAGGGTCTTTCATCTATTACTTTTCTATTGACTAGGTTACATCATAAATAAGCAAAATTTTAGTAGTCTGAAGCTTGTGAGAAAATCTTTTAGGAGTTGAAAACTTGCTTGACTACTACTCCAGTATTGACCCTACTAGAAGGGACAAACAGTTTTGTTATATATTATGATGATTTAAGGATTGGTGTTATTTGTGTACTGATGCAGTATGGTAAGGTTATATCTTATGCTTTTAGACAGCTTACACACATGAGAAGAACTACCCAACTCATTATCTCGAGCTAGTTACGATTGGGTTTTCATTGAAGATATGACGTCACTACCTTTATGGAGTTCATATTGATGTTTTTACATATCATAAGAGACTTTAAAATGTTTTCAGTGAGCGGGAGTTGGACCTTAGCTAGAGTATGTAAGTTGAATTGCTCAAAGATAAGACATGATCTTTCTTTATCATCTGAGGAAAGCAAATGTTGTTGTTGATGCACTTAACAAGTTGTCTATAGGAAGTACTGCTCATATTGAAGAGTGGAAGAAGGTGCTTGCAAAGGATGTCTATCGACTTGCACATTCAAGACTGAATCTTGTAGACTTCAAAAATAGTAGTATGGTAGTTTATAATGGATCTGAGTAATCTTTGGCAGATGAAGTCAAAGAGAAGAAATACAGTAATCTCTATTTGTTTTAATCGAAGGAAGAAATCATTAAGTAAAAGGTTATGGATTTTGAAATAGGGGGAGATGGAGTCTTAAGGTACCAAGGTAGATTGAGTGTTCTAGGAATTGATGGTCTGAGAGAAAGGATTATGGTATAAGCGCACAATACTAGATATTTTATCCATCCAGGCACAACCTAGATGTTTCATACATGAAAGAAGTCTATTAGTGGAACATTATGAAGAGTAACATTATAAATTTCGTGGCTAAGTGTCCTAACTATTAGCAAGTCAAGGTTGAGCACCAAAAGCCTGGTGGTAAGGCTAAAGATATAAACATTTTGGAATAAAAATAAGAGATGATAAACATGGAATTCATTATTGATTTTCTACAAACATGTCATTAGCTTGATTTTATTTAGGTAACTGTGGATAAAATGATAAAATCAGCTCACTTTTTTCCCATCAAGACAACTGATTGTAATGACCCTCCAGGCCATTCACACTATTTATACATGTTAATGATTTTTGAGCCTTTTTATGACTGCCCCAGGTCGTGTATGACTTGTTGGGACTGGTATTACGGTTACCTGGCAGTTCGTTTGACTTTTAGAGTCACTTTCCTAGGTTGAATTTTCTATTAGTCAGGTATGGCTCCTGGGCCTAAATCCCTATTAAACGGCCTTGGATACCATTTTTTACTGTCTCATCGGATTCAAAATGTCGACTTTAGGTCAGGTAGACCTTTGGTTTGGATCTTGAGGTTTTCAGACTTATTTTGGGTGATAGGCCGACTATTGGCTAAGTCAAGTCAGCCCTTGGGGTATGGGCCCTAGTTTTAGTCGTAACAACCTCTGATAGAAATTTTTACAATGCTATTAAGTCTAGAGAATCAAAATTATTTAGGTAGCATAGTTCGTTTAATTGCTCGGGACTCCAGATCGATCCCAGATACATAGTCAAAATTGCCTGGACTTAGCCATTTTTGGCATTAGCCATGCGCTTAAGCAGCCATAGGGACGCCTTACCTGTAGGTGCTTAAGTGGCCCTAGATTCTCTTTAGAGTCCAAGGCATGCTAGGCCAAGGCGCTTTAGTGGCCAATGGTATGTCTAAAGCATCCATAGGCACCTAAGTGACCCTTGGCTCTACTTTAGTTGCCAAGTGGTGGAAGCGGTGGAGCGCTTAAGTGGCCACTTATGGTGCTCTAGCGCTAGGCGTTTAAACGGCCATAAGGGCGATTTAGCGCCAGCTGCCTTGGCTATATATAAACATTTCACCTTCTCTCTCATGTTTAAATGGCCAAAGTCCATAGAAGCACTATTTCAGATCTTCAAGCTCTTATATAAGCTTGTATAGCAAGGTCCAAGCTTGGACACTTACATATTTGAATTCGTAGTTTCGTTCTCAACATATTGATGGTATGTTTTCCCGGTTTTATGGTCATTTAAGTTTCTATTGGATTTGTTGGAATTGTTATTTGTATTCGAGTTGTGCATTGAGCTCAAATGATAAGTTGTCCGTCATTTTTTGACCTAGTGACATATGGGTATCAATAGTCATGTTTTGACATATAGTTTATTATTTTGATAGCGTGGCAACAATTGGAGGCCTCTCGGAAAGGGAAGGCTCCAGCTTAGCGGGTTCTTTGGCAGGCTTATGGCCACATCCAGGTAGGCTAGGTTTCCTTTACACTTAGATTGGGCTTATGTGTGATATATGTATGCTATTGTGTTGGAAGTTTGGGTTGGTATTATAGGCTTGGTGGTAGTTTACTGTGATTTAGGCCTTTTAGGCCGGATAGGGCTATTTGGACATATTCCAGGCTCGTTATCCTCGTGGTAAACCACAGATAACCTATTATGGGTCGGATAGTATTGTTATTATTGTTGTTGGTTGGGGAATTTTATTGTTGGACCTTAGTCCAGGCTTAGACAGACTTAGACAGGTATAACTAGACTTGGTTTTTGGGACCCAGTAGTGGGCCTCATTACCTTTTTTGCTGACTTATTAGAACATTGACATCTTTGGGCTTAGTCAAGGCCTAGTATGACCTGTTAGGCATATGAAGGGATTGAGTCATCCCGATTATACCAGGTTGGCCTATTTAGCCTTTTAGTCCCTGATAGCGCCGAACTTAATTAGGATTGTTGGTCTTGGCTTAGAATGGGGACTCGCCTTGTCATGAGCTACTCTAGATACCTGGACTAACTTAGATATTGCATTATAGTAGACTATGGACCTAGGAGGACTAGGGGACTTACATTGTAGCAGATGATGGGTTAGCTCCTTTACCTATATTTCAGCTTTGGCCTAGGACTAGCATTTTCCCCGTTTATTGGTTATGATGCGACATGGGGCCCTATTCAAGTTACTAGTTATGATGAGTTTTGGTTTGAGTCCACCTACTAATTCAAGTATGATGATGTTGGTTATTGACTATTGGGTGTCTTGGTTCTACTCTGGCCTCGAATTATGGTGCACTATGAGTTCTGGTACTAGGTACCGTGATTATGATGTTGTTGTTCTCTGAGTTTGAGTTTGATTTTGTAGCTATGATATATATGTGACCTATTGTTACTACCCACTGTGTCCGATTTAATTCCCGCATCTGGCCTCGTGTTATTATCCATTTACGCCAGTTCAAACCCGGTGCGAACTATTGGCAATTCTGATTACTGGATACTGGTACAACTTCAAGACACTGGGGACTATGCATTTACTATTCTTGCGTAGCCCACCAATTTATGGGGGCCAGGCTGAGTATTGTATTCTTTCGTGTGCCCAACGGGCTTATGGGGGCCTAGTTGGGTTATGTTTGACATATGTGTTTGGAACGTAGTTACTTACTTATTATTCAGTATCATATTTGCTTATCAGTTATACCCAGACTTAGCATTCACCCCCATTCTTCAGCTTGTTTATGTTACATTGAGCTTAGTCGGCTGATGCCGCCTACTGAGTACCCGTTGCCCTGGTACTCATACTGTACTTCTGTATCTTTTCCCAATACAGATCCAAGCACTAACCAACGACTGTGACATGACTCTCTTCTCAGCACTGATTTTGGAGCAGGGAAAGCTTACTGACATCTGAGGTAGATCCAACTCCTCTATAATGTATAGTTTTTTGGATCCAACACTTTGTATATATATTGTGTATATTTGGTTTTGTCTTGTATTCTGGATATGTTTAGTAGTGGCTCGAGTACTAACCTCACCAGGTCTTGGGAAGGGTTTTAGATCTATATACTGTCCTCTTCCTTTTTATCCTGTTATGTATACTTTCTTTGTCTTTACATTCGTAGCATATTGATGCTAGTAGTTTTGCTTCATCTCTTTTCTTATGAGATCCTGCCTATTGGCCCGTCGCTTCTAGCCTTGGGATATGGCTTGGCTTGCCTACTGGTGGTTTTTTGTAGGCACCATTATGACTCAGAAATTGAGTCGTGACAACTTGGTATCAGAACCTAGGTTTTATAGGTAGTGTCAGTATATGAGCCAATGTGTAGTAGAGTTCGGCAGATCGGTACTGGGATACCTGTATCCTATCTTTGGGAGAGTACAAAGCATTTTTAGGGTATAGTTTCATTCCTTGATTCATGTCCGTACGACAGAGTCAGTGTTGGTTTCTGATCCTTATTTAGTTCACTCTTTCCACAGATGGCTAGGACTCATTGCATAAGAGTTGTGGAGCAAGACCCCGAGCCTGCAATGAGAGTTCCGGTCAGGGGATGAGGTTGACACAAAGGTTGGGGGGAGGACCAAGCAGTAGCCACAGGTCTAGATTAGACCATAGATCCATTAACTGATCTCGTTGTAGCCCCAGATGTTCCCCCGTCATAGTAATTGGTGGGCTAGGGGGCAGCCCAGGCTCCACCTGGATTTATTGATGCTTCAGTGCTCTGAGGTACATTGGTACAATTGCTGGGATTAGTTGGAGGTCCACCTATTAAGGTAGTATAGCCAGCCATACAGAGAGTTGGTGTTGGGGCGTAGCCTGCAGCTGCAGCACCCAGAGTTGGGGTTCCACCTGTACCGATAGTAGTATAGCCAATTATGTCTGCTGAGGAGCAGAATATGTTGATTCACTTTATGAGATTACCTCGACCGAGATTTACGGGTACTCTAGGAGAGGACACATGAGTTCTTATCTAGCTGTGAGAAAAAGCTGAGGAATTTGGGATTAGTGGAGTCGCACGGGGTAGATTTTGTTGCTTATAAGTTGGATACAATCATGAGGAGATGGTGTAGAGGTTATCTTGACTCTAGTCCAGCTGGATCTCAACCCGTTACATAGGCACAATTCTCTGAGGTATTCTTGGGGAAGTATATGCCCCGCATCATGCATGAACATCTTCGAGATGAGTTTTCCATGTTGAGCCAGGGGTCTATGATAGTAGTTGAGTATGAGGCTAGATTTCATGACTTATCCAGTCATGCTACGATTATCCTACCTGATGAGTATGACAGGATCAGATGTTTTGTTAGGGGATTTCTGTTACCACTTCGCAGAGCTACATAGAGTTTAGTGACTTTGGGGAAGTCATTTGTTGAGATAGCTGAGCATGTATATTCGATCGACGAGATGGATCTAGAGGCCTAAGGGGGTAGCTATAAGAGACCCCAATTCCAAGGTAGTTACAGTTGCAGTCACAATAATTCATAGTTCATAGGTCATGGGTTTCAAGATATGTACCCTCAGTAGTAGCAGCAGTCTTTTTAGTAATAGGGTCAGCCTAGTAGGCTCGTATAGTCAGCGTTGCAGATTTCTTATAGGGTTCAGCTGCCTATAGTGGTTCTAGAAGTCAGCGTCAGGGACGTGGTCAGTCCAATTCATCAACTAGAGGTGGTCATACCTGATCAGTTGGATCTTCTAGGCCGAGCATGGAGACAGGAGCATGTTTTACCTATGGGGTTGTCAGTCATTTTGTGCATGAGTGTTCTTAGCGCAAGGCGATTGAGACTTCAGTTTAGACGGCACATCCCATTAGATCTATACCCCCAATAGGCAGAGGTCGTGTACAGGATCGTTGAGGTAGTCCCCAGGGTTCTCGAGGTAGAGTACAAGAAGGTCGGATTGGTGGTCCAGCTGGTACTCTGACTAGTGATAGCCAGAGTCAGTTGTATGCCATTCCGATAAGGCCGGAGGCTGAGGCTTTTGATGTGGTGATTACAGGTATGATTTTCGTATGCCATCAGATAGCTTCTGTATTATTTAATCCCAGATCCATATTTTCTTATGTATTTACTTATTATGCACCACCGTTAGGTTTATGTTCTCAGTTATTATATTTGCCCTTACGTGTATCTATCTACCCCCATTGGTGATTCCTTAGTAGTGGATCAGGTATATAGATCTTGTCTATGACTATTCAAGAGTTTGAGACTCAGGTTGATTTTATTGTATTGGCCATGGTAGACTTTGATGTGATTCTGGGTATGGACTGGTTGTATTTTCATTATGCAGTCTTAGATTGCTTTTCCAAGACAGTTACCTTAGCCATGCCTGGTACACCTCTGGTGGTATGGCAGGGTTCTATTTGCCTCACACCAATGGGGATTATTTCTTACGTTCGGGCTCATATATTGATATTGAGGGGATATGATTCAGTCCTTGCTTGTGTTAAGGATGCTAGTATTGATATTCCGTCGCTTGACTCCGTCCCTTTTATTCGTGAGTTGCTTGATGTATTCCCAACTGACCTACCTGGCCTTCCTCCTGAGCGTGACATAAGAGATTATTATTGACCTCAAGTCGGGTACCTGACCTCTTTCTATGGCTTCATATCGTATGGCTCCTACTGAGTTGAGAGAGTTGAGTAGTTAGCTCCAGGACCTTCTGGGGAAGGGCTTTATCAGGTCGAGTGTGTAACCTTGGGGTGCTCCCATTCTATTCATAAAGAAGAAAGATGGGTCTATGCGTATGTGTATCAATTGCAGGCAGCTGAACAGGGTGACAGTGAAGAATAAGTACCCTATGCCTCGTATCGATGATTTCTTTGATCAGCTATAGGGTGAAGCAGTGTTCTCTCAAATATATCTGAGATCTGTTTACCATAAGTTAAGAGTTAGAGTTGTATACATCCCTACGATAACCTTTTAGACATGTTACGACCACTATATGAGTTCTTGGTGAGGTCCTTTGGATTGACTAATGCCCAGAAAGCCCTCATGGATTTGATGAATCATGTATTTAGGTCGTACTTGGACTCCTTTGTGATTGTGTTCATAGACAACATTTTGGTTTATCCGAGTAATAGTGAGGAGCACGAGCAGCATTTGAGGATTGTGCTCCACACTTTGAGAAATCTTTGGCTTTATGCCAAATTTTTGAAATGTGAGTTTTGGCTTGAGTCTGTAGCTTTCTTGGGGCATGTTATATCTATACATGATATCATTGTAGACCCAGCGAAGAATAAAGCTATTCGAGGTTGGGCTAGGCCTACGTCGCCAACTGAGGTTCACAGTTTTATTGAGTTGGCCAGGTATTACAAATGATTTTTTGAGGGTTTCTCATCCATTGCAGCTCCTATTACTAGATTAACTAGGAGTAAGGTTCTATTTTAATGGTTTGAGGGTTATGAGATGAGCTTTCTAATGTCAAGGACTGACTTACTTTCGCTCATGTGTTGACTCTTCCATTTAAGGGTGAGGGTTTTACTGTCTACTGTAACACTTTTGGTGTCGGCTTGGGTTGTGTTCTGATACAACGAGGTCGCGTGATTGCTTATGCATCGATACAAGTAAAGGTGCACGAGCATAATTACCCTACTTATGACTTAAAGTTGGTAGCAGTAGTATTTGCATTCAGAATTTGGAGGTACTATCTGTACGGGGTTCATTTGATAGTTTATCCTTTATTCCAGTCTCTCAGCCGCCATTGGCTTTGGACATTCGATCCTTAGCTAATTCAATGGTGCGTTTGGATATCTTTGAGCTCATGAGGATCATTGCTTATGTTGGGGCGAGGTCTACTTTGTTAGAGCAGATTCAGAGATGACAGTTTGAGGATAGTGAACTTTGTGGTCTTTGAGAGCGGGTAGTGAGAGGTGAGTCCAAGAGGGCTACTTTTGGTTTTGATGATGTAGATATAATGGTCATGTGTGTTTCCAAGGGTTGGAGACTTGATTCCTTTAATTTTATGTGAGGCACAAAGTTCCAGATACTCTATTCAACCTGGGAGAGCTAAGATGTATTAAGATCTGAGGCAGCACTACTAGTGGAGTGGTATACGGAGAGATATTTCTGAGTTAGTGGCTCGATGCTTGTGTTTTCAGCAAGTAAAGGCCTAGCACCAGAGACCTGGTGGTCTGCTTTAGAAGTTGCCCATTCCCGAGTGGAAGTGGGAGCAAGTCACTATGGATTTCATTGATGGATTACCTCACACGTCCCGCGATTTTGATAGTATTTGGGTCGTTATAGACCGGTTGACTAAAATGGCACATTTTATCTCTATTCGATTTTCCTACAGTGTTGAAAGGTTAGCTCGTGTATATATTTAAGAGGTGGTTTACCTACATGGAGTGCCAGCATCAATTATCTTAGACCAAGGGTCTTAGTTTACCTCTAATTTTTGGCGGACTTTCGAGGAGGGGTTGGGCACTCAAGTGGACCTCAGTACTGCGTTTCACCCTCAAACCAATGGATAGTCAAAGCGGACTATTCAGGTATTAGAAAATATTCTCCAGGTTTGTGTGTTAGACTTTGGGGCACTATGGGATAAGTTCTTGCCTTTAGCAGAATTTGTATATAATAATAGTTTCCACTCTAGCATTCAGATGGCTCCATTTGAGGATTTGTATGGTAGACGTGTTGGTCCCAGTTGGTTTGTTTGAAACTTCGGAGTTTAGTCCTCATAGCAAAAATTTACTCCGTGAATCTTTGGACCGAGTTTGGGTAATTCAGGACAGGCTACGGACAGCTCAGAGTAGACAGAGGAGTTATGCTGACCATAGATATCGTTCATTGAGATTAAGATTTATTGATAGAGTCTTGTTACGAGTATCTCCCATGAAGGGCGTGATGAGATTCGGCAAGTGGGGCAAGCTAAGCCCTAGATATATTTGACCCTTTGAGATTCTGTGGGCAATTGGGGAGGTAGCATATGTGTTAGCTTTACCTTTGGCATTTTTAGCTATTCACCCAGTGTTTCATGTTTCTATGTTGCGACAGTACATTCCAAATAAGTCACATGTGCTATAGTGGGACTCGATTCAATTAGACAAGAAGTTAGCATATGTAGAGGAACCAGTGTCTATTCTGGTCAAAAATGTCAGACGATTGCTCTCTCGAGACATTCCAGAGGTTAGGGTATAGTGACATCACCATCCAGTTGAGGATGACACTTGGAAGCTTGAGTGTGATATGCGAGCCCAGTATCCCTACTTGTTCACGTTTTTAGGTATGCGCTTATTCGTTACTTTTGCGGACTAAAGTCACTTATAGTAGTGGATACTGTAATAAACCTCTAGGTCATTCCCAATGTTTATGAGTGTTTACGATGTATAGAGCATTTCCATGACTTTCCCAGGTCGTGTATGACTTGCTGGGACTGGTAGCATGATTACCTGGTAGTTTGTTTGATTTTTAGAGTCACTTTCCTATGTTGAATTTTTTGGTAGTTAGGTATGGATCCCAGGCCAAAACCCCTATTAAACGGCCTCGGATGCCATTTCTGACAGTCTCATTGGATCTGAAATGTCGACTTTTGGTTAGGTAGACCTTTGGTTTGGGTCTTGTGTTCCCAAACTTGTTTTGGGTGATAGGCCGACTATTGGCTAAGTCGAGTCAGCCCTTGGGGCGTGGGCCCCAATTTTAGTCGGAACGACCTATGATGGAAATTCTAATAGAGCTATTGAGTCTGGAGCATCGAAATTAGTTGGGTAGCATAGTTATTTTGCGTGCACAGGACTCCGGATCAATCCCAAACACATAGTCAAAATTGCCCAAACTTAGCCATTTTTGGCATTGGTCATGCGCTTAAGCGGCCATAGGCGCGACATAGAGCTAGGCATATAAGCGATCGTATGCGTACTTTTTCTTCCAAGACAGGCTAGTCCAAGGCACTTTAGAGCCAACTGCATTAGCTATATATAAACATTTCACCTTCTCTCTCATGTTTAAACGACCAAAGTCCATAGAAGCACCATTTTTAGAGCTTTAAGCTCTTATTTAAGCTTGTACATTTTCCTGGTTTTACGGTCGTTTATGTTTCTATTGGATTTGTTGGTATTGTTATCGGTATTTGAGCTGTGAATTAAGCTCAGATGATAAGATAGATGTTGTGACTAATGGTCACGGTGAAATTTGGGATGTTGTGACTGTTTCGATTTGGTAGATTCTGCAAGTAGGCGCCATATGAGTTGTTAAATTATTTTTTGACCTTGTGACATATGGGTATCAATAGATATGTTTTAACATAGATTTTATCATTTTGATAGTGTGGCAGGAATTGGAGGCCTCTCGGAAGGGCAAGGCTACAGCTTAGCGTGTTCTTTGGCAGGCTTACCGCAGTATCCAAGTAGGCTAGGTTTCCTTTATACTTAGATTGGGCTTATGTGTGATATATGTATGCAATTTTGCTGGTGTTATGGGCTAGTATTATAGGCTTGTTGGTGGTTTGCTGTGATTTAGGCCTTTTAGGCCGGATAGGGCTATTCGGACACATTCCAGGCCCGTTATCCTTGTGGTACACTACAGATGACCTATTTGAGGTCGAATAGTCTTGTTGTTATTGTTTCTGGTTGGGGAATGTTAGTATTGGACCTTATTCCAGGCTTAGACAGACTTAGCACAGAGTTATACAGGTATAACTAGACTTGGTTTTCGAGACCCGGTAGTAGGCCGCATTACCTTTTTTCTGACTTATCAGAACTTTGACATCTTCAGGCTTATTCAAGGCCTAGTATGACTTTTTAGACTTGTGACGGTATAGATTCACCCCTATTATACCCGGTTGTCCTGTTTATCCTTTTAGTCCCTGATAGCATCGCACTTGATCGGGATTGTTGGTCATGGCTTAGAATTGGGACCCACCTTGCCATGAGAAACTCTAGATACCCGAACTGACTTAGATATTGCATGATAGTATACTATGGACCTAGGATGAACCGGTTACTTAACTTGTAGCAGATGATGGGTTAGCTCCTTTACCTATTTTTCGACTTCGACCTGGGACTATCATGTTCCTCATTTGTTGGTTATGATGCGATATTGGGATCTGTTCTAGTTATTGGTTATAATGAGTTTTGTCTTTAGTACGACTACTTATTCTGGTATGATGACATTTGTTATTGACTATTGGGTGTCCCGATTTGAGTCTGGCCCCGAATTGTGGTGTACTATGAGTTCTGGTACTGGGTACCATGATTACTATACTATTTTTCTCTGAGTTTTGGTTCGAGTTTGGAAGTTTTAATATATATGTGGCCTATTGTTAGGATCTACTGTGTCCATTTTGATTCCAGCGTCTGGCCTCTTGTTATTACCCATAGGTGCCGGTTCAAGCCCGGTGCACCCTATTGGCTATTGTGATTACTTGATACTAGTACAGCTTTGAGATACTGGAGACTATACATTTACTATTCTTGTGTGTCCCACCAGTTTATGGGGGCCAAGCTGGGTATTGTATTCTTTCGTGTGCCCAGCGGGCTTATTGGGGGCCCAGTTGGGTTATGTTTGACTTATGTGATTATTGCACAGTTACTTATTTATTATTAAGTATCGCATTTTTTTATGAGTTATACCCTAACTTACCATGAACCTCCATATTTCAGCTTGTTTATGTTACATTGAGCTCAGTCAGCCGATGATGCCTACTGAGTACCCATTGCCCCAGTACTCCTACTGCGCTTCTGCATCTTTTCTCGTTGCAGATCCAGGCGCTAGCTAACAATCGTGAAGTGACTCTCTTCTTAGCACTGATTTTGGAGTAGGGAAATCTTACTGATGTCCATGGAAGATCCCACTCCATCTTTGATGTATAGTCTTTTGGATCCGAGACTGTTGTATATATGTTGTGTATATTAGGTTTCTGTCTTGTATTTTGGATATGTCTAGTAGTGGTTCATGTACTGACCTCACTAGGTCTTGGGAGGGGTTTTAGAGTTATATACTGTCCTCTTTCTTTTTGTCCCGGTATGTATACTTCCTTTGTCTTTATGTTCATAGCATGTTGTTGGTTGTAGTTTTATTTCATCTCCTTTCTTATGCGATCCCGCCTTTTGGCCCATCACTTCTCGTCCCAGGCTAGGTCTTACCTTGCCTATTAGTTATTTTCGGTAGGCGCAATCATGACTCAAAAATTGGGTTGTGACACTGATACAGTCAAGGTTTATGCTAGGTTGTGTATTTGCAAATTAGTATAACTTTATGGGATTCCTCTCTCCATTATTTCTAATAGGGGTGGTCAGTTCACAACTCACGTTTGGAAGTCAATTTAGTGGGGCTAAGGTACAAGGATGAACCTTAGTACCACTTTTCCTTCGTAAACTAATGGGTAGGTAGAGCTTACTATTCAGAATCTTGAGGATATGTTGAGAACTTTTGCTATTGACATTTAAGGTAATCCGGATGACCACCTACCTCTCATTGAGTTTGCATACAATAATAGTTACCACTCTATGATACAGATAGCCTCATTTGAGGCTCTTTATGGGTGGAGATGTTGGTTAGTTTGAAGTCAGTGAAGATGCATTGATAGGGAGAAACTTAGTTCATCAATCCATGGATAAGTTCAAGCTAATTCGAGAGTGAATGAAGACCACTCAAATCGGCAAAAATCATACTCAGATGTGAGGCGAAGAGGCTTAGAGTTTGAAATAGATGATTGAGTCTTCTTGAAGGTGTCACCGATGAAGGTTATCATTAGTTTTTGTAAAAATAGAGAAGCTTATTCCCCGCTTCATTGGTCCCTACTGATTTGTGAATTGGATGGGGAAAGTAGCTTATGAGTTGGAGTTACCCATGGAGTTGGCATCTGTACATCCTATTTTTCTTGAATCTATGCTAAAGAAGTCTATTGGCAATCCTTCACACATTGTTCCTATATAAAGTGTTGGGATGAAATACCATTTATCATATGAAGAGGTTCCAATTGAGATTCTTGATCGATAGGTTTGAAAGTTAAGGTCCAAAGAGTTTGCATCGGTCAAAATCTTATGGAGGAATCAATTGATTAAAAAACCTATATTGAAAGTCAAAGAAGATATGGAGGCTAGGTACCTATACCTATTCACTCCTTCAGATAATAACATTTAAGGTAATAGTCCTCTCCCTATAGTAACTCCTAGAATCTCTTATTCATGTATGTCTTACTTTAGTCTCTGCACTTATGTTCATGCTCATGTACTCCCTAGTTGAGCCTCAAAGTTGTGTTTTAATAAAGTCTAATTTCTGTTAGTAATCATAGTTTAGATAGACCAAGGAAATATTTGTGGACTCCGTTCGTAAGTTCATTCTAACTTTGACCTACATTTGAGGGCGAATGAACCAACGGGGGAGGTATTATAAAACCTCAAAAATTTGAGTTAATATCTGAACTGTTCTACATGTTTAACTACACCCAAAATTGGTGAAATTTCCACCTTGCCTAGGTGTTAATATCAATTCACTAATGTGGGAAGAGCATTGGATATGAATTAAGATCTTAGGGAACCGATAGCACAAAGTTGAGTTGAAAGCTTCTTTATCGATTGAGTTTCCGTATACATTTTACTTGGGTAAAATTAAAACATGCCCAAGACCGTTCTTCTTTCCAATGCTACTGATTGTTTGTTAATTCAATTTAGAAGTAGAAAGTTATAGCCGTTTAATCAAAAGGTAGCAGTGCTCGAAAGTTTTTCAAGCTTAAGTGTGATTCGCAAAACTGTTATGTGATACACATAATTAGCTAGCAAAATATGTCTGAAATTTTTAGAAAATTGTCCAGAAGTGCGATTTGAAGCTATAGTTATATTATCCATACCCTAGTTATGCGAGCTCACCTCTACCTCAAATAATTGGCCAATAGGATTTATTAAAAGGTCATTTTTCCAATATTTTCCACTTTATCTATCTTTCCCATTTAATCTACGTTGGTTTCTCTCCTATCCTCATCCATCATCATCAAGGTAAATCTTTCTCATGAATTTCCCCCAAATTTAGTTAGTTCTATCATTCAATTATGAATTTCTAATATTCCACTACATAACCTTAGGGTTTTCATGAAAAGTTCAATCAAGATTCCGAGAATTGAATTCTTGGAACTTGTTCCTCAAACTAAGGATCTTCCATGACTTATTGGGAAGAAATTATGGTACATAAGAATTCAGTGAGGAAAATTCTTTCATTCTCACGACATGATTTCAAAGTTATGATAGAAGTTCAAAGATAGGGTTTTAACCCCATGATTTATAAATTCCTTATTTTTTAGTCTTGGGTTGATTTTGTCGATGGCTAACCTTGAAAAGCTTTTGCAAGATAGGAAATTTGATGTTTTCTCTAAGCCCTTGATAACTTAGCATGTGTTTGAATGAGTTATGCATAAAAGATGTTTACTACGTACTTCTCTTCAAAATTCAAGGTATGATCTTTATGGAATTTCCTTGTACTTATGTCACAAAGCATGTTTAAAGAAATTTAGTCATTTTAAATTTCAAAAAGATTGAGTATTGACTCATAGAAGAAGTTATCTTGAACAAAGTTTCTTACCATGCTTTTAGATAGATTTTACATTAGAATTTTTATGAGGATACATGATTCTAAATATAGCATTGGGAGGATTATTTAGCACCGAGAGGACGTGGGTGAAAATAACTCATGTCCCATTAATATGTTGCCAACATCGGATTGAGGATAGAACCTCAAGTCGGGGACTCCTCTTAGCACAAGATGCTCATTAGTGGATCCACAGATAGATAAATATATATATATATATAGGGTATAGAGACTCTCTCTCTCTCTCTATATATATATATATATATATATCATGTCCCATTAATATGTTGCCAACATCGGATTGAGGATAGAACCTCAAGTCGGGGACTCCTCTTAGCACAAGATGCTCATTAGTGGATCCACAGATAGATAAATATATATATATATATATAGGGTATAGAGACTCTCTCTCTCTCTCTCTCTCTATATATATATATATATATATATATATATATATATATATATATATATATAGAGAGAGAGAGAGAGAGAGAGAGAGAGACAGAGAGAGAGAGAGTCTCTATACCCTAGCAAGGTTTAGAACAGCCTACCCAATCCAGATAGAGGTTGGCCATCCTGAGCTCACATGATGTATACTGGTTGTAAGAAACTCCAAACTTTATGTCATTTCATATTTTTGAATTGATTTAAACATTTGTAGAGTCTGAGATATGATGATCATTTATAGATATGTAACTATAGATATGTATACAATTTTGAGTCAAAGATATAATCTTATATGTCAAATATGAAAATTTACGTTGAAGTATTTTCTCTAATGCTTTATATTGATTTCCTTTTTATTTCTAGTCAATTTCTATGTAGTGATCTTGCACAGTTTTAATGCATTATGGTCATATTGTACTTATTCTGCTTAGATCTTATCTTATAAACAAATACATTCCATTGTATTGACCACTACTTTGGTTCTAAATCCTTTTATAATATAGATTATGGTGTCCATAGTTAGGCTCATGGTTAGATGTTCCATTAGTACCTCACACTAAGTAGTTGGTGAGTTCTTTTATCATCCATGTGATTTGAAGTGGTCCCTAGGTTTAGTTCAACTCCTTTTTATTGATAATTGTTTTAAGGATAGCCAGTTGCCTTGTCCCAACAAACTTATTTCATTTTAGTATTAGATGCTTCATTAGACAATAGTATGAAGTAGTTGGCAGTATTTCGTATGTTTTCAATTATATGATCTATAATATTGTTTCTTAAAAAATAATTGCCCATGCTTGTTGTGTTTCATAGATTCTGCTTCAGTTTTAAGATTTATATTGTTCTATAGATATGCTATATCAAGGGTCCAGTTGGGAGTACTTGTGGTTCCTAGTGTTAGTCACAACTAGGGTGTAGACTAGAGTTATGACAGCTCTGGCCGAAGCTAACAATAGGTTATTCGAGCTCCGTGATCAGTTTGTGCTCTAGAATGATGAGCTTAAGGCCTCTATCAAGAGATGAAATAAATCCATCGAGAGGGCAGATCAAGCTGACCAGGAGGGGTCACAACTGTTTTCTTAGTTGAAAAAGAGCGTTGATTAAGCTGCAGTTGCTAAGGCAGAAGTAGACTTTAATAAGGGCTAGGTCAAGTAACTTTGTTAGGCCAAGGAGTCCTTATATAAGAAGAAGAATAAAATCAAGTCATTCCAGGAAATTTTAGGGAAAAGCAGGGTTAGGCGCTGTACCATGAAGCATTGCCTCTTAACCCTTTAGTGGAGTACCATCTCGAAAGATTGATTAAAACTTCTTGAGAGGACTTTTGTTGAACCTTCTGTGGTTGAAAGGGATATCTATCCCACTCAAGTTTCTAATGTTCTAGCTAACTGTCCTCTTTTAGATCTAGCCAAAATTCCTTCTTTTTCCTATGACATATCGGAGGAAAGCGACTTGGGGGAGCCCCAAAGTTCATTTTTTGAGTCATCTTAAGAGTTCTTTTATGTATATATATATTTTTTTCCTCTCTTTCGTGTAAATACTGCCCTTGGGTTTATTTTGCCTTTTTGTGAACAAGACTTTCATTTGCATGAGATTGTAGCACATTTGTTTAGCTTTTGTTTGTTGTATAATTGTCGAAATCTTTAACTCAATTTTTAGAGGTTTTTCAAGATGTTGTAATCTGTCTTTTGTAAAGAAGTTTTGGAATGACGGTCGAAGGTAGTTACCAATTCTTTTGTATTATAGTACTCGTTTTGAATCCATTTACTTTTTGGGGAGTGTGGGTCTGCCAGGCAAGCAAGAAATATTTTCTTATATATATATATACACATTTATTTTGGATGAGTTAATACATGGTCCATTTTTCACATGATAGTAATTTTCGACATTCTTATAAGTTAGGAAATCTCCTAATTATGTCAAATACGAAGTTTTAAAACAATTTTGAGTCCACTTATCAATTTCATTTGAACTATATATGAAAAGGGTTTTTCCAGAACATAAGAACAGAAATATAACATAAGAGTTAAAATCTTCAATTAATGATAACTCTCTAATACATAAGGTGTCTACCGATGCTTTTACTACTAGTCAGGTTAAATACCCTTTGAGACGAATGTATGCTCATGTTGGAATAGTTGGGCTTGCTAGGCAGTCCCTAGTTTGCTACTTTTGGAGCCTCAAATTGACAGTCTCTAGCATTGGGCATTTAGGGTATCAGTGTCTTGAACTCGTTCGAACCCATCCTCCCAACACGCTTGGTTCATACCTCATTAATAACCTTCCCAAAAAAACATCATTGGGACAAAAAATATTCAAAAGAAAAAATAGTGTAGCACATATTATTTTAAAAGAGGGAGTCAATTGATTGCTAATACTTTCAGTAGTATCTTTTCAAATAGTTGACATTTAGGTATTTATTGTTGGTTACCACTTTGTACGGTCATTTGATACGCACCCTTCCTAGTTATATCAGTTAGTTTATAATTACTCTCCTACCTAGGTCCTAACTTCCCTTCATTCTCCTACCCAGGTCCCAACTTTCCTTCATTTGAGTTTTGATGTCACGACCCAAAATCCCATTCGGGCCGGACTGGCACCCGAAGCCGATAAGGCCCGAGAGAACCAATCTTTGCTCATGTCCATTCATATGCATATTCTCATGTGAACATCATTATGTCTCGTTATGAATAGCCTACTATATCATGCAACTACACGGAAGACATGAATTTGGTAACATATGCCATATATATACATATATAAATAAAACTTGGCCGTTGGGGCCATTACGTCGAATCTGAACGTACATCTTATATCCATACACCCACATATATCTACAAAGCCTCTAACAGATACCTCTATGAGACCAACTTAAAGTCGGGACAAATTCCCGCTTTATACTATCTTTACAACATCAAAATGAATATACAACTATGACCTAGAAAGCTACAAACCAAGTGGAGCTCACCAAAACTCTGCAACTGATCCACAGTCTACTGAGGAGGTCTACTAATGCCTGCACCTGCAAAATGTTAGGTAAGTCCCCCGAGGGGGTCAGTATGAAGAATGTACTGAGTATGTAAGGCTCATAAGAAATAATATCATACATGAGAATATCAATAGAATAAAATATGAGAGAATATTCAATGTGGATATCATCATTCTAAATGGGGAAACATGCATATCGTCTCTGTTCTTGTTATTTTGGATTACTTACTTAGATTCTCATTACTCATATAATATCTTTTATGCAAGAAAAATTTTCCTTTACTCAAGAGACTTACCTCCAGGGGTTTTCTATTCCAAAAATTCTTCTATTCACGAGTTTTGAATTAATCACATAACGTACATCCACTCTATTGGGGGAATTAACTTATATGTACACCTTTCTTTATTTCATACTTTTGAGAGATTGATACTTTAAGTATCAAGATATTATTGGAAACACACATATATGCATTACCTCTTCGCGTTACTTCTTCTCTTTACTTTTGTCAATCATTAACCGTATACTGCTTGGGCCCAACTGATCAGTGGGAAATTAATAATATCATCATGCAGGTGTTCATTTCACCCTATGGATATTAGGAATAGACATCATGCAGGTGTTCATTGCACCCCATGGATATTAGGAATAGACATCATGCAGGTGTGTTCTTTCACCCCATGGATATTAGGACTAGACATCATGCAGGTGGGTTCTTTCACCCCATGGATATTAGGAATAAACATCATGCAGGTGTGTTCTTTCACCCCATGGATATACTCATAATTATACCTTACTTCATTCTTTAACTTTTATGAGATTGGTACCTTTACTTGTGAGAGATTGATATGCTCACTTATGAGAGATTAATATAATTACTTATGAGAGATTGATATATTAGCTCACACTTCACCTCCTTCACTATTCTTATAAGATCTTATATAAATAAGCATGACACCGGGCCTCCACCTTTGGTAGGATATAACAAAGAACATAGCATAATATTGGGATTTTCCATATTGAATTTATACCTTATAGAATGTGACACATACCTAATGAAACATATAGTAACCAAGCGCCTTACTTCTTTACAATCTTATACCCTTTACCTAGTTATGAGAGTGACACACTAGAGATCATGACATTAAAGCACACAGTTATATACACATTTCACTTCACTCATTTAACTCATGAGATTGACATCTTCACTTATGAGGAATAATTACACTACCTTGTACATCACCTCTCTTATTACTCTTATGAGAATGGTACTAAGATGATCCTCACACTATAGGATTTGGAACATTAAAAATGATTGGAAAATGCTTTTCAAGAATAAATAAATTCTCTTACATTGTTACCCTCGTGAGATAGTTCTTTTAGGAATTACAACGTTATGACATCTTTGGAACTTCAATCAATGAACAAGAAATAAGTGAATCATAATTCAGCTAAGAATAGGGCACATATGAATACCAATATACGTCACCCTGAATTGATATACTTCAAACCTCTCGGAATTGAAACAAGTCCAATGTCAATAGGAACAATATGTTGTAGAAGGATACGGAAAGAGTAACCTTACATACCTTGTATTCTCAATACGATTCTACAATCTTAAGTGTGCATACAATAGTCCCACTCCGTCCTTGTGATTTTCTCTACAACACAAGTTCATAACAAAACCAACATTAACCACCAATTACCTTACAATGGCATACAATAACAATAAGTCACATGTTTAGCTTTAACATGTCATTTCCCCCTTGACAATACCATTTATGAAATCATCATACCAATAATCTCACAATATTCCATACATTGACCAACACATGATAACCAATAGCATGTCACACCAAGCTCATCTTTTACACTTCTCCATCACCACCACATCACAATTCTTCCATCAAATTACTTCAATACACCTCACAACAACAAATCGGCCAAAATCCCATAATTTATACTTATAGAAAAATAACATGTTTAGGACCATAATAACACCATACATGTTGTTATTTCATCCATACCATGCTCTTTCATCTAAACCACAAGTCATAATTCAAGTTTAAATTCCATAGATGGCACATCTTTTACAAAAACACAAAGTGCCATGTTCAACACTTTCAAGCATAACCAACATGATCTACATACTCTCCCATGCGCATAATATATTAATCCATAAGAATAATCACTTACCTAGGCTTGAAAGTTGATGATCTTGCTCCAAAGATGACTTAGGGTTTGAGAGCCCAAAAGAGTTCTTGAGAAGTCTAGAAAATGCAAGAAAAACATGTGTGTTTTTGTGGGTTAAAAATCTGATTTTTCCTCCCTTTTATAGACCCTTGAAGTCCTTTCTCAATGATTGATAATTCAAAAGAAGAATGGGTCATTTGACCCATGTTTGGCCCAAGTCTTTTCTTCTTCATTTTGGGCTTTATTGAGCCCAAATCACTTAACCCAACAAAATCAATAATTTATCATGTTTAAATTATTTCATACGCGTTATGAAAATATTCCCACTCACGGAATTTACATTCGTAGCCTCAATCCCAAAAACAAGTGATTCTAGCCACGTATGGCGTATTTTGACTACAAGGGTAAAACCATCATTTTGATGCCAAATTCGCTCTCGAGTAATTTTATCATACCAATATAATACTTCATTCCTTCCATGTATATACTCGTGGTTGTAGAAGAAACGTAGAAAAATCAGCTCGGTACGACCCCGGGTACCCTTGGGACTTAGAAAGTTTCTAACTTTTGAAAAAGTGGAAAAACCAGCCTGGCACGCCCTTAGGCGCGCTAGCTTGCTGCCTCTGGGGACAAAATTTTGGCCCAGAGCAGCGTGGTACTCCCCTGGGCACGCCCCACCCTTACATTTTATTTTATTTTGTGGGGCAAAAGCCTATATTGATGCCGAACTTGAGACGGTTGCATATTGACGGTTGCAAAACTCGTGAATAGAAGAATTTTTGGAATAGAAAACCCCTGGAGGTAAGTCTCTTGAGTAAAGGAAAATTTTTCTTGCATAAAAGATATTATATGAGTAATGTGAATCTAAGTAAGTAATCCAAAATAACAAGAACAGAGACGATATACATGTTTCCCCATTTAGAATGATGATATCCACATTGAATATTCTCTCATATTTTATTCTATTGATATTCTCATGTATGATGTTATTTCTTATGAGCCTTACATACTCAGTACATTCTTCGTACTGACCCCCTCGGGGGACTTACCTTACATGTTGCAGGTGCAGGCATTAGTAGACCTCCTCAGTAGACTGTGGATCAGTTGCAGAGTTTTGGTGAGCTCCACTTGGTTCGGAGCTTTCTGGGTCATAGTTGTATATTCATTTTGATGTTGTAAAGGTAGGATAAAGCGGGAATTTATCCCGACTTTAAGTTGGTCTTATAGAGGTATCTGTTAGAGGCTTTGTAGATATATGTGGGTGTATGGATGTAAGATGTACATTCAGCTTCGACGTAATGGCCCCAACGGCCAAGTTTTATTTATTTATATATATATATATATATATAGATAGATAGATAGATATGGCATATGTTACCAGATTCATTTCTTCCGCGTAGTTGCATGAGATAGTAGGCTATTCATAATGAGACATAATGATGTTCACATGAGAATATGCATATGAACGGACATGAGCAAAGATTGGTTCTCTTGGGCCTTATCGGCTTCGGGTGCCAGTCCGGCCCGAATGAGATTTCGGGTCATGACAGAAGTGGTATCAGAGTAGGTCGTTCTAAGGGTGTCTACAAAGCCGTGTCTGAGTAGAGTCTTACTTATCGATGTGTTGTGCACCACTTTTATAAGTAGGAGGCTACGGGACATTTAGGATGTCGTTTCTATTCTTCATTTCTAGATCGTACAATAGAGCCAGTGTTGTAAGCTGAATTGCATCTGACCATGGTAATTGTTTTTCTTTGGTATAGTAACATGCCAATCACAAGAGGAGGTAGAGGTAAAGATAAGCAGGTAGATATGCCTGCTGGAGAAGGAATGCGTAAATCACCACCTGACCAAGCTAGTCAAGGTGGGGTCGATCTTATTGGGATGGAAATGATAGAGTTTAATATTGTAATGGGTATGAATTGGTTGACTTCTTGTTATGTCACGTAGATTGCCAAGCTAAGAGACTACGTTTTCATTCCCACAAAAGACTGTCCTTGAATGGAGGTGTATTGAAATGATGTCCAAAGTGTACATATGTCACCTAGCAAGACCTGGTATGTCCCCATGGGGGTACACCGGTGTTGTTTGTGCAAAAGGAAGATGGCACATTGAGAATGTGTATGGATTTACGGCAACTGAAGAAGGCAACAGTTAAGAATAAATGTCTCCTCCCTAGAATTAATGATTTACTTAACCAATGCTTCTCAAAGAGTGACTTGAGATCAGGTTATCACCACGTCAGAGTTAGAAACAAAGATATACCCAAGAAGGCCTTCCGAACACGATATGACTATTATGAATTCTTAGTTGTGTCATTGTGTCATTTGGACTAACAAATGTACAAGTGATTGTTATGGATTTGATGAATAGGGTGTTCAAACCATTCTTGGATGTATTTTTGACCGTGTTCATGGATGATATTCTGGTTTATTCGAGATCACAAGAGGACTATGCCAATTACGTATGACAGGTGTTACAGATTCTTCGAGTTGGTAAGTTGAATGCAAAGTTCTCTAAGTATGAACTTTGGTTAAAATCCATAGCATTTTTGGGTCACATTGTGTCGGATGCAGGAATAAGGATTGAGACGCAAAAGAATGAAGTAGTGGAAAAAAAAAAGATGAAGAAAAAAAAAATAGCTTTGGTAAAGGTACAATGGAGAAACCGAATCACGTAGGGAGCCAAAGAAATGATGCAGTCAAAGTACCCATGACTATTTCAAACGAGGGAGAAAGTTCAAGGTATGGAGTTATTAGAAACACACATATATGCATTACCTCTTCGCGTTACTTCTTCTCTTTACTTTTGTCAATCATTAATCGTATACTGCCTGGGCCCAACTGATCAGTGGGAAATTAATAATATCGTCATGCAGGTGTTCATTTCACCCCATGTATATTAGGAATAGACATTATTCAGGTGTTCATTGCACCCTATGGATATTAGGAATATACATCATGCAGGTGTGTTCTTTCACCCCAAGAATATTAGGAATAGACATCATGTAGGTGTGTTGTTTCACCCCATGGATATTAGGAATAGACATCATGCAAGTGTGTTCTTTCACCCCATGGATATACTCATAATTATACCTTACTTCATTCTTTAACTTTTACGAGATTGGTACCTTTACTTGTGAGAGGTCGATATGCTCACTTATGAGAGATTAATATAATTACTTATGAGAGATTGATACATTAGCTCGCACTTCACCTCCTTCACTATTCTTATAAGATCTTATATAAGTAAGCATGACACCGGGCCTCCACCTTTGGTGGGATATAACAAAGAACATAGCATAATATTGGGATTTTCCATATTGAATTTATACCCTACAGAATGTGACACATACCTAATGAAACATATAGTAACCAAGCGTCTTACTTCTTTACAATCTTATACCCTTTACCTAGTTATGAGAGTGACACACTAGAGATCATGACATTAAAGCACACACTTATATACACATTTCATTTCACTCATTTAACTCATGAGATTGACATCTTCACTTATGAGGAATAATTACACTACCTTGGACATCACCTCTCTTATTACTCTTATGAGAATGGTACTAAGATGATCCTCACACTATAGGATTTGGAACATGACATGATTGGAAAATGCTTTTCAAGAATAAATAAATTCTCTTACATTGTTACCCTCTTGAGATAGTTCTTTTAGGAATTACAACGTTATGACATCTTTGGAACTTTAGTCAAAGAACAAGAAATAAGTGAATCATAATTCACCTAAGAATAGGGCACATATGAATACCAATATACGTCACCCTGAATTGATATACTTCAAACCTCTCGGAATTGAAACAAGTCCAATGTCAATAGGAACAATATGTTGTAGAAGGATACAGAAAGAGTAACCTTACATACCTTGTATTCTCAATACGATTCTACAATCTTAAGTGTGCATACAATAGTCCTGCTCCGTCCTTGTGTTTTATTCTACAACACAAGTTCATAACGAAACCAACATTAACCACCAATTACCTTACAATGGCGTACAATAACAATAAGTCACATGTTTAGTTTTAACATGTGATTTCCCCCTTGACAATACCATTTATGAAATCATCATACCAATAGTCCCACAATATTCCATACATTGACCAACACATGATAACCAATAGCATGTCACACCAAGCTCATAATTTACACTTCTCCATCACCACATCACAATTCTTCCATCAATTACTTCAATAGACCTCACAACAACAAATCGGCCAAAATCCCATAATTTATACTTATAGAAAAATAACATGTTTAGGACCATAATAACACCATACATGTTGTTATTTCATCCATACCATGCTCTTTCATCAAAACCACAAGTCATAATTCAAGTTTAAATTCCATAGATGGCACATCTTTTACAAAAACACAAAGTGCCATGTTCAACACTTTCAAGCATAACCAACATGATCTACATACTCTCCCATGCACATAATATATTAATCCATAAGAATAATCACTTACCTAGGCTTGAAAGTTGATGATCTTGCTCCAAAGATGACTTAGGGTTTGAGAGCCCAAAAGAGTTCTTGAGAAGTCTAGAAAATGCAAGATAAACATGTGTGTTTTTGTGGGTTAAAAATCTGATTTTTCCTCCCTTTTATAGACCCTTGAAGTCCTTGCTCAATGATTGATAAGTCAAAAGAAGAATGGGTCATTTGACCCATGTTTGCCCCAAGTCTTTTCTTCTTCATTTTGGGCTTTATTGAGCCCAAATCACTTAACCCAACAAAATCAATAATTTCTCATGTTTAAATTATTTCATACACTTTATGACAATATTCCCACTCACGGAATTCACATTCGTAGCCTCAATCCCAAAAACAAGTGATTCTAGCCACGTATGGCATATTTTGACTACAAGGGTAAAACCGTAATTTTGATGCCAAATTCGTTCTCGAGTAATTTTATCATACCAATATAATATTTTATTCCTTCCATGTATATACTCGTGGTTGTATAAGAAACGTAGAAAAATTAGCTCGGTACGACCCCGGGTATCCTTGGGACTTAGAAAGTTTCCAACTTTTGAAAAAGTGGCAAAACCAGCCTGGCACGCCCTTGGGCGCGTCAGCTTGCTTCCTCTGGGAACAAAAATTTGGCCCAGAGTGGTGTGGCACACCCCTGGGCGCGCCCCACCCTTACATGTATGGGGTGTTACATTTGAATGTTGAGATTTACCTTTATTAATACCAAATCCCTTATTTTGAAATAGCGAAGCCTAGTTATATGGTTATTATACCACTCCATCCTCTGCTTTTGTGTCATCATTTTAACGATGTCGACTTCCTACTCCTCATCTTGCATGTCCAGTTATTTCCTTATCAACTCATCATTTCCCTCCTTTTTTTGAGAAATAGAGGTTGGGTTCACTTACTTTGACTGGTATTAACATTATAGCTTTGTATACCAAGGAAAAAGTGGTTTCTCCCACGCTAGATTTTGCCCTTTTTTACGTTCCCATAATACCCCAGGCAGCTCTCCAATCTAGCATCCTTTCAAACTCTCCAACCTTTTCTTGAGGTTGAGTAGCACATCCTTGGTTGTAGATTCATCCTATCTATTCACAATTGTGTGGTAAGTGGTGAAGGTGATCTTTTTTTAATGTATTTTCTAGGTAAGAATTCGGTCACCTTGGCTCCCACAAACTAGGGACAGTTATCACAAGTGATTTTCTTAGGTATAAATAAATAACAAATTATGTGATACCAAATTAATTCTATCACCTCTCGCTCCCAAACTTACATTTAGGCTTCTTCTTCAATCTACTTATACAAATAATCAGTCATACAAGAAAGAACTTCACCTGACCTAGGGCTGATGGCAATGACCCTATGATATCTATTCCCACTTTATGAATGGCCGCCGGGCCGAGACCACATGTTTATCTTCTTAAGGCAGGTGAAGGTTGTGCACAAAATATTGACATTTATCACATTTTTCCATGAACTTCTTAGAGTACTACCCCATTCAAAGCCAATAGTACTCATCCCTTATTGCTTTATGTATTAGAGAGTCTATCCCATACTGATTGTCATACCCCTTCATGTATTTCTCTTAACATATATTCATTGTCTTCGGGTTGTCTAGTTGCCCCAAATATAACCTCCTTTAGAGATTACCAGCTACCAGACAAAATTTGATGGCCCTCATTTGGAGGGTCCAAGAAGCTTTTAAATCTATAGGGAGCCTCTCTGTCCCTCATAAATTTTATATTATCGTTTCTCATGTCCAATATGAAGCTTGTAGAGTTCACCTCTTCTCATCCTGAGGCCTCTAGTACTTATTGTAAAAGAAGCACTACAACTCCCTTTGCTAGGTCATCTATATTGCATGTTGATCATAAGGTTGCTAGTGCATTTTCCTCATCATTTTATCTTCGGGGAATATGTTTTATTTCCCATTTCTTGAAAAATGATAGAGTGGCTCAACATTCCCCACATATATCAGCATTCGCTCATCTTTTTGCTTCATAAGTTTTTCTTAGTTGATTCATGATGAGATGCAAATCATAGAAGATTTTATTGATTTTTGTGTTGTTGATTGTTTCTCAATGAGATCGTTGTTGTGGCTAGTCCTTATTGGGCTATAAGAAAGGTTGGACTTGCATGTTTCTTAACTCATTATTATAGGACAATACTAGTGGATGGATAGTAGCACTATCCTTAGCGGATTGTAGAACGGTTAACTAATTAGTGTTCTAAATAGTGAGGTTGAGATAAATAAGTTACACTCATCCAATGATTGTTGTGTTCATGGTTTTTGTGAAGTTTCTCTTGTTGCTTACGTGGTTGTCTATGGGATTGTTGGTTATGTCCATTGCACTTGTTAACTTTATTAAATTACTTTCTATTATGATGTTATTATTGTGATTCCAGAGTGGAGGTTATAGTGATTTTGGGTATGAATTATGTGCTCTCATTGTAAACTCAGTATGGTTGACTAGACTATCGATTTAGTTAAATGTTCACTCCTAAATTGAATGTCTACTTGAGAACTTGAGTGTCTATTTGATGACTGATATATCTACTTGATGACTTTGGTTTCTATTTGAGTACTTGAATGTCAATTTAATGACTGATTTGTTTACTTGGTGACTTGAATTAGTACTTGATAACTTGATATGCCTGCTTGATGACTTGAATGAATACTTGGTGATTTAATATGTTTTAATTGATAATTGTCTTTCCTAGTTTATTGTACTTAATGTGGCCAGTTAAATAAGTATTAGAGGTTGTTTTGAATAGCCTAACCATTGTATTGTTGAATTGATTTGAGTTATGGGTGGAGAGTTATGATAGTTGACACTTGACATGAGGAGTGATGCTTAATTAATAAGGTTAACTGTGGAATGGTAATAATGGGAGTATAGGTAGTATAGATCGCCTACTAATGATAATTTGGGTTAATTAAACCAACGAGAGTAATGATGAAAATCCTCTTCTATAGTGAGAGAGAGAGAGATGATGTAAGTGTGTGAAATTGATGTCAATAAATTTGTTAATTGTCATATTTATCTTGTTGACTTTATGTGATTTTGTGTGATCTAATCCTAGTTGGCTGATGATACCTACCAGTACATGTGGTTATACTTATACTACTCGTCCTACATCCTTTTCGGGTGTAGTTATGTTGCAGGATCTGTTGAGTTTCTTATTTAAGGCGGCATGTATTCACCAGCAGCTTCAGCTCAACCTATTCCTGCGGTGGAAGCTGTGTCTTTTGGTTTTGTCCTTCATTGTAATAAAAGCTCGTGTACATATCTAGACTATGTTTTGGGAGGTTGTTTTATTTCTTAAGATCTCTTCCTTGTAAAGGCTTTGCATATTGATCATAACATTGGTATTGAAGTTTTATTGTTTATTATTCAAAAAGGTTGTAAATAATTTTCTGCATATTCTTGGTTGGGTGGTAAGGTTTCTCCTATCTAGTTAGAATAGAGTAGGTGCCTACATGAACCCATATTTTGGGTTGTGACAGTTGGTATTAGAGAAATAGGTTACTAATCTCACAAGTACAAGAGCAAATGTCGAATAGAGTCCTACGAAATTGTGTATAGACGTCCACATCAAATCCTTCGGGAGATATAAAGCATCTAAGAGTCATTCCTTTTCTTCTTTCCTATCATGCTACCTTAGTTTGTTGTCCACTTGGGTGAGCCCAATTGGTATCTAATCGATTCCAATTGATATCTCTAAAACCATAATTGGAATCTAGTTGATTCCTATTGGTATCGTGATGAGTTCGCAATTGGAAACTAATTGATTCTAATTGGTATCTGTCGATAAGAGTCAGGACTTTTAATTGTTGTGTGAATTATGAAGGAAATGTTTGGTTAATCCTTATTTATGGATAGTGATAATAATAAATTGACGTACGATGGGTTTATAATGAATTGTGGTGCATCGATATATACTAATACCTTTGTGTGTTTATTGTATACGTTGTGGTGAAACTAATTAATTAATTATTTGTGGAGTACGATAAATTGTGGTGTATAAGTATAACGCTGAATTGTTTGGTATATGGGCAAGATAATGAAAGAGAATTGTATTTCTTGAAGTGGTGGTTGTGATATATTAAATAAATTAAGGGTTATGGATAAAAAAGAGTCTCGTATAAATAAGATAATGAGCATTTACACTGGAACCAGTGCCATGTTATGGGAAATTGTATGGAAGTAATTATAATTTAATAATATCCCTTGAGTCATGGTATAACTGAACTGCTAAGGCATGTGAACTTGATTATGATTAATGATCCTTAGTTATAGGGTTGATTGATGTACTAGATTTTTCATATGTGTTTATGCATATTCATACCACTCTTATTGTTGCATGATAATTATTGGTTGATTTTACTCATTGAGTTAATTATGAAATTCATACTCTTATTGTGATAATGGGAAAGGGTTTCGGTGAGTGTTATTGTGCCAATAGGAAATGGTCCACCGAGTGTTATTGTGCAAATTGGAAATGGTTGTAGTGAGTGGCTACTATCGAATTACATACCCTTATAATTGTTGACTTGATTGGTATGATTATTGGCTACCATCTGTTGTTGTGGACTATATGATTTTTGTGTGGTTTGGTAAAACATAAATTATGTGAGCATGCCTAAGTGGTTGATTAAATCATTAATGTGTTTCTTGTTTTTGGATTTTAAATTTATTTACTATTGTGTTTGTTGTTAGGTTTCTTGGGGGCTGTGAGTGAGGAATACAAATTAAATATTGGGAGAATTGAGAGTAATAATTTATGTTAGTTGGAACTATCGAGTGATGATTGTCGAAATCATTGAGAGTGAAGCAAAATACTTAGTGATACCTGCTAGGGTTAAAACTGAAGTAAGAAGATAATTATAACCTACAGACTTATTGAGGAAGTTATATAAATGGTTGAAACTAGAGTAAAAGGTTATTGCTTGTTATTGTTTGCTTACTTTTGTTGAACTCTTCAGACTAGTTGGGAAACATTTAGTTGTACTATGGGATTATAAGGTTCTTGAATGATTTAAGTAGGGTTATAAAGTTGTTTGACCTAGCATATATGAGGTGCATTTTGACACTATCAGTAATATAATTAGTAGGGAAAGTAAGGCATGTTTAGACTATATTACTCTGAAGGCTTAGTTATGACATAGTTACTGGTGGTTACCTTTGATAGAGGGTCCATGAGTTGAGGTCTAAGAAGAGTGCATTTGTAAATGTCCAGTGGATGAACCATCCTATTGAGGAGTCCACTTGGGAGATCGAAGTAGACATACATAGCAAGTATACCCATCTTTTTATTGAGTTAGAAACCCGTTCTTACCTTGTTTCCTTTCTTGTCAGTTTGGGGATGAATGTTAGATAAATTGGTAACTGATGTAATGACCCATCTCTTTTCTATACCATTGGTTAGGGTGCAAATGCTCAAGTAGAGTTTTCCTAGGATGAGGGTTGCAAAAGTTTTAGGCTAGGGTGGTTTCAGATGAATAATGGGTGTTGTGTGGTTTGGAGATCCCTTGTGCCTTGTGGTTTAGTATTTGATATAGTTGATCTTAGTATGTGATAGCCGAGGGGTATAGTACCCCATATAAACTTTCACAATGATAATCGAATTCGTAGAACTCCGGTTATAGTGTTTGTCGCGATAGGATAAATATGTATTCTTGAAAAACAAAGATTGTGTTATAAAAGGGGGAAAATCTAGAAATTCTCTCGAGTTATAGTCTAAGCTCCACTTTTGGGCTGACCATCATAGCGGTTTGAGATTTTATGTGAGGGACCACTATAGTGGGAACCACCATAGTGGTCGGACCAACCGACATAACCGTGAGTCCAACATCCATAACAGTTAGTGAAAGGATGCATCAGACCACAATAATGAGCCACTAGGCGTCAATAGTGGGAAATGGGCCGCTACAACGATCATCAGGCAGTTTTAATGCCTTATTCCCAATTTTAGACCTTATTTACTCCTAAAATCTAAATATTCATCCCATGACCCAAGAGAGGCAATTTTCCATTATCTTTTGTGATTTTCACCATTACATAAGATTATTTCTCCCTTCTAACATTATTTAATCTATTTAATTCATAAAATCATTAGAATGGAGAATTATTGTGTAGTCCTTGTGGGTTAAACCCTAGGTTCATAAAATTTTGGTGAAAACCAATGGATAGGTGTATTATCACATAGAATTGCTTCTATATTGTTAACTAACACTTCTTAGCATGAATTTGTTATTCTAAAACATGACTGTGGTGGCTAGAGATCTTAGGTTCATAAATATGGAACCTTTAGCATAGAAACTACTTGAAAGAGGGTAATTGTAATAGAACTCCATGGATTTAGATAGTGAAAGAATCGTGGGTCTAGTTAATGGTTAATTGACCCTTGGGTAATGATATAGACAGTGAATATGGGTAGAATTAGTGGGTTTGAATTCCCAAAGTATTTATTTAAAGAGTAATTGATTAATAAATCTTATAATTGCCTCTTTTTTAGATGATTGAATATTTTGAGGCATGAAGGAAGGGAAGGTGAATTCGTTATGTGGATTGCTTATTCCAAGATCTTTGGTTGAGGTAGTTTATAGTTTATGAGTAGTAGACTCGGATTATAAACGTATACATTGTGTAGAATTGACAAGAGAATGCATGATTAGGCCTTCGAGCATGGCATTTGGATGGATATGACATAGAATTAATGTTATACAAATCTAACATGTTTGGTAACAAAATATACATGAATACCTTGAGGTGTGATGTGTATTTGTATGACTTTCATGATGTTTATTTATATAGTATTAATATAGTTGAATGATTGTTTTGTTAGATGTGTAGATGTCCGTGTTGTTAATTATTTCTCAATGAGATTATTGTTGTGGATAGTCCATATTGGGTTATAAGGAAAGTTGAACTTACATATTCCTTGAGTCATTATTATTGGACGATACTAATGGATGGATAGTAGCACTAGCCTTAGCGGATTGTAGAATGGTTTAGCATAACTAAATGGTGTTCTCAATGGTATGGTTGAGATAAATAAGTTACACTTATACAATGATTATTGTGTTAGTGGTTTTTTGTGAAGTGGTTTATACTCTTGTTCCTTACATGGTTGTTTATGGCATTGTTGGTTGTGGTTATTACACCTATTGACTTTATCGAATTACTTGCTATCATGATGTTATGGTTTTGATTCCAAAGAGGAGGCTATGGTGATCTAAAATATGATTTATATTCTCTCATTGTAAACTCTGTATGGTTGATCGATTTGGGTAAATATGGACTCCTAAATTGAATGTCTACTTGATGACTTGGGTGTCTATTTGATGACTGATATGTCTACTTGATGACTTGGATGACTACTTGATGACTTGAATGACTATTTGAGGACTTTAATGTCTATTTGATGACTGATATATCTACTTGGTGACATGAATGACTACTTGATAACTTGATATACCTGCTTGATGACTTGAATGTATACTTGGTGATTTCATATGTTTAATTGATAATTGCATGTCCTAGTTTGTTGTACTTAATGTGTCGTTATAATATTTTTTGTTGTTACTATATAGCTTAACATGAAAAAATTTGGGTTAAGTTTCTCCCCAGATGAAATTTTGAAAATTTCAGGCTAGGCTAGTCTTGGTTGAAAATTAGGTATGGTGTGATATAGGAAAATCTGGTGATTGATGGTATAGTAAATCATGTATTAAGATCATGACGTGTTAGCTAAGAGGTTAGTGAATTCATAGAAACTTTTGGAATGTAATTTAGGTTAGTAGAACTCCGGATATAGTGTTTGACGAAAGGGGTTAGTTTGTAAGGCTGAAATCTGGGAATGTGTTGTGAAATTGGCAAAACTAGAAAGTTGTCAAAGTTTTTGCCTTGCCTACCCCACTATATCGGGAGCGAGCCTCTACTATGGTCCCGCTAAAATGGGAAATTTTCTTCCATAGCAGAATTCATCATTGGTCAATTCTGTTATAAGGGAAGCCAACTTTGGTCAGCTTTGCTATAGTGAGTGGATCCTGTTATAGTGTTGTCACCATTGTGGGAATCGGGCCACTATAGCATGCTCGATGTATTTAAATAGCAGTTTATAGGTTAAAAAATTATTTTTCATTCCAAAGTTGCAGAAATCTAAGGAGAGTGATTTAGGGCAAATTTTGGGGTATTTCATCACCTTCCAATGTTAAGGTAAGTGAATTTTCTTCCTCCTAACGTAAATTCAATCCCCAAACCCTTAGAATTCCTAAAATTGTTTGTGGTGGGGATGTTGAGTTTAACCCTAGGTTAAGAACTTGGTATTATTTGGTGGTAAGAACTTGGTATTATTTGGTTGTGGAGGGTTAGAATCACTTGATTATGGCCTAAAGTGTTGAATTATGATTCCTAAAATATAATAGGTTCCCTTGATCTTGCTTTATACAAAATTTTAGTAGGTTTTCGATGCTCATACTTAACATGTTGACAATTTTAACACTTAGTCACAAAATTCACAATGTCTCGCTTCATCCTATGCCACCAATAGTGCTACCTTAAGCCTCTATACATTTTGGTTGCACTCGGACGTATAGAGTTTTTAGAATTGTGAGCCTCTTCAAGGATAGTAGAAATCAAGTTGCCCACTCAAGGAACACATACACGACCCTGGTTCCTCAACACTCTTTTTTCATTAAGAATGGTCTCCTTTGTCATGCCTCGAATCCCACGGGTTGGACTGGCACCCGAAGCCGTTATGGCCTGAGAGAACCAATCTTCATTCATGTACACCCATATGCATGTCTCTGTATGAATATCATTCTAGCTCATGTAACTATAAGATACTAATGGCGGAATTCATGGAAAACATATGCTATATATGAAACTTGGCCGTTTGGGTCATCAAGTCAAAATGGACATACATTTCTTACATTCTTCTTCCAACGTACGTCTACAAAGCCTCTAACATATACATGTACATAACCATCCTAAAGTCGGGACAAGTCCCCGCTTTATACAAAATTTACATAGTACCAAAACCAATGTACAGTTGTGACTCGGAAAGCCCCGAACCAACTGGAGCTCACCAAAGATCTGCAATTGACCCGCAACCTACTATGAAGGTCTACTAGCACCTACGCTTGCAACAAGTAAGGTAAGTCCCCCAAGGGACTTCAGTACGAAGAATGTACTGAGTATGTAAGGCTATAAGAAACTGCATCATACATATATTTATATATACTTCAATGGAATCAAATATAAAAGAATAGTCAATATGGATAAACTATCGCTTTGACTATGTGGAACAGTGTACATTGCTTTCATTAATTTCTTTGCTTCTATACTCATTCATCATTACTTTTACTATGTCGTGCTTGGGCCCCAACTGATCAGTGGGTCTTAACATAACATAACGTTATGTTGGGATCGGCCCGAGCTAGGCTTATGCCTCTAGAGCTACAACCTATAAATCAATATATCGGGTTCGACTCGATCTAGGTTCTTACCTCTAGAGCTGCCACCCATAAACCAATATATCAGGTTTGGATCGATCTAGGTTCTTACCTCTAGAGCTGCCCCCTGTCAGGTTCAGCCCGAGCTAGGCTTATGCCTCTAGAGCTGCCACCTGATCCAATAATCTCGGGTTCGGCTTGAGCTAGGCTTATGCCTCTAGAGCTTCCACCCGTACTCTTACAACCAAAAACTATGCATTACTTCATTTCTTTACTTTAAGAGTGTAACACCCCGTACTTTTCTAAATTCATTTGATACCTTGGGGTCATATCTACTTAGGTGTCGAGATTCCATGGGTATGCATTTATAGTGTCATTGGTGAATCATTTGATATCAGACCTAATATGTGCGATTAGACCTTCGTAGGAGTGTTTTGTGATCTCGTGGAGCATTTGTGTTATACCCCATACACATTCCAACCTCATTTGTTCACTTGGAGTCATGTTTACTTGATGATTAAGATCACTAAGTAAGTTTTTCGTAGTGTTTTGATAAGGTATTGGATGATATGCAAGTATTGAAGAAGTGGCCGAAAAATTCAGCAAGGTGTTGAAACTTGCGCCACTCCCTGTTTCAGGGGGTGTGGCGCAAGCCACCTGATTCAGAGGGGGTGCCCTTCCGGACTCGTTTCGCAACGCAATTCTACGTCGATTCTTAGATGGTTTCTTTTGGTTCTTTCAGGTTCTTTAAGCATTGTTAAAGATTTAAATACTTCAATACACTTCTACATAACCCTACATGATCAAATCATGAAACACAAGTAGGTATCATAAATGTTCAAGGAAGCCATGGACGACTAGAATGACTATTTTTGCGATTGAGACGACGAATGAGAATCTCGTAAGAGAATATTGTCGCGACATTATAGACTTATTTAAACACGAGATATATGATGGATTATGCATGAATATTGGTGGGATAAGTTGAAATGTGTTATAGGGCCCAAATTAAGGCCCAAAAGTGGAAGAAATACATGGCCCAAATGGGTCAAATGACCCATTCTTCCATTTGACCTTCTAGATATAACATTTAATGAAAAAGAGTGGCTAAGGGTGGAAATTGAGGGCCTATATAAAGGGGTAAAATCTGGTTTTTATCCGTTATAAACACATAGGTATTTATATGTTTTTCTAAAACATTTCAAGAGAACCCCTTTAGCTCTCAAAACCCTAAGTCAACTTTTGGAGAAGATCATCACTTTTCAAGCTTGGGTAAGTGTTTATTATTATGGTTTAACATATTATATGCATGGGATATTATGTATATCATGTTGGTTATGCTTGGAAATGGTGGACATGGTACATTGTGTTTTTATATAAGATTTGTGATCCATGAGATTCAATCTTGAATTATGACTTGTGCCTTTGATGAAAGAGCATGGTATGGATAAAATATGAAAATGTATGGTGTGATTTTCTTATTACACTTGTTATTTTTCTAAAAGTGTAAATTGTGGGATTTTGGCCGATATGTGCTATGAGGTGTATTAAGGTAATTTGATGGATTACTTGTGATGTGGTGTGGATAAGCAAGTGTAAAGGAGAAGTATTGTGGTAAAATGTGTTGATTATCATGTATTGGTCAATGTATGGAATATTGGGGGATTTTTGGAATAATAACTTCATCAATGATTTTGTCAAGGGGAAATGGCATGTTTAAAGGCAAACATGTAACTCGTTGATGTTATATGCATTTGTAAAGTAGTTGATGGTTAATATGAATCCCGTTATGTATTTGTGTTGTAGAGTGACACATAAAGAAGGAGCGGGACTATTGTATGCACATCTAGGATTGTATATTCGTATTGAGAATACAAGGTATGTAAGGTTACTCTGTCCGTATCTTTCTGCGGCAAATAGTATTCCCATTGACATTATGCTTTTCCCATCCCGAAATGTGCTAAGGTATTCTATATCCGGATATCAATGGTCATTATCATATGTGTCCTACTCATTGATCAATTGTGAATCTCATGTCTCATATTCATGAATAATGTTCCAAAAGCTCAACAATGTTAGGTTCCAAAGTTCCAATAGTGGTTATACTCATGTATCTTTTTCATTGATTATTGTCTAATGGTTCCAATGGTGTTATGTTTCCAATAAGGCTATGTTTCCAACAATGTTTATTCTCATGTCCCTCACTCATTGGTTAATGATCCAAAGCTTCAAGTAAGTTATGACTATCATTGTATCAATCTCAAAGTAAGAATAAAGTAAGCATATTGGTTGTGTTCTTGGGTGTTATCCATGGGGTGCAAACACCTGCATGATGATGTTATTCTATCCATGGGGTGCAAGAACACCCGCATGATTATGTTACTTTATCCATGGGGTGCAAAGGACACCCGCATGGCGATATGATCTTATCCATGGGGTGAAAAGAATACCTGCATAACGATGATATGTTATCCATGGGGTGAAAAGAACACCTGCATGATGAGGGCCCAGACAACATATATGTAAAGTAAAGTAAAGGCAAGAGAAAGAATGGATGTAATATACATGGTTTCCAAAGTACAGAATAGTGACTCATCTACATTGTGACTTATCTATATTGGTTATGCATTTGAACTTGAGTTCTTGACATATTTTCATATCTTACAAGTTTCATATGGCCTTACATACACAGTACATTTTTCGTACTGACCCCTCTTGGGGAATTTACCTTACTTGCTGCAGGCGCAGGTACTAGTAGGCCTCCACAGTAGGTTGCCAGTGTTGCAGATCTTTGGTGATCTCCAGCTAGTTTGGGGCTTCTCCGAGTCGCAGTTGTACATATGTTTTGGTGTTGTACATGTTGCATAAAGCGGGGACTTGTCCCGACTTTTAGTTCGTTTTGGTCAATGCATTTGTTAGAGGCTTTTGTAGATGGATGTGGGTGTATGAATGTAAAAGGGATATGTCATTCTTGACTTGGTGGCCTCAACAGCCAAGTTTCACATATGTGTATATATATCATGTTCCATGAATTCCATTGTTGGTATCTATAGCTATTATGTGATTATGGGTTTTCCTATGGCATGCATATGATTGAATAGAGACAAAGCTTGGTTCTCTCAGGCCTTGTCGGCTACGAGTGCCAATCCGTCCCGATGGGATTCGGGGCGTGACAAAAGTGATATCAGAGCAGGTCGTTCTAAGGGTGTCTACAAAGCCGTGTCTGAGTAGAGTCTTACTTATCAATGTGTTGTGCACCATATTTATAAGTAGGAGGCTACGGGACATTTAGGATGTTGTTTCGTTTCTTCACTTCTAGATCGTGCAATAGAGCCAGTGTTGTAAGTTTAATGAATCTGATCATGGTAAATATTTCTCTTTGATATAGTAATAATGCCGAACACTAGAAGAGGAAGAGGTAAAGGTAAGGAGGTTGATATACCTGTTGGAGAAGGAATGAGCAGATTACCACCTGACCAAGCTAGTCAAGGTGGAGAAAATGATGAAATTTCACCGCAATCTTCGTCTACCTTCCCAGCTCCGGAAGAGCCAATTGGTAGAGAAGTACCCGTAGAACCACCAATGAATGCCACAGATCAGGATCTTAGAAATGCAGTACATATGTTGACACAGTTAGTGGCAACCCAGAGTCAAGGATGAGTTGGTCCAATGACACATGATGATGATGCGGCTAGAGTGGCAAGTCGCAGAACACAGGATTTCTTGAAACTGGACCCTCCTATATTCACAGGGTCAGATCCAAAAGCAGATCCACAGGACTTCGTGGATCAAATTCAAAGAGCCTTGGAAGTTATGCACGTGACAGGGGTAGAAACAGTTGAACTTGCTGCATACAGATTGAAAGGCGAGGCGATATTGTGGTACGAGGATTGGAATAAATCCCGTGATATTGGTGCAAACCCACCAAATTGGGAAGAATTTAAAATAACTTTCCTTGATCATTACTTTCCCTATGAGATCCGTGAGGCACGCATAGATCATTTTCTAAATCTCCGTCAAGGAAATCTGAGTGTCCGAGAATACAGCTTGAAATTTAATTCCTTGGCTTGATATACACCAAATGTTGTGGCTATGATGACAGACAGGGTCCATAGATATGTGGACAGACTAGAGCCATATTTAGTAAGGGATTGCACCATTGCTGCCTTGAACAAAGACATGGACATCGCGAGAATTCAGGCCTTTGCCCAGAAAATAGAGGACCAGAGGCAAAGAAGGAGAATGCAGGACTCTGAGAGAGGGCCATCAAAAAGAGCTAGATCGGTGGGACAGTCTATGGCGTCCTAAGGAGATTTTAGGCCACGGAGTTTTAGTAGACCACCTAGACCCGCATTCTCTTATTCCACAGCAGGCGCTCCGTCTCTCTCCCGAGGATTCAGGGGCAGTCATATTGGGCAGAATAGTAGGATACCAGATTCACAGATAGCAGGGTCTTCTCGCCCACTGTGCCAGTTTTGCAGAGGATTTCATGTAGGTGAATGTCGGATGGGGACGAATGCTTGTTATTGGTGTGGTATGACGGGTCACATAATAAGGGACTGCCCGCGACAAGGCTTGGGTAGTATAGCATGACCAGCAGGATCGACCGCTGCATCATCAGCATCGGTTCCTTCACTGGGCCGAGGTGTGCAGCCTGTTGTTCATGGTAGAGGGGCCAGAGGAGCAGCCATTACTAGTGGGGTTCAGAATCGCACTTATGCGTTAGTGGACTGACAGAATTCAGAGGCTTCCCCTGATGTTGTCACAGGTACATTATCCATATTCTCATATAATGTATATGCATTGATTGACCCAGGTTCTACATTTTCCTATGTTACTCCATTGGTTGTTGTGAAATTCGCAAAGGCACCAGAATTATTAATTAAATTAATTGAAGTGTCTACACCGGTCGGTGAATATATTATTGCAAAAAGAGTATATCGTAATTGTGTGGTAACGGTGTGTGGTCATGATACATTGGCTGATCTCATTGAATTAGACATGGTGGATTTTGATGTGATCATGGGAATGGATTGGTTAGCCTCTTGTTATGCTACGGTAGATTGCCGGGCCAAGAAGGTGCAATTTTGTTTTCCTCAAGAAAATGTTCTTGAATGGCAGGGTAATGTAGGGGCACCACGAGGAAGATTTATTTCCTATTTGAAAGCCAGAAAAATGATTGCTGAGGGTTATATATTTCATCTAGTACGGGTGAAAAATACTGAAGTGGAACCACTAACTCCACAGTCGGTTCCAGTGGTCAATGAATTTCTAGATGTGTTCCTAGAGGATCTTCCAGGCTTACCCCCAGAACGGGATGTAGAATTTGGCATTGATGTGATTCCAGGCACTCAGCCTATTTTTATTCCTCCATATAGAATGGTCCAGCAGAATTGAAGGAACAATTGAAAGATTTGCTGGACAAAGGATTCATTAGGCCTAGTATGTCCCCGTGAGGTGCGCCGATATTATTTGTATGAAAGAAAGATGGCACGTTGAGAATGTGCATCGACTATCGGCAACTGAATAAGGTAAAGATCAAGAACAAATATCCCCTCCCTCGAATTGATGATTTGTTTGATCAGTTACAGGGTGCCAAGTGTTTTTCCAAGATCGACTTGAGGTCGAGTTACCACCAAGTCAGAGTTAGAGAAGAAGATGTACCCAAGACAGCTTTTCGAACACGGTATGGCCATTATGAATTTTTAGTTATGTCATTTGGACTAACAAATGCACCAGCTATATTCATGGATTTGATGAATAAGGTGTTTAAGCCATTTCTATACGTGTTCGTCATGGTATTTATAGATGACATCCTGGTTTATTCAAGATCACCAGAGGACCATGCTAAGCACTTACGGCAAGTGTTACAGATTCTTCGTGAGCATAAATTGTATGCAAAGTTCTCCAAGTGTGAGTTTTGGTTAAAGTCAGTTGCATTCTTGGGTCACATTGTGTCAGATGAAGGGATTTAGGTTGATACATAGAAGATTGAAGAAGTGAAAAATTGGCCAAAACCTACGACCCCCACAGAGATTCATAGTTTTCTTGGACTAGCTGGTTATTACAAAAGGTTTGTGGAAGGTTTTTCCTCCATTGCTGCACCGTTAACAAAGCTTACACATAAAGCAGTTAAATTTCAGTGGAATGATGTGTGTGACAAAAGATTCCAAAAGTTGAAAGACAAATTAACCTCCACACTAGTTTTGGTTCTTCCTGAAGGCATTGAAGGTTATGCAGTTTATTCTGATGCTTCCGAGGTTGGCCTTGGATGTGTATTGATGCAACACAGAAATGTCATAGCATATGCCTCATGATAGTTACGGCCACATGAGAAAAATTATCCCACACATGATCTTGAATTAGCAGCAGTGGTTTTTGCTTTAAAGATATGGCGTCATTATTTATATGGAGTTCATGTTGATATATATATGGATCACAAAAGTTTGCAATATCTCTTTAAGCAGAAGGAACTCAATTTGAGGCAGCGAAGGTGGTTAGAGCTCTTGAAAGACTATGATATTGATATTCTTTATCACCCAGGCAAAGCAAATGTAGTAGCTGATGCATTGAGCCGCAAGGCAGTAGAAAGCACTAGAGGCTAGTTGACTGAAAAGCATGAGATACTCAAAGATCTACATCAACTAGCCAGCTTGGGAGTTCGCCTTATTGAATCTTCAGAAGAAGGGGTTATTGTGCAGAAACAGCGGAATCCTCTTTTAATAGCTGAAGTGAAAGAGAAGCAGTTTGTGGATCCTATGTTGTTGCAGCTAAAGGAAAATATACAGCAGAATTTGACAAAGGGATTTGATCTTACACAAGAAGTGGTGCTCCAATGCCAAGGTAGATTATGTGTACCGGATGTAGACGAGCTCAGGCAATGAATTATGACAAAGGCGCATCATTCGCGCTATTCTATTCATCCGGGTGCTACTAAAATGTACCATGAATTGAAATAAGTTTATTGGTGGGGAAATATGAAAAAGAACATTGCAGAATTTGTCGCGCAATGCCCGAATTGTCAACAAGTGAAAGTGGAACATCAGAAATCGGGAGGTTACATACAATGTATCAATCTTCCAGTCTGGAAATGGGATATGATTAATATGGATTTCATTACAGGTTTGCCTCGTACATTGCGGAAGTTTGATTCTATATGGGTCATAGTGGATAGGCTTACCAAATCAGCACATTTTCTACCAGTCAAGACCACTTATACAGCTGAGGATTATGCGAAGTTGTATGTGAAAGAGATAGTCCGATTGCATGGTATTCCACTTTCCATTATATCAGACAGAGGAGCACAGTTAACAGCACACTTTTGGAGATCTTTTCAGTAGAGTTTGGGTACACAGATGAATTTGAGTACAGCTTTCCATCCTCAGACTGATGGACAAGCAGAACGTACTATTCAGACACTTGAAGATATGCTACGAGCATGCACATTAGATTTTCAAGGCAGTTGGGATGACCATTTGCCTCTTATTGAATTTTCATATAACAATAGCTATCATTCAAGTATTAAAATGGCACCTTATGAAGCTTTGTACGGAAGAAAATGTAGATCATCAATTGGATAGTTTGAAGCAGGTGAAACGGCTTTACTTGGGCCAGATATTGTTCACCAAGCCATGGAGAAAGTTAAAGTGATCCAGCAACGGTTACAAACGGCCCAAAGTCGCCACAAGTCATATGCTGATGGTAGAAGGAGAGGACTTGAATTCGCCATAGGTGATTGGGTATTATTAAAGGTGTCACCGATGAAAGGGGTAATGCGGTTTGGAAAGAAAGGGAAATTGAGTCCACGTTACATAGGCCCATATGAAATCATTAGAAGATTTGGGCAAGTTGCGTATGAGTTGGCACTACCCCAGTAACTTTCCTCAGTCCATCCGGTATTTCATGTTTTGATACTTCGAAAATGCATAGGAGATCTATCTCGTATTGTTCCCGTAGAGGATGTTCAAGTTATAAAGGATCTTACTTATGAAGAGGTACCCATTGCTATTCTAGATCGACAAGTAAAGAGATTGAGGAATAAAGATGTTGCATCCGTAAAAGTCCTTTGGAGAAATCAACAAGTAGAGGAGATCACATGGGAAGCAGAAGAGATGATGAAATCCAAGTATCCCCATCTATTTCAAATGGATAAAAAAGTTCACAGTGCGGATGTGGACCAATAAAGAGTAAGTATCTAAAAGCATTATATGTATATGTATGCGTATGTTAATATAGAAATGCATTTGTTGTACATAAGGTGATGTTGTTAACATTCGAGGACGAATGTTTCTAAGGGGTGAAGAATGTAACACCCCGTACTTTTCTAACTTCATTTGATACCTTGGGGTCATATCTACCTAGGTGTCGAGATTCCATGGATATGTGTTTTATAGTGTCATTGGTGAAACATTTGATATCAGACCTAATATGTGCGATTAGACCTTTGTAGGAGGTGTTTTGTGATCTCGTGGAGCATTTGTGTGATACCCCATACACATTCCTCATTTGGTGACTTGGAGTCATGTTTACTTGATTATTAAGATCACTAAGTAAGTATTTTTTAGTGTTTTGATAAGGTATTGGATGATATGCAAGTATTGAAGAAGTGGCCGAAAAATTCAGCAAGGTGTTGAAACTTGCGCCACTCCCTATTTCAGGGGGTGTGGCGCAAGCCACCTGATTTAGAGGGGGTGAATTTCTTGCGCCACTGCCTTGCTTTGCAGCAGTGGCGCAAGGCACAAAGATTGTGCCCTTCCGGACTCGTTTCGCAACGCAATTCTACGTCCATTCTTAGATGGTTTCTTTTGGTTCTTTGGAGTTCTTTGAGTATTTTTAAAGCTTTAAATAATTCAATACACTTCTACATACCCCTACATGATCAAATCATGAAACACAAGTAGGTATCATAAATGTTCAAGGAAGCCATGGACGACTAGAATGTCTATTTTTGCGATTGAGACGACGAATGAGAATCTCGTAAGAGAATATTGTCGCGACATTATGGACTTATTTAAACACAATATATATGATGTATTATGCATGAATATTGGAGGTCTAAGTTTAAATGTGTTATTGGGCCCAAATTAAGGCCAAAAAGTGGAAGAAATACATGGCCCAAATGGGTCAAATGACCCATTCTTCCATTTGACCTTCTAGATATAACATTTAATGAAAAAGAGTGGCTAAGTATGGAAATTTAGGGCCTATATAAAGGGGTAAAAATCTGATTTTTATCCATTATAAACACACATGTATTTCTATGTTTTTCTATAACATTTCAAGAGAACCCCTTTAGCTCTCAAAACCCTAAGTCAACTTTTGGAGAAGATCATCACTTTTCAAGCTTGGGTAAGTGTTTATTATTATGGTTTAACATATTATATGCATGGGAGATTATGTATATAATGTTGGTTATGCTTGGAAATGGTGGACATGGTACTTTGTGTTTTTATATAAGATTTGTGATCCATGAGATTCAAGATTGAATTATGACTTGTGCCTTTGATGAAAGAGCATGGTATGGATAAAATATGAACATGTATGGTGTGATTTTCTTATTACACTTGTTATTTTTCTAAAAGTGTAAATTGTGGGATTTTGACTGATATGTGCTATGAGGTGTATTTAGGTAATTTGATAGATTACTTGTGATGTGGTGTGGATAAGCAAGTGTAAAGGAGAAGTATTGTGGTGAAATGTGTTGATTATCATGTATTGGTCAATGTATGGAATATTGGGGGATTTTTGGAATAATAACTTCATCAATGGTTTTGTCAAGGGTAAATGGCATGTTTAAAGGCAAATATGTAACTCGTTGATGTTATATGCATTTATAAAGTAGTTGATGGTTAATATGAATCCCGTTATGTATTTGTGTTGTAGAGTGACACATAAAGAACGAGCGGTACTATTGTATGCACCTCTAGGATTGTATATTCGTATTGAGAATACAAGGTATGTAAGGTTATTCTGTCCGTATCTTTCTGCGGCAAATAGTATTCCCATTGACATTATGCTTTTCCCATCCCGAAATGTGCTAAGGTATTCTATATCCGGATATCAATGGTCATTATCATATGTGTCCTACTCATTGATCAATTGTGAATCTCATGTCTCATATTCATGAATAATGTTCCAAAATCTCAACAATGTTAGGTTCCAAAGTTCCAATAGTGGTTATACTCATGTATATTTTTCATTGATTATTGTCTAATGGTTCCAATGGTGTTATGTTTCCAATAAGGCTATGTTTCCAACAATGTTTATTCTCATGTCCCTCACTCATTGGTTAATGATGCAAGGCTTCAAGTAAGTTATGACTATCATTGTATCAATCTCAAAGTAAGAATAAAGTAAGCATATTGGTTATGTTCTTGGGTGTTATCCATGGGGTGCAAACACCTGCATGATGATGTTACTTTATCCATGGGGTGCAAAGGACACCCGCATGACGATATAATCTTATCCATGGGGTGAAAAGAATACTTGCATGACGATGATATATTATCCATGGGGTTAAAAGAACATCTGCATGATGAGGGCCCAGACAACATATATGTAAAGTAAAGTAAAGGCAAGAAAAAAAATGGATGTAATATACATGGTTTCCAAAGTACAGAATAGTGACTCATCTACATTGTGACTTATCTATATTGGTTATGCATTTGAACTTGAGTTCTTGACATATTTTCATATCTTACAAGTTTCATATGGCCTTACATACACAGTACATTTTTCGTACTGACCCCTTTTGGGGAATTTATTACTTGTTGCAGGCGCAGGTACTAGTAGGCCTCCACAGTAGGTTGCCAGTGTTGCAGATCTTTGGTGATCTCCAGCTAGTTCGGGGCTTCTCCGAGTCGCAGTTGTACATATGTTTTGGTGTTGTACATGTTGTATAAAGCGGGGACTTGTCCCGACTTTTAGTTCATTTTGGTCAATGCATTTGTTAGAGGCTTTTGTATACGGATGTGGGTGTATGAATGTAAAAGGGATATGTCGTTCTTGACTTGGTGGCCTTAACGGCCAAGTTTCGCATATGTATATATATATATATATATATATATATATATATATATATATCATGTTCCATGAATTCCATTGTTTGTATCTATAGCTATTATGTGATTATGGGTTTTCCTATGGCATGCATATGATTGAATAGAGACAAATCTTGGTTCTCTCGGGCCTTGTCGGCTACGAGTGCCAATCCGTCCCGATGGGATTCGAGGCGTGATAGAGAGATTGATACGTTGATAGTCATAACATTATTGGAACTTTGGAATCGTAACATTATTGGACCTTTGGAACCATGTCCACCATTATGTGACACATGGATAACAATTGATCAATGAATAAGAAACCTGTGCTTAACAATAGATAAAAATCTGAACTGAGATAATTTAGAACATTCGAAGTGGAACAAGTACAATGACAATGTGAACACTATGTGCTGCAGAAGGATACGAAAAGAGTAACCTTATATACCTTATCTTCCCAATATGAATACACAGTCCTATATGTGAATACAATAATCCATCTCCTTCCTTACGTGTTACTCTACAACACAAGTACATAACAGAGCTCATGTTAACAACTAACTACCTTACAAGTGCACAAAATGACAATGAGATGCATGACTGTCATATAACGTCATTTCACCCTTTATAATACAATCCACTGAATTACCATACCAACAACACCATAACATTCCAAACATTGACCAAGACATCATAAACCAATAGCATTTCACACTAAGTTTACCCTTTACGCTTCCTCATTAACACTACGTCACAATTATTCCATCAATTCACCTCAATACCTTTCATAACCACGTATTAACAACGATACATAATTGATATAATCCAACATGCCTCCAAACGACCCCTTAAAGTCATTCAATAGGTATCATAAGTTGATAATTACATCCAAAAAGGGTATAGGAGCCTTCGGGGATCAAACAGAGACAAACATACAAAACGAGATTCTGGGATGACCTGCGAAGCCACCTGTGCCCGAAGGTGGTTGAGTTGTGGCCGAAAGTGACCCTTTTCCATGTACAGGGCCACCTGCATTGGCATCTGTGCCCGTAGGTGCATTGTCTGTGAGGGCGGGTGCCCGTTTCGGCCAAAAAGGGTCTCTTTTTGGTCCTTTTTTGTAATAAATGGTCCAAGGCCATAAGTAAACTTCACTTTAAATATTTTAGGTCACTTGGATGCCAAATAACCATCATGGTTTCACAACACACATGAACATCACCAAAACCACATTTTCCTTTCAATACACCACTAACAATTTTATAACAACAATCCCACAAGTTATACACATAAATAAAGCAAGTTAAGAACATAAAAACATCTTAAAATGTTGATATTTAATCCATCAAGTTCACTTCCTTCAATACCACAAGTCCAATTTCAAGTTTATAAGGCAAAACCCTTCACCAATTAAGCAAAAGTACACTGTTTTACACATAGTGAACTGTCCAACACTTTGCCAACATAACCAACATGATTTATACACCACCTTAAGCATATAATATATTATACCATTAGAGTAAACACTTACCAAATCTTTCAATATGATGATCTTGTCCAAGGGAGTGATGGTTTAGGGTTTGTGATAAGTGTGAAATATCTTGGATAATTCTAGAAATGGCATGTGTATTGATATGAATAAAAATATGATTTTCCTTGAATTATATAGTCCCTAAAGTCATCCTTAGCCAACATTAAATGTGTGTTTACTTGGTCAATGGCAAGAATGGGTCATTTTCCCTTTGGGCCATGTCTTTCTTGTTACTTTTGGGCCTCATTTGAGCCCAAATCACTAGATTAAATTCATCCCATCAAATTTAATGTATAATACCCCCACACTCTCATGTATAAATTCTTTCATAATGTTATGGTAATAATCTAGGTTCGGAAACATACGGGGTGTTACATCCTTGGCCTTACCTCGTAACACTTTCTCCCTAATGTAGTTCAATATCTTGTCCTCAAATTGCCTTTCTTTAATCTTCTCAAGGATGGTGGACTCAGCTTCAACATGGGCTAAAACTCCTCCCTTGTTGGTCACCTGCAACCTCATAAAATTATTAGTCAAAGTTTGTACCTTTCTAGCCAATGGACGTTTTGACACCTCCAATCATGCCAAAGTTCCCATGCTCGCAGGCTTACAACTCAATGCGTCTGCTACCACATTGGCCTTACCCGGATGATAAAGAACCAAAATGTCATAATCTTTGATAATAAAGTAAGTGTGTGGAATTGATATGAACTAAATTGGCAATTGCTATGTTTATCTTGTTGATTTTATATGGTGTTGTATAATTTATTCTTGATTGGCTGATGATACATACAAGTATATGTGGTTGTACTGATATTACTCTTGCTACATTGTTTTTGGGTGTAGTGTTGTAGGAATAGTTAAGTTTCTTATTGGAGGCGTCTAGTATTCACCAACAGCTTCTGCTCATCCTATTTCTACAGTGGGAGCTATGTCTGTTGGTATTGTTCTTCATTGTATTAGAAGCTCCTGTACATCTCTACTAGATTTTTGGAGAATGTTTTGTTTCCTAAATATATTCCTTGTAAAGGCTTCAGATATTGATCATAACATTGGTGTTGGATTTAATTATTTATTATTCAAAAAGGATGTAAATGATTTTTAACATATTCTTGGCTGGGTGATAAGGGTTCTTCTATCTAGTTAGAATAGAGTAGGTTCCCGCAAGATCCCCTATTTTGGGTCATGACAAAAGATAGAGAGGAAAGATCAAGTTTGTCTATGATACAAGCCAAATCGGTATCAACCTATCTTGGCTTGTATTTCAAGGGCAACAACAAGGGATCCACGCCACAAAAAGCTTAAGGCCACAAGGACGTGGGTGGATGGTCTATTTTGCACTTCAAGAAGAGAAATATCGCGTACGGAAGATAGCTTGGAGTCAAGGGAACCATTGGAGTGGTCGGTGGAGAGTCAAAAGGATCTCAACGACGCCCTGTAGTGGTCTGTACCCTCACCTGCGTCTGCAGGAGGGTGACCTGGACATCTGCACCCACCATCTGAGCCAGCAGGTGTCCATATACGTGGACATATGGGCCAAAGCGGCCAGCTTGTCCCATTTTGTTGAATTGGGTCACTTTTGGGAACATATATGTAATAAAAGGCCCAAAGCTATAAATACTAGGAGCTAGCTTTATTTTCATTATATTTTAATGATAATGATATTGTGAGACGCCTTATGGAGCATGAGTGTAGCTTGGGAAAGCTTACATTGAATTCATCTTTCTAGTTTATTGGATTCAATATATCCTTTATTTTTTTTTGATTTCCTTGTTTGCTTTCATCTATCTATCATTTACTTTCCGTATTTCAATTCTATCATTTCCTTTATTTTTTGTGATTATTTTTGGCTTCCGTATTTTGGGGGTTATCATTCTAAAATAAAGATATAAGTTGTTCATAAAAAATTCACTTGAATACAAATTTCACAAACACTATTTATAACACATGATGCCTCCGAGTAACTATTATGGTGAAAAAAGGAATAACCACATAATCAAAATATCTACATGAACCACTTACTCCAATCTCTATAGTAGGAGAAAGGAAAAGAAGATTTTCTTGAAAATCCTGATTAAAAGGATAAAGTAATAGGTTTAGAACCAATTAAAAAAAGGATTCCATGTTTCAGTAAAAGAAGGGAAAGGCGGCATAGATCTAAAACGAATAGGAGGGTGGTTCACTGATTTAAGGTCTAAGAGCACTATGTAGAAGATCGAGTTGACAAACTCAAGGTTTCAACTAGAGCACTAATTAGACCTAGAATCAACTTGTTCACCTTCCCTGGAAAACTGTTCCTTGTATCATAGAATTAATACCAAGAAATCTTTCATACTTAAAGGTCAACCAACAAAATAAACTCTATCCAACGCATATCAAGAAAATAAGCCAAGAGTAATTTTAGTGGATTCATCGAAAGAACAACTTCACCAATTAAATGTAAGTATTAATCAGAAACTATGAAACATGCATGTAAATAGATAAATCACTATTATTTAGGATCAAACGCAATTTAAAGCGAAAAGGAGTATAACAATATCGAATTTGAACAAAAGGAATGATCGACCACAAATTAATTCATGACATCCTAAATTTCAAACCAATAGAGAACTAAAATATCAATATTTTTTTCTAAAATCATGTAGTTTATGAAATTGAAGTAGACTGAACACTCATGAATACAACTCAATACAAAAAAAATTCAAATCAAATCTTTCATGAATCATGAAGCAAGATCCTAACAGAGGGGGAATATTTCCTTTTTTCAGGTAGCTTACTAGGATAAATGAGTTGGTAACTTCATGATTCCCTTGTAGTCTTGCAAGAATAAGTTAGAAATTTTCTTAATCTTCAATAATAAGAGGAAAAGATTATACCACAACACTGTGAAATCAAAGGGGAAATTCAATTTGGTTTTCTATATGATATATTTTATTAGATTATCATCAATGGAAGAAAATATTCATTTTCTATCAAAGCCAGCATTTTATCTCAAAGAAAAGGATGAATATTATCAAATGAGAGGATTAAGACGGGAGCCATGGTTCAATCCATCAAATGAAACCTCAATTTCTATAGCGTGGATATCTTTTTCCTCTTTACTACCCAATTTTTTAGAAAAGATGCTCTCTTTTCTATAGTTGATGCAGTAGGGAAAACACTTCATGTTGATATGGATACCCTATGGAAGACTTGACCTAGTTACACAAAGGTGAAGGTAGATGTGGATTTGTTAAAGGAGCGGCCTAAAAGAATAACCTATGGGATTAAACGGGCTGCCACATGAGAAGTGATGGCCAACTAGATCACTATCAAATAAGAATATATGCCAAAATATTATAGAGAGTGTCAGCTGCAAGGACATATAGAGAAAGAATGTTAAGTTCTAAATCCACATTTGAGAATGGAGAAGGAAAAGAAATACAGATGCTGTGGGAAGGTATTAGGGGAGAAATAGTTGAAGAAGGATGGAACATAGTGAAGACTAGGGGATGTAATAATCCTAATTACAAATTTGTGTGCAAAGGAATAAAACAACACCAAAAGGAAAATAAAACTTATATGCAAAATACTTTTCAAGCCTTGAATGGGACAATATATAGTAGCGATTTTCTGCAAGATCAAAGGGGTAACTCATCTTCAAAGGAGCGGGTAGAATAAACTTTTGGAATACAAAAATGGAAACCAAAATAAAAGGGAACAAAGAAGCAGACACAAGCAAGCAGGAAAAAAGTAATACATGCAATATTATGACTGAAGGAAGTCACACAGAAGAGCATCCAAAGTTAACAGAAAACTTGCACACAACTATGGAACCAACAAGGGAAAAGGAATCATAAGAATCACAAGATGATGATGAGCAATAAAACTTTTTAGAGAAAGGTGATAATACAATAAAGAACATGGATAGCAAAATCAACAATGATACTCCAGTAGAAGGTTACAGTAGTAGTAGTGTAGCTTGATGTCACCCAAATTACACTATCAAAAAGTATAAAGCAGTCGCTGATCAAATATAGAATGCAACTAGCTTGGGGTCGATCCCACAGAAAAGAGGATGAAATTCTATCAGGTGTTAGGCTAAGTGACTGGCAAATAAGTAAAAGAGGGGGGACTTTGTGAAACAAGAGAACAATAGTAATAGTTGTTGGTTGTTGGATTTGTAATCAATATGAAAAGAGCACTAGGATTATGATCCCCTTGATTTTCTAACTAAATAAGTTGCTCGTGCTAGCAAACTATTCCAATGCATCGCATGTAAAATCTAATAGGATGGGTTCATCTAAACATCTCTTGACCTTGGTTAGATGAATTTTACTCTTCTCCTCTCGGTCTCCGAGTGTCGCGCTTCTAACCCTTATTCTTGATCCCAGATTAACTCTTCCTGTTACGACTGGAGTTATTAGATGAAGGTTGATTGCTTTAAATCTCTATTGTTATTTCCTTTTCCTAATCTCTACTTCTCTCTCGAGAAAGTCTAGAATACAGGTGAGTTCCTAATGTTTTCACCCATTATAAAGCAATCATAATGAGGCAAACTACCAATACATTAATTCCTTATGGTTTCCACAACCCTAGTGGAAGTGTTTAGCTACTCATCATTGTAAGCACAAAACAAGAATTCATAGATGAAAACATAATTATGAACTTACAATAAGAATTAAACTCCAAAATCTCAACTTGAATTAAAACCCTAGAAACAATGTTCGTAAAATTCCAAGAATATGCCATGGTATCTCACAATATAATATTGTAAAATATGAAAGAGTGTGTGTTCCCCATAAAATAAACCCCATAGGAGTATTTATAGACAAAATAAATCCAATCTTAAAAAAAAATAGAAAAACAGTGTCGGCTGCCCCGGACGAGAAGAAGGTACACTCATGGTTAGAACCCACGATCATCCTTTGGTAGTCGTGTTTAGTATTGGACTAGTAAACTTTATGGTCTTGGCTGTCCCGATGCTCAGTATGGGCTCATAATTTCAACCCACAACCGTAAAATATGGTCATCTAATCAAGCAACTATTGGAACTTCTAAAACATTACAAAATTGGAGTTCCTTCCAGCGACATAATAGTACAATTGTCATTCCAAAGCACGATAGTGGGGAGATTTCATCTAATCTTTCTTCTACTTGAATCCTGCAAATTAAAATTTTAGTTGCTTCCTATGATCACTTGGTACAATCATGAGACCAATGTACGGTCGTGGTATCCCTCGTCTAATCAACTTCTGAGAACCACTTCTCTGATTTAAGTTACGATGGCCTTAGTACGATCGTGGTTAGATATCACGGTCGTGGAAATGCTCGTCTAATGCCTTGTCATCCATTTTTCAGCACTTTCCTTCTCCAAGTCTCTTTAACCTACAAACACTAGGAAACCCATTATATCCACAAAAACATACCCTTGTTCTTTGCAAATATTACTCGTTTGAAGCATCTTAAGTGCCATAAATCCACAGCACATCAGCACCCTCAACTTAGAACATTTGTATGTCCTCAGGAAAACAAAATAAACTAGACTCACTAAGACGCTTAACTTAGAACAAACCAAGATCACTATGGCAGTCACTTTCACAAAACTAATTTTTTGGCATGCAAAAAACGTAAGCATTTTCAACACCCTCCAAGTTTAAATCAACCAATGCAGTGTGTATGCAAAACAAATACTCTGGGATCAGGACATGGCATTACATTATGAATAGACAATGTAACACGTAGACCATTACACTACCTAAACAAGCAGCAACTAGAATACAACCCCTACGCCCTCACATCAAAGAAGTCCCCAATCACTTAGTATATACAAAGGAATCTATTAACTAGGACTGAATCAAATCTCTCACTCTCACAAAGAAGTCAGGTCATGTGTGTTTAATTCCATAGGCTTGCCTTTATTTTCTATGCTTCAGCATTCGTACAGTCGAGTTAGGATTACTATAGGTCTTTTCTAGGCTTGTAATGTAGGCTTGGGTATGGGAATAGTACATTTGGCTACAGTGACTTAATCCTCCTTTGCACTACAATACTTTTGGCTCCAATTTTTCCTACTTTCTCTTATTTTTCTCCCTTTGTCACATTTTTACTTCTTTTGGACCCCGGGTGTGATTTTATTTTCACAACATCTTTTCTTTTTCTTTTATTCACAATTTTTTTTCTTTTGTTTTTCTTTTCTCTCTTTCTTTTTATATACTGGACCAGAATCCCTTTTTCTTTCACAACAACTTCTTCATACCCAATTTTTATGCACCCCTACACAATAGCCACCCTCAACTTAGATGATTTGCCTGAGTTGAGGTACATAGTATCCAAGGAGGGACCTGGGCCAACAAAGTTTCATTGTAAAAATTGGGAAGACGAATCGGTTAGGTCAAAGAAAAGGTATAATAAAGCTCACAGTTGGGTTCAAGGGATACATGATCATTAGGTCATTTAGGCTATAGTGGACTTTTTCAAACATGGCCTATGATCCTTTCCTTTCCAAACATCCTCTCCTACAGCTTTAGCAAGACTAACTGGGCAAGTTATAGATCGCGCACACATATACACCAACTAGGTAGAAATCTTACTCACTCATAGCTTAGGTCTTTCGTCTAAGTTACTACCTACTCAGTTCATACAAGTTCGGCCAGATTACCACACTAACAATCCTAATGTCGTATCTAGATCCTACCATTGGTTATAGAACAGTACATGCGAACACACAACATCATAAAACAACAAAAAATTTAGAGGGGTATCCTTTTTAAACATTCAAAATAGGTTTACATGCTTTAATCAATTTGACTGCACCAAGTTTTCTCAAATACTCTAAGTTACACACAAAACAACAAAACAAAATTGAAAATCAATAAAAACCTCTAAACATATTGGTTCTAACTATGATAGCACAGTCGAGGGAAAATAAACATGGCACTAAAAACCCTCAACTGTGGTACACCTCACACCTACTTAGAAATCATGCAATGTCCCCATTGCACGAAATCATGAAAATATAACAACTAGGGTAAGAGATATACCTATGGCGCTCTAAACACTAGTCAAACTCTGATCATGTAGTAATGCAGGTGGGTACCCAATAGTTTGCTCCACTCCAATGGCCTCAGCTGTGGTCGTGGCAGTCTCAGATAAGTTGGTACTAGTGGAGGCCGGTGCACTCAAGATAGTCAATCCGAGGGCACTCTCAGTACCCCCACCAATCTGTACAACCAACTCTATAGAAGGTGGTATCTCCTCTTCCTCTATAATCACTACCTTAGAGATTTGCTAAGTCACTTTCTTTTTTCTTCTCTTCTTTTTCTTCTTATCTGAATTCTTCTTTCTTTCCTTATTTGCCTCATCACCTCTACACCTCTTTTGAGGCTCACCTCCTAACTCCTCAACATCAAATTCATTAATATCTAGGGTAGGAGTGAAGAAATCAAGAACAAAAGAGTCCACATCCACCACAAAAGTAGTGAATGAAGGAATAGGTAGTAGTGGAGGAAGTGCAACATCAGTCCGCTCTGCCAAAACCTTGACTGCTTTCTTGAGCTCAGTCAGGTATGCCCTAATATTAGTCAAATTTAGGGCCTGGACTGTATCAATCCTATCCATAACCTGGCTCTCAAATTGGTCCAATCAAGTCTGTATAGTCAAAACAGCACCTCGAATCTCATCAGCAACAAAGGGTTTAACCCCAACCTCCAACTTTTTAATGATAGCATCATGCAATAGTTGGTTCTAGATAATTTCTTCCAACTATGTAGTTGTAATTAGTGTGTATCCGATTTAAACTAGTGGTCGGCTGGGAATGAAAGTCGGAGGCACAGAGGATGATGAGGCACTGGCATCAGCTGCCGTCATATCACTAGTTGGGGCACCCCCAACCTTTTCTGGAATCTCTACACTCTAGGCTAGAGTGGTCGGGTTCCTCAACTTCTTTATCAAAGCCAAATCAGCACTCTTCGTAGGCTGAACAAACTTGTCCACTAGTGGGACTAAAGTAACATTTGCATCCCGCATCAACTATGTAACCAAGCAATGAAATGAAAGTATGGTGCTAAACTGAAGTACTCTATTTTTGATTGCCTCCATGATGATATGCAGGATCTTCAGCTCCATCTTCAAAATAAGTGCAGTAACCAAACTGGCATTGGTGGCACCTAATATATTATTATTAGCTGTAGGTGTGATCCGATGCCTGACAATAGACCACTGCACTTTAGCTGTGAAATTTAATGTATGCTTATAAATGGTGAACCTATGTACCCATGGTGCATCTGCACCAGTCTCAGTAATGTGGCCCCTATGGAATCAAAAGCTTCTCCGAACAAGGCTTTAGAGATAGCCTTGATGGAGATATCAACCTCTTTCCCCCGTACCACTATCATGTCAAGGCGGGGATGTTTCTTCATATCTTTCTCTTTTATAGAATGAGTTATATTTTTTTGCGTCACTGCATAGTTTGCATAATAATCCATTATGAGCATAGGGCCATAGATTCAGAGTGGCCTAGCCACCCACCAAAAGTTATACCTATCGAACACTCAGGCCACTTCTGGAACTTTTTGTAATGATTCTGCCAAAATTTTTGGCTCTTCCTGGATGCTCATTTTCTGGTACCCGTTATCTTTCAGGGACACCCTATCACTATAATAGTCTATAGAGTTTGGCACACTTCAGCGCCTTAAATCTGGACCCCATTGCATTGGGGTAGCAGAAGCACTCTTGAAGGATTTGGGGTTTGACTCATCCTCCTCCTCTGAAGAGCTCTTATCATCTCTCTGCTCACCCCCATCATGTTGGGTACCTTGCCTTCCCTCTTTCAACTAGGGAAGGTTTTCAGGGATATCTTTTTTAACCAAGGTCGTAGATGTTATGGACTTGGCTTGTTCCTTATCCTTTGCCTACTACCTCGTGGTCCAAGGCAAATGTTATTTGTCAGATGTACTAATAGCACGTAGATGTTGTGGACTTGGCTTGTTCCTTCTCATTTGCCTATTTCCCTTGTGGTCCAAGAAAAATATTGTTTGTCAATATACTAATAGCATACTCCTTCTTTGATCCATTTGTGCTCACTGACTCACTTTCCAAGGCCAGAGGTGTGTCCTTGGGTGCCCTCTTCGTGGAGATGTCCTTCTATAGCTTTGTTTGTGCCTTTGGTACCATTGTACCTATATCAGATAAAGTTAGAATCAATGTTTGAACATTCAAAATAGATTCATGAAATTCAACAAACGACCCTTCCTACAATCGTGTAATGAAGGCACGATTGTACCTTCCTATTGTAGTAAGGGTTCCTCAAAAATACTATGAAACTGTCACATCAGAAGAGCACATACCATGATCATACATTAATATCATGATCATGAGATATGTTCATCTAATGAAATCCTAAGATTTAACAACTGTCACCCCACAATAATCCAACCTATGATCGTAGGTTGTGTCGTGGAATACACTAACACTTAACAGATGTCAAAATTACAAATTGACCCAATCCGACCTTTATTGACCAAGAGTGTAACAATATTAGGTACTCAAGACTTCCCCGTTGTTTGTACTTATTCAAAAACTCAAACCCATATGAATTTTAGCAACTACCCTTGTATCTTTAATTGTATAATCAGAAAATGAGATCTGGGAATGCACTTACAAAACTTTTCTTCTTTTTTTGGTTAAATTAACGCACATAGATGAAAGGATGGAGTAATAACAATGAATCTTGTGATTTGAAAGAAGAAATTTGGTAACTATATGTATATGCTTGTTTGTGATTGAGTAAAATTGAGTTTGAATTAATAAAAGATGAAATTGGGTCTTAGGTATAGGGTTAGGGTTTTAGATTCGAGTTGGGTCGGGTCAGGTAGAAATTTTATTAAATTGATGGACCCACCAAAAGACTCAAACATACGATCGTGTAATCAAACCACGATCATGTCTACGTCTCGTACAATGATGATTTAAGAAAACCTACCTGAGAATCTACGAAGCTTAAGGATGATCGTGATATGTGACCACGATTGTTCCTTAGTATCGTAGGTCCTATGCCTATCCTAATGATAGGTAGGAGTTTGATAAGACAATGGGCACTAAGATCATAACATCTAGGTACGATCATGGTGACCCATCGTAGGATAACTCCCAAATTTGCATCGTGCAGAACATAGACCAAATGTTCTCAGAAGACTGTATCCACGACCTTAGGATCTCCCCAAGATCGTATAATCCTCTCACGGGTTCAATCCTGAGTACATTTTAGTATTTTCTTTTTCTGCACAGGTTGCTCATGCTAGTACACTATTCGTATGTATTGCATGCAAAATCTAACAGGACGAGTTCATCTAAACATCTTTCGACCTTGGTTAGATGAATTTCGCTCTTATCCTATCGATCTCCAAGTGTCATTCTTCTAACCCTTGTTCTTGATCCCAGATTAACTCTTCTTGTTATGGCTCGAGTTATTAGATGATGGCTGATGGCTTCAAATCTCTGTTGTTATTTTCTTTTCTTAATCTCTAATTTTTTTCTCAAGCAAGTCTAAAATACAGGTGATTTCCTAACATTTGCACCCATTAGATAGCAATCATAAAGAATAAAATATCAATACATGCAAGCACACCGATCTAGAATTGATTTGTACTTAACCTATTTCATTAATTCCTCATGGTTCCCACAACCCTAGTTGAGGTGTTTAGATACTCATAATTGCAAGTACACAATAAGAATTCATAGATGAAAACAAAATTATGAACTTATAAGAAGAATTAAACTCCAAAATCTCAACTTGAATTAAAACCCTCGAAACGATGTTTGTAAAATTTAGAAAATATGCCTTGGTATATCACAATATAATGTTGTAAAATATTAAAGAGTATGTGTTGTATTTATAGACAAATTAAATACTATCCTAAAAAACATAAAAAAATAGTGTCGGTTGCCTCGGACGAGAAGAAGGTACGATCGTGTTTAGAACCCACGATAGTCCTTTGGTGGTTGTGGTTAGTACTGGACTAGTAAACTTTCAGGTCTTGGTTGTGACGATACTTAGTATAGGCTCATGATTTCAACCCATAACTGTGAAATATGGTCATCTGATTGATCATCTCTTGAAACTTTGAAAAACTGGAGTTCCTCCTAACGACAATGGTACGATCATCATTCCAAAGCACGGTCGTGGGGAGCTTTCATATGATCTTCCTTCTACTTGACTCTTACAGATTTAAATTTTAGCTACTTCCTACGATCAGTTGGTACAATTGTGAGACCAATGTACTATCATAAGATCCCTCATCTGATAAAATTCTAAGAACCACATCTATGATTCAAGTTACAATAGCCTTAGTATGACCGTGGTTAGATCCCACGATCGTGGCAATGCTCGTCTGATGCCTTTTCATCCATTTTTCAGCACTTTCCTTCCCCAAGTTAATTTAATCTTCAAACACTAGGAAACCCATCATATCCATATAAACATACCCTTGTTCTTTGCGAATATTCCTTGTTTTAAGCATCTTAAGTGCCATAAATCTACAGCACATCACAACTACAAGTCCAGAAATAATTAGAGGAGTAAGAATCCAAAACAAAAATAATATTCAATTAAATGCAGCAACAGTACCAGCAATGTTAGATCCAGGTTAAATTATATTGAAGGAGAGACTAATAAAGGAGATATTTGCAAAAAGGATAAGCATGGGGGTTAATATAGATGAAGCAGAGAACATGCAGAGTGACACTGATCATCTATCTAAAGAAGCTGATTTATCAGCAAAGCACAAAGAATTGCTTAAAAGAAACTATAACAAAAACAAAGGGGAAAAGTAGGTCAATCACAATCACCACCTAGAGTTCTTCCCAAGAGGCTTGTTGTCTCAAAGCAGTCACAATTACAATCATGATCCATAAAGTCTTATCTTGAAATATTTGATTGGTTATCACTCAAGAAGCTTTTGAAAGGTTAACTAGTCTGAAGAGAAGGCAGAGGTTCAATATTATAGGCTTGATGGATCCATTTCAGGATTCTTCAAGGATTGAAGAGTATAATCTAAGATTGGGTCATCATTTTTCAGTAGTTAATAATTCGAGCAAAATATGGGAATTTAGAGTAGAGGAGTTACATATTACTGTATTAATGGATACTACACATATGCTAACAATTAAAGTAAATCATCAAAGCATGTACAAGGACATCATTGTCACTTTTGTGTATGCATCCTGTAATCAATAGGAAAGAAGAAATCTTTGGGACACAATAGAGTACATCACTCATCAAGGGCAATTGCCATGGCTAATAGGTGGAGATTTTAATATAGTGGTATCACAAGAAAATAAGATAAGGGTTTTACCAGTCTATCATCAGGAAATCATAAATTTTAGTCAATACATTAACATATGTGGATTGGAATATATGGCGTATAAGGGATCCACTTTCACTTGGTGGAATGGAAGACATACTGAGGCCACTATTTTCAAAAGGTTGGATAGGTTTATGTGTACTCAGGAAAAATAGAATATGTTTTCTCAAATGAAAGTTAAACATTTATCCAAGAAGGGGTCTGATCATTCTCCATTGCTTTTAAATGAAGGGGTCTAATCATTCTCCATTGTAATTGGAATTGTCGAACACTCAGACGGTGATAATCAAACCATTCAAATTTTTTAATTTTTATTTAAAACACCTATGTTTCAAGAAATTAGTTGAAGAGGACTGGAAAACATATATTGTAGGACCATATTTTGTAATAGTACAACACAAACTGAAGCATGTTAGAAAGGTTTTGTGAAGATGGAGCAAGGATACATTTGGGAACATTTTCCAGAAAGCTGCAACAATAAAGGATGTTCCTTAAGCTCAGGAAACACTTTTTGAAAAAGAAACAAATTAATTCAACAGATTTGAATTGCATAGACTACATGAGGAATTGGACAAGTATCTGAAATTGGAAGAAGAGTACTAGAAGTATAAATTAGGTCTAAAGTTGTTTAAAGAGGGGGGTAGAAATACCAAATTCTTTTACTCATATGTGCAAGAAAGAAAGAAGAGGGCCAAAATTGATAGAATACTAATTACTCAAGGAGTGTGGTTGATATGCAGAGATGATAAAGAAACAGAAACAATCAGATTCTTTGAAGATCTATTCATTCCAGACAGTAGATCAACAAGCTTTGAAATTTTGTAAAATGTACCTAATATTGTCACTGGGCAGCAAAATGAAGAATTTATAGGGTTACCTAAAAAAGATAAAGTGAAACAAGCTATTTTTGCACTGAGTTGAGAGAGTACAAATGAACAAATGATTATACTGGATTGTTTTATCAATGTTTTTGGAAATTGGGCAAAAATAGACATTTATAGCATGGTTAGAGCTTTCTTTATGGGCCAAGATCTTCCCAAATTCATTGCTCATACAAATTTGGTTCTCTTGCCTAAAATGGATTAAGTTACTAACTATGGCGATGTAATACCCATAAGCCTGAGTAAATTCACTATCAATATCATCTTTGTGGTTTTGCAAGAAAGATTAGCAGAAATTCTACCTAGCATTATATCCAAAAATCAAACTAAATTCTTAAAAGTAGAAGCATTTTTGAGAATGTCCTTCTGGCACATAAGATATTCAAGGACATCAAGATCTGATCAAAAACATTTAATGTAGTAGTGAAGTTGGATATGACTAAAGCTTATGATAGATTATCTTGGCTTTTTCTAACTAAGATACTTAGAAGTTTTGGATTTTGTGAGATAGTGATTGACACAGTGCACAAAATTTTGTACAATAGTTGGTACTCAATACCTTTGAATGGAAAAGCAAATGGTTTTTTCAAATCCACTTGGGGTGTTAAGCAAGGAGATCCTTTATTACCAATTCTATTTATGATTGTAGCAGAAGCACTATTTAGAGAATTGAATGCTCTTTTTTAAGAGTTCAGATTTTATTCCTTATAGAGTCCATAAGTGGAATCCAAAAATAAATCATCTGGCTTATGTAGATGATACTATCTTATTCACTTCTGCAGATAAGAATAGCTTAAAATGATGAAAAAAGTGTTGGGACAGTATGTGTAGTGTTTAGGACAATTGATCAACGTAGACAAGAGTGCATTTTATGTACATGAGAAAACTGATAGAAGATGGATAAAAAAGATCAAGAGGATCTCAACTGTAAAACATGGTAATTTCCAATTCATTTCTTCAGGTTGTCCCATGTTTTACAGTAGGAAAAAGATTGCATATTATGATTCTTTTGTGAATAAAATAAGAAAGAGACTTCATTCCTGGCAAGGTAAAATGTTGTCTTTCGGGAAAAAAGTTATGCTTATACAGAATGTCTAGCAAAGTATGCATGTGCACTTATTATCTGCAGTTAGTCCTCCAAAAAGAGTTATAAAGCAAATTCATAAAATGTTTGCAAGATTTTTATACAATAACATAGAGGAAAGCAAGAGTAAATTTTGGGTAAAGTGGGAAGATCTTTTCTTGTAAAAGGAGGAAGGGGGAGTGGGTTTTATATCTCTATTTGATATCTCTTGTGCTTTATTCTATTAGTTATGGTGGAATTTCATATTAATGCCATCACAGTAGGCTGCATTTATGCCAAACAAATATTGTAAAAAGAATCTTCTAGTGATAGCTCATGCAAGATATGGGTGAACAGATTGGAAGAAAATGGTAGAAGTTAGAGAGATGGTGGAGCATCAGATTTGGTGGCAATTAAGTGGGGGAAACTCTAGTTTTTGGTATGATAATTGGGATATATTAGGGGCATTGTGCTTTGTAGCACCAGAAGCTACAAACACATAAGAGATTGAAGTGATGAAATTCGTAGATCATATTGGATCACATATGTCATAACATTCCACCTCCATCTAATACAAATACATTGGATGACACATGATGGAAGGAATGAAATAGTGGGAAATTAAATATGAAGTCTGCATGGAGTTACATCCAGAAAAGAAAGGAAGAGGAGTAGGGGTATAAGTTCATGTGGCCAAGGAAACTCCACTATAAAATCTCCTTCTTCTTATGGAGAATATGGTAGGGCAGGATATCTATAAATGATGTTTTTCAAAGAATGAGCTACATTTGGTATCTAGGTGTTGGTGTTGCACAGAATCTAGGTAGGAGACAATAAACACCTTTTTATAACCTCTCTATTAGCTACTAAGCTATGAAGGCATTTCTCTTTATGTGCATGGATGAAAAGTGTCAACCTTCACTTATCACAGCTAATCATTAAGTGGTCGAGATGGACTTGCAAGCCAAAATTAAAGCCACTAATGATTGTTGTCCCAACAATCATTCTCTATGAGTTATGGAAAGCAAGGAATAGTCTTAAACATGGGAAATACATATCTTACAATAGTTTGATCTATAGGATTAACACTACTATATTTCATTTTTGCAAAACCATGTTCCCTACATTGAAGAATTTGCCTATCAGTAAGTCAAATATATGTCAGTTTTTGAAGAATTACAAACCAAGGTTGTATTAGAAGGAAGTTGCTTGGAAACCTTCTACAAGTGGTATTAAATGCAACACTGATGGTTCATGTAGAGAGAATCCATGAAGGAGTTCTTATGGGTTTTGTGTGAGAAATTTATAGGGCAATTTGATTTACGCTCAAGTAGAAGAAATTACTGAAAGTACAAACATACAAGCAGAGGCTAACTCTATTACAGAAGTAGTGGTTTATTGTGTGGTAGAAAATATCACTCAAATATGTTTGAAAACTGATTCTTTGTTAATGGAAAACATATTGAGTGATCAATGTCAAATGCCATAGAAAATAAGTATCATTATGAAAGACATCAAGGAAATTATGCATCTTTGTTAGGTGGAAATAGAACACATCTACATGGAGGGGAATTGTGTGGCAGATTATTTGGCTAATTAAGCTTTAGAGAATGACGATTGATTGAAACTCAGGAGTTTTTAAGATCTGCCTAGTGCAACAAGGAAGATTCTAAATTTAGACAAGATGCAGTTATTCTAATCTTATGATTAAGGAAGATGACATCAAGTAAATTAAAGAAGACAATGGACAAGCAAAAGAATGCAGGCAATATCAAACAATAAGGCGGAATAGAGTAGTTAAAAGAATGTTGATCCAAAAATACACAACAAAGAATAAGCATCATCTTTATACAAGAAGAGTCTAACCAAGAAGATCAATATAGGCATGCACAAGTAAGAGGAGGATATCATGAGGTAAAGGGCAAGAAGAGTATGAGTTATCTTCCAATGTTATTAGGATTAGAAGCTTCCAATTCTCAAAAATCAGCAAACTAGTGTACCATTGCTGAAAACCAAGGTGGAATATTAAAAGAGGAAAGGATGGAGATAAAGTTAGCAGCCATTCCCATAACTCATTAGAGAAGATCGAATTCAACACCAATAGAGAAGAAACAAGAGTAAAGGAGAAAGTGAAGAATCAACTACCTAATGTCATATTGTGTAGAAGTTTCGTAATTGATTTGAACCGGGTCACTTTCGGGCCCAGTCTATCCAAACTACTTTTAATTTTTTTGTTTGGGTTTTTATAAAAAAATTTGATTATTAATAAATTTTGGGAAACTAGACCAAAAAATCAACCAAAAAAAGAGGAAAAGAACCTCTAATATTATGAGAAATGGGGAACTGACCAAGAATCTCAACATTTTGACCCTTAATACAATGAGCACAGATGAGTATTTATAGAATCAATTTAGGTTTCAAAGTTGGGGGAAATTTGGGTATTTGGATAAGATTCATTTGAGGAAGTTTCAAATTCAAGCGGGAAATTTCTTTATGTCCAAGAAAATTGAGCCATGTATGTACAAATTTACTTAAAAAATGGACGAATTAGATAGAAATTTGCTGAATTTTTACTTACAAAATGGACGAATTAGGTAGAAATTGGCTGGATTTCAAGGGATTAAACCATTTGGAGGACAGTTGGAGATTCTAGTGTTCTTCTATATAATCCTCATGCTAATCACATGATTATGTATGAAAATTGAAATGAATCCAAGGAATTGGAGGAGAATAGATATAATTTTTTGAGAACCACACCCCAAAAGCTACCTATTAAATTGGGAGACCCTAGGGTTATATAAGCCCCACATCAGTCCCAATATAATTGATGTGGGATATTTTATAATAGGGTCATAACAAAACACCATGCTCTAGATCTGTCATCCATGATGGCTCTATTATAGGAAGCTTTCACCCTACTTGCATAGGTAGTTCTTTCCCAAGAAGCCCTTTTTGAGTAAGGTGCCCAGGAACCTCGATGGTTGTATGCTAGACATTGCTATCTATGATCTAACACTGCCATATTGATGTCACCATCCTAGGCATGATGGGCATGGAGGGTGATGGGCGGCCTTGATATCATTGATACAACCTTAGGAGAACCACACCCAAAAGCTAGTTATTAAGGTGGGAGAGCCCAAGGTTTTATATTCCCATATTAATTCTCTATATAACCGATGTGGGACTTATTGCAATAGGATCATAACAACATCATTTGTGTATCTTTGGCTAAATGTTTTTGTCATTTGGTGGTTGTTGTGGAGTCATTGGTTTTTCTAGTGATAAAATAACAAAGAAAGAGAATAAAAGAGAATAAGGGGAGAGTGAGAAACAAAAGAGAGGCACGTGAGTTTGTTTGTGTGATCTTTTTGAGTGAATAAAAAGCACATGGGATGTTGGTGAGGTAAATACATGGAAATAGGTAAGGGAAATTCGGGGTTGTGTACGTGTATTGTAAAGAGGGAGTGGTACATGGAAATGTGTATGTGTGAGGTTTGAATGTGTTATAAGGGAGTGGTTTGGGTCATGTTTGATATTGAGCTGAAGAATTGGGTAATGAAAATTGGTCCAATTGATTTGAAATAAAGGACAACCGGGTCCTTTAGACAATATTAAGAACCAAACAAAATTATTAACAAAATTATAAAAATAGACTGAGAAAAATATATTTCTTAATTAATTAATCGATCTCTTAGATTTAAACAACCAACATTAATTATTTTTCCATAATATTTCATAATTTAATATAAAAAACAATTTGCAATTCAATTCTCAATTTAATTAATTTTGAAGAAACATAGCATTTTAATCAATTTGATGCAATTTTGGGAATGATCCTTTTCCAAAGATTTATTAATTTTTTTAAAATAATATACATCTATATATTAGTCTATATAGATAGATATTTAAATTTTGATGATAACTCTATAATTAATTTTCAAAAGTATTTCTTCAATTTTGCAAAATAATTACTTAAAATTGTTCAAAAATTGAAAAGATCAATAATTAATCTGATGATGGAGGGAAAAAATTGAGATTCAACAAGATGTATGTCATTTTATTGATGCCTATGAAACTAGTACTATACTATATAAATTTGAATTATATTGGGTAGCAGGTTAAAAGAGGCGTTGTAAAAGCAGAAGAGCATTGTGGAAGAGCAATACTGGCAAATTCAAATGATGTGGATAGATAGTTCATTATATGGGAATTTAGTATGGAATTCTCATAAGGATGTTGATAGGTCGGCTGAGTGTTACTATAAACATGATGTCAAGGCTTCTCCTGATTATTGGTACTTTTTTCAATCAAATTAAGTGATTTTATATCAATTTACATACTTTTAAGTTTGTTGTTGGTAATTATTGTAGCTTTGAGATTCCAGAAGCAAAATTTATTTCCTTGATCAAAGATGAAAGAAATGTTACTTCTCTAATGGTTACATTTGAAGTTACTCTTCCTATATTTTCCACATTTCTCGTCTCAATTCTCATGATCCATGATTGGTTTCTCGATGGATGCTGAAAAATAACTTTTTTAGTTATGTTCTGTCATGACCCAAAATCTCAGGTCATGATGGCTCTTGCTATAACCCACCCGTAGATAAGCTAATCCCATAGCCTGGAATGACAAGTAATGGGCCAATAAAAGTAAGAGAGATACTCAAGATAAAAAGACCAAATATAAGGACTAAACACAAGAAATAAGACCTGCACATACATATATAGGGAGGAAAGGAACAAAATATACAAAATGATCTCTAAGACCCAGTATCAGTCAGTGCAAGAGCCACTACATATAAAAGGAATACTGAATCGAAATAACATATACCGAACTTTCTCTAAATATACAAAATAAGATTAGTTCTACAAATAGAGGGAGATAGATCAACTCTGGTTGTCAAGAGCTCACCCTAAGTCTTCGAGTCCAAAAGCTCCACACGAGGAAGGCGTCGGCGGCGATAACTCACACTAGGATCTATATCAAGGAAAATGATGCAGAAGTGTACTATGAGTCCCAAAACAAGTGGTATCACTAGGCATCATAGGTTGACTGAGCTCAAATAAGATATAAGTACAAAAAAATGTGAATATAATCATAATTAAGTAAAGAAGGGCCAGGAAGAGAATAATAGGTCACATCTATATAGATAAGGGAAATATAAGTAAACTTCCTCAAAAAGCATAATAGTAATAATCTAACTACAACCTAACCAGGCCCTCATAAGTCCAGAAGGCATAAATAATAATTAATATAACCCAACTAACCCCTATAAGTATTGTGGATACAAACAACAAACAATACTAACTACAAGCAATGCATAAGAATAGAAAAATGCGAATAGACGCCACAAAATACAATATAAAATGAATTCATGTCCAACAATACCGTATACTCCTCCTCCAGCATATATGGCTCGTAAAGGCAAGAACCATGGGCAACTTATGATACCCATATACATTTCCTAGAATAAAATTGAGACTTCGAAATAGTAATCAATCGTGTCATGTTTTAGGAGCCGAGACTAACAGTAGTCCATTTTTACTTTTTGAAATTCAAAATCTAGTAAAACTCCTCAAGCCTCTTTTTTAAATAAAAAACAATATTTTTAGGCCAAGTCATCAATATGACATGATTATGCAATAATAACAAGCATAACAAAGTGAATAAATCAACTGATAAACTAATACATTGCCCGCCAACTAGTACCACCTCAAATCAAGACTATCTCGCTATAGAAAGGACGTTATTCTAGAGTATGCTAATAGCTAAAAATCCCCTAGGAACCCGACCTAAGGAAAGCAACTACCCAAATCAAAACAAAGGCAGCCAATGATAATCCCTAAAGCTACCAAGCATGTTAGACTAAGTCAAATATAGAAAAGATAACCCAAACTAAGGATTAACAAGAATAATTCTACCCTAAGGCCACTAAGCAAGCTGAAAAAATCATAAATACCTAAGTAAAGTGTATCTAAACCTAAATGTCCCACCATCAATTAGCAATTCATCATACATATAACTTAAATAATGCAAGACTTAGAGTATGTAAGTCGTAACCTACCTAAAGGCCAAACAATACGCTCACGAGCACTAAATCAGAACTTTCTCCTTCCGAGAAACTTTTGATTATTGCCACGCTATCAAAATAAGAATCTACTCATTAAGATGGGAAGAACGATACCCATATTGTGAATTAACACTCTGGGTAAAAAATTAGGTCCAAAAATACCAATAGGACCCACTTAAGGAATTTAGAAATTAAACCCGCAATTATGTCCCTCGTGGGACACAGATCACATGAGAAAATATTGAGCATGATCAAAGCGTAAATTTACCCCCAAAAGAGTCCCACAAGTTCAAGATATCAAAACTCGAAACTAAGAATCTACATGGAAAAGGACAGAATTTGACGGGGAAAACAATATGATATGACCAAGAGGAGTAGAGTTAGTATACCTAAGCTCAAGAAGATGATCCCTCCATAATTTCACAGCTTCAAAGGTTTAATAATAGAGTAAAAGAGCGTGGGAAATGATTTAAAATTGAGAAAGGGAAGGGAGTCTATAAGTGGATACCACTGCATAAGCGGTGGCATAGCAAGATAAGTGGAAACCACTTAAGCAACAAGTCCTCAGCTTAAGCGGAGGTCACTGTGCACATGTGCCTTCGCAAAAGAGGAAGTTAGCCCACTTAGGTAGCTCTACAAAAAAAGAAGAGGCTCCACTTAAGTGGAAAGAGCTGACATCAGCTACCTCCGCAAAAGTTGCTCGCCAGCTGCTTAGGCGGCTCCGTTTAAGTGACCTCAAAGGCTACAAAAGTGGTTGCACCAGATGATATGCACCAGCAACTTTGCCAAGTTGGAAATTCTTCGAATGGATCCTCGATATTTATTTAAAACTTCGTGAATGCAAATATAATATGTTACCCTATAAAAAATGACATTTTTGACTCAATGGAATAGAAAAAATTCCCAACAGAGGTCATTTCAACAAAACATGGGTCCAACACCCACTCTTATGTTTCTTAACTAAAACCAATGAATAGCCTAAAATTTTGGAAGCGTTTGGACCTAAAATAAAGGTCCTCCTAGCCCAAAATCCATGTTTCAAAGCTAATGGAACTGTCAGAATTCTCATCCAACCTTGTTTGTTAGAAGCTTTGACCTAAGTCAAAGTTCTCAACTTTAAATGCTCTAAATTGGGAAATTAGCTTAAAACTCAGATGAACTGCCCAAGAGTTGAACCACCAGTCCCAGCAGGTCATAAATGACCTAGGGCAAATGTAGGAAAACCCAAAATGCATGAAAATGAAGAAAATGACCTAGATAGTCACTACAACATCCACTATAAAAAGGACTATCACCTCAAAAGTTAAGAGTCAAGAAGTACTTGAAGGCTTGAATAAGTGAGGATACTGGGCCCTTGTCTTTCTTGGTGGTCGAGGTAGCCTCCTCAATGGGACAATGTCACCATTGAACCTTAACCACCAGAATCTCTCTCAACTTCAGGAGTCTAATAGCCCTAGCTAGAATAGCAATCGACTCTTCCTTGACAGTCAAATGGTCATCTAACTGAACGGAATTCCACTAGAGCACATGAGACTCATTTAGAATGTAGCACCAAAGCATCTTTACATGAAAGACTCATTACCCAAAAATGCTAAAGGCAAAGCTAACTCATATGCCACATCCCTAGCTCACTATAAAATCTCAAACGGATAGACATATGTGGGGCTAAACTTGCCTCTCTTTTTTAACCTCATCACGCCCTTCATGGGTAACATTCGAAGGAACACTCAGTCACCAACTCCAAATTTTAATACTCGAAGCTTGTGGTCAGCTTAACTCCTCTTCCAAATCTTAGCTGCTTGTAGCATATCTTAAATCACCTGAACTCTATCCAATGAATCATGCAAATGATCAGTACCCTGTACCCTAACCTATAAGGCAACAAACCTCTCGACTAGAGATCCACACTGTCTATCATACAACATCTTTAATGGAGCCATTTGGATACTCTAATGGTAGTTGTTGTTATAAGAAAACTCTGTCAAGGCTAGAAACTAGTCCCATTGACCTCCAAAATTAATAACACAGGCCCACAACATATCCTATAGAACCTAAATAGTCCACTCAGACTGGCCATCAGTTTGGGGGTGAAAATTTATGCTAAGATTGACCCGGGTACCCAACTCCTTCTTAAAATCTCACCAAAAGTTAGAGGTAAACTAGGTACCTCTATCAGAAATAATGGACACTAACACCTCATAAAGATGAACTATCTGTTAAACATATATCTGGGCCGACCTCTCAGAACTGTAGGAAGACTGAATGGTTAGAAAGTGAGAAGGCATGGCCAACCGATTAATGATGACCCAAATTCTAATAAAACCCCAAAAAGTGCATGGCAAACCAATCACAAAAACCATAGTAATCCTCTCCCATTTCAACTCGAGAATGGGTTGCCTCTGAATTAAACCACCATGTCTCAACTGCTCAAATTTCACCTGCTGACAGTTCAAGCACCAAGATAGAACGTCTTTTATATCCCTATTAATCTCGCACCACCAGTAATATTGTCTCAAGTCTCTATACTTCTTAGTTACCCCTGGATGAATGGAATATCTGGAATAATAAGCCTCTTGCAATATCAACTGAATCAAATCACCAACCTTTGGAACACAAATACAACACTTAATTCTCAAGATACCCTCTGGATCCAATGAGGCCTTTTTGGCCTCGCCCCTCAACACTTAGTATTGAATACCACACAATTAACTATCCTCAAACTACTACTCCCCAATTTGTTCCAATAATATAGACTAACCTTCAACAAGAGCAAGAATCCTCCTAGAGTCAAAAATATCAAGCAAAACCAACTTGTTAGCTAAGGATTGGATGTCTAGGAAAAGTTGTCACTCTAATGCTGCCAAAAATGCAAAACTCCACATACTCACAGCGTTTCAGTTCAAGGAATTCGCTTCCACATTTGCCTTGTTTGGATGGTAAAGAATGGAAATATGATAGTCTTTCAGCAACTCTAGCCATCTCCACTACCTCAAATTAAGATCCTTTTGGCTAAGATTTTACTAAAGGCTACGATGATCCGTGAATATCTCACAATAAATACCATATAAGTAATGCCTCTAAATATTAAGCATGAAAACTATTGCCGCCAACTCCAAGTCATAAGTGGGGTAGTTGCACTTGTGCACCTTCATATATATAGAAGAATACACTATCACTTGGCCCTGCTACATCATAACACAACCCAAACCAACATCAGAAGTAACATAATACACTATAAATCTCTGGACCTCAACTGGATGAGTCAAAATTAAAGCTGAAGTGGATAAAGACGTGCACTACAAAAAGTTCACCTCACACTCATTGAACCACTTTAACAAGACATCCTTCCTAGTCAATCTGCTTAGTGGTGATTCAAAAGAAGAAAACCCTTCGATGAACCGTTTAAATTAACCTGCCAATCCAATAAAACTATGAACCTTGGTAAGAGAAGTGGGCCTAGCTCAATCACAAACTTCCTCAATCTTCACCCGATCCACCATAATCCCATCCTTAGACACCACGTGTCCCAAGAATGCTAAAGACTAAAGAAAAAACTCACACTTTAATAGTATGGCATTCAGCTGCTGATCTCTTAAAGTATGGAGCACAATCCTTAAATGTTACCCATGCTCCTCCCTACTCCTTAAGTAAATAATGATGTCATCTATAGATCTTAAGTCAATCTTAGAAAAAAGGTTGCACCCAAAAGTTGTCAAATAGATCATCAATACGCGACATTAGATACTTATTCTTTATAGTCACCTTATGTAGCTTCCATCCTTCTTTTTCATATGCACATGGTTCCATCCTTCTTCTTTACAAATAGGATAGGAGCACCCCAAGGAGAAATAAACAGCTTGATAAAACCTTAGATAGAAGAGCCTGAAGATAAATATTAAGCTCCTTCAACTCAGCAGTAGCCATATAATAAGGTGAAATAGAATTGGGTCGGGTGCCTGACGCAATATCAATAGTAAAGTTAGTATCATGATTAGGTGGGAAACCAAGCAAGTTGGTAGGAAATACATCAGCAAACTTGCAAACCATAGAAACCAAATCAAGCAAGAAGTGTCACACTAGTATCTCGTACATAAGCAAGATAGGTCAAACATCCCTTCCATACTAACCACTTATCATGAACATAAGAGATAATCCATGGCGGTGCATCACTAACTGAAACCTACCACATAATTGGGGATATACCCAGCATGGATAAAGTAATGGTCTTGGTGAAGCAATTCAAGACAACATGATAAGGGGATAGCTAGTCCATGCCCAGAATAATGTCAAAATCTACCATATAAAGCACAAAAAGGTCCCCCCCAATTTTCATACTCCTGAATAGTTACCACACAAGATCTATAAGCCTAATATACTACTAATGAATCACCTACGAAAGTAGCTAAATACATAGGCACAAGCAAAAGCTGACTTGACAACCCTAATTAAGGAGTAAAGTATGCAAATGCATATAAATAGGTGGAACAAAGATCAAATAAAATAAAGTATGGTTGAGAGGTTGAACTATCTGTGCTGAAGGCTCGATTATCCCACATTGGGGACACTTCCTAGAAAAGTGAACAATTATAATAAGCCTTGTGTGCCTTACCCTAAAGAGATGTACCTACTTACCCAAAATGAATATCACGGCTTAAAGACCCAGAATGAGAACCCCAAAAAGATAGATCAGAGCTCTTACCACTATACCCAGTTTGAACACCACCAGAAGGCTAAAATGTAGCCTGCACAGGCCTACCAGGCTGAACATACTATTGTAGGTGGCCTATACCAAAGAAACCCCTATCTCTAAAATAGGACCTACTAAAGCTAACCTGATGGTGGGGCCTCTAATTACTGCCTCTATAGGCCACACGTTATATGCCCTCAATAGTACTAGCATGATCAACAACCTCTAAGAATGAGCAACCTAAAAATACCATCTTCTCTGTAGCTAGGAAAAGTTGTAGTCTCAACCCCTTGACAAAGCGGTGCACCCTCATGCGCCCAGTAGGTAGAATCATAGTAGCATTTTTAGACAACTCATGAAATCTGGCCTCATACTCCAACACTATCATAAAACCCTATTATAGGTCTATAAATTCATCCCTCAGTCACTTTTGCATATAATGAGCCACATAATTCCCTACGAAAGCCTCAGAGAACTGTTCCCAAGTAATAGAAGGGGACCCAAATGGTCTGCACTCAACATACGCCCTCCACCACTATCTCACTAATCTATCTAGCTGAAATATAGTGTAATTCACTCCATAAGAATCTGCTAAACTAAGGTTATGGAACCTCTCCTGGAAACTGATAATGAACTCATTTGCATCCTCTCGTGGAGCACCTGAAAATCTTAGAGAAGCCAATCTAATAAACCAACCCAACATCTTCTGCTCCTCAGTAGTCATGGTTGGTCGCTCTACCATCTACTGAGCAACCATCGGCAAGGGTAGCACCTAGACACGAGGAGCCACAATAATGGGATACACTCATATATCTTGAACACCCTGAGTCGCTCTCTGAGTTGACGTCAGTGACATACCTCTAAGAATACTCAAAAATCAGACTAGAGTATCTTACAATACTGATGTTGCCACAAAACTAATTGGTGTCTTATCTAGCCCCTGACCCACTGGCTACTGAGGTGAAAGATCTATTGGCACTGGTTGTGGAGCTATAACTCACCCTATCTCTATAACTACCTCTAATTATAGCTCTTTGGCCTGGTCTCGATCTGATACGGCAGCTCGAGCCCAGCCCCAACCTTAAGGTTGACCTCTACCTCTACCCCTAACTGGGGCCCAAGGTACCAGCGCGGGGTCTCACCTTATGCCACTATAGCCCTTGTTCTAACCATCCTACAAAAAAGTGAAACATATAAGATTTCCAAGAACTAATTTTGGATAAAATCACTTGAAAAGGAATCAAAATATGAAATTTTCCTAAGAATGCCTTATCGCCTCCTGAAGATAGGATACAGACGTCATCGTACTAATATGTGGGACTCTACTAGACATTTTACTCTTATACTAATGATACCGGTGAACCTAGGCTCGAATACCAGACTATCGCAACCCAAAATCTTAGTTTATGATGGCACCTACTATAACCCATCAGTAGGTAAACCAAACCCATAGTCCAAAACGACAAGTAATAGGCCAATAAAAGTAAGACAAATACACGAGGTAGAAAGACTAAACACAATAAATTAAACCCATATGTACATATATATGGAGGAAAGGAAAAAGATAAAAAAAATGATCCCCCAAGACTTGGTATCATTTAGTGCAAGAGCCACTGCATATACAAGGACTATTGAATAGATACAATATATACCAAACTATCTATGAATATTGAAAACAAGACTAGTTCAAAAAGTAGAGGGAGATGGATCAACTCTAGTTGTCAAGATCTAATCCTAAGTATCTGAGTCGAAAAGCCCAGAATGAGAAAGGCATCAGTGTTGGTAACTCATACTAGGATCTACATCAGGGGAAAAAAATGCAGAAGTGTAGTATGAGTACCAAAACATGCAGTACACAATAGGCATCATAGGTTGACTGAGCTCAAATAACATATAAGTTCAATAAAATGTGAATATAACTAGAATTAGGTAAAGTAGGTCTAGAAAGAGATAATAGGTCACATCTAGATAGATAAGGGAAATACAAGTAAACTTTCTCTAAAAGAATAATAGTAATAATCTAACTACAATCTAACTGGGCCCTTATAAGCCTAGAAGGCACAAACAACAATTAATCTTATACTAACAACAAGCATATGAATGGATGTCACAAAATGCACAATGAAATGAATGTCATATCCAACAATATCGTATACTTCTCCTTCAACATATATAGCTCACAAAGGCAGGACTCATGGGGGACTTTTGATATCCATATACATTACCCAAAATCAAACTCGAACTTTCAAATAGTAATTAATAGTGTCATAAGCCCAGACTCAAACCAAGACTATAAGTAGTCCATCTTTACCTTTTGAAATCTGAAATCCAATAAAACTTCTCAAATCCCATTTTTAAACAGAAAATAACATTTTTAGGCCAAGTCACACATATGCCATGAATATGCAATAAGAACAAGCATAATAAAGTGAATAAATAAATCAATTAACTAATAGATTGCCCGCCAACTAGTACTTCTACAAATTAGGACTATCTTGTTATAGATGCTATTCTAGAGTAAACTACCTTTGAGAAATGATATTATAGCTACAAATCCCCTAAGGCAAGCAACTACCAAAACCTAAACTAAGGGATCTGATGATAATCCCTAAATCTACCAAGTCAAATAGAGAAAAGATTACCTATACTAAGAATTAACAAGCATAATTCTACTCAAAGGCCACTAAGCATGAATATAAAATCATAAATACCTAAGTAAATAGTATTCAAACCTCAATGTCCCACCATCAATTAGCGATTCATCATACATATACCTTAAACAATCAAAATTTAAGAGTAGGTTAGTTGAAACCTACCTAGAGGCTGAATAATGCACTCACAAACACTAAACCAGAGCTTCCCTCTTTTGAGAAGCTTTTGACTACTACCATGCTATCAAAATAAGAATCTACTCTTTAATGCACAAAGAATGATACCCATATTATGAATTAACACTTTGGGCCAAAAATTATCCATGGGGCCCACTTATGAAATCTTGAAATTAAACCCATAATTATGTCCCTCATAATACAAGGATCACATGCTTAAAAATTAAGCATGATCAGACATCAAATCGAGACCCAAAATAGTCCCACAAGTTCCGAGAAATCTAGAATTCAAAACTAAGAATTTACATGAAAAAGGATGGTATTTGATTGGGAAATAACAGGAAATGACCAAGAGGAGTAGAGTTAACACACCTATGCTCAAACAATTGGTCCCTTCATAATTTTGCAGCTTTAAGGGTTCAACAATGGAGTAAAAGGGCCTTGGAAATGATTTAAAATCGAGAAGGGGAATGGAGTATATAAGTTGATACATCACTTAAGCGGTGGGATTACCGGATAAATGACAGTCTTAACCAATAAATCCTCATCTTAAATAGAGGTCACTATACATGCATGCCTCTTCAAAATTGGAGGTTAGCCTGCTTTGGCAGCTCTAAAAAAGTGGAAGAGGCTCCCCTTAAGTAGAAGGAGCAGACATCAGTTTCCTTTACAAAAATGATTCCTCATCTGCTTAGGCAGCTCCGCTTAAGTGAACCCAAAGGTCACAAAAGAGGATGCGCCAGGTGTTGTGCACCAACAACTTTGTCAAGTTGGAAATTCTCCGAACGGGTCCTTGGGATTTATTTAGAACCCCGTGAATGCAGATGAAATAAGCTACCCTATCAAAAATTGCATTCTAAACTCAATGAAATTAACAAAATTCCCAATAGAGGTCATTTCAATGAAAAGAGAATCCCACACCCATTCTTTCATTTTAACTAAAACCAACCAATAGCCCAAAATGAGTCTAGAAGCCTTGAGAAACAAACCAAAAAAAAACCCTCCACAACCTAAAATCCATGTTCTAGTTATAACAAAACTATTGGAATTCTTATATGAGGTTGTTTGCAATAAGTTTTGAAGTTCTCAACTTCAAAATCTCCAAAATAGGAAAGTTGACTTAAAACTCAAATGAACTGCCCAAGAATCAAATCACTAGTCCCAGCATGTCATCATATATTCTTGCTTTATATTTTCAGTTTCTTTGGAATGTTTGGGTTAATGATGATTATGATAATGATAATGATGATGGTGATGATGATAATGATGAAGGAGAATAAGAATAAGGAGAAAGAAGAGGAGAAGAAGGAGAAGAAGAGGAGGAGCATGAGAAGATGTCAAATAAAGATACTTCATCAGTCAATTTATTTAAAGGATTAGATAGTGTTGGAATATGAGTTGTTTTGAAGATTGACAAAGCAGTTGAACAGATGCAAGAAACAGGTAGATTCACGTGGTTCATTTGCACAAGTTCAACCTGACATTGAGATGTTGATGATTGTTGACTTTGAACTTAAGCAATACAAGCTAAGGAAAGTAAAGATGTTAAATCAAAACACAATTTCCTTCTTAAAAAAGGATACCAAAAATAGATTAATCCATATAAGGAAGGGAGTTAAAATCAAGGCGGCAAAGAGTAAAAGAAAGGTGCAAGAGTCTCCAAATAGAAATAGGATTCCTCAAAGGAAGGATTCTAAAAAGGAATGGGATTCCTTAGAAGGAAAAGCAATCTTACATAAAGGAAGAAAGTATCTACATCTATAAATACCCAAGATCTTTATCAAGGTTGTTTGCGCACTCATAACAAAACAAAGGCAAATTTAGATATTTATTCTTGAGCTATTGAGTGTAGAACTCCTGGAAGGAAAAGGTCCACATAGCAGAGTCTGCCTATAGGTTTGGCTTAATTGTATTAGAGTGTTATTGGAGTTGTAATATATTATGCTTTCATAGTTCCTGTGTGTTATAAACTAGAATAGAAATTAGTCATCAAGTTGGGATAACTTGAAGACTTGGGAACGCAAGCCAAGGATGGTTTGTATGATCCTAGGAATTAGAGTTTATAATTCCTTTGGATTACAGAGTTTGAAATCATTGTTTGATTAGCTCATTGATTTAGTGTATTTGGGTTAAATCCTGTAGTGGTACAGGTCGTGATTTTTTACACCTATTCTGAGCCGAGTGTTTTCCACGTAAAATATTATGTTATTTATTTTACTTCATCCGGTACTTTATTGGACCATGTTAGGCAAATCATTTCATACGTATGGAATCATTATCTATGATTCACTATAATACTAGATCATATAGAATATCAGCTAGTTTCGCATCACGTCTTCTTGATTTGTTTCATAGTTTTTATTGACTCTCACTTTCATGTATATATGAATAACATAAATGATGCAACATTGAATTCATAATCCTCCCCTCTCCCATCACTCTTGATGCGTTAATGTATCTAAAATATTTACATCTTATCTTTTTGCCTTCCACTTTGTTGGTAAAATTCAACACATTTTCCGATTTGAATTTGGTGAATATTAACATGAATCCGGTACATTTTCCAATTTGAATCTGGTGAAGATTAACATGATTTCCTATATATATTACTCCCTCCTTCTCTTTTGATGTGGCACACTTTTTTTAGTTTGTTCCAAAAATAATGTCACCTTACTATAATTAGAAACAATATAACTTTAAAACTTTCTTTTACCCCTTAATGAAATGATTTACAACCACACAAATATCTAAGAATTATTTTAGACAGCAAATTTCAAATGTTTTACTATTTTTATTAAATATAATGTCAAGTCAAATGGTTCCACATAAAATTGGACAGAGAAAGTATAAGAAATATGAAACTTATTACTTTGATCCTTGGATTAAGAGTGTGGTAAAAAGGGGAAAATTTTCAAAAATATATATTCCAGCATAAAATATTATGTTACATAGCTCAATGTATAATATTATATAAGACTGTATGATACTATACAACATTATATATGGGGAAAGCATTTTACACAATGTATCAACTTTATATAAAAGTATAGTGTATAAAAGGTGTTTATACACACATATGGACTAAATCGGATAACAAACTAAAGATGTGAACGATATGACGTAATTATTTTTTCTCAATAGATATAGAGTGTAATTTTCCAAAGAAGGGGTCGGAGGAGAAATTTTCTTTTTGGAAAAAAATATTGTGATATATTCAAATATAGCATTTTCTAATGTTGATTTTTTTAACGACACTTACATTTTTGGTGACTTATCTTCTTACACCTTTCTAAATTTGTTACTTTATATAAAATCTCCTCCTATAGTATTTCATTTTATTTTTTTTTTGAAATGATTTTATTTCTTTTTTTCAAGATAGAAAAGCGGTGTTACGTTCTGTGAAAATTCATAAAACTTTTTACGAGTTCATTTTTAGTGGAGACTTAATTGAAATCAGGAGTTATTGACATAGAATAATGAAAATGTTGCAACTAAATATCAATCAAATATTTTGAATAATGTACTAAATGACCATAAAAATCTTCATTTTTACCCTAAAATTGGTTTAATTGAATTTGTAAGGGGTCAAGAACACATTCTATGATCTAACCTTATTTTAAGATCGATTTACTAGCAGTTTGATTGTTAGTAGATAATGAAAATAGATGGAATATAATGCAAACAAAGTAAGCAAGATAAAGAGTACAAATCTAAGCATGTTTGAGATGAGTATGAGAGGGACTGAGATCAGCTACTCAATGACATCATCTATTGAAAAGCAACATAAGATGCCAATAAAGAAAATACTTGAAGCCCAAGAAATCAGAATGTCAAGATGATGCCTTTACAAATGAGGGGTGAACTATTTATAGGCTACAATGCTTAGGCCTTGGCTAATAAAAAAATGCGAACTTAGACCTAAAGTACTAAAACCTATTCCTTTGCACCACGCATCCAATCCGTTGGAGGGTGCCATCTAATATTATGGTATAGTTCCAATCCATACAAGTTTTTCCTCCCACTTGAGTAGCCTGACTATCTTGTCTCCTATTTGTCTCCTTTACCGTGTCATTATGGGTAGCATCTCACTAGCCCTTATCCTATACAAAATGGTGTCTCAACTATTATTATCTCAGAGGAGGCCTCTTAAGATTCAACCCACTTCATTGCACTGAAACATTGTGTATGCCCTATTGTTGGTGCCACGCTTCCCCAATCTCATTTACCCTTATATAGATAGTCCCTCCATTTTTTGGAGGTAAATTCATACAACTCTAAGAAGCAATAAAACACACACTTTTCAAATTCCATGAGTGGGAAACTCGATACGACATCTTTATCGATGTGCTCCCCCACCCATCTTTTCTTTGAATGCTTGTGGACACATGTAGCCTTTACATGTCTTATGAAAAAAATCAAACATCGTTACTTCTCTATAAAATTGTCTTTTGGTTTATGTTGTTTCCTTCATCCCTTTTAGCAAGACCTTCTTCCAACTTCTTTCTTTTCCTCTCCTATATTTTTTGACTATCGACTTTTGTTCTTCACAACTATCTTCCTTTTTCTCTTTTCGAGAAAAAGCTCCTTTCTTAAACCATGTCTTTATATATCCCCCTCCTATGCAGATATTATGGTTGTCGCTGCAAATATCAAGTCCATCGGTGCAGATGTCAACATCCCTACTAGAGATGATGATATTTCTTTCTACACTCCTTTATAGGAAGGGGTTTTACTCCTTCTATGATGGACCCAGAGAGGTCGAATACTTGGTGAATTTGGTGATCCCGCAGAAGTTAAAGTTTCGAAAGGATTGCACTCATTATTTCTTTGGGGACGACTTTGTGCCTTCAACAATCTTCTACATCATTCACTATGTTTTAGTGGTTGATGAGGGTGACATCCAGAGGGTTAAACCTGACTATGGTTGTCATCGGCATCGGTGTTCTCTCTGACTTTCTTTAAAGAACATCTTTACCCCTAAGCTAGGTTAGTTGGGGTGTACAAATACTCGTTCTCCATGATATTTGGCCAATGCCCTGTATTCAGGTTCTTCTTTTAAGTATGCAAAAAATACAACATCTTACTTTGCTAGGTGACTCTTACCATTTGGAATGTAGTCTCGTATCTTTTGGTTATCATCTCAATTTTGGTACTTGACCTCACTCCCAACCATTTCATCCGGTTTTATGCCCCTTGAATCATTTGAGAGATGTTTTTCATGGTCAAGTGCCATGTGGTGAAAGGTTTATTCTCGGATCTAGTTGAAATGGCCCAACAGTGGATCAAAATATACATCTTCATTAATATCGAGCACCTCCTCCACGATGCAATCTTAGTGGAAGAATAGATCCAACATCGTGAGTGTCTTATTTATGTTACTTTAGAATTCTCAAAGTTTATTTTATCTTATTTTAAGAGTCTCTTATTCTTCGACTAAATCCTGGACTCCCTTTCTCATCGATATCCAGCCTTGGATTCAAAAGATCCTGAGCATCATAAGATTAGAGGAGTGTAGTTGGGGCTACATCTATGGAATGATAGGCTGGTCTTCCAAAGACCATGGTGATTTACTCATAGAACCTTCTGTATTTCCTTTCCATTTTACCTATATGTTGCAATCATTACTAACTTAACTCTTTTACTCAGAGAAAAAAGGGGCGCAGCCAACACCCGATGGGATAACTTTCTCTTGACCTTTGTCGGGACTAAACTCAGTAAACCAAAACAAAAAGAAAGGTATTCTTAAAGAAGATTTATAAAATAAAAGAAATATGATATTAGAGAGTCTTTTCCTATTGGGGGAAAAACCAAGACACAGGAAAAAGGTTTTGTTCAATGCAAGTCATCATTTCAAATAAGCCATTGGTTGGTTTTGAATTGGGGGTTTAACCTTTCCAAGAAACCTCTATCCTAGAAGTTAAAGAGAACACTTGAAGTTAGCCATTATGTCATAACAGGGCTTTCGAGAGGGATGTCAAGAGCCCATTCACTATCTCAGGGTATGTCCCAAAACTTCTCCCTTTGATTCCCCAAGAGCTCCCTAGAGTTCTAGATCCACTAATGAGGCTCTAGCCTCCATGATCGTAGAGGACCATCTGGTTCTATACTCTTATCCGAAGCTCCAAGTGCAGGAAGAGGTCTTAAGGAAACTACCATCTGGGGATCATGAGTTCCTTTTTATACAAGCTATTAGTTTCTTTCTCAGGTATACTTTTGAAGCCTCATCCTCTTTGCTCTTTGTGTGATTTTCCCTTTCTCTCTCTCTCTCTCCCTCTCTTTGATAAATTAATTCCTTGTTGTAAAGAAATCTCTGTATGTCTAATGCTCTCTCTCATTTTATCAGTAAGGAAATATTGATGATACTAGAAGGATAACATCTCCGAGAGAAGATCACTTCCTTAGAGACACTGGCTCGATCTTAGAAAGATCAGTGCATTATGAACAAGGAAGCTTTTGTAATACCTTAGACTTTTGAGTTTAAAATCTGAATTATTCTACGTGTGTAACTAGACTCAAACTTGGTGAAACTTCCACCTTTCCTAGCTGTTAATATCAATTCTCTAATATGGGAAGAGCATTGGATATGAATCAAGACCATAGGGAACCTCTATCACAAAGTTGAGTTGAAAAGCTTCTTTATCAATTGAGTTTGTGTATACATTTTACTTTGGTAAATTTCAAACAAGCACCCCTCATATAATATTAGGCATTTTGTGGACTAGGACCCATCAAATTAAGTGTCTTTAAGTCTTCTTTCCAATACCACCGACCTTTCATAAATTCGATTCCAGAGAAGAAAGTTATGGTTGTTTTACCAAAAGGTAGCAGTACTGTAAATTTTTGCAAGCTCAAGTACGATTCAAAAAATTGTTATGCAATAAGCACAAATAGCTCACAAAACTTGTTTGGAACTTTCAAAAAACTGTCCAAACATGTGATCTGAAGCTACAATAATGCGATCCACACCCTAGTTATGAGAGCTCACCTCGATCTCATATAATTGGCCAATGGGATTCACTAAAAGGTCATTTGTTAAATTTTACACTTTATCTCTCTATTCCATTAGCTTTAGGTTGTTTTTTTCTCCTCTCCTCATACTTCATCATCAAGGTAAGTCTCTCTCACAAATTTCCCCCAAATTCTAGTCACATTATCATTCAATTATGGATTTCTAATAAAATTCTACTCCATAACCTTAGAGTTTTCAAGAAAATTTCTATCAAGATTCCAAGAACTGAATTCTTGAAACTTCATCATCAAACTAGGGTTCCGCCTTGACTTCTTGGGAAGCAATTCAGGAATGCAAGATTGTAGTGAAGAAAACTCTTTCATCCTCGCGGTGTGATTTCAAAGTTATGATAGATAGAAGTTCAAAGTTAGGGTTTTAATCGCGTGATTTATAATTCCCTTATTTTTAATTCTTGGGTTGATTTTATTGATGTTTAACCTTGAAAATCTTTAGCAAGATAAGAAATTTGAAGTCTTCTCTAAACCCTTGATGTGTTAGCATATGTTTAACTAAGTTATGCATTAAAGAAGTTTACTTTGTACTTCTTTTCAAAATTCAAGATATGCTTTTGATGGAATTTCCTTGTACTTATGTGAAAAAGCATGTTTAAAGAAATATAGTCATTTTAAAGTTTGAAGATTGAGTAAGGACTCATAGAATAAGTGATTTTGAGCAAAATCTTTTACCATGTTGTCAGATAGATTTCACATGAGAAGTTTTATGAGAATATATAATTCTACAGATAGTTTTGGAAGGATTATTTACACCATGAGGACATGGGTTAAAAGAAAACATATCTCATAACTACATTGCCACCGTAGGATTAAGGATAGCATCACAAGTCGGGGAGTCCTCTTTGCCCAATAGGCTCATTAGTGGATTCTCACATATAGATAGATAGGCTCTATACCTTGACAAGGTTTAGAGTCGCCCAACCAACTAGGTTAGAGGTTTACATCATAAGCTTACATGATATATATCGATTGTAAGAAACTCCCCACTTAAAGAACCTTATGTTATTTCATATTTTTGAATTGATTTGATTATTTGTACAGACTGAGATATGATGATCCCTTTTAGATATGTAACTATAGATATGAACAAAATTTTGAGTCAAAGATATTTTCAAATATGAAGATTTACTTTGAAGGATTTTATCTCATGCTTTAGCTTGATTTTCTTTTTATTTCAAGTCACTTTCTGTATATTGATCTTGCACAATTTTAAAGCCTTATGGTTATATTATATTTATTCTGCATAGCTCTTATATATGTACCAATACATTCCATTGTATTGACCGCTACTTTTATGCTAAATCATTTTATAATGTAGATTTTACTATCCAGACTCAGGCTCATAGTTAAACGTGCCATTAGTACCTCATGCTCAGCAGTTGGTAAGTCGTCTATCATCCAGGGGACTTAGAGTGGTCACTAGTTTTAGTTCAGTTCCTTTTTATTGAAAGTTATTTTAAGGGTATCTTGGGCCCTTGTCTCGACAAACTTATATCATTTCAACAAAGAGGCTTCATCAAAAAAGAGTATGTATAGTTTGTAGTCTGTTGTATGTTTTTATTTTTATGATCTATCAAGATTGTCTCTTAAAAGTTAGTTTCCCATGTTTATTATGTTTCATATCTTCAGCTTTAGTTTTGAGATTTATAAAGTTCTATAGATATGTTATACCAATGGTTTTCTAGGGACTACTTATGGTTTTGAGTGTTGGTCACACCTAAGGTGTAGGCCAGGTCATGACAAACTTGGTATCAAAGTATTAGGTTTAAGTGTCCAAGGATGTCTGTGAAAACATGTCTAGTAAATTCCTGTTTATAGGTGTGATGCACGCCACACTTATAAAGGGGAGGCTACGAGATATTAGGAAGAATTTCCCTTCTTTAATGCTCTAATTCATGTGATAGAATTAAACTTCATGAAAAATCTTCTAACTAATGTTTCTTTCTACATTTCATATCATGCCTCCTAAGAGATCCTCTAGTCAGAGAGTTGTTAGTGGTTCTATCATCCCAGTTAGGGCAAATGTTGCTGTCACACTCCTAAACCATGTAATGTAGACTCAGAATGGGGATCGCTCTTCTAGTCAAAATACAGGTATTGAGTCCCCATCTTTTCCCCTAGTCCTACAAAGGGGACCCAACACATCTAATAATCAGCCTCCGTATATTGATTCCACCAACATAGAGTTTAGAAAAACTATTCAAATACTTATATAGCTCGTGGCATCCCAGTCCTATCTTTTAGACCCTACCAGTTCTAGCTCCAACGATCTTTGTGACACTTCAAAGATTTATAAGTTCTATCAGATGAATCTGCCTGAGTTCTTAGGGTATAAGACGAAGGAGGACCCCTAAAATTTCATTAATGAGACTCATAAGATACTTTGTGCTATACATGCCAAAAATTGGAGGGAGACAAACTTACCTCATATCAATTAAAGGACGTGGCTAATTTATGGTATGAGCAGTGGGAGGAGACTAGAGGTGAAAATGTTGCACCTAATGAATGGGAGGATTTTTTAGATGCCTTTCTTGATCATTCTTTTTTCTGGAGTTTAGGGAAGCCAAGGCAGAAGATTTCATAAACTTGAAGAAAGAAAAATGAGCATGAAAGAGTACGGTCTCAAATTTGAACGACTATCCTATTACACTCTTAAGTTTGTGTCTGACATAAGTCTAGAATGAGGAAGTTTGTGTAAGGGGTTTCTTCAGACATCTGGAAGGAGTTCAAAGGAGCGATGTTTGTTAGTGGTATAAATATTTCAAGGCTGATGGCATATGCTCAACAGGTGGAGAAGCAAAATATAAGGTAAAGGGGAGAAAAGGAATGTCAGAATATGAGGGCTAGATTAGCTAACCATAAGGGAAGTCATTAGAGAAATGGCAAGGGTGGCAGACCTTTCTTCAAAAAGAGGTGATCAGGACCTATTCTATCTTCAGCTAGCACACCAGTGCCCATGCTCAGGAATGATTAGAAATCTAGAGCGTCAAGCTCTTAGTCTCAGGGTAGTTTTGCATGACGGTTTATAGCTTACCTTGCCTGGAATAGGGGCAGTAGATATCAGTACACTACATCATCCGCTCTAGCAGGTTATATTGCTATAAAAGGTATTACTTAAACGCAGAAGGTGGTCAAAACTTTTTTTTGTCGAGTATAGTTGTCAGGATCAAGAGAGTTCCTTAGATGTTGTTAATGGTATATGAGAGTCCTTTTTTTTTTATGTTTATGCTTTGTTAGACCTTGGAGCTACTTTTTCATTCATAAACCTAAATGTTTCTTTGAAATTTGGAATTAGTCTCGAACAACTCTTAAATCCCATCTCTATTTCTACCCCAGTTGGTGAGTCTATCAAAGCTAAATGAGTTAATAGAACTTCCACCATGTCGATTCTTCACAGAAATACCATAGATGATTTAGTTGAGTTAGACGTGGTAGATTTTGACATTATTCTAGGCATGGGCTGGTTGTATTCTAGTTATTCCTCAATTAGTTATAGAACCCAAATTGTGAAATTCCAGTTTTCTAATGAGCCTGTCATAGAGTGAAAGGGTAGTCCTGTTGAGCATAAGGGTCATTTTATTTTGTTCTTTAAGTCCAAAAAGTTGGTCTCAAAGGGGTGTATCTATCATCTAGTTTGAGTTAAAGGCTCTAGTGTTGAAACCTCATTTCTTCAATCTGCCTCTATTCCTAATGAGTTTCTAGAAGTCCTTCCTGATGATCTTTCTGGAGTTCCTCCTAGTTGGTAGATAGACTTTGTGATAGATATTTTTTTTGATACACAACCTATCTCTATTCCTCTAGATAGAATGGCTCCAGCTAAGTTGATAGAATCAAAAGATCAGTAAAAAGACCTTATTGATAAGGGATTTATTAGATCAAATGTCTCTCTATGGGGTGCCCTAGTCCTCTTTGTGTGAAAAAAGATTTTCCCCTTAGGATATATATTGATTACCGTTAGTTGAACAAGGTCACCATTAAGAATAAGTATTCCCTCTCCATAATTTATGACTTCGACCAACTTCAAGGTGATATTTATTTTTCAAAGATTGACATCAGATCCGATTACCATCATTGAAGGTCAGAGAATATGGCATTCTTAAGACAATTTACCATACTTGGTATGGCCACTTTGAATTTCTGGTCAAGTCTTTTGGTCTTACAAATGCTCCGCATCCTTTATGGACCTCATGAATAGAGTGTTCAAGCAATACTAAATATGTTTGTGATTTTCTTTATCGATGATATTCTGATCAATTCCCATAGTGAGGAGGAACATATAAATTATCTTAGGATTGTACTATAGACACTCAGGGAATGTAAGTTGTATGCAAAATTTTCTAAATGTGTATTTTGGTTGAAGTCTGGGGCATTCATTGGTCATATTATATCCATTGAGGGTATATAGGTTGACTCTCAGAAGATTGAAGCTGTGAAGATTTGGCCAAGCCCCCCTACCCCAAAATATAGCATGATTATTTTAGGTTTAGTAGGTTACTATATAAGATTTGTAGAGGGCATATCATCTATTACTACCCTGTTGACCTGGTCAACTCAAAAATAAGCAAAATGTTAGTGGTCTTAAGCTTATCAGAAAAACTTTTAGGAGTTGAAAACTTGATTAACTATTGCTCCAGTGTTGACCCTACTAGAAGGGACATATGGTTTATTGTTTATTCTGATGCCTTTGGAATCGGTGTTGGTTGTGTACTGATGCATCATGGTAAGGTTATATCCTATGCTTCTAGACAGCTTAAGACACACGAGAAAAACTAATTAACTCATGATCTTGAGCTGGCAGCGGTTGTGCTTTCTTTGAAGATATGGTGTCCCTACCGTTATGGTGTTCATGTTTATGCTTTCACATTCCATAAGAGTCTACAAAATGTTTTCAGTTAAAGGGAGTCAGACTTTACATTGAGGATGTGGCTTTAATTGCTCAAATACTATGATATGAGTGTAATTTATCATCTGAGGAAAGCTAATGTAGTTGTTGATGTACTTAGTGGGTTGTCTATGAGAAGTACTGCTTATGTTAAAGAATGAAAGAAGGAGCTTGCAAAGGATGTCCATCGACTTACACGTTAAAGAGTCCATCTTTTAGAATCCATAGATGGTGGAGTGATATTTCAGAAAAGATCTGAGTCATCTTTGGTAGCTGAAGTCAAAGAGAAGCAATACATTAATCTCTATTTCCTTCAATTAGAGAAAGAAATCATTAAGCAGAAGGTTATGGCTTTTGAACTAGGGGAAATAGAGTCTTGAGGTACCAAGATAGATTGTGTGTTCTAAATGTTGATGGTCTCTGAGAAAGGATTATGGTATAAGTGCACAATTTTAGATATTATATCTACCCATGCACAACCAAGATGTTTCATGACTTGAGAGAAGTCTATTGGTGGAATAGTATAAAAAGTAACATTGTAAATTTTTTCGAGAAGTGTCCCAACTGTCAACAAGTCAAGGTTGGGCCTCAAAGTCCCGATGGTAAGGGTTAAGATATAACATTTAGAAATGGAAATGGGATATGAAAAACATGGGCTTCACTACCAGTTTACTGTGAACGTGTCACTAGCATGATTAAATTTGGGTAATTGTGGATTGAATGATGATATTAGCCCATTTTTTGCTCGTCAAGACTACTAATACAGCCAAGGATTACACTAGGTTGTATATTCAAGAGTTAGTCTGACTTCATGGGATTCCATTCTCCATCATTTATGATAGGGGTTCTCAAATCATGTCTCACTTTTGGAAGTCATTTTAGATGGGCTAAGGTACAAGGATGAACCTTTGTACCACTTTTCATTTGCAGACCAATGGGCAGGTAGAGCATACTACTCAAACTCTTGAGGATATGTGTAACACCCCGTATTCTATAGACACTACTCTTATATGGAACTTGGTACGGACTGGTAGTAGTAGGTAATGGACTAGATATTTTTTTAATGTAACGTTATAACACCTCGTACATTTTCAAAACTTATATGACCAACCTAGCATGGATAAAAGTATTTAAACTTGAGATGATAAGGACATATTTAAGCGTAGAGTTAAAGTTAAGTGATGGATTAAGGTAGAAGGATTAAGACATTGGAAAAAGGGGAGAACATAAGTGAGGTGCTTTCGCGACTTAATTAAGATAGTAGGTGTATCACCTACTTAAACTATTGGGCTGCATTTTGATATAAGTTAATGGACTCAATTGAGGCCCAAACTAAGTACATAAAAATGAAAAGGTGACCAGCCCAACACCTAAGATTAATTTAGGCCCAATAAATATTTGATCCAAGTAAAAATAAAGTAAGTAAATGGACTGTTTTGGATAGCTTGAATGGCCAAGTAGGTGCATCACCTACTTGGACTATTTTTGACCAAAAATTGGTTAAGAATGAGCTAAAAGAGGCAGTTCAAGAGGGAGTATATAAAACTCATTTCAGCTTATTCTCCATTCATTTCTCTGCTGAAAAACGGTCTTTAAAATTAACACTCTCCTCTCTCTCTCTCTCAACCCTATCCAGCCGCCCCATTTTTCCTTAGGGTTCTTGGACAAATCTCCACTTTGCAAGCCTTGGTAAGTGTTTACCCTTATATATTTATGTAATATATGTATAAGACGTTGTGGAAATCATGTTGGTTATGTTTAAAAGGTATAGGGCAGTGCCTTATGTTGGTGGCAGTCCACTTGTGTTTAGTTTTAAAGGATTTTTCTTCCTTGTGGTTTAAACTTGTAAAGGAGCTTAAGGTATTGAAGAAATTAAGTTGGAGGAATGAAATTTCAGTATGTTAAAGTGTGGTTCTGCCCCTAATTCATTTATTTTTATGTATGGCTTGGCAAAAATGTTTATATGTGTTTGTATATGGAACATTTGGCGTAGTGAAAAGAGAATACGTTCTTGTTATGTTAAAGTGAATTCTGAAACTGTGTGGACTATTTTTGGTATATTGTTGTGGAAGGTATTTATGTGACTTGATGGAATAAATATGTGGAGTTGCATTGAGGTAAAAATGTGAAGTATGAACTTGGTGGGAAATCTTATAGGTTTGTAATGTTTATGTTGGTTTGTGGACTGTTTTGGTGTTGTTGTCTTGGTAAGGCAGTAAGTTATAGTGTAAAAGGGTGGAATAAGTTTAAATGGAAGTACAAAGAAGTGGGGAGTGATACACCATGTGTTTAGGAGGTTGGACGAT